>CM061921.1:324409916-324501227 GCA_031002005.1 Vandiemenella viatica | reverse complement strand
ATTCAAGCAGTCTTACTATGAACATGACCGTCCCTCACCACTACTAAAACGTGAAGAATTTAATGCAACTGCACCTCTAGTTGTAATTGACTGTTCACAGCAAAATGAAGCAGTTAAGACTGGACCTGTAGATATACGTATGGACTTTGATAGTGGCGAAAATTTCCCTGCCTACACGTCTGCATATTGGCTCATCCTGCACGCTCGTGTTGTAGAATACGTACCTCTAACTGGTGTGGTGCGGAAGCTGACATAAAATAGAATAGCACCCTGAAGTTCAAGCTCATTACCATGCCGACCATCTTCTTCGACGCACAGGGCTTCAAAACGAAGGACGGTACATTCATTTTCAAAGAAGTTGGTGTGTGTGTAATACGATCTGGCAATATTATCGCTACACATTGCATAAGTGTATTGTCACCAAAACCTGGCTGACACAAAATTATCATGGAATACCTTGGAATACTGATGGAGTACCTTTCAGTAAATTATGTACTATTCTACATGCAATCACCAATGAAGACGATTCAATTATTTATGTGAAAGGACGGGAGAAGGCACAATGGTTCAAAAAGATTATCATGGAGAAGGTCTGCTACAATATAAAAGATTTAGGATGCCCGCCTCTACATGAACTCAAGAAAAATAATTTGATAAAACTTTGTAAAGGACATTTATTTTGTAACGCTATATGCGCTGTTGAAAATGTATTTTTAATTGCCCAATGGTGGGTGAAATAAAAGATTTAAATAAAATATATACTATCTTATTATTTAATTAGGATAGGTGAAATGACAAAAGAAAAATCTGGTAAAATGATTTTATTCTTTACTGTTTACAATTCTGCATACATCATTAAGTACAATCAAATTTTTGTATGCAACTATTTCATTCCTTAATTGCACAAAGTCAATTGTAGAACTGTAAGACACATGAATAGGATGAACGTTGTTGATGTGCATATCCATTAACTTCGACACTGAGGCAGTACATGTGTAGTAGTCACTCAACACTTTGTCAGCCAATTCACTCACAAACACCTTGTAGTATGCTGATGCGTTGAAGCTCCACTTTTTCCTGTTGGACAAGGATGCGGTCACTGCTGGCTGCGCGTCGACGAAGTTCCTCCAAGTAGACTGGCCGAAGAAGACACCGTTGGCAGGATCGTCATTGAGGTGGAAACAAACAGTCTTCACCCCGGCAATCGTTCGGCAGGAGACGGTGTGCTCACCAAGCGAGATGCTGTCGGTGCCGGCGTTGAATAACTCGGACACTACGCCCAATACCTGGATCAGGACGTTCCATTCGTCGTATGTTAAAACAATTTTATTGTGTCCCACTTTTTCCAGAACAACAACAGGTTCAAACTCGTGTTTGGACGATAACCCTATCGTCAAACGTTTCGTATCACCAGCGTTGAGTTGGTAGACAGAAGAGAACAACATCACTAGACGGGACATGGCTGCAAACTGACGCCGGGTGGGGCTGCAGCTGCGAAGGGAGCGATAATTAATGGCTTCCGGCTGTGCTCATTCAATTACGGACCCGCATCCTGCAGCTGCGTGGGGAGCGATAATTCGAGTGTGGTGCAGCTGTGCTCATTCAATTACGGACCCGCATCCTGCAGCTGCGTGGGGAGCGATAATTGATGGCTTCCGGAGGGGAGCAATAATTGATGGCTTCCGGAGGGGAGCGCAGCTGTGCACATTCAATTACGAACCCGCATCCTGCAGCTGCGTGGGGAGCGATAATTAGGGTGTGGCGCATTCAATTACGGACCCGCATTCAATTAAACTCCCCTAGTTCCTCGGCTCCCCTCCGCTCCAAACTGTCTGCAAAGACAGGTCCATAAGAATACATGTGGAAAAAACTGTCCGCTGACCGCTGTACATAAGGAAATAATAAGATCAATCTGAGATTACAGATGTGAGACCCCCTCCCCGCAATTCAATTAAAATCAATTAAGGCTCCCCGCCATGGGGGAAAAAGTGGGCTCACTCCATCCTCCATAAGAATACATGGGGAAAAAACTGTCCGCTGACCGCTGTACATAAGGAAATAATAAGATCAATCTGAGGTTACAGATGTGAGACCCCCTCCCCGCAATTCAATTAAAATCAATTAAGGCTCCCCGCCATGGGGGGAAAAAGTGGGCTCACACACAGGTCCATAAGGAAATAATAAGGTCAATCTGAGGTTACAGATGTGAGACCCCCTCCCCGCAATTCAATTAAAATCAATTAAGGCTCCCCGCCATGGGGGGAAAAAGTGGGCTCACACACAGGTCCATAAGGAAATAATAAGGTCAATCTGAGGTTACAGATGTGAGACCCCCTCCCCGCAATTCAATTAGCATTAATTAAAATCAATTAAGGCTCCCCCCCACGCAATTCAATTAAAATTAATTAAAATCAATTAGACTCAATTAAAATCAATTAAAATCAATTAAAATCAATTAAAATCAATTAAAATCAATTAAAATCAATTAACCACGGGGGTGTTTTGGTCCGGGGTTCTGGCTCACTCCCGCCTTCAGGCACTACTATTGCCTTTTTATGGAACCATCCCGGCATTCGCCTGGAGTGATTTAGGGAAACCATGGAAAACCCAAATCTGAATAGCCGAACCAATTGATTCGAACCGAATGCGATACCAGATCGCTACCGCTCATCCTGCTCGCTCGGTGATAAAAAGGAAGTAAATTTATTAGATATGTTTACATTTTGTGGATTTTACTCACTATAAATACTGTACAACTTTCCATATTTTTGTGTAACTCTTTGGAAAGTTTTTTTTTTAAGATTTGAATATAGTTTTGCCTCAGAACGCACAAATGAAAAATTCACTTTGGTTTCATGTTCCAGTCACAGTATGGCTAGAATAGTTGATTGCTGAGTTATATGTTCAACTATTGTTATTATTAATGTTGAGCGGTCTGGTGGCTCGATGGTTAAGGCACCTGACTAGATATCAGAAGGTCCCCGGTTCGAATGCCTGGCAGGTTGGTGATTTTCAAAGGTCCTTAACCCGACCTTCACCTCTGGCATAGCTTGTTGTTTTGGTGTTTCGGATTCCACGTTAAACTGTAGGTTCCATTTACCCGGTAGGATTACCGGGTTGAGTACAGGTAACCACGACAGAGGCGGAGGCGCTTCGAATCTAAGCTCTATCAATCGGTGGCCGAACCCTTCGGTAATACCCCGGAAAATAATGAATTATTATTATAACTTATGCAGTATCCAAAGCTTAAGTAGTTACCACAAGGAAATTGTCAGGAGGAAGATGTTATTTGGTTTTATTGGTTACGCTTGATTTCCTAAGTGTCCTAACTTCACAACAGCAGTTGAAGTTTGTATAGCCCAGCTAGAGCCAAAGCAAGTGTACGCCTTGTTTATTATTAATGGACCGCTTCTTGGAGATAAGTTGTGCGCTAGCGTTGCCACTGAAAGCTGTTTGGAACGGTTCCCATTCTAATTAGCGGTCATCACATATCAAGCGTTGGCGTGCGGTCCGCCCAGAACAAACAAAGAAGAAGTGACACGCAAGAACCCACTAAGAGCGTTTTAATGGTGCCATATATTTTTTATAAATACTTCGGAATTGCTGTATTAGAGCCACTGCAATATTTTATAATGTTAAGAGAGTTTCTACAGCCGTTTCCCATTTGAAACACCGAGCTTCATAAACTGTAGATTAACAGTCTAAATTCGTATTCTTCAGTAAGTGTCATATACCAGTAAAAAATAATAAAAAAGTTATTACAAGCGGTGAAACAATTACAAGCTCTTTTTAAAGGGTAACGTTTGGAGGGGCTATTTCATAAAGATGTGATTTATATTTATACTTAAGGTATGAGTTATATTCAAATTATTGTTAAAAGGAAAATAAATAATCAAATCGCTGATGATTCTCAATAACCGGCTTCTATTACAAAACTTTAAAACATCTGGATTTTGTATTCATACATTTTTTAAATGTAATTGTTAGCACAAAATAATGATTAAATGAGCATTTCTTTTCTCTGTAATAAAGATTAGATTACCTAGAGCGCATTACCAAAAACTGTGCTGTTGCTCACTTTTATGAATTTTTCGATATTACATTACAGTATTGAAACTTATAGTATTATTATCCTTCATAGTTTAAAATTATTTTATTTCCATTAACATAGGTGCTCTGCATATGAGAACTTTTCTTAAAGCACAGATTTTTAACCATGGCAGGAAGGGCATGCTGTCTTCTTTCCATTTCATTACTTATCACATAAAATATTTTAGTGTCATGCTATAAGCACAAAGTGGCGAGATAAAGGGTATTCGAGCCGGGATTTCATGTTGAACGGGAAGGAATTCTGGCAAAGCTTTTTGAAGGAACTATCTCAGCACTAGCCTGGAATGATTTAGAAAACTGTATAAAACCGAAATCTGGATGAATTGCCAACGTTTCGGGTGACATGCTTCAGTCTTCTAAGACATGACGACAATTCATACTAGTACAGTATGCAGTGTCACCCGAACCCTATGGAAACTGCAAGGACTATATTCTCAAAGATATCATTCGCTCGAGCTATGTTTTCAAAAAATATGATTGTACGCTTAGCATTAGATCTTGTATTTTACTCGATTTATAGTAATCGAGGTATTCCCGCAATTATTTCAACAAATTTTGAGATTACAATGGAACTTAGTCTCTAATAATGTTGAAGTTAACCGAGTGTTACTAGCACAAACTGGTGTTATTTAAATTATGGTAGCCAAACAAATAGTCGCCCATTATTTAATGTTGATGCAGGTTATATGAATATCTACTACTATAAATCTGTAAAGGGACTGAGTCTGTATAGAGAAGATTTAAATAATAATAATAATAATAATTTCCGTTATTTGGAGACCCCTGAAACCAATACAATTGTTTTTAGAATTTTTGTTTCTTTTTGTGTTTGTCTGTTAGTCTGTAGCTTCGTTCGTCTGTTTATTCGGTAATCTCTCAAAACAGATTTTGACACGGTTTTCACATTTTGGAAGCTTGGGCCTAACTTGAAATCTGACGTATATGTCATCACGCTACATAAAATGGCGCTGCAGGAGGAAATTTAAATCTGTTCTGGACATTAAACTTGCAGTCTCTTTGCGCGTCAAATTATGCAGGACAGCGCCAAAAGTGTGGGTTACATTTTTGAAGAAAATACGCTGTTCGTATCAAATTCGAAAATTATTGGTGATAGTTTAAAAGTCGACAAAAAACGATGGCGAGTTTTCTCTATTCAGTTTGGACGAAGTCAGGGCAAAACCTAGTGTTTCATAACGACATTGTAAACATTTCATTGTGTGATTTCCTATTATGGATAAGAACCCGTATGCCTACCTGAATAGTTTTTTCTATATGATACAAGAAATCTCATTATCTTGAAGAGAATATGATTTCTAAATGAATGCCAATTCTTAAGCAGAGAGTTTAAAAGATCTCTTACTACGTATTAAGTCTGGCTATCTAATGCCGTTACCCTTTCACAGCAACATAAGAAAGGGACGCTAACGTATCGGCTATACCGCTTAAGATTCAACTATTGGTGGGATATAAAAAAAGAGCAATGACCAACATACAAGATGAGATTAAAAACCACTCTGATTATGTAGATATAAAATATTAAAAGGTTTATATCTTGAAGAAGAAGCTGAGAATGATTTATGTAAATATATTTATCTAAAAAATCATCTACAGTGTCTTACAAGTATTTGATGCCGGTATTACCGCGGTCTTGCATTATTATCAGAATTTATACTTTTCTATCCTTGAAAAGAATTTTACATGCTATTATTGTTATTATCACTAATTACCTTGAGGCATTTGCCCGAGTTGCATTTTCCATACACAACTACTTATAAGTTATACGTATTAATTTTTTTAATTCTGGCAATGTTTGAAATAAACTTTAGAGAATCTCCCTCGATGTTTATTAAAATGTAGGATAATTCAATATTTTCAGCGATATGACCAACATTCAGCTGTTTTTACATAGTAATTCTGTCATTAAATACACTGCATATTAACGTTGAACGTTCTTAGTGACGTATCACAAGGCAGTAAATGGTTTTACTTCCCCCAAAGAAAGGGACTTTGATTTTAATAAACAACTTGCTTACCGAACGGTCGTTCTGTTTGTAATCAAGAAATGTGATCCTTGCTTCTAAGTCGCTGTGTCTTATGATATCCTGTTTCGGATTTTTATTTTTTTTACAATTGTAGAACTGTATAGGATATTAAAAGCGTCCTCTTGCTGCCAATGTAAAAATGTTTACGGTAACATCTTTTCGTCAAAAATCATAGGTTCATAGAACTGTTTAAAAGTGTCCCATAGATCATACTTTCGTTAAGTGGGACAGTTTGTATTCACATAAACGGCTAGAAATTCATAAAAATAAGACATCCCATTACAACTAGGTTATTGATTTCACTGTCCAGTGAAATACAGCGGAAGCATTTTGGTAGAAGCAATGATTTTACGTCGAATTTTCGGCATGCTGCTGAAACATCTCCGTCACTACACTGCAACTGAGTAAACTTTAGAATTTAGGGTCTAGGAATTATTTTGGTACCGTTTCTGTAGGTATTGTAACTGATCACAGACATGCTAATATTTTTCTTTTTGAATGGAGTAGTACTTGAAAACTGCAGCATTTTGCTACTTCTAAACTTTTACAAGAAAATGCAAGTTCTCCAGTATTGTAGCAAGGAAGATATAACTTTAAAAAGATCCCTGCAAATAGCGAGACTAAATTCATCTATCTTACTACGTATCATCTTTATATATCATTACGTAAATTGTGTAGTTAAAATCTGTGCCAACATTCATTGTTTGTGATGAGACTAAAAATAAAGTAGAAATCTAAAAAAAAAATAAGTAAAGAAAAGAAAACAAAATCTGGTTAGCATCAAGCTGATACAGTAACATTAAAACTGTATTTTTAATTACCTCAGATAGGTATTTACTCCTGAAATATCTTCTCATTTAATTAGATGAATGTAGCTGATGTTTAGTGGACTTACGTCCTTCAAATTAAATTCCGTCATCGCAGAAACGATGTTTTTGTTTTTAGGAAAAAGATTCTCAAAGGCTAAGACGGATTATCTATGAATGTCTTGGTCATCGTAGCCAGTTCGATTATCTCTTTCTCCGGGTCGAGAAAATCATTTTCAGAGCAGGTGTCACACCCAGAAAACGGATTACTGATTAAAGTAAAACAGAGAGAGGATTCACCGCAACAGGATACAAATGTTAGTCTTTTCTAATACTATTTCGAAATCACAGAGGGAATGACTATGGCGCAAGGAAAGGCCTTTTCTTTGTTAAACATTGTTTGATGTTTTAAAAAAAAATGAAAGTAATAATCGAAAGAAGACATAAATGACTTCAAATTCTTGTATTGACTGTATTGAAAAATGTTCGTTTATACTACTGGCTCATTTCTTTGATAACTGACAACGACGAATCATTTTGCGGTTCTACATCGTCCGTTTGAAATGAAGCAATGATAGAAACGTGCTAATAAACAGGCTGACTGATTGTAAAGTAAAAGGAGCTGGCGAGGGTGACATGTCGCGGCAAGGATATTCTGGTCGGCACGCCTCAGGGCTGCCCAGCAAGCTGTCTGCCTCTTAATAGCGCGCATCTCACTTGTAGTGTATTATTTTCTCACATTTTTTTATTGACTATAATATGAGTAAATTTTTTTCGTTACATACCTTAATCTACTGACATTTTGTTCAATTGCCATCACTTCCTTTTTTGGTTGATGAGGCATTAGTCCGAACACGTTAAGATGTCGAACATGTCACACATTATTACACTACATTACTGATCTATCATTTGGCATTAACAGTTTCTAACGAATATAAACTATCACTGTACCTTGTGGTCAAGAAACGTACGAAAATGCACTATGGAAATTTTTCTGACTTAATCTAAGACGATTTATTAATAATAGTATTTAGTTTACAGAACAAAATAGTCTTAAAATTATTACATTAGCCTCTCTAGTTTTAACCCTATGTCGTGGTATCTATTTAGGTTGAATATTCTTTTATTGTTGATTGTGTATAATAACATCGTAAATTTAAGACTTAAGAGTTGGGATATTTTTCCGTCAAAAAGTGTTAATTTATGTTCTGATGTTTTCGGATATTCTACAAATGCGTTAGTACACAGGGTGCCCGGTAAATAATGATAATCCTTTAACTGTCGAAAGGCATTATTGTGACCTGGCAAATACAATTTGTTGACAGGGTATTTATTAGAGCAGAAGACCGCCAGTTTGAACATTAAATCTATTTTTTAAAATAAAAAAATATTAATTAATGTCATTAATATCTGAAATTGTAGAAATAGCATGGTATAAACCGAACGCGGATGGTGAAATAAGAAAAAAAAAATGTGAGTAAATCTTGAAAACAGCGACACTTTTGCTAAGGTAAAAATTTTATACTTAGGGCCTTTCGACAGATAAAGGGATAGCCATTTTTTATAGGACACCCGAAGAAAAGACAGTTCTAGCTTAGCAACGATCTTTTCTGTTAGAAGGACACCATTCTTTTGACTAGCAGCTGATATTTAGAAAGAGAGAATGCAGATTTGCAGCTACAAATTTTATGATAAGTAAATTAGATGACACTATTAAAATACAGTAACCAAATATAAAAATTTAGTACATGGATCAAACAGTGAGTACAAAAGTACATTGAGTTGAAAATTGCGTTATTTCCTTTAGGAAATTAATCCGTTTTGTAGAATGTTCTGTTATATTTTTAAGCATATTTTTGTCGGCAATTTTGTCACACAACACAAACTAATGCAACGAAGAATGAAAAAAAAAAGGCTGGTGGATGATCTCCAATTCCATTCTGGAGTACACGGAGTTAATTCCCAGTCAAGCCATCCAGATTTCGGTTTTCTAGTTTTTCTCGAAATTACACGGCGGGTGTAGAGGGACGGACATTTTAGTAGCAACGTGGTCGAAATCCTTCCGCTCCTTCGTAACTACTTCTCTCCAAGCACGTCTATCTGTAATGTTGCTTTCTTTCTTTTAATGCTGAACCAGCTCGACAACCAATAAATTCAAATAATTTTTATGATTAGGATGGTATTACTTTATTTTGTTCTAAAAATGTACGGATATATTTCGAAGCTTGACAATTACAATCTGCATCATATAATGTGCATAAAGTTATAGTAATGAAATTTTATACACGTTGCTCTTAGTACAAGCTGCTTCACAGTGCGGAAGAAATCCACATATTAAAAACATCTAAAACTACCGGTACCCGCTGCTAGGCTCAACCCACTGACCCAGCGATCCAAAGAGCTGAAGACTACAGCACCAGTGTAACACCACATAAACCCACGTTCTGCAGTTTAACCTTACTCTTCCTCGTAGGCACGTAAATTATCTATTTTTTCGAGCTTCAACTGTTAGAAGCCATGGTTTTAAAGCTAAGAAAGTGCCTCAGTAATAGTTAATATTATAACCATTTTGTGTAACTGAGCGTGGTGGATGAGCGGTTAACGTTCTGGTCTCGCATTCGGGAGGACCACCGGTTCGAATCCCCATCCGGGCATCCAGATTTGGGTTTTCCATGGTTTCCCCCAGATCACTCCAGGCGAAGGCCGGGATGCTTCCTTCAAAAGGCCGTGGCCGAATTCCTTCCCGTTCCTTGTCCCTAGTCCCATCCCAACTCTAATGACCTCACCGTCGACGAAGCGTAAAGCCACACGTAAAAAAACAAAACAATTTTGTATAATTTCTACAACCCAGTATTGTTTCAAAGATAACTTAAAACATGACAGGAAAACAATTTTGTCCCATAAGCCAGAACAAATTACCAACGGGAATTGGATACTAGACAAATACCATGACAATATTGTTATGGTTACAAAGATTGACACTTAGACCAATTTCATGACACAAATAACGCATAATTTACGATATACACTAATGTAAAAAAGCTTCACTATTAACGAATCCAGTAGATTGTTAATTATGAAGATTTCTTGTTTCATGGCCGTGGTTAGAAATCGCTCGGTGTTTTGGAAAGAACAAGTACTCAAAATTTCGGCCGGTTGAATTTGTTAGCTAACAATAACTGTCAGAAAATACCGTTGGCGCAGTAAAGGCACGATTGTCTGATCTAGTTCCTTGTTTATTACAATGTTCAAATTGTGATTAATATTTATCACATTCCAGAAATTACTTACAAGCCTCCGACCACGGTAATCTGCAGCTGCAGATTAAAAACTTATTTGTTACGTTACGCTAATTTATACTGCAGCAATAGTAAACAATATGTGTTATTTAAACTATAACATACCACACTGCAAACAACACTCAATAGAAAAACTTCAGTTTACATCGCGATCGAATCTGTTTTGAATGGTATTGCCGGAAACTAGTCAAGGTAAGCACTCCAATGTGTTGTTAACTGTTAAGATTTTTTTCATTTTTGAAGCCTCTGACCATACTGTTTAACAACCATGCATTCTAAAGTCATTTTTTGCATCCTAAATATCTCTATTCCATTATATATAACAGCTGCTGGTAAAGTTTAAGTGCAAACATATGTAATCAAAAATGTTGAATCTCTGCATTTACTCTTCATTCTGAATCAGAAATGCTCTTGAAGTCGACAAATTCTGTACCTGTAGTCGACACCCTATCCGTAATCCTAAAGTACCATCAGAGTTAGAAAAGAACAAGAGTTGACCGAGCGAGATCGAGAGGAAAGTTGAGACGGGGGGTGTGTCCCAATTCCAGGCCCAGATGGGGTCCCATGGGTGCCAACCAAGGTCATGTAAGTCATGAGTCCCAGGGGAAGACTGTAGACTCAGAGAAGATACTCTATTCTAAAATCCTTCATAAAAAATACCTCGCCAGATAGTGTAATAATATTCCTCTGCACTTTCTGCCGGCTTTGCAATTGATGCAGTTCACTATCTGCTTATGATATAACATACGTACAGGCTACTAAATACAACATCATACATACCGAAGATATACTCCATATATCGATTTTAGGTTCCAAGCGCCGCGGCATAGATTATAAAAACTGATTGATGTGAACAACACTAAAGGTTCATTCAGTTTGAAGCTCAATTTTTAGTGAGGAACCTATGTCGAGTTAAGGAACACGCAAGAATTTAGATAGCACTACCTATATTCGACACACAAACTATACATGATAAAAATATTTTTATTGTTGAGCAAGCGCTTATTTATTTCATTGGGATCAAATTTGCATATTCATGTTCAGTACAGTAAGGCAAACTTACATTAACTGATAGTTGAAATATTTCCCAGCGTTGCGATAAGTATGCGCTCTACAACTATTTACCATCGGCAGGCGATACCATCACCTAACACGTGGACCCGTTCAGATTTAAGAGTAAAGCTGACAGTGCTGCTTGTTTTATGCACGGTTTTCTGGATCATCCTCTTTCCTTAAATTCGATTTTTTTTTATCTGCTTAACGTCTCTCTAACAGCGAGGTCTTTAGAGACGGGAAAGGATTGGGGGCAAGGAATGGGAAGGAATTCGGCCATGGCCTTTTGAAGGAAGCATCCCGGCATTTGCCTGGAGTGATTTGGGAAACCATGGATGCCCGGACGGGGATTCGAACCGCCGTCCTCCCGAATGCGAGGCCAGAACGCTAGCCGTTACACCACCACGCCCGGTCGCCTTAAATTCGAACATGATGCCATTTCAAGTTGACTGTAGTTGTACTGTGGACATTAAGTACTCTTACCATAGGTGGAACAGTAACTCTGACCTTTAGAATATTATAACTATGTATCCCAAAAGTGTCTATACTGATCAGCCAGAACATTATGACCCCCTAGCTAATAGCCGGTATGTCCATCTTTGGCACGGATAACAGCGGCGACGCGTCATGGCATGGAAGCAATGAGGCCTTGGTAGGTTACTGGAGGGAGTTGGCACCACATTGCACACACAAGTCACCTAATTTAAATTCCGAGGAGGAGGGTACGATGAGCTCTGACGCCACGTTCAATCACATCCCAGATGTGTTCGATCGGGTTCAGATCTGGCGAGTTGGAGTGGGGGGGGGGGGCAGCATATCAATTGCTACTCGCCACTGTGTTCCTCGAACCACTCCATCACATTCCTGGCCATGTAACATGGTGTATTATCTTGTTGAAAAATGCCCTGCCGTTGGGAAACATGGTCGTCATGAAGTGGTGTCCGTGGTCCGCAACCAGTGAACGATACTTATTGGCCATCATGGTGCAATCACGAGCTCCACTGGACCTATGGATGCCCACTTGAATGTTCCCCAGGGAAACCGCCAGCCTGTCTCCGTCCCGCAGTACAGGTGTCAAGAAGCTGTTTCCCTGGAAAACGACGGATTCGCATCCTCCCATCGGCATGATGAAGGTATCGGGATTCGTCAGGTCATGCAACGCTCTGTCACTGCGCCAACGTCCAGTGACGATGGTCACGTGGCCATTTCAGTCGTAGTTGCCGATGTCGCGGTGTTAACATTAGCACATGCATGGATCGTCTGCTGCGAATGCCCATAGTTAGGAGTGTTCGGTGCCCTGTGTGATCAGACACACTTGTACTTTGCCCAGCATTAAATTCTGATGTTAGTTCCGCCACAGTTCGCCGCCTGTCCTGTTTTACCAGTCTGCCTACCCTACGACCTCCGACATCTGTAATGAGGGGTGGCCTCCCAACCCCACGACGTTTGGAGGTGGTTTTACCTTGGTTTCGTCACTTGTTGAAGACACTCGCCACAGCACTCATCGAACAAACGACAAGTCGTGCAGTTTCCGAAATGCTCGTGCCGAGCCCCCGGGCCATCACAATCTGCCCTCGTTCAAACTCAGATAGATCGCGCACCTTCCCCAGTCTAAACATGGTTACCACACTCATTGATACTACATGCACCGTGCGTGTGTCTGACTAGCCGTCATTTCGTCAGGTGACTCTGCTATCGCCTGGGCGGGTTTATATCGATAATATCTAGGTAGTAATAATGTTGTGACTGATCAGTGTATGTGTTACAGCTATCGAACCGCCATTCCTGAGGTCTTTGAGCTGCATACTTAGTAGTGGTTACGGAAGATCGATTTTGTGGTAATAAAATAAATACTGACGCTACAATTGAAATTTTCACCTGTACGAGCGACGATGACGCAGTCTCATTTTTTTGAAATACTGCGTTGCTCAGTGGATATATTCAACAATAGATTTATGAACATGAACAGATTAACAGCAGTTACGGGTAAGTAGTCCTCATATTTTAGTTCAAAAGTATCAAAACATATTATCATGAAAGTATTTGAGGACTTGTTCATATAAGTTCTGTTTTTCCTCAAACTTCGGTGCAAACTGAATTTTATCAAAAATTTATAATTGTTTGATTTTTCTGAAGCATTCCCATGTTTTTCCTGCTGCAAGCAAAGTTCCAATAGAATTTTGTTTTGTATCAGCAGTTTCTATATTCTGTAGAAACAAAAGATGATTCTTAAACGCTGTACAGAATTAAAAACAGACACATTACATTTTTGTACGACACTTTAGTTGCCGAAACATAACCGCCATTTTGTTCTTCTTCTTTTCGTGTTTGGCCAACCATGAGCCAAAATAAATCACTTCATGGCTTAGTATGTTTCTTTGCTCCCAATATTTGATCATCCTTTAACGTTGTTTCTTCTTTCTGCTAACCAAACTGTTATCCTTTGTTACTGTACTTTCTCTTTAGAAAATATTAAACTGTGCGATCTTTTTCTAACGTACGACACTGTTCAAGATTTCGCCTTTCCAAACATTCACTTCTGCTCTGTCTGTTTTTATTTTGGCAAACCAATGAATTATGTTTTGGATTATTTTTATCAAAATAATCAAATAATTTCCTGTCGATCTTTCTGAATTCATTCCCATCAGGTGTCAATAAAAAGGAAATGTTCCTTTCGCCAGCTTTCATATATAATTTATTATTACTTCTTTTCTTCCATTAATTTACATTTTTCCTTGGTCCTGATATTTTTATCTCCCCTTCCTCCAATTCTTCAATTTCTACTTTTTTTTTTTTTTTTTTTTTTTTTTTTTTTTTTTTTTTTTTTGTATAGAGCTAAACTTTATGCTGCACAGAGACATTCTGGTTCTATAACTGTGTTGAAGTGTAGAAGTTTTGCTTTTATTGATATTGAGTTTTTGTTTATTTATTTATTACTCTTGTCCATAGGTTTCTGTTAAGGAAGGACCACTGGAATGTGGAACATGTCATGGTTAATATATATACGTGCAAAATGAATAACAATCATAGTGAAATGAATTATATTCGTATCTTACAAACAAACGACATATACAGTAATTTTTCAACTGAATTTTTTAAAAGGCATATTAGATATATTTAATCGTTTTGTACAAATTCTTGGATCGAGTAGGAGTTGCCGAAAAGATTATCCCTCAGTTTTTCTTTAAATACATCTTTATTATCTACAAACTGTTTTATACTTTTAGGAAGTTTAGAAAAACAGATGGTTTCCAGAATAATTAACACCTCTTTGTTCTAACAACAGTGACGTATGTATTTCGTACAAGTTATTTTTGTTTGTTGTATTGAATGTGTGATTTCATGTGAATTTGATGTAAACAAAGTTAAAATGTTCTGTACAAAGCACATGAGACGATAATGATAAGCCATTAGTAGTCATTGTAAGAATATTGAGCTTTTTAAAGACGTTATCCTACACAGCAACCTAAAAGCCCTTTTCTGTGTTATGAAAACTTTTTTATTTTGCGAAGAGTTTTCCCACCCCATCCTGAAAAAAATATGCCATGAAAATTAGAAGAGTACACTTGTTTCGTTAATTCCAGATACGCTGTCAGAGAAAGTGCAAAGGTGGCAAGATTTATCTTTTTTAGTTTTAATGTGATGTGTTCTTACTTATCGAGTTTCTCATCTATTTGAATGCTAAGGAATTTTATACTCTTTGTTTCCAAGATTTTTGTAGATTATATGTAAACCTTGCTGCACGTAATTCTTGTTTTATGAAAATTTAATGAGTTTGCCGTAAACTAGTTTGTTGCTTCACTGAGTACTTCATTATTATTATTATTATTATTACAAGCAGGTTGTACAAAATCGTATGTTATTTGGCAGGTTAATTACATTTTTCGAGATTTTGCTTTAGTTGCCTTTTAATACTGCTGCAGGATTCTTAAATGGTTTATTTTTTAGTATTTGATATTTAGACCTGTTAGTTTTAAAATCCTGTTTTTTCAAACCGTTTTCAAAAAACCTACGTGCCATGATACTGTAATAATTCTCCCTCTTTACGTCTAATTGTTAGAATTATCCAAAAATAAACACTTGAAAGAGCATAAGCCGTGAATTGCAACCAAAAAGGAATGAATTATTCTTGAAAGCTGTGTTTATTTATTGCAGGAATATTGATTAATTCAGGTGCAACAGGGAATAAATAATAACCACAAAGCTGGAACTCTTAGAGCCATTCTTTTCATTAGTGCAATGATACGTTTAACTTACGATTATTCGATAACTGTGCCGTAGCTCTGAAATTTTCTTCCGACTCATGATTATCATTTCGTAAACATATTTCCGCAAAACCATGTGACATAGTGCAAAAAGTATAATTAAAAACTAAATGTACCTAGAAATGGTTGATGGGTATTGCCTTTTCTACCACGTTTTTCATGTTATCAAATCAACTAGAGCCGATTTCATCTGGATAGTTTTTCTATAGTAATGTAAGATTTCTTATAAGTTAATTTGTATTCCCTTTGCTTCCCCTTCATTACCTGTTGAGAATACTGTAGACCCGAAAATTATATTTATACCACTATTTTTGTATATGAGTTCATTTTTAAAGTAGACTGTATACACCAATACACGATTATCATCCAAGTTCTAACAAGCAATAAATCATTATATCATATGTCTTGTTTGAGTGTGAAGTGCACTTAATACACAAAAACAAATTAAATATTTCGTTAATAATCTAAGACTTTAAACAGTTATAAAAAGGTCGTAACTTAGGACTAATTAGTTAAAAGCCTTAGAATTATCTTGAACGCAAAATATAATAAAAATTAGCTAATTCCTCTCTAGCAAAAAACGAAATAATAACTGATTGTTATGAAACTTAACCCTAATTATTCATATTAATAAAGCACGTGTTATTCTGTAGTATTATGGTAGATAATTTCATTCTAGCACAGTTATTCGAAGAAGAGTCTGAAGGAAAATAATGTAAATAAAGTAACTTAGCACTGAAGTTCAGACAGATGTATTTAATCCAATCAAAATCCAAATCGTCACTGGCAATAATATTTTTAAAAAAAATAACATTATTACTTTTATTAAATATCACTATCACAACCACACTAATAAAGTACAGATATTACCTTGCGTTCTCAATATTGGAATACAGCATATTTTAAATGATTATCGCGCATGGTGAAAGTAAAAACAAAGCAAGAAGGGAACAAGTATTAGTTAATATTTGTATTCTACAATCATGCGAGATTCTAAATCATATCAATTCCTTCGTATCATGTTTACATTTGTCATTGATCCATTGTTAAAATAAATAATTCAGCTATAATGATTCTGCATTGGTTCTGCTATGGTTATTGTTACACGTAAATATCAATTATCACTAAGAGAAAGAAACAATACACCAAGAATTTTTTTGGGTACTCTTTCCGTTTACCAAGAAATATATTCGGCTGTGTAAAATTTTGTTTCAATCACCGGATCAGGTGTCAGAGGTTTTGGATTCGAGGCCCAACTTTTCTGTAATATTTATGTAAATTTGTAAGCTAAAACATTTGAATAATACTTTAGAAGACACAAGGAGATATCATTAAGTTTTCGTATTTTACATGAAGTAACTGAGACATTAAATGTTATCTGGTCAGCATAATCGTTGGTGCTTATGTGAAAGATGTTTTAAATTACCGTTAGACATCTGAGTTAGTTTGTAGCCTTTTTTATGAACAAATCTTAAGTCTAGGTGCCACGCTGTTTCCTTGTATGGTACCTATACGTTAACAATTTACTTGTACTGTAAATAATTATTTTTAATGTAAATTAGTTACTGTGTCGTATGTGTTTCCTGTTAGTACCACCAATTATCTGAAATTTTCTTTGTTTGTTGACATATATGTTGCGTTGGTTTTGGCAACCCCTGACTCGGTCGAGATGAAGAGCTTCCAGAAGTGGAGCTGTGAAGCTGGCAGTGGCTCTGCTTTAATTAGAGCTACAAGACAAACTGCGCGCTAAATGTTACCTAATTACAGGCAACAGCTTTCCGTCAGCGCTGTCTCGGAGTGCGCCACATATACATACTTCGATTTAATGTAATAGCAGACAGTCTTTTCAGGTATCTGTGCCTTTGTTCAAGGGACGAATTGAATAAAAGTAAAAAAAGCCATCAGGTGTCTTTTTTTTACGGTTTTGGGAGCGGGAAGGAATTCGGCCATGACCTTTTTGAAGGAAGCATTCCGGTATTCGCCTGGAGTGATTTGGGGAAACCATGGAAAACCCAAATCTGGATGCCCGGACGGGGATTCGAACCCGCGTCCTCCCGAATGCGAGGCCAGATCAGGTGGTAAACTAAACTACTAAACTACTCTCAGAGGGAGAAGTATTAGACTTTATTGTTGTTATTATGTATCTATATTATCACGCAAAAACTACGGAACTAATTTCGTTGTAGCTTAAAAACTTGCAGAACACTCCAACAAGGGTATTAAAATTATGGAATTTAATTTACGATAAAGGCTAAAAAGATACTACATTATAAACGTTTAGGCTTTACAACTAGAAGAAAAACAAAAAGCAAACGCATGACTACGCACAATGTCTGTGCGAGAGAAGCAGTGGCACCGTGCTAGTTCGATTATTAATTTTCTTGGAAAATACTAATGCATTCATCGATTTAGTTTAACAAATTATTTTCGAAATAACCTTTGGTATGATTTCAAAAGATTTTGTTATCTGTAGTATTTGTAAAACGTAATATATTAGTTTCGAACTGAAGGACGTTGTTCTTAATTGCCATTTGTAATGTTTTATTTCTGAGTTCGGTGGCCCGTATTTTCTCTATTCTGCGAAAAATAATAGATAAGGCGCCCCTGGACCGGGGAGGTACAACGGGACAAGGATAGATTTCTGGTACTCTTAATTGACCATCCTGATTGCGGGATTTTGGAGCTTTCTCGTAATCATCAAGGCGAATGCTGGGTCGGTCCAATATCTCCACCTCATAAACTCCACATTAAAAAAAAACAAAAAAAAAAAAAAACACACATACTATACAGTACATGGTTACACGTTTCGTAGACAGATGGCAAGACAACATTCCTCCAATGGTGTAAATGGTTCGGATGTGATAAGTCCGGTTCTCTGACGGGTAGAACGTATGTTCTCCTACTCTCAATTTCACACTGGGCGCCTGTGTTTCATGGTCCGCCAGGGCCGATACGAATTTATCCAACATTTTAAGCACTTTTCCTATAAAATGTCATCATTCGATGATTTTTGGTTGAGGACAAAATGCATATTTATTTCACACAAGTAGAAATTGATTTTGATAATTATATATTTCATGAGATATTAAGTTTCTGTCACACTGGTGAAGATACTCCTGAAATTTATCAATAATATTATCCATCTGTATTTATCTCCGACTACAGTAGAGTTCCTTGAGAAGGTATTAAACCCAAATACATGCTGATCCTCATATCAGGAGATTTTAAAGATGAGTTTCTCAGCAAGGACTGTGAATCAGCACGAAATTTTATGGTGAGTGTCGACTATGGATCTTTGCTGTACCTTTAATTACAACTCGTGTAGAAAAACGCTTAAATGATGTAAACTGCAAAGTTGGAATATATTTCCTAGCTCAGTCCCGTATGGGCAAGATTATAATATGACTACATATGGGTAACAAAAGTTTCTGAGCTGAACAAAATTATTAAATAAGTAGGATTTTTTTTAATATGGATTTACGCTTCGTTGTTGTCGATGTTATTGGAGGCGGAAATGGATAGGGACAAAGAACACGAAAAAATTCTACCATAACTTTTTGAAGGAACCATCCTGGCATTATACTGGAATCGTTTCGCGAAACCATGGAAAACCGAAATCTGGATGGCCCGACGGGGATTTGAACCTGCGTTTCCCGAATACCATGACCGAGATAAGAAAAAACGTTTGTTTTGAAATTTTTACCTTCAATATAAATTGACCGTTGACCTTGATTGATGTAATTTCGTTAAAAGAAAGTTCTGTATAATACAATGTTTTAAACATTTGTCCCTTCCAGTATTTGTTCCCAGCATAAATATTTATTTATCGACGTTATCACTTGATAACTTATTGTTGAATATCAGAAATGACATAGTCAGTGACAAAATTATTCGATTATTGTAGGAAGAAGAGTGTCTAATGTTTGTTCAATTAAAAATTGTGTATGCATTAACACCCACCTATCTGTTAGACCTATTTCCAAAACTTGTCTGGTGCTTTAATCAGCCAATATAACATTTTATTCCTTTTCGTTCAACCCGCTCTCTTTTAAGAGACTTTCAGAAAATAAATATTTTGCAAACCGGCTTATGCCTTTACGAAAATAAGAAAACTAAATGAGGTTGTTAATTTTACTGTGCTGATCACAAAGCTCCCTCAAATAAATTGTATTAAATACAGCTGGTAAGAAAAATGAAATAGAAAGTAGGTTATGTCACTAAAACATGTAACTACATGTGATGGTATTAACAGCTGGATGTAGTAGGCTATTTCCTCATTGCAAATTAACAATTTGTATAAACAATTATACTAGGCCAGTGCAAATGAATTTTTGTTTATTTTATCCGTACGCATTTCATCCATTTCCTGGGAGCACCTTCAGCGGTTAAGCGTTTTCTTATTTCTCATTTGTTCGGTCTCAGCGTGTTTGATCCGTCACGTTGTTAACCTTTTCAAGTTTATCTTCAAAATAAATTTAAAAAATGCAACATCATATTTTCCTAATTTCATGGAATAACCTCAAGTTTTTGGCATTATTTGCAAGTTGAAAACACACACTATGTATTTCACTGTGGTGCAGAACTCACGTGCAGTAAAATAGAAACGCATTTAACTGCTGCAGATGCCTCGGTAATCGGAGCGAAACACGTACGGTGGAAAATGAAAGGAAACAAACATTGGCATCGTATTAAGTCTTCTTCTTCACTACCTTTTCCCAGCATTTCGCGGTAGGCTGCCTTCGATGAGATTTACTCAGCATCGGCATGATCAAATCTTTAGCTATTGTTTTATGGCAGCATGCCCTTGCTGAGGCCAAGCGTTTTATAAATACTGCCGTATTGTAGTAGGTTGTAACAGGCAGGGGCGTAGCTACTATGGGGCTAGGCGGTGCAGTGGACCGGGGCCCCTACGCTCAGGGGCCCCCAAGCGCAGTTCAGAGGCCCCACGAGCCTTCATGGCAAACTGGGGACCTTTTTTTTAGCTTTACAGTCGTCTAAGGGGGCCCCTGAGACACAGGAAGCCCCTCTCGCTGCTCAGGGGGCCCCTAAGCACAACTCAAGGGCCCCATCCTCAGCTCTCAGGGGGCCCTTACCAGCAACACAAAGCAAAAAAAAGGTCGCCCATCTGGCCTGAGGACCCAAAATAAATTTTTTGCACCGGGGCCCTTGTTGACCTAGCTACGCCACTGGTAACAGGGGACGTGTTGCCATCTGTCTGTGAAACGTGTGACTATGTTCAGCGTGTGTTAAGTGTATTTTGTTTGTGTAATATGTAGTTTATGAGGCGGAGATTGGGGACCGTCCCGGCATTCGACTTGATGACTGCGGAAAACTGGTTGTATTAATTATTTATACAATTCGATGCTGTTGCTTCAGAACGTGGAATTGTTACACATAAAATAATACTTGGATCCACGCTGTTTCTACGGCTTTTACCTATTCTAGAAGTCAATGTAATGCTTTTGACTCACGCCATAAGATTAGTACTAAATTATCCAACAGAAAACACTTCATAGCTAATGATTCTTTATATATTTATAGACTTTTGTATGCGGCTGTAGCAAAATAATAATAATAAAAATTAGCTTGTGTTTGTAAATGTTACAGCACTAAAGAATTTTGCCATCAGACGGAAATTTATTTTTCATACTACTGATCAGGCTGCACGTAATTTATCAAATTTCAATACAAATAAAACAATTAGTCTATATGCTAAAAAATTCAGTATCGACTGAAGACTTCGGGAAATTTAACAAGAGATGCAGTAAGTTACGGCAATGGCACATCGCATCATCACATTCGGTCACTATGGCTTAAAGAAAGCCCGCAATACCATCATTTCAGTCTTATATTAAAGCATGGAAACGTTTCCAATGAGTCCTCCGTGAATCAAATGCTGTTCTGTGGAGGCAGGCTGTCCAACATCTGATGTGCTCCACTGAAACGTGGCGATGCTAAATAGACCGTCATTGAAATACGTAATAAGATTCCTGTCTTCCAGCAATATGGTAAAATTGCTCGATAGGCTCATCGATTTTCAATACCCGCAGTTTTCAACCCACTGTGTCCAAACGTACTTCGCTGTCGGGGCTTCTCATTCCCTGAGAGTAGCAATATCGGTGGAAAACTTCTATTTACTGGATCTTGATTTCTGGCATAAAGGACTTGGGGAAATTTTCTTGTGTCAGGGACTGGAATAAATTACCGATGGGATAAGGTGAAAATTTACCCCACTCAACGATTTTAGATTGAAAATACGTGAAATAAAAAAAGTAGATGTTTACGAAAATTGCTAGCGGAGCAACTGCTCTATCGCAATTAATCTAATTATTGCATTATTATTTTTTTAATTTTCGTATCAGCCTTGGAGGACCACGAAACGCCGGCACATGTACACATGCTTCAGGTGTGTAATTATAAGAGTGCTTAGAACCGAATTTGACAGACTCGGAGCATTTACACTATTGTAGGAATGTTGTGTTGCCATCAATCTCCAAAATGTGTAACATGTTCTGTGTGATACGTGTATTTTTGTTTATGAGGTGGAGGTTTTGGACCGTCTTGATGATTGCGGCGAGTACGCAGGGTCAGAACTCCCCGATCAAGTGCGGTGGCGCCTTAACGTATTACAACGTTAATTAGTCATCAGGCCTCGTTCAAAAGCTGACATTTTGCGCCCTTAGTCACCGAGGAAAATTTGTAACATTAATAAAACAAAGGTAGCTATAATGTGGGAAAACATTAAATTGAAGTAATTTTGTCACTTTCGTGACTCTAGGCACTGATAATAATTTAGTTTAAAAACCTAACATTAGATACCCTCTCAGAAAACTGGGATACGAGTATGCTTGATTTTCATCAACACATGATTTGGGCACAAGAAGTGTAATATATTTTCCATACTTGTACTACTTACATTGACAAGTATTGCGTCTTTCGGAAACTCCTAAGTTCACAGAGTTTTTAAAATAACTTGGATTCACTTACAACAAACGCGAGGACTTCAAACGCTTGTCCATTTCAAAAGATTGATAAACTTTCTTACCTGTACAGTATACGCAGTCTAGTCTTTTCTAGCAGGCAATCCTGAACACTTTAGGCTCAATGCCGAATATGTAGTCATAACAATACATAATCAAGTGGTATCGTTATGGACCAATCATCAGCATGAAGTTTTTGGGATACCCGTACAGATTCTTAAAAATTGTTCTGAAAAAGTTTCTGATGGAAAATGAATAACAATTAATTATTACCTTTTGGATATTTTTTGTAAGGTGAGTAAACTTTCTCTGATTATATTCTCATAGTATTTAGCTACGATGTTTTTAAATAACTGCATCTCATTTTAAATGAGGCAAATTTTTATTGCTATGAAAAAAATTTCTAAATAATGTAAAATAAAGCCAACATATATAATTTATTTGATTATTTTGTGATTACCTACGGTACCTGTAAACTTTATCTGTGTTTTGAATAAACTTCACCGTTTCTCAACTTCTGTCGAAAAATCTTATGTAATGTTGTTACCTGGTTTCAGTCAATGTTAAAGACTTGCCACCTGGTGACAGTTTCGATTTGCCGCGCATTCCGCCTCTGACGTGTCTAGACCTACAGTTTAACGTGGAATCAGAACCACGTAACGTCCTGGCGTAACTCATATAATCAAACACAACTCTTTTAAAATTCCTGGCACAACCGAAAGAAGCCCAAACTTTTGAAAGCAAGCGCCCCAAAACGCTCTAGTAACTGTGGAGGATACAACTGTAAACATCAGATGCTCTTCTCCTTACATGAATTTCTGCGTCTGGTAGTCGTAGATAAACAAAAAGCGCGTCTCTTTCACAAATTGTGTTAGTGAACATTTTCTGAGGATTTTAATGTAGGTGTAAGGGACGACGGTA
This sequence comes from Vandiemenella viatica, assembly GCA_031002005.1. Classification (NCBI taxonomy): domain Eukaryota; kingdom Metazoa; phylum Arthropoda; class Insecta; order Orthoptera; family Morabidae; genus Vandiemenella; species Vandiemenella viatica. The sequence continues at coordinate 324,477,751 of CM061921.1, read as the reverse complement.
TGTACCGATAAAAATATTGGCAGGGTTGGTAACATAACAGCATTGAAGTAAACGACAATGTAAGGTGTCGGGTAGTGTATGCCTATTTTATTTCGTGCACGTAGGTTGGTGGCATAGTGTAACATCCAGCCCACAGTAACATTATTATTCATTTTGTTATTAAACATTAAAATATGTTCAGTATTTAAGTCAAGTTTAGTAGTTCCACTTTCATAATTGTGTTTCCGCAGGAATTCAAAACATACAATATATATAAAGACAAGAACGTTATTAACATTCACAAATCGATGTCAAGTTGTTGCAGCCGTTCTAAGAAGGAAATTGTAGCACTGAAAACATCTTGAAATTATCCATCGTACTTCCTTAGACGACACTCCTTAATGATGTACTACACAGTCTGGGAAGGAGCTCAGTAGTCACAGACAGGAGAATCCTGAAATCCCCAGTCACAGAGCATGGCGTTGCTTTTGGCGTGTCCTGTCTTAGGTGGTTTATTTAAATTCACTGGTCTCTCTGCGGATGAAATCCCGGAAGTCCAGTTGTAAGATTTTTCAATGTCTTGGTGTTTCACAGATGCAGAGTTTCAGAATTGTCGCCATTTTTCCTTGATATTGAAGTCAGACATTTCATGCCATACTGGCTTTCTGGATTTAAGAAGAAAGGATGGTAGATCATTAAGGACTTCATGGATTGGAAGATCCCGTGGACGGTCAGAATGATGTAACTTTATCCACACACATGCCGTTGCTTCTTGACGTTTTACCTCTGGAGGTGGTATATTACTGATGATATGTAACCAGGGCACTATGTTATAATGGTACAATACAGTATGGCCCAAATGTTAATAATATACACAGAGGTACAAATTAGGCCCGTATAAGTTAGTGGTTCGTAGCACTACATTTGGCATTTTACTGCTCCCCGGGTTGAAAATTATTGAGAAACGTTGATATAGCGTACAGCTTCAATACCATAGAGAGAGAAATGAGCAATGCTTAGCTAATAATGGCCTTTTTGACGGAAGCACCCCAGAATTCGCCTGAAGTGATTTGGGGAAACAATGGAAGACCCAAATCTGGGTGACCGGACGGGGATTCGAACCCGCGTCCTCCCGAATGCGAGGCCAGAACGTTATCCGTTCACCCACCATCACTTTAATCCTGATATGGTCTCGGTATTGGTACTAGACTTAACATCAACAAAACTTTTGTTTGGTTCAGTTACTAATGGGGTGGTTATAGGTTGAAGTTTTATTCGGCACGATAACAATTAGACTTCCTGTAACAGTGCATTGATTTTAGTTGACCTAATTTATGTGTGACTTTTGAAAACCGTAAATCTTTCAGCAACTAAAGCCGATAAATCATTACTGTTTTATTGATTAATCCTAACGTATGTTTGTTAACCACTTATTTCAACAAACCTCGTCCTTTCGTGTTTCTGTCCCACAAAACAAAAGACCAACAAAACTTAGCTTTCAGTTGCATGGCTTCCCCTCCAATTCATCGTACCGAGGGGGGTGGTGTAACGGTTAGCGTTCTGGCCTCGCATTCGGGAGGACGGCGCGGCGGTTCGAATCGCCATCCGGGCATCCAGATTTGGGTTTCCCAAATCACTCCAAGCAAATGCCGGGATGCTTCCTTCAAAAGACCATGGCCTAATTCCTTTCCATTCCTTGCCTCCCATCCTTTCCCGTCTCTAAAGACCTCGCTGTTAAGAGACGTTAAGCAGTTAAAAAAAAATGACTTTCTGCTACAGTACTTATAACCAATATCCTTAATGATTCGCTGTGTCTTATTAATAGTTTTATCACTCCTAGTTTCTAATTAATTTTTCTTACTAAACTTTGGGAGCATTTAAAAAGACATATTGCCATTAGAGGCGTCTGTGCACTGTTAAACACTAGTACTATTCCTTTCATCACAACTAACATAATTCTAAAGGAGATCTACAAAACATGGACGTAAATAATATGACAGCTTCGCGATTCTTACTTGCATATACTCTTATATCGATGCTAACGTATGTTGTTTCTTTTGGTAGTAACCCTGGATATATGTTCACACAGTTGCAATATCTCCCATTCTATATTACATTTTTTTTTAATTTGATTTGGTTAAAATATGCACATTGTATTACCTATAAACAAAAATATCCTTAATTTCAGCATATAAATAAATGTTCTTATTACCTGCAAACATTCTGCTATAAAACGATAAAAACAGAAGTAACGAATTAACACACATTTAAAGTGTGTCCTAATGTGGTTTGTTAACAGTTGCTGGTAACGGCGAGAATTCCTCCTCTAACTCGACGAATGGTTCGAGTCCATGCGAGCAGGAACGCAAGAAGAGGCCGCGAACCGCCTTCTCGACACAACAGATAAAGGTTCTTGAAGCCGAGTTCGAAGCCAATAAGTACCTCTCCACTGCCAAGCGGCAGGCACTCAGCAAAGACCTGGGACTCACCGAGACGCAGGTCGGCTATACTTCACTTTAAGGGTACATATTCTCTTGAGTAGCTTGTGTTCCTGGCATCTAATACCTGTACATGTTGAATTTCGTACTTGTGACATCGAATACTACAAACATTAATTTTTATCCAACAGTATGATACTATGCAACAGTTCTACGATACTAAGTAACTTTGCAAATATTTCTTCAGACACAGCACAAGTCCATTTTGACACAGTTAAAGGCAATAACACGAACCAACAAATGCAGATTGTGGTATAATAATTTCAAAATTTAAACTTTCGCATATTATTAACGCAAGATAATACTTTCTTCAAATCGCTACTTTATTTGGCTTTACTGCTCTAACATAGACCTCATCTTTTGACGTGAATTCTTCTTTAAGTCTGTAATGGCTTGCATGGTGGAGAATTGATATTTGCTTAATAATCCTACTGTATTGATAAAATTTTTGAATTGGTTACAAATATTTGTGATGTCAAATGCACGTGATACATTTTTTAGGAACATCATGGGATAAATGAAATGCATTCACAATACTTACTAATCAAAAGAATCGAGATGATTCACAAACCTAGAATAAACCGTTTCATAATTTAAACAAAAAATATCAGAAAAGTATGACACCATATTTTATTGCTTGTCCCGGTGCATATCATTTGTCGCTCTGCTTGGGTGAAAATTGTTGCAAAAAAGTCTTTCTCTTATCGCCGTAGATTTATTATGTCGTTAAGTAGTGCCACCTTGTCGAAACACAGCAAGTGTCGCTTAGTGCGGCGTGCTAGGTCGCTTCTGCCTGCTTGAGTTGGCCTCGTTGTCCGGTAGCTATCGGCGACCGTACCATGGAGGAAGGAAAAGAGTGGTGGCGAAATAACGCTAAATCTGTGAAGCCTCATGTAAACACTCGTCTCCTTCTGCGCATACGCGGCGGCCATAATAGAAACCCCAAACCTTGGGCTGTTTGCAATGTGTTTGCTGCTGTGAATATTTCATTTTATAATATTTCAAAGTTTTTTTTTATGATGCCAGCTTGTGTTGCATACGGTTGCACAAACAGATCAGATAGGAAACAAAATGGAATAACGTTTCATAAGTTAAGTCACATTGTAATTATTGTTCGTGAAGTGTTTGACAGGTTATTGCAAAATAAATTTATTCATTGCTCTCAATAGGATGATGTTGTTCTCAAATATTTGTTGGTATCGTGTAGACAATTAGCATATGTTATTATTTCGAACATAAAAGTCTAACCTTATTGTAAACAAGTGTTGAAAGTCTAATTTTAACGGGTCAGTTTACATCGCGATACAGTGAATATGGTATTCTGCATGCTTTAGTCCTGTTTCAGTTTACACTGCAAGTGTACGATGAAATTAATTGTGATAATTTTTGTTGTGCGAACTTCGAAACGTTATGAAGCAAACGTTGTTATTACCCGAAATGTAGTTCGCGATACATTTCATGTGTTTAGGTGTGTCTACATAATTTGATTTGTAACGGCAATATTAATGGAAATGTGGGCAGGTTGAAATGCAAACAATTTATTTATTATTAGTTAGTAATTTCATGAGCACCATGATAGTGATACAACGTGTATCGCGTATCGCGATGTAAACTACTCCCATTTAAGCTTCTGACGTTTGGAGACAGCATATCTCGAGAATTAAGTAAGATATCGAAATTTTTATTCATTACTTTCGATTTGTCTCATCGAGCGGGGCGGTGTAACGGTTAGCATTCGGGAGGACGGCGGTTCGAATCCCCGTCCGGGCATCCAGATTTGGGTTTTCCATGGTTTCCCCAAAATCACTCCAGGCAAATGCCGGGATGCTTCCTTTAAAAAGCAATGGCCAAATTCCTTCCCATTCCTTGCCCCCATCCTTGCCCCCCATCCTTTCCCGTCTCTAAAGACGTCGATGTTAAAAAGAGACGTAAAGCAGTTACAAAAAAAAAAAAAAATCGATTTGTCTCGTCGTGTTTCATAAGAATCTATCATCAAGTTTCACTTTGGGTACATTTTTCTTCTGAATTTCATCCCAAAACACCTAACTTTTGAGACCGTGTATCTCGAGAACTAAGCAGGACATCAAAAAATTTTATTCTTCATTTTTGATTTGTCTCGTCGACTTACATAATAATCCATCATCAAATTACGGTGCCACTGCTGTCATATGAGATGTTTGTGCATATTCTCTGTGTTTCTAGGGGTATCCAATATGGCGACCTCCCCACCCCACTTCTCTCTACCTGACTTCACTCCAGTGCGTAGTGAAGGTTTCTTGCGTCGACTCCACTCTTTTGCTTCCTCGATTGTCCGTACTAGGTCGTCCCACTGACCGCAGGAATTGAGGAAGTTAATGCCTCGTTAGTTGTCGAGAGAACATAAGTCTCTCTGTTGGATAGTAAAGAATTTCTGACCAGTGTTGTCCTCCAACAGCGAAGAATCGTCGATGCATCCGTCGTGGATTGTCCTTCGATGCTAGTCCTCCAATAACCACGTCCACAAATTTTTATCCGTTGTCTTATTTGCTTTGTCCATGCAACATTAATAATAAACACCAGTATCTAACGCCAAAATGTCCTGATTGGCCTGTGACGCGTTGGAATACCTGGAACCTCGAGCTGATTTCTCCGACAAGCCGATACGTGGGATCCGGTAGATATTTCACGCTGAGGTAGCCGTATAACGAAACAATTTATCTTACACGTCTTACCTAAAATGTGTTCTGTTTGTGGCAGACACTTCCTGGGCATAAATTCCGTCCCCGTCAATGTTAAGGTCGGACAGGTTTAATCGTTTTATTTAATCCCACCAAAAAACCGTCAAAACTAGCAATACTCGATAGCCACTCGAAGAGCTCCACTAAGATTTACAGGAAGCGAAAATGAACCGGAGCTATCGACCACCCGAGCGCCGGTGTTTTCGCGATTTTACAAATCCCCAATGATGACTAACCCAACAAAGTGGTCCAGAAACGAGGGAGATATGGAGATGACGGATTCACTACAGATCTCCATCGTGCGCTGTCGAAGTGACTTCGAGAGAAAACCAAACTATAGAAATGGATACGAGACTCTCGCCAAGTTTGTGTTGCTTGGAAGAGCCTCTCCACACATAACACTTGAACCACCAAAAGGATCAAGTTCGACAATGTTCCTGGGTGCATTATTTGTTGCCACCTCTCGCCAGATGAGGGTACGTCCAGAAACACTAGTCAAACTGATACGTTCTCATCTGAGTAGAGCACATGACTCCACTCCTCGTCAGTCCAGTACTGATGATCTTAGCAACATCGCAAACGGTGGGGGGAAGAGACCATCCCCATGCAGTCGCCATGAGTAGTGATGATTTGTCTGTTTGTAGACACAATGGACCTGTCAATCATTTTCACACCTCTATTGTTCTCCCCCTTCCCACCTGTCAATCATTTTCACACCTCCATTGTTCTCCCCCCTCCCACCTGTCAATCATTTTCACACCTATTGTTCTCTCCCCCCTCCCACTTGACTAACCACTTGTCTTGAGGGCCACTTAATTTGAGGACCACTTGACTAAACTCAGTTACACCCCTCTTGTCCTTGACCACGCCCCCTTCCCCTCCCCTCCCCCCCTCCCTCCCCCCTCTCCTACACTCTCCTACACTAACCTACACCACCCTAGTACCAGCTGTCGATTCTATTGCTCTTTTGACAGGCCATATTCGCGTGGAGTGATTTGAGCAAAACGAAAATATGGGTGCTCAGACGGGGGTTCGAACAAGATCCCTCCCAGATGCATGGTTATAGCGTGCCAGTATGGCGTTACACATCGTTGTCATTAGAGGCGGGGAAAGGAAACGGTGACCTGGAGAGATTTGAGGAAAACGAGAATATGGATGCTAAGACGAGGGTTCGAACCAGAGCCCTCCTACATGCGTGGTCATAGCATGCCAGTATGGCGTTAAACCTCGTTGTCATTAGAGGCGGGGAAAGGAAACGGCGAACTGGAGTGATTTGAGGAAAACCAGAATATTGATGCTCAGACGGGGGTTCGAACCAGATCCCTCCTAAATGCGTGGTCAAAGCGTTCAAACCATCGATACATTCGCATGGAGTTATTTGGGAAAACCAGAATATGGATGCACGGACGGGGATTCGAACCAACGATCGTTGTTTGACGGCATTCAACTATATATATGAACGGGAATAAACAATATACTCTATATTGAGCCCTTAATAAAATGCGATTTAAACCAATGATGTTCTTTCTTAAGTTAAGAATTAATGCCTTTAAACATACCACGAAACACATTTCTGAAAGATCATTTAACGTAATATTAAGCACGTCATTACTACCCCAATCACACTAGGTACGATAATAACATTTATATAGCGTTGATTGTAAGAAACTGAGCTTTCTAATTACCTAAAAATAAATTTTTTAAAACTGTTATTTTCGGTAGTTCGTTCGCTAAGATTTCTAGACCAGAACTGTGGGGTGAAAAAATACGGTCGCGAGTATATCTAACTGAATACAAAAACTTATCATGATTGTAAATCGGGCGGCTATATGTTATTCACTTATTTTTATCTGTACTTGACCTGTAGTGGTGTGGAGACATAGTCGGCGTACAGGCAGTTTCCATCAAAGCTGCAAGAAAATCACCGTAACAATAATGTCTGGCACCTATTTGAAGTAAAATGGTGTCGTCATATGTGCGGTCACCTTAATTTATTAAACACATGAGAAATCCATTTAAGCAGATGGCATAACAGCACTGAGATATATGAAGTCTGAAGTTGATCTCATGTGTATCAGTGTCAGGCGACGAACCTAAGGGATCACCATCGTAAGTGGATAAATATTAGCGTACCAGTATAGCTTTACACCTCGTCGACATCGACATCATTAGAGGCGGGAAAGGATTGGTGCAGGGAACGGTCACCTGGAGTGATTTGGGGAAACCATGGAAAACCAGAATATGGTTGCTAAGACGGGGATTCGAACCAGCGCCCTCCTGAATGCGTGGTCAGAGCGTTACCACTCACCCTCCACGCTCAGTGATTTTGGCTGACAATACTGAAAAATATCTATTCTGAGAAGTAATTTGTTTTGTTTTTTTTGCATGGCGCTTCGATAATTACGAAATTTCAAACATCCGAAATGACTGGTTACGCAGATATTGCTGCTACCAGAGACCCAGGGAAATAGTGTGAACTTTGACAAAACATCTTTAGCTGGGACGCTACATGTTGCGTGAACGAAACGGGGTAAGTAGCAAGATTGATATGAAAGAAAGTTACTGTACAGCGATGTAATGGAAGCTCAACTGTAGACACGTAACTAAATTTTTTGTACTACCGTTATTATATCAGAAATAGAACAACTGTAAAGCAACAAAAAAATTCGCAATAGCAAGCATGTAGAGTTTCCGCACACATATCACAGACAATGCAAACTAAATATGTAGGACAGTAACTAACAGTTACTACTTTTACCTGCAGCTATGGAAAATAAGACTGAACGTTCAGTGATTCGGATTCTACGTTAAACTGCAGTTCCCAGAGGACAGAAGGCGGCTGTCCTACCACTGATGCAATGGCTTAGTATGCCTCCTTTGGGAGAATACAACCAGCGATCGGTTGTGGTTGTCTCCACCCTTCACCCAACCACACTCCGTCTTTCGGCGCTGTATAACTGAATGCACCGACAACAGCTTTTATCCTCAACACTTTCGTTGTTCGGTATCAAGTTTAAACTTTAGGTTCTCTACACCCTGTTAAGTTCAAGTAGGCTAGGATAGAGGCGGAATGCGTAGGCAATAAAAAACCCTGGTCATAATGACCAAACGAGCCTCATGTATCAGTGGCACCATGAGAAGGTGAGTTGAAATAATCTAACCTGAATTTACTCTAACCAACTATAACAAACACTTTAACATTCTGTATTAACCAGACTTCAACATAAGTTCTGTCTCAGAAAGTGCCATAATTTTTTAACCAATATTTTGCTATATTTGACCAGTATTCGCGAATTTTTATCTATTTTTGCACTTTTTAAATGAAATTCATCGAAAGTGGCGCATACTAACTGATATCTAACATAATTTATGTTTCATCTGGTGTTGAGCCCATTATGTTTCGGCCTTGTGGAGGGTCGTGTTGTTTAATGAAACTTGTGATGTTCTCATCTTCTGCATGCTCTGTTTAGTTCAACTTCAGTACTTTAGTGTGACTTTCGACAGGTATCTGATGTACTACTCAAGTTGTCCGATGTCATATCGGGCCGTGAACAGAATGAGTTTCATTTATGATGGAACACCGCATCATGTCGCACTTTTTTTTTTCTATTTTGGTGGATGCACTCAATACACATCGTATGGCATGGTGGACACCTTCTAACCATGTAAACCGATGACATCTTTCGTATAGTGAAGTGACATAATTGTGGTGATGTTTTACCTGTTTTCATGATTTTTTCCGACTGTGCACTTCCTCTGACGTGTCTATAAATGATGGTAACGTTATGCGTGTGTGTGAGAGAGAGCGAGAGCCATTGTCTTTAAACGCAGACTGCCTTCCGTGTAACTGCGTTAAGTCAGTTTCTGCATGCATATACGATGTTTCACCTCGTTTGGTACAAACACTAGGCTAGTATGTATAGTTATCACCCTGTGCACTTCCTCTGACGTGTCTATAATGATGGTAACGTTATGTGTGTTCAGACTCTGCATGTTATTGTTATGAAAATAAAGCGTGAGCAAACATGTAATTCATACAATTTATGTCTTTTCCATGGCCTTTTGAATGAAGCATCCCACCCCTTGCATATAACAATTTCGATAGAGTTAACGTCTAAGCATGATTTTGAACCGGTTGTGGTACTCAAAAAAGTAGGACACAGCACCAGAGTTACACTTACTTATGAAGAATGAAACGTGCTAATCCAAGTTTGGACGTAGTGTCCGACTTATTCAACACCGCATGCCCCAGATCGTAGTTCCACGCGACAAACACACAGTCACCTGCCGAACGGTTGCTGGAGTTAAAATAGTATCTTTTTTTTTTTTTTTTTTTTTTACCCAAATACTGAGCCTAACAACCAACGGTGATTAATTTTGGAGGAACCTCATCAGCGTGAAACTCGCAGTGACCGGCGCCTTGGCCGTTGCCCACGTCGAAACGCAATACCATAGACTTGTTAGCCGCGACATAGGCAGAGTGCGCGGCCAGTCGAAACTCTTCTACTTTTGAATGGCAATAACTTATCGAGGACTCTCGGTCAAAAATACAAGAAAAAATTGCCTTAAATGGCAAGGAATATAAAAAAAAACATCCCTTCCTACGGACAAAAACACCAATAGCCGTGTTTTTCGCTGTCGCAACTACTATTACTATTACTATTACAATTACTCCGCGATTCACCAAAAGTGTTTGGCGGAGGGTGCATTGCACCTGTCAGGAAAGGTAATGGTTTGGAAGGGATATACGGGATATGGCAGGAGGCGCCCATGGGCTATTGTGAGGAACCATCCCAGCATTCGCCTGGAGCGATCTAGGGAAACCATGGAAAACCCAGATCAGGATGGCCGGAGTGCTTTATCGGAAGCTACTCCTGTCCGATTTTGTGTTTACTCGCCCGGTAAATCTATTCTATTCCATTCCCTAATCGCTCGTGGAAAAAATGAGTAGAGAAATGAATCGGTTCTGGCCCTGATTTCTCTTATCTTATTTTCGCGGTCATTCCGAGATATGAATGTTGCTGGTAGCAATATTTGTTTGCTGTCATTCCGAAATACGTCAGTCGAGAATTTTTCAATTAGCTTCCGTCGAGAGCAAAGCCTTCGGTGCTCCAGGTCTTCCCAACCTAACTCCTTCAACATGGCACTTACGCTTTCCCTCCAACTATATATACCTGTCACGAATCGGGCGGCTCTTCTTTGGACCATCTCTAATGCCTCCATTAATCCCTTTTGATGAGGACCCCATACAGAGCAACAATATTCCAGGTGAGGCCTCACTAGTGACTTGTATGCAATCGATTTAACTTCCGGAGTGCATTGTTTTAAATTACGACCTAGAAATCGAAGCATACGATTTGCTTTCCCAATTACATTCTCGATATGCTCATTCCACGACAAATTATTACGAATTGTTACCCCTAGGTATTTAGCGGAATCTACCGTTCTAAGGACAGTGCCATTAATTGTATATTCAAAGCTAAATGGTGTCACCTTTTTACTTACACGCATGACTTGGCACTTTTTAGCGTTTAACTCCAACTGCCAATCTTTACACCACGCAATTATTTTCATAATATCGTCTTGTAACAAAGTGCAGTCGTCCTGGGTTGTGATTTCACGATAAATAATAGCATCATCGGCAAATAATCTTTTCATTCCCCTTATTATGTCGCACAAATCATTAATGTATATGAGAAACAACAGAGGCCCTATCACGCTTCCTTGGGGAACCCCGGACTTCACTTCGGCAAGTGATGAACGCTCACCGTCGAGAACTACACACTGTGTTCTGTCCTTCAAAAAGTCTGCAACCCAATCACATATTTGTCTAGATATACCGTAACCGCGAGGTTTCCTAAGTAACCTAGTGTGAGGCACAGTGTCGAAAGCTTTTTTGAAGTCTAATAAAACTAAATCAACCTGGGATTGCTTATCTATAATACGGCTCAAGTCGTGAATTAAGAGAGCAAGTTGTGTTTCGCAGCATCGGCCTTTTCTGAATCCATGTTGATTTGGGTTTAAAAGCTCATCTTCATCCAAAAACCGCATGACATTTGAATAGATGATGTGTTCCAAAATCCTGCAAAATATTGAGGTTAACGAGATCGGCCTATAATTTTGAGGATCATTAACATTCCCACTTTTGAACACTGGACTTACGATGGCGGTCTTCCATTCGGCTGGTATTTTTCCTTGATCCAAGGAGGCGGTATATAATTTCATCAAATACGGCGCAATTTCCTTTGCGTACCTAGAGTAGAATCTTGTAGGAATACCGTCTGGTCCTGGAGCCTTGTTGGGATTTACATTCATAAGCAGTTTAGTTATTCCCTCGACATCGAGAACGAGATCATTCATAATTTTGTTGGTTCGATTGTTAAATATCGGAATCTCCTCCGAGTTTTCTGACGTGAAAGCTTTTTTAAATACATTATTCAAAATTTCTGTTTTCTCGACGCTAGTTTCTGATAATTCCCCATTTTCATTAATCAACGACGGCATGACCTTACGAGAGCCTCTTATTAATTTGACATATGACCAGAACTTTTTTGGATTAGTAATCAGATCTTCGGATAAATTTCTGGCTTGGAATTCTTTAAACGCATCACGCATTGCCTTACGCACATCCGCTCGCAAGTGGACTAATTTAGCGCGATCAGATGAGTCCCCCGATTTCTTTACCGTCGCATGTAAACGCCTTTGCTTCCTGAGCAAACGTTTCACTTCCCTATTGAACCACGGGAAGTTTTTACTAACCTTAATAAACTTCTTGGAAACAAATTGATTTAAGCCGGTCCATATTATTTCTTTCAAATTAAACCAAAGTTCCTCAACATTTGTATTAAGCGTGTACGTTTCAAAATTTTTCGCCAAATGATCGACCATAAACGCATCATTTGCCTTATCGAAACAATATACGAGTTTGTCTTTATCATGCTTCAAATTCAGCCTAGATTTTAAAGTTACCACAATCGCCTTGTGATCACTTATACCGTCATCTATACAAACTTTATCCACAATATCCGGATTGTTAGTAAGAAAAAGATCCAAAATGGACGAGGAATCTTTGACGCTCCGCGTTGGCTCTTCGACCATCTGTTCAAGAGAATTTTCCGCGAATGATTCCAGCAACGTTTCGGTTATTAACCTATCTCTTCCGCCTGATCTGAACGTAAATGTGTCCCAGTTAACAGAGGGTATATTAAAATCACCTCCAATGATCAATGTATGTCCCTGAAATTTCTGAGAAATACTATTAAGTGACTGTCTAAAATATTCCGCGTTATCTAATCCAGAGTCCGGAGGTCGGTAAAATGATCCTATTATGAACTTTAAGCTTTTGCCAATTTTTACCTTCACCCATATTAACTCGCAACAATTTTCCGTTTCATTTACTACGGAGCAATTGATGGTTTTATTAACGGCCACGAACACACCTCCGCCCATTGAGGTAGTTCTGTCTTTCCGAAAAACATTGAATTGAGGAGCAAATACTTCGCTAGATTCTACCTCTGGCGTCAACCAGCTCTCGGTTCCTAGTATTATATCAACATCGTTAGTCGCAACGGCAGCGTGGAAATCGGCTACTTTCCCTCTAATACTCCGACAATTAAGTACCATTATCCTTAGCGGTTTAATATCTGTATCTGTAGAGTCTAAATTCGCATTTTTACTATTTTCACTCCGAAAGGAAACGGATGAAGTATTTGGAGCTGTAAATTTCGATTTATTCACGCCGTCACTTCCAGAACCAAGATCTAGATTAACGACGCGTCTTCTTCGTTGAACTGAGGGATCCTCGGGCCTCACGGTGTTCCTAAAAAATAATTCACATCAAGACGGTTCCATATTTTAGCAGCCACCTTGATCGCCATTCTCGGTGTGTAGTGGACGCCCGACCTGTCAAATGCGTCCCAGCTGGCAGCTATCATCGGTCGAAGATCGACGAAGCCCCAGTTGTTTCTGCGACACAGCTCCTGTAGACTACAATTCAAATTATAAATCTTCCACCATACGGCTTCCCCACAATCGATGCGCGGCACGACACTACAGGCGATAAACGGCTATTTGCATCTAAAGTGGTACTACAACAGATTCTAATGAACAGTCGGATCGGGAATTGAACTCTCCACCTCCAGATGACAGTCCCAATCCTAAAAAACTCACCTACCGGGCACGGTAGTTATATCGGCATATAAACAATTACTCTGAAAGGAGTACTGCACGGCGGCGATCCCGACACTAGCCTCGAGTGATTTTTGGGAAACGAAAGAAAATCTGACTCTAAAACCGTGCTGCATATCCTCGCGAACGATATATCCGAACATTACTGCTCACCCACCAGGCTCGGTATTCTATGATCCTCTTGACTTTCGACATCCGATGCACGTTTTCGATGAAATAATAATAACATCGTCACTGTTATATAGCTAACGTTCAGACTGTTAGAAATTGTGTAAAATCTTTCGTAGTAATCTTGGGGGGATACTACAGTTCGAATATAAAACTTTGTCTCGTAAAGTTTTTAGACTGGTTTGTGGAGGAGATATAACTCTAACTTCCCTTGTTCAGAACTGACTTTGCTGATGTTGTGATAAGCCAGTCGTCTCTACGCATTCAATATAACCTACATCTCCAACAACTGCTGATTCATTACTTTGCTTTAAAAACTCACACATCAGGGTAGATATTCAGACCGGCATACAAGCAATAACTCTGAAAAGAAGACGAGTGGAATATATTGAAGAAAGAACATGAAATCACCTGTATGACACTGCAGAACATTAAAAATTCAGCAACCAGTCTCAGAAATTAAACCTGCATCGTCTGAAACGTGGACGAATGTAATCATTTCTGCACTGATCAGCATTTTGTCTCTGCAATAGAAAATATTAACGGTAATTCTAAAGTAAATGAAAACATACTGGGCTTAAGATTTTTTCTTTTTACTTGTGGTTTTACGCCTCGTCGAAGTCGAGGTCATTAGAGGCGGGATGTGACTGGAGAAAAGGAACGGGAAGGTATTCGGCCATCGCCTTTTTGAAGGAAGCAACGATTTTGACGTCGTGTTTGGACGATAAACCTATCTTCAAACGCTTAGAATCACCAGAATTGAGCCGATACACAGACGAAATCAACAGTACCGGGCTGGCCATCTCTGTACACTGGCACTAGGAGTCCATTTGGGTAGTAATCAGGTCTAGTCCGTGGTGGTGGGGGTAAACGTGTTCAGTCCTGTCCTTAGGTAAGGCTGTTACGACTGAAAAACCAAGCGACATTACATTTTATTTGAAAGTACTGAGAAGTAAAGATTTGTTGTCCGGAATTATGGAGAAGTGTTCTAGTGTTGTGTCAGCGCGAGTTAAACATCGTGCTGTTATCGAATTTTTAACTGCTGACAAAGTGATTCCTACTGCGATTCATCGTCGCTTCAAGGCTGTTTATACCGGCAATGCCTTTGATAGGTCTACTGTAAATCGATTGGCACTAAAATTTGGTGATTGCGAGAATGTAAAGGCCATAATCGTAGATGATAAATGCATCCGACGTCCGATCACTTCAGCAAACGATGATCATCACATACCTCAACAATTTGATTCGACCGGTGAATCACTCAAAAAGCGTATCGCAAACCATACTGGAATATCCAAGGTACATGTCGGCTTCATTATTGAGCAACTGGGATAGAACTGCATCCTCTCTCACTCCAATGCTGAATTTATTAAGCAGGCATATCCCTCTACTGAAGGCAATAAGACACACTCACGGTAGCCTCTGCACGCCCCACACAATTCGTCTTAATATTTTTTCTTTTTTTAAGTCTCGTCAACAACGAGGTCATTGGACGCGAGAAAGGACTGGCGGCAAGGACTGGGAAGGAATTTAGGGAAGGTATTTTGAATGAATAACTCGGCATTCATCTGGAGTTGGTGGTCGGGGTTTACTTTTTTTAATGGTTCTACGCCTCGTCGACATCGAGGCCTTTAGACTCGCTGGAAAAGGATAGTGGACGAGGAACGGGGAGGAATTCGGCCATGGCAAATGAAGAAATCATCCCGTCATTCGCCTAGCGTTATTTGGGGAAACCATGGAAAACTCAAATCTGGATGCCCGGACGGGGATTCGAGCCCACGCCCTCCCAAATGCTAGGCCAGATCTTAACCGATCACGAGGTGTGATAGGACTGGTGCAAGGAGCGGGATGGAATTCAGGCATGGTCTTTTGAAGGAACCAACCCAATATTCACCTGAAGTACGGAGTAATGGCTCGTTTGGTCATTATGACCAGGGTTTTTTATTGCCTGCGCATTCCGCCTCTATCTTAGCCTCCTTGAACTTAACAGGGTGTAGAGAACCTACAGTTTAAACTTGAAACCGAACAACGGAAGTGTTAAGGCGTAACTACATAAAGACGCAAGTTGTGAAAGATGTGAAGGTCAGGTTGAGGGCTTTTGAAAATCGTAGCTGAGACCGGGATTCGAATCCTGAACTCTTCACTTTCCCGTTAGATGGCTTAAGCACCGAATGCAGTAATTTCACAAAAAGCATGGAAAGCCGAAATCTCGTTGGTCGGGACAGGGATTCAAACCCACGTCCTCCCGAATGTGAATCCACAACATTGCATCTCACCCATCATGCTCGTTATTGCTGCAGTCATTTCACGTGTTCAGTCCTGTCCTTAGGTAAGGCTGTTACGACTGAGAAACTAAGTAGTTCGTTAAAGGATTCAGGCGATTTTAGAGGGTATAATTAACTTGGATTCTTTGTAATGTAGAAGTATTCATAAACGTTACTACCTTGTGTGAATCATTGTGCGTTCAAAGTAATGTGTTGAGGATGAAAGCTGTTGTTGGTGCATTCAGTTATACAGCGCCGGAAGACGGAGTGTGGTTGGGTGAAGGGTGGAGACAACCACAACCGATCGCTGGTTGTATTCTCCCAAAGGAGGCATACTAAGCCATTGCATCAGTGGTAGGACAGCCGCCTTCTGTCCTCTGGGAACTGCAGTTTAACGTAGAATCAGAATCACTGAACGTTCAGTCTTATTTTCCATAGCTGCAGGTAAAAGTAGTAACTGTTAGTTACTGTCCTACATATTTAGTTTGCATTGTCTGTGATATGTGTGCGGAAACTCTACATGCTTGCTATTGCGAATTTTTTTGTTGCTTTACAGTTGTTCTATTTCTGATATAATAACGGTAGTACAAAAAATTTAGTTACGTGTCTACAGTTGAGCTTCCATTACATCGCTGTACAGTAACTTTCTTTCATATCAATCTTGCTACTTACCCCGTTTCGTTCACGCAACATGTAGCGTCCCAGCTAAAGATGTTTTGTCAAAGTTCACACTATTTCCCTGGGTCTCTGGTAGCAGCAATATCTGCGTAACCAGTCATTTCGGATGTTTGAAATTTCGTAATTATCGAAGCGCCATGCAAAAAAAAAAAACAAATTACTTCTCAGAATAGATATTTTTCAGTATTGTCAGCCAAAATCACTGAGCGTGGAGGGTGAGTGGTAACGCTCTGACCACGCATTCAGGAGGGCGCTGGTTCGAATCCCCGTCTTAGCAACCATATTCTGGTTTTCCATGGTTTCCCCAAATCACTCCAGGTGACCGTTCCCTGCACCAATCCTTTCCCGCCTCTAATGATGTCGATGTCGACGAGGTGTAAAGCTATACTGGTACGCTAATAATTTATCCACTTACGATGGTGATCCCTTAGGTTCGTCGCCTGACACTGATACACATGAGATTCAACTTCAGACTTCATATATCTCAGTGCTGTTATGCCATCTGCTTAAATGGATTTCTCATGTGTTTAATAAATTAAGGTGACCGCACATATGACGACACCATTTTACTTCAAATAGGTGCCAGACATTATTGTTACGGTGATTTTCTTGCAGCTTTGATGGAAACTGCCTGTACGCCGACTATGTCTCCACACCACTACAGGTCAAGTACAGATAAAAATAAGTGAATAACATATAGCCGCCCGATTTACAATCATGATAAGTTTTTGTATTCAGTTAGATATACTCGCGACCGTATTTTATTTTTGTTTTCACCCCACAGTTCTGGTCTAGAAATCTTAGCGAATTTTTATTTCATCTGTACATTGCTATGTGTGATACCTCTATAAATTGGTAATTTTCACGATAAGTAGAATGCAATTTTATCCGAGATAAATATATCAATCCCTGTTTAGGAGATACTAACGTAGCGTTATTATATTGTATGACGAGAAATACCATTCTGTACGAGGGCGAGTGGTAACGTTGTATTCAATGAACTTGCTTCCGCCTTGGGCTCGAGTGGTAATGACAAAAGGGCATTGTGTGTGCGAATAGACCCTCCCTGAATTTTGATAGGGGTACAACCTCTGGCTCAGAGACGGATATACCTAACGAACTACCGAAAATAACAGTTTAAAAAAATATATATTTTTAGGTAATTAGAAAGCTCAGTTTTTTACAATCAACGAACGCTATATAAATGTTATTATCGTACCTAGTGTGATTGGGGTAGAAATGACATGCTTAATATTACGTTAAATGAGCTTTCAGAAATGTGTTTCGTGGTATGTTTAAAGGCATTAATTCTTAACTTAAGAAAGAACATCATTGGTTTAAATCGCATTTTATTAAGGGCTCAATATAGAGTATATTGTTTATTCCCGTTCATATATATAGTTGAATGCCGTCAAACAACGATCGCTGGTTCGAATCCCCGTCCGTGCACCCATATTCTGGTTTTCCCAAATAACTCCAGGCGGATGAAACGATGGTTTGAGCGCTTTGACCACGCATTTAGGAGGGCTCTGGTTCGAACCCCCGTCTGAGCATCAATATTCCGGTTTTCCTCAAATCACTCCAGGTCGCCGTTTCCTTTCCCCCGCCTCTAATGACAACGAGGTTTAACGCCATACTTGCACGCTATGACCACGCATTTAGGAGGGCTCTGGTTCGAACCCCCGTCTGAGCATTCATATTCTCGTTTTCCTCAAATAACTCCAGGCGAATATGGCCTGGGAAAAGAGCAATAGAATTGACAGCTGGTACTAGGGTGGTGAAGCTGAGGTTAGTGTAGGAGAGGGGGGAGGGAGGGGGAGGGGAGGGGAAGGGGGCGTGGTCAAGGACAATAGGGGTGTAACTGAGGTTAGTAAAGTGGTCCTCAAGTCAAGTGGCCCTCAAGTCAAGTGGTTAGTCAAGTGGGAGGGGGGAGAGAACAATAGGTGTGAAAATGATTTACAGGTGGAAGGGGGGAGA
The DNA here is from genome assembly GCA_031002005.1 of Vandiemenella viatica. Lineage (NCBI taxonomy): Eukaryota > Metazoa > Arthropoda > Insecta > Orthoptera > Morabidae > Vandiemenella > Vandiemenella viatica. The sequence goes on along the minus strand of CM061921.1, from coordinate 324,459,283 downwards.
ACAATAGAGGTGTGAAAATGATTGACAGGTCCATTGTGTCTACAAACAGACAAATCATCACTACTGCCATGTCACTGAGGAGATAGATTCCGTGACTTACAGACCTTTCAAATGTGTTTGACGTGGATCCCGTCTTGCTTGTTTCACAATGTAGTGGTCATCTTCTGCTGTAGTTGATCGTGGTTGGTCACCTTCTCTATCTCGGTCATGAGGGCCTGTGATTCGGATCGCTCCGCCTGCACGTGAAAAAATGCTGTGAGCAATACAAAACGCCAGTGTTACTCTCGTCACACTTCGTCCTTCTACCAGTTTAGCGTGTGAAGTCATCCAAATGTTGTCTCCAGAACATGTTGTAATGAAGAACACCACTACAGTGCACCATAACGGCTTGCAGAGTGACACACGCCATCTTGTTCCGTTCTTTTAACTGCCTCCTGTTATGGGACCAGACACATTCGGCGCTATTGTCATGCTGAACTCTCACCATGTGAAGTCCAACTTTCTGCGCTCTTGTGGGAGACCCGTGGGAACATCCTCCTGCACTTTCATTCATTTCCACCGAGTATTTAATATTTTATGTTACGTTTTGTATTCTGTAAGTTTTGCACACCAGTGTATATTTGTATGTAACATTTTACACACTGTATGGAACTGTCTAACAAAAATATTTGTAACTAACCTGTAATCAGTTGTTGGTAATATTATTGTTTTAAGAATTGTGTATACTTAAACCATCAGTTACAGGACGATGTAGGGATGTTGGCAGAATCAGAAAAAAAAATTGTGTTATCTTGTAAGAGTCGTACAAATTTTGTGAAGTCAAAATAAGCTCCAGCAAAACTAAATAATGATCATTAATTATGTAGAAGGCGCTTTAAATATATTGAGGAAAGGCATACTCTGGGGCAGGTAAAATCATTTAAGCATTTAGGGTGTTAGAATGGAAACAGTACAAAACAAGGGTTGGTTATGATTTTTCGCCTCGTCTAGATAGAGGTCATTAGAGGCGGAGAAGGACTGAGGGCAATGAACTAGAAGGAATTCGGTCTTCACCTTTTGAAGGAACCACCTCGGCATTCAACTGAGGTGATTTAGGAAACCATGGCATGGCTGGTCGGGGATTTGGTGTAACGTCCTCCGGAATAGCACGCCCGGACGTTATCTCTCTCACACAAGGCTTAGTTGTACGGAAGATGGAAACAGCAGAGTTTTTACGGGAAAGAAAGCTCTTGGTAAAATAAAAGCATTACATACAGCCAGAACGATCGGGACTGAATTAAAAAAGAGGTTTACCAAATACTTTGTGAGGAACATTGTGTCGTTTCGATCAGAGACGTGAACAATCAATAAGAAGCAAGAAAATTACTCGGAATGTTTTGTACTGTGACTGTTGAGAAAACTAGAGAATATTAAATTGCAATGGAGCGCATGATCCGGTGGCAATTTCCCTAAACACCCATCTTCCCCCTTTTCTGCATCCACCAACATTTACTCTTTACAAATTTCAACTTTAAATTCTTTCAACGCTTTTGGCAAATTATTCATCCTTTCTCTTGGTAACTTATTCCAAACCCTAACACCCTTTCCTAAAAAAGAGAATCTTCCTACACCCTTGTGCCTGAAATCGAGTGGCAGCTTGTGGTCATGGTCATCTTTTCCCATCCATGCATTACTTTTAATTATTACACCAATATCTTTCCATGCCTCATCACCAATATACGCCTTGTAAGTTAAATGGAAGGATAGAAAGAAGGTGGTGCTGAGATAGTTAGGACTCATTTCCATCATCCAATAAGATAATGGAGAAAATCTATATCGTGTCACATATTCCAAGTCAGCCGACCAGTGCAGATGTCTCCACACCTGAGAAGACGGCGGAGCTAGCCGTTGAAATATCTTTTCCACAACACAATCCGGCGGTACACCCGTGAAGACTACAGTGCAGTTTATATCGTGCTACACGTCGTCACTAACATGGCGCTCATGAAATTAATAATACTAATTACTAAAAATAACTAAATTCCTTGTGCCTTATGCTATAGTAAGAATATTCTGGTTCAGGTTACATTTCAACCTAACTACAATCTCAACTAATTTTGTCTCTACAAAATGAAACTATGTAGACACTCCTAAATACACGAAACGCATCACGAAATACATTTCGGGTAATAACAACGTTGCTTACATCAGGATTCTTTGTTCACTTAGCATTAATTATGATAATTAATTTCATCATACACCTTCAGTATGAACTGCAACAGGACTAACACACGCTCAATAATACTTTCACTGTATCGCGATGTAAGCTTGTCCCTCCTTTTCTCCATCATTACAATTTAATATTCTTATATGGAGAATGATTGTAACTAATATAGTTATTTCTCTTCTGAGAGGTTCTGAACTACATTTTGCAAATCAAACATAAAAACCAATTTTGAATTTTATAGTGAAAGGATGGATATCAAAATCCAGATACAACTAGAGTCATCAATTAAATTTATCACATCTTTCATACCGTCCACATACACTTTGACTAGTAAACATTCGAGAGAAGAACTAGATGAAAAAACATATTAGAGGATATGGAGCCAGGAACCCACTGAAGGCTCCTCTTTTTTGTGACCTCCATTGAATAATGATTCTAATTTCAAGCAGGCGAACTACTTCCTACTTGTTTTGGTTAATTTGGCTTATACTGTGTTCATACAGTGTGTCAGTTGATGAGAAGCTGTGCCTCTTTAGAGTGATAAAACACTGGTAAGCACTATCCTACTATATTTAATAAATATGAAATTTTTTAATTACATTAAAGTTTATAAACTGACTGACTGTGATAAAAATGAATATTTTTAAAGTTTTCAGTTTAGAGAGGTGGCAACAGCCTAGGTAACACATGAAAGAGGACTGGTTTCTCTCTCAACGATTTTGTATCTGAAAGAGACTATTCAGAGGACAGTTTTTTGAGGTTCTTATTGTCGGCATCAATACTCTGTTCAGTGACTGAAACAATGTATAACGACACTTATTCTTCAGTAACAGGATAAGAAGAAAAAAATCAGACTATAAGATAATAATAAACCAATTGCCTAAAAGATGTATGTAACGCATCAGAAATTTATTTTTGTTCAGTAACTGAAATGGGTTTACTATCAGTATTTTAAGTGATATGATGCATTTGTGACATTTTTAATAATGCTGCGTTTTCAATAAAGATAAAGGCAAACTCATTTGTTTACTTTTGCTGCGTGTGTGCTTATTTAAAATATGGCTACACACAGTGAGTAATTCCACTTGTTATGTACTATTTAAAAAAAAAATACTGTGGTTTTTGATAAAATATTTATGCTTTCATCAAATTAAAAAGGTATCACCTGTACGTCTATGTAGTTCTAGATATCTGATGAAAAAGCAATACTGATTCTTAGACAGTTTATGGAAGGGGAAAATGAAATTACGATACATTTTTAAGATGGAAAAGAAATGTCACTGAAATTGTCCTTATATAAAATAGTAAAACATTCATTTATTAGGCCAATATGGCTGATGATTGTTGACTAGTTTATTTTCATATGAATAAAAACGGAATGTAACATTGAAACATTTCAAAGTTGATCAGAAGTTAGTTATATTTTTAAACACGTTTCGTTCTACTTAGAAATATGGAAAATAATACATACTAAACTATTAACACAGAATACTTTGAGACAAAAAGTTAATAAGTAGGTACAACACAACAGCAAAGCAGTTACTGGAATATTTTGTTCGTACTCTTCTGTCGCGTCTGAAGGAGGCTTATGCCTGCTACGCGTGACGCCACAAAACTTAAAGGCTAGGCCTTCTCTATAGGGGGTGTTGCTTATTGCATGATTACTAGCGCCCGCTTGATATATTTGCACAGGAGCGCGCTGTTGTGAAAACGACCGCCTGACGTCACAGGATTCCCGCATCCATAACTACGGTGGGCCGCTCGAGTCTCGCTCTCTGTCCCTGCTTATCGCTCTCAGTCTTCGCAAGCCACTATAATTCAGTCATACTCCGGCACTGATTTTGCAGGTAAAGTTTAACGACTTTTAATATTTTTTCCGTGTGTGTCTATTAGTGAAACTATATATTTAATTATTTGCTACAGATTTTCTAATACTGTCAGCATCCATAACAATTGTAAGTTAATTTGCTTTTGAAAGCTGTGTTAGTTTAAGATTTTCATATATATTAACCGTTCTCCATTTCCATAGGTTGTCCTCAGCAGCCAGGCCAACGTACTGAAGAACCAGTGAATGTTTCTATTGGTAGGTGATAAATATTATATATTTCTGTCTAGTGTATATTTTGTTGATATTATTGATCTTAAAGCGATATTTTCGTGTGTATTATGAAACTATATATTTGTTATAGATATTCCTGTACTTCCCTCTTCTCAAATGGCCGACTTTTTTGCAAGCTGTAACTTAAAAAAAAAAACTGTAAATTTAAGCTTTATGTGTATCTTAAGACTTTTTTTTTCTTTTTCCATAGATTGTCGTCATGATGCCGGCCATCTTTGTGAAGAGCCAGTCAGAGCCTCACCTGGTAAGTGTTAAATCTTGTATTTCTCTATTCACTGTATATTTTGTAGGTATTACTGAACTATACGTGATACTTTTGTGTGTGTGAAACTATATATTTGTTATAGGCCTCCCTCTGACGAGCTGGCACACTTTTTGGCACACTGTAAGTTGTTTTTTCTTTGTTAACTCTGATAGTTTAAGCTTTTCATATATATTAAGACTGATTTTTTTTCTCTATTTCCACAGATTGTCCTCATGATGCCGGCCATCCTAGTTAAGAGACAGTCAGTTCCTCTACTAATATGTGTTAACTCTTGTATATTTCTGTTCACTGTATATTTTGTAGATATTACTGAACATTAAATAACATTTTCGTGAAGATAAAACTACATACGGTGTAGTTATATATTTCGACAGTTTTGGACACTTACCCTCACCGTTGGAATTGCAGTGATACTTTGCAGGGAACAGAATACTGTACAATGTGCAACAACAAAAGAAATTTGATATACATACAATATATATATGGACATTGGTGTTTAAAGTTCCTGTATCATTCTTGAACGAACCTTGGACAGGGTAACAAATGTCTCTGAGACTCTGCTTGTCAGGAAAAAGTTCAGTCTTGGAATGTGATTACTTTCCACCGATAGATTTGAGCAATTACACAATCGGCTTAGTTGACTTTCAAACTTGCGACTTGATCCTAAATATGAATCAAATTTTAAATTTGATTTCTCGAAGAATAAAGTAATTGACATACCCACAGATCTTATAATAATGAAGATTTAGCAAATTATCTGGTTCGGCATACTAAAAACGACAAGCTAGTAATTAGAGCAATTCACCCAAGTGCGAGATACAAACACCTGTGGAAACAGACTTCGCTAAACCAAACTTGGTTGGCTCTCTTCTCGGATTTTCGAACCGTATGCCTCAGACTACACTCGGCAAATATTCATAGTTAATGCGATATGAATTGCGTGCAGCATATGTACATGAAATCACGTCAACGATAAACTGGGTCATACACTACACGACATTTTTCCAACAGTTCCACCAGGGTACAAGATTACAGAAGTGCCCGCTAATGTAATCTATATGCCAATCACAATGAAAACTCTTAGCAACATCAACATTAGAGTTGTCGGGCAGGGTGGTAATTTGGTGTATTTTAGAGGAGATAACATTACTTTGAGACTACACACATAAAGAATGGCCGTTCGTTATAACAGAAGTGTCAACCTAACAAATTTATCATTCGTGAACCAACAGTGAAATGATAAACACCTGAGAACGCGCTCTTCTTATAGTCGTTGGGCTATACCATTAAAAAACATGGATGAGGTGCTTGACATAACTTTCAGTGTAGCCTTCGAGCCATCAGCCGCAGAAGCCAACCTCATTTAATTCAATGATGAGATTGGGATATTCAGAACCAAGATACATATACACTGCCATACGAAACTTACTAGCATATTAAGGGAAGATGGGTCAGGAGCCACAAATTCAACTGTCACATCAAATGCATTCGCGTTTATATTTGAGGAAGTTCGGTATGAACTTAATGGAGCTGAAATTGACCGAAATAGAAAAGTTGGTACCACAAGCACAATGAAGGCTCTTATTTCTGCTGATCCTCAACAAATTGGCGTATTGAAAAAAGCAAGATGGGGCAACGTGATCTTGGAAATGGTTACTTTGATGTATGTATACAACTGAGTATTCTTTTGGGGTTTTTCGAAGACTTTAAAAGGATACTTGCAAATGTAAAACAAGAACTTATTACTGATTCGAGCTAGGGACGATACAATTTTAATCCAAATCCTCAAAAAAAAAAGTAAATTTACCATCGGTTAACTCGCATTTGCAAGTAGGTGAAAGAGGGAAACTAGCGTTGCTTAAGATTGTAGACAGTGGAAAGCTACTTCGCACTGCAATCTTACCAACGTCAAATTGTTCCTAAATGATGTGGCGTACTCGAACGAGAACATGAAATTAGACTTCTTCGAACCGAACCACAGTGCTGTACAATGCAAGATTCCAACATTTTAACTATGAATTAGATCATCCTTCGTCGCTACTAAACCGTGAAGATATTATCGCAACTGCCCCTATCGCCGTAATTAACTGTTCACACCAAAATGAGTCAGTTAAAACGGGACCTGTATATGTTCGTAAGGAGTTACATAGTGTTGAGTGTTTTTCTGCCTCCACCTCAGCATACTGCCTGATCCTGCACTATCGGGTTGTGGAATATGTATCACAAACAAGTGTAGTGCGTAAGCTGACATAAATCTAAGCAGCACCAATTATGACTACTCATTACCACGATGTCCATCTTCCTCGACGCGCAGGGATTCAAGAAAAAGGTTGATAAATGCATAGTGCGCTCAGACAACATTATCGCTACACATTGTATTTCTGTATCCTCACCATCATGTGGGGTTCATGAACCAGCACTTAGATGGCTGACACATAAGTACCATGGAATACGTTGTAACGCTGATGGCGTATCCTTCAGCAAGATGTGATCTATTTTACATGCAACAACCAATGAGAATGATAAAATTATTTAAGTTAAAGGACGGAAGAATGCTTTATAGTTCCAGAAAATTATTTGAAAGAAAGTATGCTACAATGTAGAAGATTAAGACCACTGCGAGAACTGAAGAAAAAAATAATTTGATCAAACTTTGTAACTTACATAAATTTTGTAATGATGTGTTGGCTGTTGAAAATGTATTTTTAATCGCTAATTGATGGGAAAATAACGAATTAAAAATTGTATGCTATCTTATCATTCAATTGTGACAGGTGAAATAAAAAAGAAAAAATCGTGTAAAATGATTTTATTTATGTATTACTACAGACACTTACATAATACCGCATTAATCAGTTCCTTTTAAATCTTATTTAACTTAGCACTTAACGTAACATACACTAACAGTTTTTTATACACCTTAATCTCTAGCCTTAGACTAATGTTGAATCTGGGTTGTGTGACACTTCATTCATATATACATTATCAAAATCCAAATCTATTAGCTCTTGCATCCAACAACGGGTCACGAAGCACTTTTACTAATAATGTATTCACAAACTCGTTGTAGTATGTGGTAACTTGATAACTCCAGGGTTTCATGGTGTTGATGGCTCTTGTCACTGCAGGCAGGGCATCAACCATGTTGATTCGCCGAGAAACACACCATAGGCAGGAACAGCATTGTTGTAAATCTGTATAGTTTTCACTCCAGCTACTGTTCGGTTCGAGATGGTGTGGTAGCCAAGAGAGATACTCATTTTGCTGATGCGCAATGCTGCTGAAAAAGCCACCAATTGTATAGACCAACTGTCTCAGTACATCCCATTCTTCTTTATTGCACCCAACTTTTCGAGTACAACTACCGGATTAAACTCCAGTTTAGGTGCTAAACCTACAGTGAGCCAGAAAGTGTACCTGGAGCTATGACGTCAATGACTACGCCCCCCATTCGCGCCAAATTTTCCCATTGGAGCATTTGAATTACCTGTGCCTATAACGATCTTGGCCGCTATTTGTACATGTGAATCGCCAGCCATGCAAAGTACTTAAAACTGTGACGTCCTGCAAACGAGTGGTATATCTCTGCGATTAAAGCACCTTAAGACAGCTACTATCATGCATTTATATTAAAAAATATAAAACTTGTATTTCGTGCTTTGTAAATCGGGTGTAAGCGACCTAGTAATGACGTGCTAAGATATAATAGTAGGAACTCGTCCATTGATTGGTTTGCATGAATAATATGGACGATTAACTAGGAGAACAAGCATAATGACTTTCGATTTCGAAATTACAAGGAATCTTTTAGTTTCGGAATAGTCTGAAATAAGGTAAATATTTTCAGGATGACGTACGAGAGCAGTCTCGAAAGATATCACAGTTTAGTACGTTAGTGTATTCCATAAACATAGAGAAATACCGGTACGTAGAATGTCATATGAAACTTTACGTTTTTTTATGAGACCTGTGATTACCAGATATTACTGAATGTTTCTTGGGATTAACGTATCAATACAGAAAAAAGGAAACTTTTGTAGCAACCATTGTTGTATCTGTCTATAGTTTTTATCTTGTACTACCCTTCAATAACCTCGCTAAAATGTCAGAACTTCAGGAATTTTATTTAGTTTTTACTTCTTGCACGCAGGTGTAATGTGAAGTTTTCCAACGATTTTCCGAATAGAAGTTATGGTTTGTTGGTGTTAACAGTAATTTTTTGTAAATAAATTTGAGTTTATGGCTGTCCAAGATCAATTTTGGTTTTGTAAAGTTCAGATTCTGGCTTTTGTATGTATTATTATTATTATTTTGCTATCAACTTTTAACTAGCACGTTAATGATACAAATGGAATTATGTGGTGCTATAAAATGAGACAATCGTGCTTTAACGACGATAGTACGTAATTACAGCGTACCAGAAAACATCATTTTATTCTCAATACATTTTTTGAAGTGAAACTCTTTTACATCGTTAGATAAAACGCTGAGGAGTAATTTCGTACTGTTTCATGAGATGATATCCTAGAGCATCTGTCGGCTATTTTTTTTTCTGTTAGCCACAAGCTAAGTCGGCCAGTTACATAGTACTATTTTCGTGAAATTATAGTGAGTTACAGATAGCCTTTAGTTCTCGAGACAAACAATAATATTTGTTTCGTTGATATTTTTTACTAGGAAAATCAAGCGTCTGAATGAGAGAGTGGGTGTCTCTTAATTGTAAGCATTCTTCTAATATATCCTGTCTTTCCATTCGCTATACGAGTATACTGCCTCTTAATATGAAATGATACACATCTTCTAATTCTGAACATGTCAAGCACATTGGATAGTTAACTGTATTCATGATAAATTTTTTGTTGCTAAGCAAGGTATGTTCGGCTCTTAATCTGTTCACATAAGTAATCTCTCTTCTGTTAAGGTCCTTACGGTCATACCATAATTTGTCCTCTGATTACATTTACCATAGAACGATAACATCGGTCTGTTTCTTGACTTTCCTTCCGCCACTTCTTTTTCCAGTGTGCCTTAATCAAAGAGGATATTACATCCTTAAAGTCAGTATATGGGACCGAAGCAACTATCAGCTCTTTTTTTTTTTGTGGCTTTAGCCATAGGCTAATACAGCCAGTAACATCATATAATATATTCAACTTATTATGAATTACACTTTAAGTACATATGACATACACAGAGAATCTTGAGAACATTTTCTTGCTATATTCTATTTTTTGTCCGTATTACGTATTTGTGCATTTCTTTTATTGCTTTCAGCGATGGTGAGGATAAGACTTGTATTAGGTCTGCTATGTCCTTGATTTTAAGTTCGCCTTCTATTATCTCTTGCCTTATGTTCCTATACTGCTTGCATCTTAAAAGGAAGTGATATATATCTTCCACATCGTCGCATTGTTGGCATTTCGGGTAGTCCACGATCTTCATTGTGTACATTCTGTCTCGTAGGAGTGCGTGTCCTGTTCTCAGTCTACTTATTGTTTTAATCTCACTTCTGTTTATTTTAAAGGGCACGTACCATAGTTTGTGGTCTGGTTCCCCTGCTATGGTTCTGTACCAGAGGCTCTTCCTCGGTTCTTCTTCTACCCATCTTCTTTTCCAATCCTTCTTCACTATTTGTGTGATTGTGTGGTTGTAGTCGGTGTAGGGGATGGGTATCTCCTCTATATCTGCTGCATTTAATTGTCCCCGTGCTATGGCATCCGCCGCTTCATTTCCTCTTACGCCGACGTGTCCTGGGATCCTTTGTAGTTTGACTCTTCTTCCCTCCGTTGTTGCCTTGATTATTTGCCTGGCTGCCTCAAACGCTAGGTAGTTTTTGCACGTGCCTTTGGGGATTCCTTTTATGGCCTGTAGGGCGCTTTTAGCATCCGAGCAGATGACTGCCTTAACAATACCCACTTCATTTATGTACTTGATTGCTTTTAGTATTGCTATAATCTCTGCTGAAAATATGGACATTGGGGTTGGTAGTCTGTACGCCTCATGCACTTCTTGCACCATGTCGATGTACGCTGCTGTGGTGGATTCCTCGTTCTCTCTTGATCCGTCGGTAAATATTTTTCTCCATCCTTCCCATCTTGTGTTTAAGGTTTGCAGAGACAGCTGCTTTATGATTTCAGTATTTTGTTCCTTCTTCTTTGATACATCTACTGTCAGGTCTGTGTACACATGTTGATCCATTTCCATCCTTGGCCACGGTTCTCGTTCTCTATACATATCGTTGATCTCAGAGGTTGCTATGTTCCATCGGTTAGTTATTTCCCAGTATTTTATGAGACTTGGGCTCTTATGTGATTTTTGTGGTTTCGCTGTATACTCATGCACGCACTTTTCTCCCCAGAGGATGACTGGTGTTGGTCCTTACTTTTGTCCAGAATTTTAGGCCCAATTTCTTCCTTCTTAATGATAGGGGTGGCGTTGCCATTTCCACTTCCATTGCCATGACTGGCGTTGTTCTTAGAAAGCCGCCCGCTATCCTCAAGGCGGCAGATTGTACGGTATCCAGTTTTTTAAGTGTGGTCGTGGGTGCAGTTTCATATAGGAATCCCCCATATTCAATTTTGCTTCTTATTAAGGCGAAGTATATCTTTCGCAGCTGTCGGGGGTCCGTGCCTCTGTTTGGTGTAGCCAGCGTTTTGTAGATGTTTAATCTTTGTAACGCAGCTTGTCTTGTCTCTTCTATGTGTCTTTTCCAGGACAGCTTTGTGTCCAGCCACATGCCTAAGAACTTTGTTTCCCTAACTACTTCCATATGCATTCCGTCTATGCAGATTTTGAAATCCTCATTTGCAAACTGTCTTTGCGTGAAGATTCCTACTTTGCTTTTCTGAATGGATAGATCCATCCCTCTCTCCTTCAAGATGTTTCGTGTCTCCTTCACTTGTTCTTCAAGTATGGTTCTAGCCTTCTCTTTGTTTGGGTGGGTCACATATACTACGAAGTCATCCGCGTATTGTGCGTATGTTGTTAGGCTTCTCAACCGGTTGAACATTTTTGTAGTATATATGTTGAACAGTGTGGGACTCGAGGGATCTCCTTGGGGTAGTCCCTGATATACATGACGAGCAAGTATCTCTTCTTCTGCTGTATAGAGTATATTTACTCTATGCTCCAAGTATCTAGTATACCAGTTGACTATTTCTCTTGGCAGACCCATGTTGTCCAAGGTTTCTTGGAGTAAGTTGATCTGAACGTTGTTATATGCGTCCTTGATGTCAAGGAAGGCCGCGAGTAGATAGTTTCCTCTAGCGTAACTTAGTTGTATGTCCGTGACTAGTGTTGTTATGTTGTCTAATGTTCCATATCCTTTCCGGAATCTCATTGTTCTGCTGTCCAGTTTCTTGTGGTGCTCGATGAACCACTGTATTCTGTTCTTGATCATTATACTCATGATATTTGCAAGACAGGATAGTAGTGAGATGGGTCTGTATGATTCGCTTTTAGTTTTGTCCTTGTTCACCTTTAGGATTGGTATAATGAGGACATTTCTCCACTGTTCTGGCACATATGTTGTTGCCAACATGTCATTATACAGTTCCAGTAACTTCTGTTTCGCTCTTGGTGGAAGTTTTTCTATCATGGAGTATGTTATGCCGTATAGTCCGGGGGCTGTATCTTCCTTTTTTATTGCACATTGTAGCTCTGACATTTCAAACTTGTTGTGATTTGGTCTCTTTGGCTGAGTGTCTCGCTTTATAGCAGAGTCCACGCTTCGTTCTAGCGGGACGTACGAGGGCGCAGTCAGGGCCAAAAATTGTTCCGCTGCTTCTTTGTTGCTGATGATCCATCTGGAGTTTGTTTGGCTTCCTTTAAACCATCTTAGCTTCTTCCACATTTCTTGAGGCGTGATCCCATATTTGATGTTGTCGCAGAACTCTTCCCATCCTTTTCTTTTGGCTCTTCTTATGATTGTCCTGGCTTCCACTATTGCCTTCCTGAGCGTAGCAAATTTGTCCACTGTCCGACACTGTCTATATGCTTTGATGGCTAAACGTCGTCTAGCTATGGCTTTGGAGCATTCCGCTGTCCACCGCGGTTTCCTTTCTGCGGAAGTCTTTTCCTTTCTTTTGGTCAGGGGTATGCATTCTTTGGCTGCAGATGTAATTATTCCCTCGAAATTATTGTATCGTTGCTGTAATTGGCCATCCTCATCATTCTCCTGTTCCATTAGCATATTTATCTTCTCCTGATATTGCTCCCATTTGGCTCTTTTGCAGTTCCATAAGGTCCTTGGTGGCTCGTGGTTAAGTTTGCATGGTGCATCTACCGTCATTTTTATAACGAAATGATCGCTGCCCAGGGTGTCCTTAAGTATCTCCCACGTTGTTTTTTGTCTGAGGTTTGCAGATACTATAGATATGTCTGGCGATGATCTTCTTTGATAAGGTGTTCCTATTCTGGTTCCAGGTTCATTATTGAGCGTGGTAAATGTGGATGATGTAATTGCGGCTGCAATTTCTTCTCCTTGCTGGTCTGTTCGACTGTCGTGCCACAATGGGTGATGGGCGTTGAAGTCTCCTCCCAGGATACTTCCTGATGGGAGCTGGTTGAGTATTTCTGACCATTGCTCTTCAGTAAGACTGACCCTTGGTGGTTTGTATATTACAGAAACCGTATTGATGGTGCCTCCTTGTGTGATGTCTATTGCTAGGATTTCTATATCAGTTGCTGATATCACCATGTTTCTGATGGAGCTGTTCATTCCATTTCTGATCATGATGGCCACACCACCGTATCCGTCTTCCCTGTCCTTCCTGCAGATGTTGTAGAGCCTATGTTTTAGCGTATGTGCTTGACTTAACCACGTTTCCGTGATCAGTACCACGTCTGCTTTGTGTTCCTCCCGTAGTCTTTGAAGATCGTTCCATTTATGGTACAGACTTCTGGCGTTCCATTGTATTATGTTTATTTGTCTTCTCCTAGCCATTTTCAGTTGTTGGTCTGGAGTTCTCTGAGTTCTGCATAGTTGAGCCTATCTGTCTGATTTCTTGTATTAAGCTTCTAGTGGCAATGTCTTGTACTTTTTGGAGTACAGTCGTTGTCATTTTGACCTTCATATGATGGGCTAGAGCTTTCATTATTGTTTTGACTATGATGGTGATTATTTCTTCATTGCTTTCTATATTGGGTACTTCCTCGGTCTGGGTCTCCCGTGATACCTGTGCCACCACATTTATTGTCTTTTGGTGTCGGTCCACCGTGCCAGGCTGTTCCATGTCTATGGTGACGTCTCTGAATGATCTCTTCTGTAGAGTGGGGAAGTCTCCGTGCTTGTACTCGTATTCTGTGGTCCCTGTATTTTTGCTGCTTGCTGCTTGCTTTACTTTTTTCTCCTCCTCTTGTTTTCTCACTGGGCAAAGCCTGTCATTGGCAGGATGCTCGCCGCAGCAGTTAACGCATTTGGGGCTTTCCTTTTGACATTCTGATGTTTTATGCTCTTCGCCACATTTTGTACATCTTTCCTTTCCTTTACAGTTGTTTGCCACGTGTCCAAATCTCTGACATTTATAGCACTGTGTTACTGGGTAGATATATGTTGCGACCTTGAACCTGAGGTAATATATTTCAATGTATTCTGGGAGATACTGACTCTCGAACGTTATCTGAACGGTTTTTAGCGGTGTTGTTTCTGTCTTTCCATCCAGTTGCGTTTTCTTGGTGAAACGCCTCACGTCGATGATTGGCGCCTCCGATGTGGCGTTTAGCTTTATCTCTTCTTCTGATAAGTCCAGTGGGACGAACTTGATGACTCCTTTACACTCCACTCTACTAGCCGGTACGAAGGCCTTAAGTATCATAGACTGTAGTAAGATATCGTTTGCTATGAATTGGTTGGCAAATTCTGCTTCCGTAAATTCCATGGCCATTCTATTCTTTCCTTGTTGGTTTATTCTTTTCAGTCCAGGAACTTTATTGTAGAATACCTTCTCTAGTTGAATTGGGTGTTGCATATTTCCCTCGCTCATTGGTTCTACCATCACTATGAATGGGCCATCTGAGTTGACTTTATACCTTCTGTTGCGTTCTGTGAACATAAACTTGTTGACTTTACTCGCTTCCCTGTTTTCCAGAGTGCTGTCTTCTTTCTTCTTGCTGCGTTCCTCGTCCTTACCTTCCGGGTGTGATGTTGAATATGTTTGGAGCATATTCTTCTGTTGGTGTCCCTGATCTTTCTTCTTGTTTCTAAACATCTCCAATAGGATTAATTCTTCTTTGCTTATTTTGTGTGATTGTCTTTTCTCTACCGCTCGACGTTTCCTCCTGAGGTTGTACGTTTCTTCTTCCTCACTCTCGGTCACTCGTTCTTCTATTTTATTCTTCACTGGTTCCGCCATGTCTTGTTCATTTTCATATACAAAGGTTTCAATGTTTTCTTCTTCTATTTGAGGATAAATTCCGCCACTTGCTTCGGCCATCTCCTCTCACCTGTATGCGCAGATGTTATCTACACTCCAACAGTTGTTAATTGTACACTTTAGTCAGTATGTGCACAAACACAAGCTCACTTCTTTGTTCTTGTTATTAAGTGTTGTTCACGGTTAACACTGGTTACTACACGATAGCAGAATTCGACCTGTGTGGGCCGTAACGCCGCTTCCTCTCCGTCCACTAGTTTCCGCTCTCACTCGAGTGTGTAAACACGGCACTATTTCCTTAAAGTTCCGTCTTCCACGAAAGCTTGAGCTCAACTGAACTGAACTATCGGCTCTTGTCCTTAAGTATCGGCTATGTGTCTTTCAGCACAATAGATGGCAGTAGCATAGCGTAGCAATATGGCAGCCGTTGATTTCATGAAGCGAAGTTACCAAGCGTGGTAATATCACACAGAAGCAATAGGTGGATAAAAATAATTATGAAAAAAATTAGATCGACCGAAAACCATGACTTTAGTATCGAGGACCAAAAAGTGCAGTGCTTGGAAGTGTCGTTGATAATACCCTAATTTCGTCATTGCCTTTGCATCAGTTATTGAGCCTAATGTTGCTTATTCAACGAACGACTGCATAAATGCAGTTAGTATTTGTCTAAACTCTAAATAGTAGTCCGAATCATTCAGTGGTCCCCAACAAAAGTTGGTGGTAGGGGATAAAAAAATCACGATCTTAAATATTATATTGTATAGAGACTATATAATATGAGTTTCTCTAAATAACTGTCCGAATTAATAATTCCGACTATAAAGGTAGCAAAAAGAGAAAAGTTACGATCAGTTAGCAGTGAATATCATTGCAAATAAGAGAATAACAAATAATGTTGACATAAATGAAGTGGTTCAAATAATGAACAGATGAATATAAAAAGTTAAAAAAAAAGGTAAACCGATGTAAGTATAATAAAGTGCAGGAATAAGAGCCAAAAGTAAAGAGCGCAACAAAGAATAAAAATTATGCTGAGATATACACAAACCAAAAAAAATTTCATTGCATGCTACATGCAATGGTATGCGTTTCTTTTTTTTAAAAAAATTGAAGTAATATCTGTACATAAATAACCGTGTTTTTTTAACCAAAATAGAGAAATACGAACACAGTTGTCTAATCAAGAAACAAAACACTATAATGTTTATATACCAAGAACATCATGATTAGACGATTCATTAAAACCGAGCGTGGTGGGTGAGCGGTTAACGCTCTGGTCACCCATTCGGGAGGACACCGATTATAATCCCTGTCCGGGCATCCAGATTTGGGTTTTCCATGGTTTTCCCAAATCACTCTAGGCGAATGCCGGGATGCTTCCTTCAAAAAGGCCATGACCGAATTCCTTCCCGTTCCTTGTACCCAATCTGGCAGCAATAGAGCGACGGAGTACAAGTTACAATTCAAGCGAGTATGAAGTCAATGATGTTTCTTTGGCTTCCCAGGTCCTCACAGCCTGTCCTCAAATCATCACCGCTCTAATATCATCATAATGACTTGTACATAGGCAATCTTTACCTCCTGCAATTACATTCAAGAAGCCACCTTCCGGCAGATTCGAAGTGAAACAATGCTATCAATTTTTATTTTTTTGTTGGCCGGCGGATAAATTGATTTCCTTTTCATCTTAATAACGATGCATTTGCCACACTCGGAAGTTGTTGAGGCTCAAAAACCTGTAATTGCCTAAAAAGACAGCCCAGCTCTAAAAATCACCATCACAACAAAACGAAGACTATAGGTGCGTCAAGAGATGACGAAATTTGGCAGTTAAATCCTTTAATTCTTAATTCTTAAAATCTGGTTGAAGTATGTACCACTTGCTAGATTTTTTTTCCTAATGGCTTTAAGCCTCGTCGAAGTCGAGGTCATTAGAGGCGGGATGGAACTGGGGACAAGGAACGGGCAGGAATTGGGCCATGGCCTTTTGAAGGAAGCATCCCGGCATTCACCTGGAGAGATTTGGGGAAACCATGGAAAACCCAAATCCGGATGCCCGGATGTGGGCCAGAATCGCAAAAAGCTGGCCAAAATATAAAAAGTTGTTCAATTTGTACCAAAGTTAGTATGTAAAGGTTATCGAAGTTGCTGATTAAGAATATAATATCAAAAAGTGAAAATAGAAAATGGCGGATCCAAGATGGCGGACAAATATTGCTAAAAGTCATTTTATTCATATAAAAGTAATTTTTGTGGAATTATCGAGGTTGCTAGAGTTGTTCAATTTGTACCAAAGTTAGTACATAAAGGTTATCGAAGTTGATGATTAAGAACTTTGTATCAAAAAGTGAAAAAAAGAAAATGGTGGATCCAATATGGCGGACAAATATTGATAAAAGTTCTTTTATTCATATAAAAGTAATTTTTTGGGATTTATCGAGATTGATGATGAAGATTGTAACTTCAAATATTAAAAAACAAAACAAAATGGTGGATCCAAGATGGCGGCCGGAAATTGGTAAAGTTCTTTTTATTTATATAAAAGTCAATATTTAGAGGCTGTTGTAGTTAATGGTTATAAATATAAGCTCAAAAAATGGAAAGCTCGAGAAAAGTACCAAATAAAGGATAGAAGATAGTATAAAATATTACAAAAAATAATTTTATTTCAATTACAGTAAATCATTTAGTAAATTGTTTGTGACTATAATTAAAAGTTATTGTTTTCTTCTTCTTTTTTATCTTCATTATCTTCTTCTTTTTTATCTTCATTATCTTCTTCTTCTGAATCTTCAGCTGAATCGCCATCATCTTCAAAGACTGTTTCCTCATTATCTACATCGGAATCTTCATAATCTTCCGGCACAGGAACTAAGAGAGCAACGGCTTCTGACGACAAACTCTTCAGTTTGTTTGATGATTTGCGCAGAGAAGAAATGTTGAAGTCTGTGGTTGCTAACAATCTCCTGAACACGTTTTCGATACTCTTGAGTCCGGAAAACTTTCGTGAAAAGCCTATGCGATGTTGCTTTATCAACTTATTGGGTGATTCTTGAGCGTACTCCGACAGTTCATATAATTATTAATTTATTTAATACTTATTTCTTAACAAGTGTTTGAAAGCGTTAAAAAGTAGTTCCACAAAGTATGTAGAATATTTGTGTTTCAAAAAAATGTACTTTTTCATAATTATTAATGAAAAAAATTGACTTAACATTAATAATTTCATTTTTTTTAAAAAGGATACATTTTGCAAGCGTCGCTTAAAAAGTTGTTCAAAGCCGGAGTTGGTACTAGTAGGTGGATTTGAAGGTTAATTTATTAAGGTAATAGTATATACTTGCGGACACGGTGCAATAGAAAGCGGAATATCGTGGAATTCGTAACTTATCTCTATTTTTTTAAGCACATTTTAAAATTTTCTACCGAATTTTCCGGTATTAAGTTAATTAAAAAAAATATGTGTAATTAATGATTTAAAAATTTCATAAATGTATTTTAATTAGTAAATACTTCCAGCAACACAGTCCATATTTAAAATATTCGTTTCACTTACACAGAACACAAATATTTATCTTTAATGACAAGACTATTTTGTTTCCTGGTCGGCTGCATGCACCGCTAGCAATGAAGTGCCGACTTTGACATGAAATATAAAGGAGGAAATGAACAATTGATCGTCCAAACAATCGGTATTCAGTAGTTCCAACATTACTGTAGCCAACCTGATAGTCGAAAATTCCCATCCAGAAACTTTTTTTTTTTCCTTTTTGGCCACGTTTTCAAGATTCTGGCCCACTGTGCGCCGTCCTCCCGGATGCGAGACCAGAGCGCTAACCGCTCACCCACCACGCTCGGTCTTTCAGAATCAAATGACATAGTAAAATATTTTTACAGGACAAATTTCACTTACCATAAAGCAAGTTGAGCGACAGTATATAAAATCCACTATATTAGTTTCTGTCAAAGAGGTTGATTGGACCATAGAAGAAACGCGGCCATGGCCTGAATTACTAATGGGATCCACGTCCGATTCACATTCTGAGATCTATGAATTCGTTTCAGGTTCAAAATTCTTAGCATATTCGGAATGGCATCTAAATTTATAACCGTAGTTAAAATTAATCTCTGTGTCGCGGTTTAGTTCTCGAGATACTATTCACACTGCTTTCTGTGTAGCAATATGTCTCTCCACACGTGACTTTGAGAATAATTTAATTTGAAATTTAGAGGAGGACGTCATGTAATGAATATTGCCTCGCTTAAATAAACTGGAGGTTTTGTCGAGTTTTTAACAGGTTGATGGTTACTAAAAATAATTCGTGCGATGATGCATATACATGTCTTATTTATATCAATGAGATCCCTATATTGTTTTGTAATAATAATTCTCATTGGGACCTAATCTTTCTATCGCCTCATATTTTCTACAGCTAATGGTTTGTGAAAAAACAAGTTCGAGAGGACTTGCTATAGGATCGTAGAATATCAGGTTCCGAATATCTTTAAAACTACTTAAATAATATTATAAAAAATATTTTTAAATTCAATTTATTTTTCAAAAATTCGATAAAAAACTTACTAGCAAACAGTTGGAAATGCAATATAAAATTCTGTTTTCAATGTAACTCAAACAGTATTACCTTTGAATAATTATTCCCGAATCAGATTCATTGCAAGATAGGAGACGGGCGAAGAGAATGCTGAAGATGAGACTTGGATGGATATTTGTAGAGGAGTTAGAAATAGTACACGGAAGAGAAGAGACGACCATGGACATAAGCTGACACTTGATTTCAGGCATAAGGGGGAATTTTCGTTTGTTGGTAAAACCGAACGTGGTGGGTGGGCAGCAACGCTCAGGCTTCGCATTTGAAAGCACGCAGGTTCGAATTCCCGTCCGACCACCAAAATTTCAGTTTTACATGGTTTCCCGAAATCACTCCACGTGAATGCTCGTATGGTTCCTTCAAAAATTCATGGGCGAATACCTTCCCGTTCCTTGCTCCCAGTTCATTCAGGCTTCTAATGACGTCAACGAGGAATAAAGTTATAAGAAAGAAAGTTGTGTATGAGAGTGTCAGGGAAGGGAACAAAAAATTACCAACTGAAATGTTGAAATGTTGAAATTCTTAAAGGGAGAAATGGCGGTGTTATTGCAATTGATGAAATTTCAGAATTTTTTTTCATAAAAAGGAAGATTGCCACCGGGGCTTGTGCTCCATCACAATTAAATTAAATAAAAAATTCATAATACTAAAATGTAAGTTTCTTACGCGTGAAGCGAAACAGAAGGAAATGTATTTTGTTTCCCCTACTTAATTAGTAGCTAGCCCGTCCGCTTTTGTAGCTGTGTTTCGCTAGTACTATGTTAACTCCTGAACTACGCTTTAATTCTAATTTAATGTTTTCAATGTTACTTTATTAAAAAGTGAATGAGAAATATTTGCATTATTACTGCGAAGAGGTAATTCACCACTATATCTTCCGCATACGTAAAAAAAAGGAAAATCGGCATTTCTTTAAAAACACTAACTGATGCTGAATTTCAGAAATAATGGAGATTTGGTACGGTTCCAGATAAAAATCTGGTTCCAGAACCGAAGAACGAAATGGAAGCGGAAGTACACGAATGAGCTGGAGTTGGTGGCGCAGCAGTACTACAGTTCACTGGGCATCATGGCACCCAGGCCCATCTTCGTCGGTGATCGCCTCTGGTATGTAAAAAAACAAATGTCACTTCTATTATCTAGTTGCATCGGTATGTAGCGTACTTTTAGCGTTGAGTTTAACAAATTCAAACCTCTCTCTTACATATTTTTAGTGTACGTTGATATAAAAACACAATGATGATTTCAGAATTTTATCCCTTCTAAAGACTCCAGTATTTATTGACGGTAAATTGTTACATTTACATGGAGTTACCGAACAGAACATGGCGGATAAACCGCTTACATTAACACGAATTGTAAAGTAAGTTACTTTCCGTGAACCTTTTTTTTTGTTTCTGGTTATTAAGCTTCAAGGCTATTAGAGGTGAATGGGAAGGAAACGGGCTATTCGCCTGGAGTTATTTGGGGAAACCATGGAAAACCCAAATCTAGATGCCGTACGGGGATTCGCTCCGGCACCCTCTTGAATGCAAGGCCAGAACGTTACCGCTCACCCATCACGCTCGGTCCATACTGTCAGCTTCACACGTGAATTTTATGTTGCTTTCAACGTGAATGCTCTGAACTTGATCCAAAATAATTTCTTCACTGGGAAGAATCTAATGAAACTTAGCTTAACTGGTTACAGACAAAAATATTTGATAAGGATACATATTCATAAAACAAGGTACTAAAATTCCCAATTTTACTATCTCCAAATTTAAAATTCTATAAACGAGAATTAGAATATTTCTAACGAATCTTCGCTACGTTTTGTCTATGCCACACTATAGCGTACATCGACCATTATGTGTTATGATAGGATAGTTCTCTTTCTCTCTGTCTACAAAAGGATTTCATTTTTAGATAGTAATTTCATACAAACGTTTTGCAGGTTCCATATCTCAGATCACGGTAGATTTTTCTTCCTTTGTCCGAGATATTCTGTTCACAACATATATGCAGTTATTCGCATATCACTTCCGTCAGGGCCCGCTCTAGCGGTTTTTCCGCCCCGGACAAATAGACAAATTGCCGCCCGTTATAATTATGTAGAATTATATATTTTTTAAAAAATAATTAATTTTTAATTGAATAAAATATTTAATTTTTAATAAAATCATATATTCATAAATAAACTTATTGAATTTTGATCTAGCGGCACAAAATAGAGAAATTAATTATGAAATATCTGTACATAGCCACAAATTAACCATATTTTTTTAAATTTTAAATGCTATTACAGATGGATATTATCACACAAACAATCTAAATGCCATTATTTAGAAAATAAAACGAGATTACATCAAATACACTAAAATCACAAAAAACTTTTTTTCTTACTTTAA
Organism: Vandiemenella viatica; assembly: GCA_031002005.1. Classification (NCBI taxonomy): domain Eukaryota; kingdom Metazoa; phylum Arthropoda; class Insecta; order Orthoptera; family Morabidae; genus Vandiemenella; species Vandiemenella viatica. The sequence goes on along the minus strand of CM061921.1, from coordinate 324,437,317 downwards.
GTTTGCGAATTTTTTATTACATCTTTAAGTTTACTTCATCAGCAATTTCATACTCAATTGCCAAAATGGCTAAATCGTTAAATTATCAATTTCTTGGTTCTCGTAAATGCTTAGCAAGGCGTCGTATACATCTCCCAAATGAAATTTTAAAGGGTTTAATGCCACTATCCTACTCTCCCATCTAGTGTCACTCCATGTTTTCAAAGTTGAACCCTGAACATGCTTTAAAAGTATTGCCCATCGAAAAGTAGATGCCAAAAAGAATAAATATATTTTTTGGACCATGTTGAAGAAATTAGCGGCTTCCAAGGATGCTTTTGCCATTAATAACAAGATTGAGAGAATGGCTACTACACGAAACAATGAATGCTCGCGAATTATATTGTTTAATTCTAGATTGCACTCCTGCTTTATCGCCCCTCATATTGACCCCGTTATCGGTCCCTGTCCTCTGATATCCTGCAAATTTAAACCCAAGTCATTAAGTTCTCCAACTATAATGTCAGACATTTGTTTTACTGTGGATCTTTCGACCGGTAAGAAGCCTTAAAAGCTTTCATTAATTTTAATTTCAACATCAGGATTAAATTTATTGGTTGAAACATATCTGATTACAAGAGTAATTTGCTGTATCTTACTAAAGTCAGGAGTACAGTTTAAAATTATGAAAAGATATTTTATTTTTTTTATTTCATTAATAACATGAGACTATACTTTGATGCAGCAGATCTACTATCCCGGTTTGTATATTTTTCCCAAGATATTGAGCTTTAGTCTCTACTTTTTAGAGCACGCCACCGACGTGCTCTTCCATAATGGGATCGTATTCAGACAGTAACTCAACTACTTTTAAGAAATTACCGTTATTATGCTCAAACAACTTGTCGCTTGTACCTTGAAAAACCAGACTACTTTGGTATTGTGCATAAACTACGTGGCTCGGTCTAAGGGGGGGGGGGGGAAGGGTTGGCTGGAAAGCTACGTTGAGCTACGTGGGGGGAGGACGGGGGGGGGGGGTCCGAGCAAGGCCACGTAGCTTCTCTTTCATATTATTTGTCGTAGTTAAAATGATATACAAAACACACAGAAGCATGTAAATATTTATTTTCTTCATTTAATTATACCCGGATGTAATTTACGGTAGTCTGACAAGAGAAAACAGTACAAAATGTCTTCTGGAATCAATATGGAAAAAAGCTACGTGCTACGTGGAGGGGGGGGGGGGGGTAGAGACAAAAGCCACGTCGGGCTACGTGGGAGGGAGGGGGGTTCACAGGAAGCCAAAATGGAGCTACGTGGTTTATGCACGCTCCCTTTTACCAAGCATTTTGGTAATTGCAACGATTCTTAGAAGCACCTCATTCCAATGATTTATTTCGGCATTAATAACTCCTTGAGTGGCAGCATCTACAGCAGTGTTTCCCAACCTTTTTTGAGTCATGTCCCACTTTCAACATTTTTTTGCCCCCCCCCCATACATAATTTTTAATAAAAAAATTATTTGTTATTAAAGAAACTGATATAGGATGGTTTTTGAAAGAAAACACTTTAATATTATCATAAAACACAGTAAGTAAAATTAAAAAAACATATAATGAAATACTAAAATTCAAATTCAAAAGATTTATAATAAACATTTATTATGGCAATTTAGTGTGATCCTTTTAAGAATTTGCTTTTTTGCTATATTTTGTAACCATATCTGGCATTGCGTTTAAATAACCCGAAGAGAAAGCGGTAAAGTCGTATCAAGTCAATTTCTAAATTGCCCCCCTAAAAAAACCAAATTGCCCCCCTAAAAAAACCAAATTGCCCCCCTGTGGGGCGTGGGCCCCACGTTGGGAAACACTGATCTACAGTTTTACAACAATTCAATCTTTCGTTCATTTCTAGCCATGATTTTTTTTGCCTGAATATGATTTTTCGAAATTTCATGCTCTTTTAAAGTTTCGTCGAGGTGTTTCCAAAACCCTCCTTTGAGAGAGAACTAACTAAACAGTCGAAAATTTTGCAACAGAAGCAGTAAACGCAGTTTTGTGAAAGATAGTAGCTAATCTCGCAATATTTGCTCTCCGTTGCTTAAAATTCGTGCATAATATTTTGCGCTAAAATGTAGATCTGTGTCATTAGAAGGAAATTTGTAATTATGCAATAGTTTAGGTGGACCTTGCCTTACTAAAAAGCTTCTTACGGCGTCTCGTAAAAATTCTTGGCCACAAAGTTTTAGAACGCCTTCTGTGAGTCTCACGTTGGTGTCAGTTCCAGTTGGTTTAGAAACTTCGTTCATTTGTTTGCTATTATTCTCTGATGATTCTGTACTTCTTTTGTATCCCAACCTGATATTGGATTCTAAGATTTGTTTCGGGAAACCCTGAACACAGTAATTTTTTTAACGCGCGAGATTGATTCTGCCTTTCCGCTTCCTTTCCCAACCTTCTTTTTTTGTACTGGTAACCAGATAGTTTTCTTTGACCGTCAGACATTTTGGAAGAGGCACGCACGTAACTCAAACAATGTACACTATAAAATAATATAAAAAGTAAATATTTATCCTTGTTGTAAATAAGCTAAAACCATAACTAAGATAAATTATTCTCATTCGATATAAAAAAAAATATTTATGCACAACACAAAATATTTTCCATACCCTGTGAACATAAAAAAAGTCTAGTGTTACTACACAGTCAAAGCTTATTCGCGGAGGATACGATCCGTAAATTTGCTGCAAATACAGAAGCCATGTATACAGAATGGCAATTTCTATAGGCTTAAACGGAATATGTTCCAAGTTCACAAAAAAAAAAAAAAAAAAAAAAAAGATGTTGTGGAGTGATTGTCGCGCAATGCACTTATTAAACCAACTGACAAAGTTCTTCACATTCACTAAAATAGTTAATGAATTTCTTTTTGTTGAGACGGTTTACAAATGCAGCAATTAGAGTATCTGTAAACCGCATTCGTATCTATAAAACGAAAACAGGATATATTGGTCGTATAAAAACTCGGAAACTACGGGGCAGATTTCGATGGCGTTTTCACCGTTTTAGAGCTTAGACTCTTAATTCACTTGTCTGGCATGTCTTATGTTTCAACGTTAAATAATGTAGGAGCATTAAATGAAATTCTGAACGTATGGTGAGAAATTTCACAGGAGGAATCACTAGATGCCGCATACTCCGCACTAAACACACAACACAATGTCTCTGACCATAGCCTTTAATTAAAGCAATAAGATAACTTATAGTAATAACTATTTTGCACACTAAACAAAACTTTAAGTATTCTTTCTTTTAATTCGATATATTCAACTTTTAAAAGCCATGGTTTGAAGTATTCTTTCCTTTAATTCGAGATATCAATTTTTAAACGACATAGATAGCCGTAAAAGCAACAGAGATTTTCTTTAATCACGATCTCTGGACAATTTCTCTGGCCTTCAGCATTAGTCTTCTGTTTACGATAATATTATTACGGATTAACTTTTGATATTTTATCTGCAGAGTAAAAGGATCTGGCGTTTCGAGCCACAAGTATATCCATTCACTACGCAATTGAATCAAACGTGAGTTTTTAACATAATCTAGGGTTGTTCAGTAATGTAGTAATGAAATTTCTTAACCAAATTATCGAAGCTTGATATACATGAATCTTTTCGGACGAATGAAAATAGTATATGTGCAAATAAACTTCAGCCCACCAGTTTCTTGGTAGGGGGCGGGTGAATGTAAGTTAACTTTAATTCCGAAAAAGTTGGCGCGTATTTTATGAAACTTTGTACAACTCTTTTGCGGGAATAAAAATAGGGTACATACGCCAACTATACCGGGCAACGCCGGGAACTCCGCTAGTATATAATAAGCATCATGGGGTATTGTATATTAGCAGTTAACATTCGAAATTGAATATACTATTGGTATGTGAAGTAACTAATCGGTAATCAGCATCTGGTAATATTATTTATTTATTAATTATTGTAAGTACTGTCCCACACCCACCCACTAAACTACAGTATTTTCACAAGCGATCAAAGCTAGCGAATGTAATTTAACCCAACCATAACACTTTGAATGCCTGTACCTAATTTGTACAACAAATCTGTGAGGCTCGGATTACGAGAAGAAATTATTATGCAAATTATTCCACTCGATTTCCAATAACTAAGATCCATATTGATTTGGTTCATCAATTCAATAAAATAAATACTCAGCATCTCCCGCCAGCATTTTCGATTCCATGTATTAGAGCCTAGCTGCAATTGCGAAAAACACTCCTTTTCACCGCGTCTAGTAACCTGTGGGCAGTATGACGTCAGAATCAGTGCAGGTAGCCGAGGGCAGGTGTAACAGCCCCCACCTACCGCGTTTCCGTTGTGCGCTTTTGTCGTTTTGCGCTTTTGTTCTATATCCAAGTAAATAACAGTTTAATGATAGATGTACTTACCTTTAGAAATTATGAAATCCTGAAGTAAATTTTATGAACTTCCACTTATCACTAATAACGTAATAGTAAGACTAATACTGTTGTGTAATGAAACCACTTATTAGCAATAATAAGCAAATTGAGACAACAACGCGTTCTACTCGCGTGCTAAGGCCCAATTCACACAAAAGAGACGAGGCGCGGACTTCGGGCTGAGACATGGCGCGGACTTCGGGCTGAGACATGGCGCGGACGCGGCGCATTTTGAAGTTGCTCCTATGGCGCAATTCACACAGAGGCGGCTGGGCAGCGGCGCGCCCCGTCTCTTCGAAGTCTCTAGGGGAGCACCCAAATAGCTGAGAACTGTAAGTTTTAACGAACGAAAAAATCGGTATGTGGATTTTTTTTTATTAGTTGGGTATTTAACACATTAATATTTTTCTCACACTTATAGCCGAAATGGCGCCCCTAAATTTTACTGCCCCGAGCAAATGCCCGGTTTGCCCCCCCCCCCCTCACCCCCTAGAGCGGGCCCTGCTTCCGTAGATCATGAATAAACGATTTAAAACGAAAGGTAAAGAATAAAGAGAAAACACGGATTCCTAAAATTACTCTCCTGCGGATTTCATAGGTGAGCAGTACGTATCTGAATAATGTATAATTTTGATCATTAACATGTGTCAAATATTGTGATACCGTATCGCGGATTTCAAATCCCATTCGAATATAAAAACAAAACTTGTTGCGCTATTGCAAAACATCCTTTACGTCGCTTAGTGTCAGTTTTTGGAAACTGCTCCAAAATCGGAATAGCAAGCTGGGAATGAAAATTGAAACGAGAACTGGAATAGGACATACAATTGCTACGTTGGATTCTACAGTACGTGGGGAGTCCTTGTGATGCTAGTACAGCATGTAGTGACTCTGCTGCCATCAATATTGTGTGTCAGGCCGAGGGGCTGATAACTAGGGTCCGACCGAAGGTTCGGCTTCGGCTTCGGCCACCTTCGGCCAAAAAAAGCACCTTCGGCCGCACATTCGGCTTCGGCCAAATTCAGCCGAATGTTTGGCCGAAGCCGAAGGTTTACATCCAACCCCTGAAAATGAACCAACTTTTACGAATAACGTCACGTAGCGCGCCAACAGACGATAGCAAAGATAAAGAACCATTTGGAAAACATCATAAAAATCAGTGGGAAGTATATTGTGAAACCAGTGTTAAATACCAAAGCTTGATTAATTTTTAAAAAAATCAGAGATCTTGTATGCGCCCAAAGATGTTACAAAAGAAGTTTAACAGTCTATTTTACGTGATATCGTAAAAAAAAGTAGCGCCACCATGGCCCGATAATCATCCGATTTCTTTGCAGATTAGTGTATTACGTATGGACTTGGTCATTGTAAACATGTTTTCGTACAACCTCGTTTAAGGGGAAGGACTTCGCAGCCTTAATTTTACTAATCCCCAAACTCGACCCTAGTACAGACAAAAGCGAGAGAAATATTTTAGAAAGTCTTTAATGCCAGCTACGTACGAAAAAGTAAACAGTAAAGTTGCATTGATTTTAGAAAAAGGCTAAATGGATCAGTTTTACCACGAAGATATGAAATGATCAAGCAAACACGTTATTGAGTGTCACGGCACATGACATTTCCAAAGGTTCCAAAATAAAAAAAAATTAAATTGGCTGTTAGTGTGTTGGAAGGTCATACAAGGCAATATATTGCACAAAAAATCACTGAAACTGTTACCAAATACAATTCAAAAGAAAATATCCATACGGGTATACGTAATAATACTTGAAATATGAATACAACCATCCGCTATGGAAACTTCGTTTTTATTGGTTGTGTTGCTCACACTCTACAGCTCATGATTCACAAAGTAATTTTTAAAGATATTGCTATAATAGAAATCGTGAAAAAGTGTTGTAAAACGTAAGAAGAGTGAACAAGCCACTCGATATCTTAATTAATAAAAAACAGAAAAATTCAGTAAATCTGTATATGTTTGAACGTGATGGAATAGAAATTCCAACTGTAGAAGAATGGATACAAATGAACTATTTTATAACTGCGCTGAAGTGTATTTGGGAAGCAACAACTAATATTTCTAGCGATTTATCAATAGTATCTTTAATTATATCAATCACTGACATCTTAAACACAAAACTTGCTCAGAAGGATGAAGGCTGACCATATAATACTGCTCAAAAGCCGCTTGTGTGGGTCTGTTAACAAGAGATCTGCTTTCGCAAGAAAAGCCTTACGGTTGTTGATTGCCGCTCTAATCGATCGACGGTTTAAAATTAAGTATTTGACTAGCGACGAAATTGTAAATACGAAGGCTGATATTTTGTCATTTCTACGTAAAAACTGTGCACTGACAATAACAAATAAAACGGGTCATTTTGAGCGAATAAATCTTATTTTATTAGTGCCGATGTACTTTTTGTTTTGGTTATATTTAGTACATTTTTAATTAATCTGTATACGTGAAACTACTTTAAAAATATTGATATTGATTCGGTTTTAACTGAAAATTTAATATGTGATACTAATTTAGACAGCAGAATATCGTATTTTAAAAGCTAGAATAATTTATGCTAGGTAAGAAGGTTGAAATTTATTTTTATTGTTGTTAAAAACGATGGTATTACTATACATAAGCTATACCATAGCTAAAACTCCAAAACTTATTAATTTAATCCACGGGACAAATTATTCTGATTTGATTCGGGCTGTTACTGTTAAATTTTATAGTTTCTTTTTATTATTGCTAAATAAAAATAACTGCATTTATTTTTGCTAAATTGCATTGCTCAGAACCTGATATGGTACCATTTTACTGTTTTATTTTATTCTAATAAATAAATATTAAAAACTTTGTTTATAATTATTGTAAAGGTGCAATTTATATAAAAATACCACATATAAAACAAAATAACAGTTCATTTTTTGCATGTCATATATACTTCATGTTAGTGTTCTAAGATATATAATTATTTTTGAACCTTCGGCTTCGGCCGAAGGTTATCCCAAGAGCCGAACATTCGGCTTCGGCTTCGGCCAAAAAATGACCTTCGGTCGGACACTACTGATAACTGACAGATTGACTATTTGAAAACTTGGATAAGGGTTGAGCTTGGATGCCAACCATAGCTATGATACGAGTCTCGTGATGGGTTCATTAAGGGAAGCGGTCTGGTGGCTCAGTGGTTAATGCGTCTGATTACAGATCGAAAAATCCCCTGTTCGAATGCTGGTCTCAGAATATTCAAAGGCCCTTAACCTGACATTCACCTCTGGCCAAGCTTGCTTGCGCTGTGTGTTTGGAGTACGCCAGATCGCTTTCGTGGTTCGGATTCCACGTTAAACTGTAGATCTCCTTTATCCGGCAGAATTATCGGGTTAGCTTAGGGTAGTCACGACAAGAAGCGTATGCACAGCTAATCGAAAACTCTTGTCGCTCGGCGGCCGAACCCGTCGGTTACATCCCAGCCAACAATGACATACGCATTTTATTTTTTTATCATAGCGGGGAAAATCAGGGATGGTAGGTGCTGTAGATTTACATATTTACAAGAACATGTTAACAATTTCATGGTGCTTCTGTGGCGCTATTCTTACGCTGTCATTGGTCAACAGTGGTTAAATGGCGCCTGGCTAATCACTACCAGAGAACTGAAATAAGGAGAGCGAGCGTACATTGTGGGTGCTTTCCAATACAAACATTACTGAACTAATTTAAAACCTCTTCAAACCTTGCTAACTAGATCCGTATCCACATCCAACCATTAGAGCCCACCTAATTGCTTGCTGTTGAAGTCAATTCACTGCTGGCTGCTTCTGCAACTGACTTTTCCAGACAGACAGACAGCTGGTTTTAATAGATTATTCCACCGCCCTAGCCATGCAGGATTGAGGTCCTATCACAAGAGTTGTATGTAACTGTACGTTGTTTATCTGTGTTCTACTTTTACCCCGGTCACAGCATCCTACGATGTAAGAATATTGATCACAGTGTATTTGCTGTTTCAGGCTGTTCAACTGGTCCGGCATGGCGACTCCGGCTCCTCTTCCACCACCGCCAGCCTTCCCTCACTTCGCTGGACCCGCGAGTCAGATATTCTAATGGACGTCATTTTCTTATTCACTGATCCATAAGTTCGTAGTTTGTTTGGACTTTTTCACAGGGATGCAAATATCGTACGATCTTCGACAAGCCACAGTTCATCACATTTGCCATATAGCTTGTTGCTGACGTGGAATTCAAGTGTTGAAACGACGTTCCCTCAACTACGATAATCTGCCTGAATGTGGACAGTCATATGAAAAAAAAAAATTCTTTTTGAAAAGATGCAATCAGTTTTTTAATGCTTTTTCATCTATCACATTCGAACCAAACATTTCACAAAACTAAGTCTTACTATCTCCCTTCGACACTGGAATATGAAGGAAGAGTTCATTATTTTTTCCTCATTTGACGTATCTTTTTTGGTGCACAAATAGCATTAATTTTCTACACTACAACTATGAAAAATTCAAGTAGAATTCAAATGACAGTTGGAAAAAAAAACAAACAAACAAAAACCGCACACTTTTGTGTTGCCATGACAAAACAAATACTACGAAATTAAGGATCAAACTAATATTATTGCACAGCTACAAATAAGTTTTGTAACATCACTCACTCTGACTACTGAAAATGTTTTCCACAAGTATGTATTTTATTTATTACATTTCTTAAAGTGTGAAAATTATTTCATGAAACTTGCTGATTTTTTTTCTCGTAGGAAATTATTTTTAGTTGTACTAATTGAATGAAATGTGGGAAATGTTTGAAAAATGTACTGTTATAAAAAAATTAAATAAATTTGTCTATATAAACAAGATCTGATGAACCTACTTTTCAATAACTAAGTCCGTATCAACCACTCTTGTCAGTACATACGTAAAATAAAGAGTACACAAAATAAAAAAGGTTAAATAACATTGTACACAGATCTGTGAGAGGACTTTTATAGAATCTGCATGTAACAAATAAAGATACATTAGGTGAAAATAACAGCCATTCAATACCACTTTATCATTATCTTCAATCAATCATCATGAGCATTATATGTGACAGCTGTGACATTGTAGTGAAGAAAGCAGATGGTTTCCATTTACTTCTGAAATCCTACAGCATTGAGGAAGAAAGTTAAGTTTGTGCAGTCCTTGACCATGCAGGTGCATGCCACAAAGAGAATGTTCATAATGTTGCTGAACTCCAGTCCAAGATTATACAGGCTATTAAGCAACAAAAAACTAAGAGTAAAGGACAGTAAATTACAACAATGGTTGAGACAAAAATCGAAGAAGACACGAAACTGGGCCTAGAGAGATTTCAGTTGCTTATAGCCAATACTTTCCAAACATTTAAACATTATTCTGAGGTTATGATAGAAACCAAAGCAGAGTAAATACATGCATGAAAGGCTAAGGCTAGAACACCTGTACAAAATTCCTAAACAACAGTAGGAATAATAATTTTCAAGTAGCTGCATTTGATCAAGTGCAAGAATCCAGCCTGATTACTTATTTGAAGTTCTTCACTACATCAAAATTATTACAGATGAAAGTAGGTTTCTTCTGAGTGTCTTTAATTTAAATGTCAGAACAGTGTTAAAGATATCTCTGAAATTACACAATACATTCATTTTTGATAGATCCCAATATGAGACTGGCTCTGTGGGATGTGGAAAGTTGTAAATTTACAGATAAACAATTCCATAACAAAATAGATACACGCACCAGAAGATGTACAGTCACAGCATACATGGTACATTAATTAAATCATCTATAACTACACAAACTACTGACAATTATTTTGCAGATACCTTAGTAATAAATTCTTCGATGGAGTAGGAGTTGTCAGATAAAAATTCCTTAAATTTTTCCTGAATTGATTTTTATCATCTGCTAGACATTTAATATGTGTTGGAAGCTTATTGAAGATATGTATCCCTGAATATCGGACCCCTTTTTGAACAAATGACGACGACTTTTAATCCTTGTGAAGATCATTTTTACTTCTAGTGCCATGATAGTGTATTTTACTATTTGTTTCCAATAGAGTATTACTTGTGACTAGAAGGGACTTTACCATGTATATATACTTGGCCACAAATGTTAAAATCCCTAAATAGCTCTCTACATGAAGTTCTATTGCTAACCCCACACAATTCTTATTGCTCGCTTTTGGGCTCTGAACAATTTATCTCTATGGGTAGAATTGCCCCTGACTATGATTCCATATGACATTAAGAAGTGAAAATAAGCAAAATAGACTAGTTTCCTCATACAGAGATCACCTAAGGCTTAAATTGTACAAACTGAAAATGTGGCTGCTCCCAGTCACTTCAGTAAGTCAGAGACATGTACCCTCCAATTTAAATTATTATCAATATGCAAACTTAGAAATTTCACACTCTCTAGCGCTCGAATGGACTGGCCTGCAAATTTTATGTCTATGTCTGGTGTTAATCTTTGTGATGTATTGAATTGTATACATTGAGTTTATCAAAATTTAAAGACAAGCCATTAGCTGTAAACAATTTATTAATAATGTCAAAGAACATAATTTGAAACATGTTCTGTAATATATCTGAATATTTTTAATTCCTATGCTTATGCGTATGCAAATTTTGAGTTTTTAGACGTAACACAGGGTAGATCATTTGTATGAACTAAAAAACAATAGTGGCTCCAATATAGAATCCTGAGGTACTCCACATCTGATAAACGACCACTCAGAAAACAGTGGACCACATAGCACAGCATTACAATGTTCCAGTGACACTTTCTGTTTTCTATTCAGAACTTAGCCACTTTTTAACAATGTCATTCTTATATACCACAATACTTTAATTTTCATATCAAAATTTCATGATCAACACAGTCAAATGTCTTAGACATGTCACAGAAAATTCCTACAGGTATTAATTTATCATCTATTCTTTATGAAATATTGTCAGTGAATGCAAATTTACCTTGTTCTGATAATGGCTCTTTTGAAAATTAAATCATGATTTAGTTAGAATATTATTATTTTTAAGGTGTTTGTAAACACTATTGTACATTGCATTCTCAAAAACTTTGGAGAAGGCCGTTAGTAATGAAACAGGACAGTAATTTGATTCAAATGACTTAACCCTCTTTTAATAGGGTGATTTCAATACAGCACACTTAAGCCTATTTGGAAAGGTACCCTCAAGTTAAGATATATCAAACACATAACTTAATTCTGTGTAACAGTTTAATTAATCAGTTGGAATTCCCATGATAACCACTCGAGTATTTGTTCTTAAGAGACATGACAACTTTTCTTATTTCTTCTGGAGCAGCTAAATTTACAGTGTCAAACTTTTATTGGAAGCCTGTATTGATGAAATCTGTACTATGTGTCACTGAGCTATTGGTAGTGAACTTTATCAACAGATAAAAAAAAAAAAAATGTTTATTATATATATCATTAAACTAAGGAAAAAGGAAACTGCTTTAGGCAATATAATTGCAAGGAAAGGGAAAATGACTCATCACTCACCAAAGTTGAAGGCAGCGACGAACATATATAACGAACACACAAATAAATAAACTCAATATTTCGGTAGTTAACCTTATTCATGACAGAGAAAATGAGTCATGCACCTCGGGAGGTGTGCACACACCGGGGGTTGCTGCATGACTGGGTGGATTATCAATATGGCGGTGGGACTGAGATATTGTATAGAAATCGCAGATGGTGGTAAAATGGATAATAAACATTAAAAAATTAATAATAATAATAATAAAAGGGGGGGGGGAAATTAAATACACAATAATGGAAATATGGGCAGATAAATTTTGAAAAATAAAAAAGGTAATTACTTAAATGACAATAATGCTACTACTACTGCTACTAATAATGAATGATGCGTCAAGGAAAGGAATTTTATCGGTGGTTGAGGCCAGGTGGGTGTCTGGTATCTAGGATGTTTTGGTAAGCAAGTTCCCATCTGCGAAGTTCTGAGGCGGCGGTGGTTTCGGGGAAAACTCTGATGGCTCTCACGGTGAAACAGTCATTGAAGTTGTTGGAATTGTGGTAGTTAGCATGTTCTGGTACGGGGAGATATACATTGCGGGTGTGAACTGTTTGTCTGTGGCCATTCATTCTGGTCGAGAGTTGTTGTGTAGTCAGGCCTATGTAAGAACTCATGCAGTGGCGACAAGTAAGCTGGTATATGACGTGCGTGGTGGAGCATGTGGCGTGCCCGGTAATGGGGAAGGTTTCCCCTGTGACAGGGTTGGAAAATGTAGTGGTGGGGGGATGCATGTTTCAGGTTTTGCAGCGAGGTCTATTACAGGGAAAAGATCCATAAGGTGTTTTTGGAGAGTCAGATGGAGGGTATTTGTGAACTAAGATTTTTTTGAGGTTAGGTGGTCTGCTGAAACAAGTACGGGGGACAGTTGGCAGAATTTTTGGTAAGAGAGTGCGCATTTCTGGAAAGGACCGAAGGAAGTCATGCCCTTGTTGTAGGATTTGATTGATGGATTCGAGACCAGGCGAGAACTGGGTGACAAAGACAGGGCTATGGTTGGATGCTAGAGGAGCCGGGAGGGAGTGGTGCCGTGGAGGGTGGGTGACTGCACGTGTGATTTGTTTGTGTACAAGATCTGGTGGGTAGGAGCGGGAAATAAGGGCTTGGGATAGGTTTTGGGAATACTGGGAGAGGGACTCAGCATCAGAACAGATACGTTTGCCGAGGATAGCAAGGCTGTAGGGGAGGGAGCGTTTGGTATGGAATGGGTGGCAACTGTCAGCAATATCTACATTTTTATGATGGCATCATGCTTATGAAACATTAATAATACATTACGGGTTAACTGTATTTTATTGGCAACAATAATTGTCATCAAGAATCTTTATTTATAATTTTCAAATCAATAATCGAGCAGTAAATATGTTCTAGACAAGGCACATTCATATAGGACACTATTCCAGGCTCCTTATTTGGCAAAAAGTTCACGACAGGGCAAGGGAACATCTCAGGGAAAAGAAACACTACGGGGCAGCAAAACAAACGAGGTTCAGATAACTCAACAGACGTCGCTTATTCCAATCCTGACATCTTCACTGTTGAAGTAATGGCACCAGTTGCATGAGAGATGCACTAGCATGGACCCCCGCAGCAGCAGAGCATCAAAGAACAGGTATTTCTACAACAGTAGCTGCTTGGAGGCTGAGGTAGGCACAGGCCATCCAACATCCAGGATCAGCAACAGAGTGAAAAACTTGGATCACCTTTGAAATTTTGCTTCCCTAGTCAGAATATTTAGTCCTACTTTTTACGTTCACCTCTTCATCCAACCTGGTCGAAGATAGGTTTGTCAAGACCCTTCCTCTGCGTCTTGAACCAATGTGAATGTCTTATATTTACGAAGACTTCTGCATTGCGTGGAATTATGATAGCTTGACTCGTTTATCAACATGATGGTCTGCTATTCCATCGAGCACGAAACTACCATGTCTGGTAAGGCAAAATTAACTTGTTTGCCATCATTTTAATACCTCTGGCACAATGCCGATGTGGTTCTGAAGCACTGAAGAAGAATAAAAGGATACAAGAACTTTTTTTTTTGTCTACAGCTATTGTTGCCTGCACTTGCTATAAAGCGATCTGTTAGCTCAGTCTCTGGTAAATTCCCACCAATGTCCAGGTACAGCACATGTATATATTGTCATAATTTTCCTTGTCAGCGGATTAATGTAGGATCAACTTTCATGACACTAGAAGTTCCATAAATGTTTTTGTAGGTTGATGTCAATAATTTTTATTGCCACTGTTAACCATTGACAAAAATTTAAAAATATTGCAGCGATGGAGATTCCTCCAAACCCAGAATATCTATGGATCAGATAAAACACCACATACATATTTAGTAATATGACATTTGGAAGGAATTAGTGTTTCATAACATTCTAATAAGATTCATTCCTTAACCCAAATTAACGCAATTTCGAATAAAAGGACACACACAATTTCAAGTATTTAAAATTGAAATCAGCTACGAGCTACTTGTTACATAAGTTACAACTTGCAACAAATTACGCCAAAAAAAAAAAAAAAAAGAGTTGTATGAAGATTAAATAAAGAATTTTGGAGGAGTAGTATGTTGTGTCCGAAAATTATTGGATGGAAGTTTTTGAAAGAATTTTCTAAAGCTGGAATCTAATTTTGAATCGTACTAATTGAATGGATAGTTGAAATTTTTTTTTGATAGGTGCCGATATTAAAAATTAAAGCAACAATATAAATATCCAATGTGGCAAGTTTCAAGGAATCTGGTTTATAGACAATATAACAAATCCACTGCACTGTAATGTAAATAAAATTCTAGCAAGTTCCTTTTATAATTTGCAGAAGCAACTGCTAAATCATTATGGTGTCATCACCACATACAAACAAGCGGATATCAGCAAGAAGTGCCAGATTTTGTCAGAACCAGGTGACATAACTTTTAATAACAATTTAATGTTTATCCCAAATGTTAAAACAAAATTACCATGGAGTTATAGATGTAACAAAAAAAATTACAGTGAAAAAAAATGTGTGTTTATTTTGTGCTTGGTATAGTTTATGTTTCAACTAAGCAATTCAAAGAATACCTCCTTCTTCACTTACAAAATACTGAAAATGTATAGCAAAAATCCTCAGAAGTGTTCTTGTCAATTTCCCCATGCCAGAAGACTTTAAACTTCCAACATTGGCATATTTAAAAAAAATAGATGACTAAAGAAAGTTAGTTTGAATGTTTAGTACGTTTTCTCACATCTCATAGGTTTAGAAAAGTGTTTCTGGGAAATATATTAGTTTATCAGCTTCATCACTAAAGTGGAGAATGGTAACAGGTTCATACAGCTTCACAATGTTCATAGTATGTCAATCTGATTATTATACTGTATCTTACTGATATCTAGCTAAAATAATAATAAAAGATTCATATGAAAAGGAAAATTCCATAGAAAGACCATGTAAACTGTAGTCCAGGGGAGTGGAATAGGCTAGACAAACCGATCTGTAAAGAAGAAAAAGAAAAATAAGCCAGTTATCCTGTTTTCATATAAGCAAATGAAGATGATACAGAAACAATTTTTTTGCACTCGGGTCTTTATGCCACGTCAGCATTCTTATAGGCAGGTGAAGATTGAGGGGCGCAGAACAGGATAGTATCAGTCATGGCTTTTTGAAGGAACCATTCCAGCATTCGCCTACAGTGATTTCAGAAAACTAAAATCTTAACGGTCATACTGGTGATCAAACCCTTGTTATAACGAATGCCACACCCATGTTAACAGCTAAACCCACCTTGTTCATTGAGATACCTACATATGAACACTGGATCACATCTGTTCAGTCTGCCAGTAAAGGCCCCTGCCAGGCAGACCTCACACACAACGCGCCTGCACGCCGGGATACATATACGACTCCAAACAGGCGCAGAGACATCAAAACAAACCAGGAAAACAAATAGAATCATCTAGAAGCTAAGTGGGACTATTTCTTACAGAGGTCGCCGTACTACCACACAACGGAATTCCTGCGCCAGGCCGCCTATATAAGCGTAGCCGGCCGCTCCACCGCCAGTTCCGGCCTGACCGCGGAACCAGCTTCAACTACAGAAGACCACCGGAAGTTCGCGAGAAGTAGAAGCCGTCTCTCTCTACCCCGGATCAGGACCAGGCTAAATTTCTCGACGGTCATCCGCTAACTGTACCACATTTGTTATTGTTTATCAGTGTTTTGTGTACATAGTAATAAACCTCAAGGAACCATTAAGTGTAGTTCACTTCAGTGGCGACAAGGTTGGGATAAGAACTCTCGACCATCATGGCTACGCCAGCAGCACCTACGGAATGGCAACAGTTCCTCCAAGGACTTCTACATCAGTTCTTCGAATCTCAGAGACAACTGATTGCGGAAGTCAGGAATCTCCGCCAACCCACGGCCCCGCCTCCGTTCCCAGCATTCAACGACGACGTCGAAGAATGGGAGACCTACGAGAAGCGCATAAAACAACACTTCGCAATTCATCACATATCCAAAGAAGAAGACCAGCGTGCATATTTCCTTTCCTGGAACCAATCGAAGATGTATGTCTTGCTCACCAAACTTCAGCCACAAGACCCCGACACCCTCACCTTCACGACCATCTGTACGACACTGAATGCATACTACAGACGCCGGTACCATGTCGTCGCGGCCCGCGTCGAATTCTATCAATGCCGGAAGAAGCCCGATCAGACGTATCGCCAGTGGGCGGCCGAACTCCAAGGCCTTAGCAGAAAATGTAAGTTTCAAACTCGTTGTTCCCACGAATCCTACGCCGACGACATGGTGCGTGATCACATCATACAGGCTGCACCAGATGCCGCACTCCGGCATGACGCCCTCAAGTTAG
The DNA here is from genome assembly GCA_031002005.1 of Vandiemenella viatica. Lineage (NCBI taxonomy): Eukaryota > Metazoa > Arthropoda > Insecta > Orthoptera > Morabidae > Vandiemenella > Vandiemenella viatica. Next base: position 324,420,415 of record CM061921.1, on the reverse strand, counting down.
AGGACCCATCCCTGGAGCAGGTCATCGAACTTGCCTACAAATTCGAAATATCTACGGCCGCAGATCGCCGCCTGGAGTCCTGGGCGGATGTGGCCGCAATCCGAACCGACGTAGAGGACACACAGGACGTCGCCGCCATCCAGAGCTCCCAGTCGCGCTCCTCCCGACACCACAACCGGGGACCGCTTCCTCAGAAGGACATCGAACCGGCCCGTTCCGGCAGGGGCACCAAGTCTCGGCAGCAGCAGCGGATCCCGCAGCGCCGACGCCGCAGCCCGCTCCGCCTACCCTCCTGCCCCGCCTGTTATTCAGCACATGAGAGGGAAAATTGTCCGGATCGTTGGGCTGAATGCTCACGTTGCGGCAAGGAAGGACACCTGGCGTCCGTCTGCCGCACCAACACCACCAATGCCAATCCCGGCTCTCGCCGCCCAGGGTCTTACCAAGACAGGTTGAGCGGCGCACCTATGGATATCAATCAGGTAGACACTTCCACAGCATCCAAACTTTTTATTGACGTTACGGTCAATGGCAAGCCCCTGCGCCTACAAGTCGACACAGGAGCAGCAGTCTCATTGCTTAATTATACTACTTATGTGCAAATTGGCTCGCCCCCCCTCTCGCCGGCCCCCAAGCGCCTCCTGACATACAACAAACAGGAAATAGCACTCCTGGGACAATTCACAGCAAACGTCATGTATAAGTCTGTACATCGTTCAGTCCCCTTTTTAGTAGTTAACAGTTCTCTCACAGCAGACTTATTTGGACTGGACGCTTTCCGCTTATTCGGATTTTCAATTGAGGATAACATACACCTCGTATCTCAGCATGTTCCTTTTCCTGAAGTGGACGCCCTTTGCACCGAGTTTCAGGACCTGTTCTCACCAGGCGTCGGCTGTGCAAAGGACTTCGAAGCATCACTCCAACTCCGGCCGGACGTACGGCCTCGATACTTCCGGGCACGCCAGGTACCCGTAGCGCTTCAACAACCACTTCAGGAAGAACTTCAACGTCTCCAAGACGAAGGGATCCTCCAGCCGGTGCGGTTCAGCCCCTGGGCCACGCCGTTGGTCATAGTTCAGAAGCCAGGACGCCGCTTACGTCTCTGTGGTGACTTTAAGACCACCGTCAACCCGCATCTGCTGGTAGACGACTATCCACTTCCGAGACCGGACGACCTCTTCCGTAAACTAGCAGGAGGTACCTACTTTACAAAAATTGACCTGGCAGAAGCATACCTTCAAATCCCTTTGGATATCCAGTCCCGACAATACACAGTCATCAACACTCCCTCTGGCCTCTTCCAACTCAACCGGCTCATGTTCGGCTTGGCCAGTGCTCCAGCGATTTTTCAACGGTATCTCGAACAACTTCTCCAGGATATTCCGGGATGCATCAACTATCTCGACGACATAGTCGTCACGGGACCCTCCGCTGCCGAACACATGACCAACCTCCGCCTACTCTTCCTCCGCCTCCGTGCAGCAGGATTGAAATGCAACCTTTCCAAGTGTCAATTTTTTCAACAATCCATTTCCTACCTGGGTCACATCATCGCTCAGGAAGGCATTTCCCCAGCATTTTCCTATGTGGACGCTATTTCCAACTTACCTCGGCCTCAGGATCTACATCAGTTGAAATCTTTTTTAGGCAAGATTTCATACTACAGAAAATTTATACCCTCAGCAGCACAAGTGGCAGCACCCCTGTACCACCTCTGTCGCAAGAATGTCCCGTTCCGTTGGACCCCAGCTTGCGAGACCGCATTCCACACCCTTAAACAGCAGCTCAAGTCCGCAGCATGCCTCATGCCATACACTCCAAACCTCCCCTTGATACTTGCCACAGATGCATCCGATTACGGTGTGGGGGCAGTTCTGTCTCATAAATTACCAGATGGCACGGAACGCCCCGTAGCTTACATCTCCAAAGCCCTATCGGCTGCTCAGCTTAAATATTCTCAAATCGAGAAAGAGGCGCTAGCTATTGTTTTTGCCTGCTCCAAATTCTATTCCCTTTTATATGGGATTTCTTTTCATCTCATTACCGACCACAAGCCACTCCTATCACTATTTGATCCGTCCACACGTCTGCCTACCAAAACATCCCACCGCATCCAGCGTTGGGCACTATTCCTGTCCCAGTTCAGATATACCATGCATTTCCGTACCACCTCCAGGCATGCCAATGCAGACGCCTTATCCAGACTACCGCAGGGACCAGACCTTGCCTTCGACAAGTCGGAACTTCTGGTGTTCCAGATCGACGATGACATACAAGAAGCACTGAAGACATTTCCAGTCACGGCCTCAAAAGTCGCGGCAGCCACAGGGGAGGACCCCCTCCTCCGTGTCATCCGACACCACATCCAACACGGGTGGCAAACACGTTCCCCTCCACGCCATCATCAAGACCTCAAGTTCTACTACTCCATCCGCCACCAGCTCTCAGTAGTAGAGGGAGTGCTCCTCCGCACAGAACCAAATTCCACCCCGAGGGTCGTCGTTCCGAGATCCCTACAACCGACAATCCTCCAAACTCTCCACCAAGGACACTGGGGAATTGCCCGCACCAAATCCCTTGCCAGACGCCATGTATTCTGGATCGGCCTTACCACGGATGTCACGAAGATGGTGCGGCGCTGTACCATCTGTGCCCAACAACTGCCCCGCCCCCCTCAAAAGTTCCTTTCCTGGCCGGCACCGTCCGGACCCTGGGAACGCATTCACCTCGACTTCGCTGGCCCATTCCTAGGCCACCAGTGGCTCCTAGTGACGGATGCCTTTTCCCACTTCCCATATGTCGTCCGTTGCTCCACAATCACCACAGAGGTCACCATTTCAGCCCTCACGAAGATCTTTTCCATCGAAGGATTACCATACGCTATCGTCACAGATAACGGACCGCAATTTCGAAGTCGGGAATTCCTATCCTTCTGTACCGCCAACAATATCCAACACCTCCTCACCCCGCCCTTCCACCCCCAATCTAACGGGGAGGCGGAACGGCTAGTCAGAACATTCAAAACCCAAATGACCAAATACACCACAAGTCACAAACTCGAAGAGGCATTGACACTCTTCCTCAGTTCCTATCGAACCACTCCAGTGGGGGCCAAAAGCCCGGCGGAATTGCTGCATGGCCGCCAACCTCGCACTCTCCTCCATCTCCTCTTACCCCCGCCCAAAGTACAGGTACCTTCGGGCCCATTCCGTTTCACCCCGGGCTCCCTAGTCTGGGCCCGCGGGTTTGGCTCCCGGGCCGGTTGGCTTCCGGGGGTCATCCAGCGGCCCCGGGGCCGCCAACTGTTCGACGTCAGCCTGGATGGCCGGATAGTGCGACGCCATCGAAACCAACTACGTCCCCGCTACCCCACGGCACCGTCCTCTTCCACCACGGCACGGCCATCCACTTCTTCCTCTCCTTCCCTGCCACCTCCACCACTCCTGCCGTCTAACCGTTGCTCAGGGACAGTTACAGCGCCACCAACGACGCCACAACCTGTCGGTCGCTCCGACACCCTTCAGCCGCAGCCTCTCGACCACCTGCGGGGACCATCTTCAGCGCCCCCCGTACAGCCCCCGGCCATCGACGCCGACGAACCGATGCCGTTAGCTCCACAAGTACCTCCACCACAACCTGCACCACGACGCAGGTCGGCACGCATCGCCAGGGGAACAGCTCCGTACTCCCCTGGAGGTAGCCTTCATAGTCTGCTCCAGGGCGCCGCGGCAGACGACCTCGCAGACGTCGCAGACATCGCTTCCCCCCCCCCCCCCCGGGAGGGAGGTATGTTCAGTCTGCCAGTAAAGGCCCCTGCCAGGCAGACCTCACACACAACGCGCCTGCACGCCGGGATACATATACGACTCCAAACAGGCGCAGAGACATCAAAACAAACCAGGAAAACAAATAGAATCATCTAGAAGCTAAGTGGGACTATTTCTTACAGAGGTCGCCGTACTACCACACAACGGAATTCCTGCGCCAGGCCGCCTATATAAGCGTAGCCGGCCGCTCCACCGCCAGTTCCGGCCTGACCGCGGAACCAGCTTCAACTACAGAAGACCACCGGAAGTTCGCGAGAAGTAGAAGCCGTCTCTCTCTACCCCGGATCAGGACCAGGCTAAATTTCTCGACGGTCATCCGCTAACTGTACCACATTTGTTATTGTTTACCAGTGTTTTGTGTACATAGTAATAAACCTCAAGGAACCATTAAGTGTAGTTCACTTCAACATCTTTTGTTAAATATCGAATCACATCACTACATACTTTCAAAGGAATACACAGTTTTATTAAATTAACATTCATGTTCTAACATCTGCGGGTGGGGGAAAGAGATAAAGCAGGCATTGTTACTGTTAAATGGCTTCTCATTACATTATATAAATAGTGAATTCAGTGTTAATATTTTGATTTTTTAAGGAGTTAGAATATCCAATGGATTTTAAAGTTGAAAGTGACTAGATACAGTGCTTCTCACTTTTTTTTTAGCCGAGACTAAACATAACTTGCAATGAGGGCTCTACTTAATGGTGAAAATATCAAAGGCTCATGAATTCAAAATCTCCTTGAAGAAAACAAAAGTAATGGCATTAAAGAGAGAGAAATCAATCTGGGCTAAGATTGTTATTAATGACAGAAACATCATTACTTTTGCAGGTAATGCGGCATATCCTCTTTCAGAAGCTGTGCTCATTTCCAAAGCAACGATCCATTTTACTACTGGCTTACTAGACCTGTCGATGTTTTGATGAGTGGATGCAGATGTGTCGCCATTTATCTGCGAAATGTGTATCTTGTGCTCTATGTAATAAGCGTGTTTTAGTTTGTGAAATGAGGCAGAGATTGGGGACCATCCCAAGAATTGCCTAGATTGCAGAAAATTGCCATAAAAACTGTCATCAGGACAGCTGCAACACTGGGCCTGGGATTTGAACCTGGGCGCGTTGTACCTCCACAATACACCGTGGTGGCACTTTAATGTGCACAGCCAATAATTCTGTATATTTAGAAGCTTCACCAAGAATGATACTGCTAAAACTAAATAACAGAAATTTCAATACCTACACAGAATAATCCAGATCTGACATCATGATATTTTACAGAATGATAGCTTTATCAACATTACCATATTGTTGCAAATTATAGACAATGACTATAACACAAATGAAATGGATAGAAGCAGCTGAGATATTTCTGATAGCCGTGGCTTGGTACACTTTACTAGAAAGTAAAAGAAGAAATAAGGGAAGAATTGGAAATTTTTAACCTAAATGAGAAAATAATTAGATATAGGAAGAAACTGATAAAACATGCAACACATATAGAATACACCAGACTATCAAATGTGTTGTTAAATTACAAATGAGAACAGCTAAGATGGAAGCCTAGGAAGGTGGACATAGAAAAATGTGTAAAGGCCAAGCAAAGCAACCACAAATGGTTTAAACCTTGAAGATGATGAACGGGTAAATGCAGAGCTCGCAGAAAACTATGGTGGTAGGCAAACAACTGATTACTAATCTCATACACTGTTTAGCAGGAAACTAGAAAATTGGGAATGCTAGCAAATTAGTTTCCAAGACAGATAAAAGCTTTTATTATTTCTGAGAAGTCATGAGAGAGATTACAAAAGGGGAAGAACTGACAGGTGTAATTACTTTAATTTAAATAAGGGAAGGAGTAATTACTTTAATTTAAATAAGGGAAGCTGTATTTCCAGAGGTATCACGACCAGGCAAAATAAGTGGAAGAGACTAATAATAATAATAATGAACCATGTTGAGGAACTTTTCAGACTTATTTAAATAACCAGAGGTGTCTGATTATTACTGTTACAAGAAAGTATGCTGCTGTGACTACAAAAGATTATTGATAAAACAAATCACTGCAAATAAGACAAATCTAAAATCGAAATCTGGTGTGGAGTGACAAAGAACATGGCACATGCTCGCAGCCAAAATATTTGAGGGGGGACTAAAGATGGGAAATTAGAAGTGGGTTGGACATTATCTCAAGCTCAAACCAGGATGCCTGGTGTAAAGCCAAACCTTTGTTAGCTGAGTATGTCCCACAGCACAAGTTCGGAGAAAATGCAGCTAACATGAAATCTCTGACAGCACAAACAGCTAAGCAAGAATTTAACTTCTCAGGTATGAGCAACAATGCAATGGTCAGTACCATTCATTCTGACTGATGATTAATTTTTAGTCAGACATGTACAAGGCCCAACAATTGCAAGTTAGTTTGTGAATTGCTCAATTCAAATGCTACAAAACATTTACCTGTTACACTCACTCAGATCCACTCCAATTACATGTCATTCTACTCATGAAGTTTATAGACGTGAAAATTTCATTGTTTTGTGTGCTTTTATTCTTCTCTGCCATACTACCACTGGTTGTTTGTAAGCAAAGATTTATTTTTCTCTTATCATTGATATCCTTGTTTACTGTTACACAAATAAATGCATGGAAAGATTACATTATAAAAGGATTTGATACACATTTCCTGCCGGAATGGATCTTGAATGAAAACTCATTCATCCTGAATTCTTATCTAGAAATACTGCGTCACACATACACTTAAATTATAAATGTCTCAAATACTACCAATGGCAAACTACACCAAAGATATGAATTTAGTATTAAATAAAAAGAATTAGAGTTTTTACAAATAAGAATGCTCACATAAAAACTGTGTTTTTCTTCAGTCACCCTACTTTACAACATATTTGGTTCACTTGATGACAAGCTTAGAGATAACCTTGAGTAAAGCATTTCTCAAACTGTACACTTCCTCCCCCATCTCACTGTCATCCACAAATTTCTGACCATAAAGCATTCTTTCAAATATCAAAATAAGTGAAAGTCTCAACTGGTGGACATATCAACACCTCAAATTTCAGCCATTAAGTTTACCCACTGTAATTTGAGCTGTATGGGAGAAGTAGTTGTCATAATGGAGCAACATTCCTTTTGAGAGAAGTCCACAGCATTCTATTAATTAATGTATCAATCATCGGAGTGTTTGACCATTTTCTTGGTAGTGAACTAATATAAGGCCACTGATGTCCCAACAGATCACAGGCATAACCTTTACTGCCGAAGCCTAGATTTCAAATTTTGAGCCGAGATTAATGTTTAATTCTAAGGTGAATTTGTTCTCATTTGCCTATAGTAACAGATACTTGATCATATGTTTATCTTGATCAGTTGCCACAAATCAATAACCCCCACTGCAGTATTTGTCACTAGCATTTTGTCCCAACTGCCAATCCATTCAACACACTCATACGATCTCCTGAGATTCAAATGACAAGTTTCTAGGTGAATCTCCATTATACTTCAGATTCCTGATTTCACATCTTACAATTACAAAAAATGGCCACCTCTTAATTGTTTCCTATACTAGCTACAACAAGGCACACACTTCCTTGTATGCCACTCCCCCCCCCTCCTAGATTTTTTTTTTACATAGCACAGAAGGGTCAAAATTAAAAGATGTAACTTAGGCACCCACTAAAGGGCAACAGAGTTTGTTACCCTCAAGAGTCATATTCTCATTGTTAAACCAAACTTTAAGCATTAAATTCGTCACATTACTACAATTAACTTTGTATAACTATTTTGTTAAAAGGTTAGTTGAAATAAAGAACATTGTACTTTTTTATTGGGGATTTACAGCTCATCAGTGAAGAGGTCATTAAAGATGGGAAACAATTGTGAGTGAGGAATAAGAATGGAATCAGCAATGATGTTTATAAAGGAACCACAATATTTAGAGATGAACTGAACCAAACACAGGTCCTCCATTTTTTCTTATGGCTTTAAGCCTTGTTAACTTTCACGTTATTAGAGGCAGGAAAGGAGCGGGAGAGGGAGCACAAGGAAGGGAAGGAAATTGACCATTGCCATCAGGAGAAACCATCCTGCATTAATCTGGTGTGATTTAGGGAAACCATGGAAAACTGAAATTAGGATGTCCAGAAAGGAATTTGAACCTCTCTCTTACCAAATGCGAGGCCAGAGAATTACCACTCAACCAATCACACTTGAGATTCTCCAGAATGTTAGGCATGAATATTAACTCTCAGCCAGCACGCTTCGTCGGGCAATAAAAACTGAAAGCAAATTATAGTTTTTGACTGCATACAAATATAAGAAGTTTTCACAGAATAAACATACACAGCAGGGTCACAAATATAACATTTAAATTAAAAAAAAAAATATATTACTGTAGGAACTCATTTAATTCAAAAAAATTCATAATAGGATACTCCTGACAAAAGAACAGAAATATTTACACACACACACATATTTGTACTCCATATGAGAAATTCCACACTTTGGCAAGAAAAACAAGCATTCAGATTAAAATTAAATATCTAGGGTGTTATCACTATTTATGCTCTATGAAGTTCTAATGCAGTACAACAGAAAATTCAAATAAAATAAAGAAAGTAATCCACTCACTGGCCAAACTCAAAAGCAAAGGGGGGAAAAACAAGAAACAAATACACAATATTAGGGTGACACTTGAATTGACTGTTATCCACTTACATCTCTTATGTATGTTTAGCACAGCAAGTCTTTATTATAATAATTGAATGACTTTATTTAGATTAATTCAGCTGTCTATCCACTCTACACTCCATCCCACACTGCTCTGGGATTTGTGAGAGATGAAAGTAACAGACAAACGTCAATGGAAGAAAATATTACAATAGTGGCTAATACATCTGCTTACGAGAAATAATATATTGAAAGTACCAAACAGTTAAATTTTTTCAAGTCCAGTTTATCATCTTCATATACTACAACTTAACTCTAAAAAGTGGTATAGGAAATCAAGTACCAAATATCTGATACTAAAAATGACAGGATATTATTATAAACATAAAATGAAAAAATATATAAAAAGGGGATTAAATAAAAAATATTGAGAACAGACTCAGGAATTGCTTCCTGTTCAGAGTAACAGGTATCTTATCCAGTTCAAAAAGCTGATGAAAGACCAGTGTCTTATGCACTAACTCTTGGTGTCCTTGTGTGCAGAAGCTATAGTTGCAGACTACTGCATTGCAGCAGAGTCTGACCACTGAGAGTTCATTTTTATTCCCCTTTTCATATTTCTTTATTTTACAGTTCACTTGGCTTCTAATGAATATTTTATGTTATACAGTGCCTTTATGTTCTCTTAGTATCCCTATTAAATATTGTTTGTCAGGTTCGTTGCAACTTTGTCCTAGTTAGTAGTGATGTTTTAAATATATAGTAATAAACCATTTAATCTAGTACATTTAAATACAATCTGAAAAAGAAACTAATAACTTTAAAAGACAACTTAAATTAATTTAAACTGTATTTGGTACATTTAACAGGACAGTATTTTGTAATCTGACATGTTGCAAACTGATTTAATTTCAAGATTCAAAGGAAAAAATTTCAGATGGTAACCATGACTAATATAATGAAGTCAGTTTAAAAAATGTTCACTCTAATTTAGTTTGTTATATATGACAATATGTAACTATACAGTTACCAATGTAAATTTCAATGCTCTATATCATACAAAACAGTTAAAAGTTGTTATATTTGACTAAATTTTTGTGGCTGCTAAGTCAAAACAGAAATAACGAGAAGATATGTTAACTGTTTTAAATTAATGAGTTTACAATTCTAACACTATAATGGAGTAGTAAACTAAAAAAAAAAGGGGGGGACGAGTGGAAAATACCTACTATACAAAAATAAATTTTCATAATTTATTCCCAGGTGGGGGAGAGGGGGGAAGGATAGGTTGTGAGAGGGGAAGGACTGACTTCAAAATTGTATGTTTTATTTACTGTCTGACAAGGCTAAGTGACTACCCAAAATATTGTAGTTATATTTTTGCGCAGTATCACAGACTTCCGAATTCAGCACTGGTAACTGATGGTTTCATCTACATCCTTGTTTGAATTTATATTGTGTTGGGTTTCTTTAGATATTAATATAGTACTAAATTAGTTCTAATATAGTTCTATCCAACTAAAACGATTATGATTTACTGTCAGAGCTGAAAAATAATATGCACAGCAATGGCTGAAAATTAAACAATACAAGTACTTGAAAAACAAATTGTAAACGTATATGATGAGTTTACAAGGCAAATCTATGTTAAGTATAGTGTACAACAAATATGAGACTATGTAACACTACTGAAGGTAACGACAACAATAACACACAATCAGCCAGTCAATCAACACTTTAAATCAAACAAATAACAAAACAAAAGAACATAATAAGGACATTAATATTTGTACTTTTCACAGTTTTTTCTTCTTCTTCATTTTACTGCAGTTTTCTGCTCATCACTTGAATGATAGCAGAATAGGCAATAGTTCTGACAACTGTGACATTTTGAGCTCTTCAACTAAAAGCTTCCTCAAAAGAACTCTCCTTAGAACAGTTATGTTCCAATTCTGTGGATTTTTTGTAGGCAGCTTTAATT
>CM061921.1:324305600-324408916 GCA_031002005.1 Vandiemenella viatica | reverse complement strand
CTGTTCAGTCTGCCAGTAAAGGCCCCTGCCAGGCAGACCTCACACACAACGCGCCTGCACGCCGGGATACATATACGACTCCAAACAGGCGCAGAGACATCAAAACAAACCAGGAAAACAAATAGAATCATCTAGAAGCTAAGTGGGACTATTTCTTACAGAGGTCGCCGTACTACCACACAACGGAATTCCTGCGCCAGGCCGCCTATATAAGCGTAGCCGGCCGCTCCACCGCCAGTTCCGGCCTGACCGCGGAACCAGCTTCAACTACAGAAGACCACCGGAAGTTCGCGAGAAGTAGAAGCCGTCTCTCTCTACCCCGGATCAGGACCAGGCTAAATTTCTCGACGGTCATCCGCTAACTGTACCACATTTGTTATTGTTTACCAGTGTTTTGTGTACATAGTAATAAACCTCAAGGAACCATTAAGTGTAGTTCACTTCAGTGGCGACAAGGTTGGGATAAGAACTCTCGACCATCATGGCTACGCCAGCAGCACCTACGGAATGGCAACAGTTCCTCCAAGGACTTCTACATCAGTTCTTCGAATCTCAGAGACAACTGATTGCGGAAGTCAGGAATCTCCGCCAACCCACGGCCCCGCCTCCGTTCCCAGCATTCAACGACGACGTCGAAGAATGGGAGACCTACGAGAAGCGCATAAAACAACACTTCGCAATTCATCACATATCCAAAGAAGAAGACCAGCGTGCATATTTCCTTTCCTGGAACCAATCGAAGATGTATGTCTTGCTCACCAAACTTCAGCCACAAGACCCCGACACCCTCACCTTCACGACCATCTGTACGACACTGAATGCATACTACAGACGCCGGTACCATGTCGTCGCGGCCCGCGTCGAATTCTATCAATGCCGGAAGAAGCCCGATCAGACGTATCGCCAGTGGGCGGCCGAACTCCAAGGCCTTAGCAGAAAATGTAAGTTTCAAACTCGTTGTTCCCACGAATCCTACGCCGACGACATGGTGCGTGATCACATCATACAGGCTGCACCAGATGCCGCACTCCGGCATGACGCCCTCAAGTTAGAGGACCCATCCCTGGAGCAGGTCATCGAACTTGCCTACAAATTCGAAATATCTACGGCCGCAGATCGCCGCCTGGAGTCCTGGGCGGATGTGGCCGCAATCCGAACCGACGTAGAGGACACACAGGACGTCGCCGCCATCCAGAGCTCCCAGTCGCGCTCCTCCCGACACCACAACCGGGGACCGCTTCCTCAGAAGGACATCGAACCGGCCCGTTCCGGCAGGGGCACCAAGTCTCGGCAGCAGCAGCGGATCCCGCAGCGCCGACGCCGCAGCCCGCTCCGCCTACCCTCCTGCCCCGCCTGTTATTCAGCACATGAGAGGGAAAATTGTCCGGATCGTTGGGCTGAATGCTCACGTTGCGGCAAGGAAGGACACCTGGCGTCCGTCTGCCGCACCAACACCACCAATGCCAATCCCGGCTCTCGCCGCCCAGGGTCTTACCAAGACAGGTTGAGCGGCGCACCTATGGATATCAATCAGGTAGACACTTCCACAGCATCCAAACTTTTTATTGACGTTACGGTCAATGGCAAGCCCCTGCGCCTACAAGTCGACACAGGAGCAGCAGTCTCATTGCTTAATTATACTACTTATGTGCAAATTGGCTCGCCCCCCCTCTCGCCGGCCCCCAAGCGCCTCCTGACATACAACAAACAGGAAATAGCACTCCTGGGACAATTCACAGCAAACGTCATGTATAAGTCTGTACATCGTTCAGTCCCCTTTTTAGTAGTTAACAGTTCTCTCACAGCAGACTTATTTGGACTGGACGCTTTTCCGCTTATTCGGATTTTCAATTGAGGATAACATACACCTCGTATCTCAGCATGTTCCTTTTCCTGAAGTTGGACGCCCTTTGCACCGAGTTTCAGGACCTGTTCTCACCAGGCGTCGGCTGTGCAAAGGACTTCGAAGCATCACTCCAACTCCGGCCGGACGTACGGCCTCGATACTTCCGGGCACGCCAGGTACCCGTAGCGCTTCAACAACCACCTTCAGGAAGAACTTCAACATCTCCAAGACGAAGGGATCCACCAGCCGGTGCGGTTCAGCCCCTGGGCCACGCCGTTGGTCATAGTTCAGAAGCCAGGACGCCGCTTACGTCTCTGTGGTGACTTTAAGACCACCGTCAACCCGCATCTGCTGGTAGACGACTATCCACTTCCGAGACCGGACGACCTCTTCCGTAAACTAGCAGGATGGTACCTACTTTACAAAAATTGACCTGGCAGAAGCATACCTTCAAATCCCTTTGGATATCCAGTCCCGACAATACACAGTCATCAACACTCCCTCTGGCCTCTTCCAACTCAACCGGCTCATGTTCGGCTTGGCCAGTGCTCCAGCGATTTTTCAACGGTATCTCGAACAACTTCTCCAGGATATTCCGGGATGCATCAACTATCTCGACGACATAGTCGTCACGGGACCCTCCGCTGCCGAACACATGACCAACCTCCGCCTACTCTTCCTCCGCCTCCGGGCAGCAGGATTGAAATGCAACCTTTCCAAGTGTCAATTTTTTCAACAATCCATTTCCTACCTGGGTCACATCATCGCTCAGGAAGGCATTTCCCCAGCATTTTCCTATGTGGACGCTATTTCCAACTTACCTCGGCCTCAGGATCTACATCAGTTGAAATCTTTTTTAGGCAAGATTTCATACTACAGAAAATTTATACCCTCAGCAGCACAAGTGGCAGCACCCCTGTACCACCTCTGTCGCAAGAATGTCCCGTTCCGTTGGACCCCAGCTTGCGAGACCGCATTCCACACCCTTAAACAGCAGCTCAAGTCCGCAGCATGCCTCATGCCATACACTCCAAACCTCCCCTTGATTCTTGCCACAGATGCATCCGATTACGGTGTGGGGGCAGTTCTGTCTCATAAATTACCAGATGGCACGGAACGCCCCATAGCTTACATCTCCAAAGCCCTATCGGCTGCTCAGCTTAAATATTCTCAAATCGAGAAAGAGGCGCTAGCTATTGTTTTTGCCTGCTCCAAATTCTATTCCCTTTTATATGGGATTTCTTTTCATCTCATTACCGACCACAAGCCACTCCTATCACTATTTGATCCGTCCACACGTCTGCCTACCAAAACATCCCACCGCATCCAGCGTTGGGCACTATTCCTGTCCCAGTTCAGATATACCATGCATTTCCGTACCACCTCCAGGCATGCCAATGCAGACGCCTTATCCAGACTACCGCAGGGACCAGACCTTGCCTTCGACAAGTCGGAACTTCTGGTGTTCCAGATCGACGATGACATACAAGAAGCACTGAAGACATTTCCAGTCACGGCCTCAAAAGTCGCGGCAGCCACAGGGGAGGACCCCCTCCTCCGTGTCATCCGACACCACATCCAACACGGGTGGCAAACACGTTCCCCTCCACGCCATCATCAAGACCTCAAGTTCTACTACTCCATCCGCCACCAGCTCTCAGTAGTAGAGGGAGTGCTCCTCCGCACAGAACCAAATTCCACCCCGAGGGTCGTCGTTCCGAGATCCCTACAACCGACAATCCTCCAAACTCTCCACCAAGGACACTGGGGAATTGCCCGCACCAAATCCCTTGCCAGACGCCATGTATTCTGGATCGGCCTTACCACGGATGTCACGAAGATGGTGCGGCGCTGTACCATCTGTGCCCAACAACTGCCCCGCCCCCCTCAAAAGTTCCTTTCCTGGCCGGCACCGTCCGGACCCTGGGAACGCATTCACCTCGACTTCGCTGGCCCATTCCTAGGCCACCAGTGGCTCCTAGTGACGGATGCCTTTTCCCACTTCCCATATGTCGTCCGTTGCTCCACTATCACCACAGAGGTCACCATTTCAGCCCTCACGAAGATCTTTTCCATCGAAGGGTTACCATACGCTATCGTCACAGATAACGGACCGCAATTTCGAAGTCGGGAATTCCTATCCTTCTGTACCGCCAACAATATCCAACACCTCCTCACCCCGCCCTTCCACCCCCAATCTAACGGGGAGGCGGAACGGCTAGTCAGAACATTCAAAACCCAAATGACCAAATACACCACAAGTCACAAACTCGAAGAGGCATTGACACTCTTCCTCAGTTCCTATCGAACCACTCCAGTGGGGGCCAAAAGCCCGGCGGAATTGCTGCATGGCCGCCAACCTCGCACTCTCCTCCATCTCCTCTTACCCCCGCCCAAAGTACAAGTACCTTCGGGCCCATTCCGTTTCACCCCGGGCTCCCTAGTCTGGGCCCGCGGGTTTGGCTCCCGGGCCGGTTGGCTTCCGGGGGTCATCCAGCGGCCCCGGGGCCGCCAACTGTTCGACGTCAGCCCGGATGGCCGGATAGTGCGACGCCATCGAAACCAACTACGTCCCCGCTACCCCACGGCACCGTCCTCTTCCACCACGGCACGGCCATCCACTTCTTCCTCTCCTTCCCTGCCACCTCCACCACTCCTGCCGTCTAACCGTTGCTCAGGGACAGTTACAGCGCCACCAACGACGCCACAACCTGTCGGTCGCTCCGACACCCTTCAGCCGCAGCCTCTCGACCACCTGCGGGGACCATCTTCAGCGCCCCCCGTACAGCCCCCGGCCATCGACGCCGACGAACCGATGCCGTTAGCTCCACAAGTACCTCCACCACAACCTGCACCACGACGCAGGTCGGCACGCATCGCCAGGGGAACAGCTCTGTACTCCCCTGGAGGTAGCCTTCATAGTCTGCTCCAGGGCGCCGCGGCAGACGACCTCGCAGACGTCGCAGACATCGCTTCCCCCCCCCCCCCCCCGGGAGGGAGGTATGTTCAGTCTGCCAGTAAAGGCCCCTGCCAGGCAGACCTCACACACAACGCGCCTGCACGCCGGGATACATATACGACTCCAAACAGGCGCAGAGACATCAAAACAAACCAGGAAAACAAATAGAATCATCTAGAAGCTAAGTGGGACTATTTCTTACAGAGGTCGCCGTACTACCACACAACGGAATTCCTGCGCCAGGCCGCCTATATAAGCGTAGCCGGCCGCTCCACCGCCAGTTCCGGCCTGACCGCGGAACCAGCTTCAACTACAGAAGACCACCGGAAGTTCGCGAGAAGTAGAAGCCGTCTCTCTCTACCCCGGATCAGGACCAGGCTAAATTTCTCGACGGTCATCCGCTAACTGTACCACATTTGTTATTGTTTATCAGTGTTTTGTGTACATAGTAATAAACCTCAAGGAACCATTAAGTGTAGTTCACTTCAACATCTTTTGTTAAATATCGAATCACATCACTACATACTTTCAAAGGAATACACAGTTTTATTAAATTAACATTCATGTTCTAACATCTGCGGGTGGGGGAAAGAGATAAAGCAGGCATTGTTACTGTTAAATGGCTTCTCATTACATTATATAAATAGTGAATTCAGTGTTAATATTTTGATTTTTTAAGGAGTTAGAATATCCAATGGATTTTAAAGTTGAAAGTGACTAGATACAGTGCTTCTCACTTTTTTTTTAGCCGAGACTAAACATAACTTGCAATGAGGGCTCTACTTAATGGTGAAAATATCAAAGGCTCATGAATTCAAAATCTCCTTGAAGAAAACAAAAGTAATGGCATTAAAGAGAGAGAAATCAATCTGGGCTAAGATTGTTATTAATGACAGAAACATCATTACTTTTGCAGGTAATGCGGCATATCCTCTTTCAGAAGCTGTGCTCATTTCCAAAGCAACGATCCATTTTACTACTGGCTTACTAGACCTGTCGATGTTTTGATGAGTGGATGCAGATGTGTCGCCATTTATCTGCGAAATGTGTATCTTGTGCTCTATGTAATAAGCGTGTTTTAGTTTGTGAAATGAGGCAGAGATTGGGGACCATCCCAAGAATTGCCTAGATTGCAGAAAATTGCCATAAAAACTGTCATCAGGACAGCTGCAACACTGGGCCTGGGATTTGAACCTGGGCGCGTTGTACCTCCACAATACACCGTGGTGGCACTTTAATGTGCACAGCCAATAATTCTGTATATTTAGAAGCTTCACCAAGAATGATACTGCTAAAACTAAATAACAGAAATTTCAATACCTACACAGAATAATCCAGATCTGACATCATGATATTTTACAGAATGATAGCTTTATCAACATTACCATATTGTTGCAAATTATAGACAATGACTATAACACAAATGAAATGGATAGAAGCAGCTGAGATATTTCTGATAGCCGTGGCTTGGTACACTTTACTAGAAAGTAAAAGAAGAAATAAGGGAAGAATTGGAAATTTTTAACCTAAATGAGAAAATAATTAGATATAGGAAGAAACTGATAAAACATGCAACACATATAGAATACACCAGACTATCAAATGTGTTGTTAAATTACAAATGAGAACAGCTAAGATGGAAGCCTAGGAAGGTGGACATAGAAAAATGTGTAAAGGCCAAGCAAAGCAACCACAAATGGTTTAAACCTTGAAGATGATGAACGGGTAAATGCAGAGCTCGCAGAAAACTATGGTGGTAGGCAAACAACTGATTACTAATCTCATACACTGTTTAGCAGGAAACTAGAAAATTGGGAATGCTAGCAAATTAGTTTCCAAGACAGATAAAAGCTTTTATTATTTCTGAGAAGTCATGAGAGAGATTACAAAAGGGGAAGAACTGACAGGTGTAATTACTTTAATTTAAATAAGGGAAGGAGTAATTACTTTAATTTAAATAAGGGAAGCTGTATTTCCAGAGGTATCACGACCAGGCAAAATAAGTGGAAGAGACTAATAATAATAATAATGAACCATGTTGAGGAACTTTTCAGACTTATTTAAATAACCAGAGGTGTCTGATTATTACTGTTACAAGAAAGTATGCTGCTGTGACTACAAAAGATTATTGATAAAACAAATCACTGCAAATAAGACAAATCTAAAATCGAAATCTGGTGTGGAGTGACAAAGAACATGGCACATGCTCGCAGCCAAAATATTTGAGGGGGGACTAAAGATGGGAAATTAGAAGTGGGTTGGACATTATCTCAAGCTCAAACCAGGATGCCTGGTGTAAAGCCAAACCTTTGTTAGCTGAGTATGTCCCACAGCACAAGTTCGGAGAAAATGCAGCTAACATGAAATCTCTGACAGCACAAACAGCTAAGCAAGAATTTAACTTCTCAGGTATGAGCAACAATGCAATGGTCAGTACCATTCATTCTGACTGATGATTAATTTTTAGTCAGACATGTACAAGGCCCAACAATTGCAAGTTAGTTTGTGAATTGCTCAATTCAAATGCTACAAAACATTTACCTGTTACACTCACTCAGATCCACTCCAATTACATGTCATTCTACTCATGAAGTTTATAGACGTGAAAATTTCATTGTTTTGTGTGCTTTTATTCTTCTCTGCCATACTACCACTGGTTGTTTGTAAGCAAAGATTTATTTTTCTCTTATCATTGATATCCTTGTTTACTGTTACACAAATAAATGCATGGAAAGATTACATTATAAAAGGATTTGATACACATTTCTGCCGGAATGGATCTTGAATGAAAACTCATTCATCCTGAATTCTTATCTAGAAATACTGCGTCACACATACACTTAAATTATAAATGTCTCAAATACTACCCAATGGCAAACTACACCAAAGATATGAATTTAGTATTAAATAAAAAGAATTAGAGTTTTTACAAATAAGAATGCTCACATAAAAACTGTGTTTTTCTTCAGTCACCCTACTTTACAACATATTTGGTTCACTTGATGACAAGCTTAGAGATAACCTTGAGTAAAGCATTTCTCAAACTGTACACTTCCTCCCCCATCTCACTGTCATCCACAAATTTCTGACCATAAAGCATTCTTTCAAATATCAAAATAAGTGAAAGTCTCAACTGGTGGACATATCAACACCTCAAATTTCAGCCATTAAGTTTACCCACTGTAATTTGAGCTGTATGGGAGAAGTAGTTGTCATAATGGAGCAACATTCCTTTTGAGAGAAGTCCACAGCATTCTATTAATTAATGTATCAATCATCGGAGTGTTTGACCATTTTCTTGGTAGTGAACTAATATAAGGCCACTGATGTCCCAACAGATCACAGGCATAACCTTTACTGCCGAAGCCTAGATTTCAAATTTTGAGCCGAGATTAATGTTTAATTCTAAGGTGAATTTGTTCTCATTTGCCTATAGTAACAGATACTTGATCATATGTTTATCTTGATCAGTTGCCACAAATCAATAACCCCCACTGCAGTATTTGTCACTAGCATTTTGTCCCAACTGCCAATCCATTCAACACACTCATACGATCTCCTGAGATTCAAATGACAAGTTTCTAGGTGAATCTCCATTATACTTCAGATTCCTGATTTCACATCTTACAATTACAAAAAATGGCCACCTCTTAATTGTTTCCTATACTAGCTACAACAAGGCACACACTTCCTTGTATGCCACTCCCCCCCCTCCTAGATTTTTTTTTTACATAGCACAGAAGGGTCAAAATTAAAAGATGTAACTTAGGCACCCACTAAAGGGCAACAGAGTTTGTTACCCTCAAGAGTCATATTCTCATTGTTAAACCAAACTTTAAGCATTAAATTCGTCACATTACTACAATTAACGTTGTATAACTATTTTGTTAAAAGGTTAGTTGAAATAAAGAACATTGTACTTTTTTATTGGGGATTTACAGCTCATCAGTGAAGAGGTCATTAAAGATGGGAAACAATTGTGAGTGAGGAATAAGAATGGAATCAGCAATGATGTTTATAAAGGAACCACAATATTTAGAGATGAACTGAACCAAACACAGGTCCTCCATTTTTTTCTTATGGCTTTAAGCCTTGTTAACTTTCACGTTATTAGAGGCAGGAAAGGAGCGGGAGAGGGAGCACAAGGAACGGGAAGGAAATTGACCATTGCCATCAGGAGAAACCATCCCTGCATTAATCTGGTGTGATTTAGGGAAACCATGGAAAACTGAAATTAGGATGTCCAGAAAGGAATTTGAACCTCTCTCTTTACCAAATGCGAGGCCAGAGAATTACCACTCAACCAATCACACTTGAGATTCTCCAGAATGTTAGGCATGAATATTAACTCTCAGCCAGCACGCTTCGTCGGGCAATAAAAACTGAAAGCAAATTTATAGTTTTTGACTGCATACAGAAATATAAGAAGTTTTCACAGAATAAACATACACAGCAGGGTCACAAATATAACATTTAAATTAAAAAAAAATATATTACTGTAGGAACTCATTTAATTCAATAAAAATTCATAATAGGATACTCCTGACAAAAAGAACAGAAATATTTTACACACACACACACACACATATATTTGTACTCCATATTGAGAAATTCCACACTTTGGCAAGAAAAACAAGCATTCAGATTAAAATATTAAATATCTAGGGTGTTATCACTATTTATGCTCTATGAAGTTCTAATGCAGTACAACAGAAAATTCAAATAAAAATAAAGAAAGTAATCCACTCACTGGCCAAACTCAAAAGCAAAGGGGGGAAAAACAAGAAACAAATACACAATATTTAGGGTGACCACTTGAATTGACTGTTATCCACTTACATCTCTTATGTATGTTTAGCACAGCAAGTCTTTTATTATAATAATTGAATGACTTTATTTAGATTAATTCAGCTGCTATCCACTCTACACTCCATCCCACACTGCTCTGGGATTTGTGAGAGATGAAAGTAACCAGACAAACGTCAATGGAAGAAAATATTACAATAGTGGCTAATACATCTGCTTACGAGAAATAATATATTGAAAGTACCAAACAGTTAAATTTTTTTCAAGTCCAGTTTATCATCTTTCATATACTACAACTTAACTCTAAAAATAGTGGTATAGGAAATCAAGTACCAAATATCTGATACTAAATAATGACAGGATATTATTATAAACATAAAATGAAAAAATATATAAAAAGGGGATTAAAATAAAAAATATTGAGAACAGACTCAGGAATTGCTTCCTGTTCAGAGTAACAGGTATCTTATCCAGTTCAAAAAGCTGATGAAAGACCAGTGTCTTATGCACTAACTCTTGGTGTCCACTTTGTGCAGAAGCTATAGTTGCAGACTACTGCATTGCAGCAGAGTCTGACCACTGAGAGTTCATTTTTATTCCCCTTTTCATATTTCTTTATTTTACAGTTCACATTGGCTTCTAATGAATATTTTATGTTATACAGTGCCTTTATGTTCTCTTAGTATCCCTATTAAATATTGTTTGTCAGGTTCGTTGCAACTTTGTCCTAGTTAGTAGTGATGTTTTAAATATTATAGTAATAAACCATTTAATCTAGTACATTTAAATACAATCTGAAAAAGAAACTAATAACTTTAAAAGACAACTTAAATTAATTTAAACTGTATTTGGTACATTTAACAGGACAGTATTTTGTAATCTGACATGTTGCAAACTGATTTTAATTTCAAGATTTCAAAGGAAAAAATTTCAGATGGTAACCATGACTAATATAATGAAGTCAGTTTAAAAAATGTTCACTCTAATTTAGTTTGTTATATATGACAATATGTAACTATACAGTTACCAATGTAAATTTCAATGCTCTATATCATACAAACAGTTAAAAGTTGTTATATTTGACTAAATTTTTGTGGCTGCTAAGTCAAAACAGAAATAACGAGAAGATATGTTAACTGTTTTAAATTAATGAGTTTACAATTTCTAACACTATAATGGAGTAGTAAACTAAAAAAAAAAGGGGGGGGACGAGTGGAAAATACCTACTATACAAAAATAAATTTTCATAATTTATTCCCAGGTGGGGGAGAGGGGGGAAGGATAGGTTGTGAGAGGGGAAGGACTGACTTCAAAATTGTATGTTTTATTTACTGTCTGACAAGGCTAAGTGACTACCCAAAATATTGTAGTTATATTTTTTGCGCAGTTATCACAGACCTTCCGAATTCAGCACTGGTAACTGATGGTTTCATCTACATCCTTGTTTGAATTTATATTGTGTTGGGTTTCTTTAGATATTAATATAGTACTAAATTAGTTCTAATATAGTTCATATCCAACTAAAACGATTATGATTTACTGTCAGAGCTGAAAAATAATTATGCACAGCAATGGCTGAAATTAAACAATACAAGTACTTGAAAAACAAATTGTAAACGTATATGATGAGTTTACAAGGCAAATCTATGTTAAGTATAGTGTACAACA
Organism: Vandiemenella viatica; assembly: GCA_031002005.1. Taxonomy (NCBI): domain Eukaryota; kingdom Metazoa; phylum Arthropoda; class Insecta; order Orthoptera; family Morabidae; genus Vandiemenella; species Vandiemenella viatica. The sequence goes on along the minus strand of CM061921.1, from coordinate 324,397,637 downwards.
AATATGAGACTATGTAACACTACTGAAGGTAACGACAACAATAACACACAATCAGCCAGTCAATTCAACACTTTAAATCAAACAAATAACAAAACAAAAGAACATAATAAGGACATTAATATTTGTACTTTTCACAGTTTTTTCTTCTTCTTCATTTTACTGCAGTTTTCTGCTCATCACTTGAATGATAGCAGAATAGGCAATAGTTCTGACAACTGTGACATTTTGAGCTCTTCAACTAAAAGCTTCCTCAAAAGAACTCTCCTTAGAACAGTATGTTCCAATTCTGTGGATTTTTTGTAGGCAGCTTTAATTACTTCAGCAGGAATACCACCCAATTTAGCTGCATTAAATCCGTATGACTTGGGGCAGGCTCCTTTGACAAATTTGTAGAGGAAGGTGACTGTTTCTTCTGTTGGGTCTCCTGCATCTTCATTTTCTACTGCACAAGCCTAGTCAAACAAGAAATTAATATTAGGGTTCCAAATATGAAGTATATTTCAAAATGTGATTACTATGGATTAAACTGAAAGAAAAGATAAGTACAGTCATTTACTGAAATATGTATGAATTAACATCTGATATATGCATGGTGGTAAACATCTTGAAACCAATTTTAGTAAAACTCTATTCAGTTGCTCCTGTGCTTGTTATACAAATGAAAATGTTTTGCTGGAAACAACATTCAACAACAGCCATCAAAGCATTTTTGGATAAATATATGAAGGCTCATAAGCCACGAGGTGTGAAATATGGTGCGGTACATCAAACAGTCCTCAATATGGAGGTGTTTCTCCAATAGGTGAATTGAAATCCTGATCTGGGTTTTCCATGGTTTACCCAGATCGCTCCAGGCGAATGCTGGGATGGTTCCTCACAATAGCCCATGGGCACCTCCTGCCATATCCCGTATATCCCTTCCAAACCATTTATCTTTTCGCATAGGTGCAATGCAACCTCCACCACACACTTTTAGTGAATCGCGAAATAATAGTAATAGTATTAGAAATTATGTCTGTCTCTAGGAATTTTGGTGAGTCAGTAATGTGGTCCTCAAAATAAGAAATAAAAAAATAAAATCACTAAACGTACAGCTTGTAAGTAAATATACTCAGATCAGGGGCAAGAATAATGATGTAAATAAATGTGTCTAGCTACATATCAAGTGGGCAATTAAACATAAACAAACTAATTTGTATAAATATGTTAGCAGTCCACAATAAACATTTGGAAGTCCTACCCAATATTTTGTTTGGAGAACAGACATTACATAAAACTGTGAATTTTTGGCTATGTCACCACAATCTTTGTTTAAAATAAGTGAAAATAACCAGATAAGTTAAGACTTACTCTTGACACACAGAAATAAACACAGTTAAAAACAATGTACCATCAAAGCTATGTTCAAGGCATTAGATTCCACCAGGTCCTATTGTTAACTGAAGTGAAACTGAAGGTGGTAGTGCCCAAAACACAGGCTGGAAGGAGCACTCTATAGTTGGTTGGTCTCACCAGCTGAAGCTTATCCGTAAATTATATGGCTACATTTTGGCCTCCCCTGAAGCCCCCTTCCCCCAATGTAGCCTGATGTGGCTTTTGCCTCGACACCCCCCCCCCCACCCTTCCCCTGAGGAGCAAGTAGCTATTTTCCCCTATCAATTCCACACTTCATTTTGCACAGTTTTCTCTAAACAGACTATCTTTAAAACTATTGCACATCTAACAAAGACAACCGAGATTCGTATTATGTTCTTTTCTACAATTATACATATTCTGAATGAAATGATGACACTAGCCACTCCTGCAAATGATCAATTATTGTGGAAAACCTCTTTCTCAGGTACAGTCAAGGATCCTTTTCTCTTAAGGCGTCACAAAAAACCTCCCGATCTCATTCTTTAATTGATGAACTGCATCTTTTGTTTTATTTTCTGTAGTACTGACATCTTTCTTTCTACATTACAAGGGAATGATTATTTGATCTGCTTAAAAGTTTTCTATAACTTATTGGATAGTGAAAACTTCTTGGAAAAACATTTTTGATAAGCCTTGTAAAGTTTATTGTTCATTGCCACTTCACACCACACTTTGAACTTAAAATAACACTTCAGTGAGCACTATGATTAAATTTGTACTGAAATTGTGGTCACACGCAGGCAATCCTAACCAAAACAGCTTTCTTTCAAAACAATAGGAATTGTTACTGTCTTATAAAATCCCAGGTGACATCTGTAAGCAAATCTGAGTTTAAGTATGGCATGTCTAATGTTTTTTGAATCGTAATGTGCCATCATGTGTCTGTTAGTTCAAAGGTGAAAGCCGCATACAACTAAAGGCTATTACTACAAGTCACACATATGCGCGGCACCGTCAGTATATACGACATCTAAATTACATATGGAAATAATTAAATGACGGGAAATATCCACTTGTTGTTGTGTGATCTGTACATTATTTTAATTATGACAAAATAAGCTACGTGGCTTGGTTCTAACGTCCCCCTCCCTAGATTGAGCCATGTAGTTTATGGATGCTCTCTTATGCTCCACTTCCAGCCATTGCCTCTATTGAACACCACAAGTCAAACCTCTCTATAATGTTGCCAAGTCAGACTGCAGCATAATTAAAAAATATGTTGTGATACAGTTAAATTTGCAATTGCATCTATTGCCTCATTCTATTCGACTCCCACTTCACACCTTCTCGAGGTCATCAGAGGCAGGGAAGTACTGGGGGCAAGGAAAAGGTAGGAATTCAGCCATGGCCTCTTTGAAGGAACCATCGTGGCATTCACCTAGAGAGATTTGGAGATATTGCAGAAAACCCAAATCTGGATGGCAGGATGGGGATTCTAACCCATTCCTCCCAAATGTGACACCAGAGTATTACCGCTCACCCACCATGCATGGTAAAACAAAACTCTGAGAATACAACCAACTTCTCCGGGGAATTTAAAGGAATGGAAGCCATCAAGAACGTCCTACATCACAAAACCTTCAAGTCAAATGTCACCCACTGCCTCGATGGAGTCGAAGCACCAGAGAAAATATTGAATTTCTAAAAATCTCATTTGTTAGAATGACTGATGTGGCACTTATATACACATGTTGCAAGTGTTACTAAGCATGAAGATAAACTGCTTGAAGGAGGACAAATGAGTATCCAGTTCAATATGCTTGCATCTGTGAGCAAATACAGGGGCAGAAATGTGTCTACAATTTAAAAAATTAATAAATAAAAGACAAAAAAAGGATGTGGTTAAATTCTGTTGGACTATTTCATTTCTAAAACAGTTCTGGGGCTCTTTAAACCCGTGGAGGTTGGAGGGGCAAGGGGAGGAGACTTGTTACAATTATGATTCAGAAGGGTGGGCTTGATATTTTCACGAGGAGAAGGGGGGGGGAGAATATAAAAATGGGAAAATACATGGATTTCAACTATACACGAGGTGTGATCAAAAAGTAACAAAAAATTTTAAATTGTGCACGCTGTATCTTGTTTATAGAGTTTATTCTTTTCTGTGTGTTCGTAGCAGTAACATACATGTTAGTATTTGGATATCTTCTATGTTTCGTTTGCGTTTGGTATGTGAATGAGTAGACACACTTTAGTGTGTTTGGTGATTTTTTGTGTTGCAAAATGTCATGTCTGAGAGTTTGTGTGAAATTCTGTGTTAAAAATGGAATTAAGTGCCATGAAGCATTCATACAATGTTACAACAACAAATTTATGAATGGTACAAACTCTTTCAGCAAGGTCAAAAAGACATCGAAGATGACGCGAGTTTTTGGCATCCTTACACATCCATCAGTGATGAAAGCATGGAAAAATTAAACACATTGTGCTTACTAATAGAAGAATTACTACTAGAAAACTCATACAGTGAACAAGGAGTATGACATACATTGGGGTAGCTAGGTTAACAAGGGCCCCGGTGCAAAAAAATATTTTGTGGCTCTCAAGCCAGATTGGCAACCCTTCTTTTTAAGCTCACCAAGTCTTGTGAGGTGAGCATTTAGGGGTCTTCCCTGAGCAGAGCTTGGGCCCCCTCTGAGCTGTTCTTGGGGGCCCTCTAAGCTTGGGGGCCCCAGTGTACAGCACCGCCTAGCCCTCCGATAGCTACGCCCCTGATGACATACAATTTTTGCGCCATTATCATGAGGAAATCCAGGAAAATGAATGACCCAGACTTTGGAGAGACAACTCGTGGGTCTCTCACCACGACAATGCACTGCCGCAAACCGCTTTACTTATTGAACAGTTCTTGGCGAAACGCAACACCGCCATGATGCCACAATCGCCCAATTCTCCATATATGGTACCTCCTACTTCTTCCTTTTTCAAAAACACAAAAGGACATTTTTCAACAATAGATAAAGGCAAAATCGCAGACCAAGCTCAAGACCACACTGAAAGAGGTGTTCCAACAATTTTTCTGTAGCTCGAAACGACAGGGCGTTCGCTGGAAAACGCTACCCTCCCAGTCTGTTGCCGTCGGCAACTTGCTCGGTCAGTCTAGCCAGCAGTTTCCGCCACTCGGCACCGTGAATCACCGCACTGTTTAACACCTCCGCTACCCCAACAGTGCAGTGCAGTGACCCTTACATTGTTAAGAACGGTTTCTTTGCATTGTAGATAGTTTGTGACTTCAGTCTCTTATTAATCAGTGTTGTCAATAAACGTTTCTTTGCGGTTTGGCTGGTTTGGGGCTTCATACTCTTATTAATCTGTACCGTGTTTGAGTGTGAGTAAAATTATGGTACGTTACAGTTTGCAACAAAGAATATTTCTCTACGATACATATGTGAAGAAGAAGTCGTTTAAAAAGTGTCGCAGTAAATTTCGTCGCGAATTTCCTGGCGCTTTACTGCCAGCTAAATCAACAATTCTGCGTCTGGTTAAAAAAGTAAGAGAAACGGGTTCATTTTTTAACAAAAAGAGACTGTCGGTCAACCGTATTCTCACAGAGGAGAAAATTGACGATATCGCTTTTCGACTAGAACAGTCACCCAAAAAATCATTAAGTCAGTTAGGGCAGCGTGTGTCTCGAAATATGTTCAGAAGATGTGAAATGTGCATTACACTTCCAGCATCTTTTATAAGGTAAGCTAATGAATTACGTCACATTTAAATGCTTAGCACATACAAGTTTATGAAGCGTAATTATTATGAAATAGTCCGCGGCCGACGGTCGAACAATGCCGGAAACTGACCGCTCGCTCGCCGGGAGCAGTTTCTTCCTTGTAGCGCTAACAGTGGGTTGCGTTTCCCGGCGAACGCCCTGTACTTTGAAAAGGGTGGAGTAAACATTTAAGATCGAATAAAAACTTTCAGAAAAAATTAAAAAGTTACATTACTTTTTGATCACACCTCATATCAAAGAAAAATAATATATATAAAAAATGTTTTAAACCAAAAAATGGAAAATATTTTAAACTGTTTAGAAAAGTTGTTTAATCATCAATAAAAATATGTAAAGTTGAAAATAACACAGTAAAATATTTAGTTCTGACAAATGGCAACTCTGGTAAAGAATTACTATTCTGTTCCAGTTAGATCCCCTCAGCTACTGAACCTTCACAGGATACTGAAGAGACATACTTGAACTAAGGCAAAGAGTAGCACTCACTACAGGCTCCGAAGGGCCACATACTTCAAATTGTTTTCCAATCATGTCTCTCAGCTTGATTGATCAAAACAAAAACAAAGTTGAACAACACTGTAGCCCAATACCACTTGAGAAAGAACAAGGTGTTAACTTATACTAGTAATGTTTGAAGTTGAAGAAATTGCTTTATGTACAATGATAATTGCTACATGCACAGAAAATGAGAGGAAAAAGGGAAAATATTCCACAAATTTGTTACTGCACTAATGTTACAAAAATTTTCTAACGATGAACTGTCGAATATGTGAGCCCCACGTACAATTTGTACACAAATGTACATCAAAATTTTCATGAAAACGCTCGGCATCTACAAATTTTCAAACAATAAAATGAACTATTTTTTAATAAAATTTGGAAAACTTTTAGAAATAATGAGATTGTAAAATTTTGTATAGAAGAATCAAACATAAAACTGGAATAAATTTTACAAATTCAATTGACATTTAAACAGTAATACATAATATTTATTGAAATTGTAATTCAAATTATTTACAATACCCACAAAATATTTCTTTTCCTAGAGTGAGTTCGGTTAACTGATGGTTCGCTTAACGGGTGGTTGGTTAACTGATGATCCACTGTACATATTTAAGATACTAGTGTAATCTGTGATATTTTACCCAATTATATATAGTTGCAAAGCTATAAATTAAACTTGAGACAACTCTGGGTAATCACAATTTCTTCTTCATTGTCAAAGGATGATATTTCTGGTAAATATGTTCCCTAGTCCTGTAAAAAATCTAATTTGTCAAAGTATCACAGAGTATTTCGTATATATCTTCATCTCCTGCTCCAGATCTATCGCCTTTTTTGTTTTTAAGCTTCCAGATGTAGCCTGCTCGCATATTTGTTATACTCGTATCTTTCTTCATACTATCAAGTGTGGCATCTTTGAAATCAATTAGCATCCTTACAGGACAATTTTTCTTGAATTTTTATGTTTATATTTTCAGATTTTACTTTCCATAGTTGTGGTAGACTGTGAAACTCTTCTATGCTGGTTTTAAATGCATTATTGTTTTGCATAATCACAACCACAATACCTCTAGATTAGTCATACTGACTCTATGAGCAACCAGAGAAGACTGACGTTGGCAGCCAGAGTGAACAACTTGCCCATATACACTCCAACAGGTCTGCACAATGTGAGTGGAGACTTTCCCGGCATATCGATGCAACAAAATCTTCTCGGGTGTCCAGCCGGATGGTGGTGTAAAAACACAACGTTTTGACAGCTGACTCTGCTGTCTTCATCAGGTATCTGTATTTATTCTCAGCTGACTATCTCTGCCTCGACTGGCAAGGCCGCCTATCGAACCTCCTTTATACCTTCAGCTGGAAGGCCCGCTCGCTCTGGTTGGTCGAAAGCATTGGCTTTATACGCGGCCCACTGCGGCCATCACTGGCACCACTTGCTCCTTCCCGCCCGGATGTGCTGGCGGTCCGAGATGCTGTTTGTCCACTTCTGATTGGCTGCGACTGCTGGCTTAATCTGCGGTCTGCTGCGGCGCCCGACTGGTGTCATTTGCCAGTGAGGATCTGCTACGCTCTCATCGTAGATCACTAATGATGGGTTTCCAGGCTTCGCTCAGAAAGAGCCCGCCATCCCTATTTATGTTGTTGTCATTAAGCCGGATCTCCAATGCCTCGTTTATAACCGAGACCCAGAAGGAAGAGGGCCTGGCCAGCACTGCCGTTTTTATTGAACTCTATCCTGTGTTCTTCGTCGAAGGCATGTTTGGCTATCGCAGACTTGTCCAGTTGCATCAGCCTCAGGTGTCGTTTGTGTTCAATAAGGCACTCATCGATCGTTCTGATGGTCTCACCGATATACACTTTACCGCATTCACACGGTATGGAATAAATCCCACGTGACCTCAGGCCTAAGTCATCTTTTACCGTCCATAGTATATCACGTATCTGAGCGAAACCTGGAAACCTATCATTAGTGATCTCCGACAAAAGTGTACCAGATCCTCACCGGCAAATGACGCCAGTCAGGCGCAGAATACAATCAGAATACAGTTTTGAAACGCTACAGAGAATAGTTTAAAATATAGGTATTTTTGGAGAGAGAGCTGTCGACCACAAAAGTCAAGTACAGCAAACGGCTTCCAGTTTTCTTCCACACTTGCTTGCCTTCACTACGAAATAAATGAATATCTGTGTATGCTGCACTATTACGAGGTATCAATCAACAAATTTTGTGTCTGCTGTTATATTTATCCAATTAATCACTTTTAATTTCAGACAGTATTTTTTTTTTTAGAAAACTGAAGTTGTCTCAAAAGACCCTTCAGAGTTAAGCATCACTATTCATTCAACATTCATTATCTACTCTCCTAAACTGTTAGGAATACACATGACCCCACTTCCTACCATTACACTATGAGATTCAGAAGTTTAAAGCGTAATACAGTGCATTATACAATGACAATTGATTATTTAAGTAACAAAGTCATTTTTCCACCACACACTTTTAGTGAATCGCGGAGTAATAATAGTAATAACAATAATTGTAGATAAGAATATATTAGCCTGAGATGTTTAGTACTGGAGTATATACAGTATTTTATGGCACAATCACAACAACCAACTTTTCATCATATCCGTAATTGAAATTTTACCTGAAGATTAAACAATAAACTTTTGAGAATCAGTCCATGAGAGAAAATGTAAGTTGACAACTGTGAAATCATTAAATAATAAAATGTGGTACCTGTCAGAAAATGTTTACAAGAACTTACCATATGCCCAAAATACACATTAGGATCATCCTTAAAACTGTCAACAAGAAGATGGTAATGTGTGGAAAATATGGTACGGCAGGCCATATCTCGCAATTTATTTACAGAAGCACATGCAATAGCACAGCCATCATATGTGGCAGTCCCACGTCCTGAAATATAAATAATAAATTTCTAGAAAACCAGAATAACAAACCATTTTACAACATACAATAACAGTACATTTCAATACCAGTAAATGAATTCTTCAATCCATTTTGAAGGACTCAAGTTATACCTTGTTCTACATTTGTCTGACAAAAGGATAGGCTAAGGAATCATGTATGCAGTTATTACAACCAATTATGTTGAGTAGCAATATAACTACAACATTTAATTGTTTCAAGAGCATAATCTAGGCAGGAAAATCACACACAACAAGAACTACACTGAAGAATGGAGTGCTTCCAACATACCGCAAATCTTTAAAATATAAGGTAATAGAAATATGATGAAGCAACAGCATAAAATTAAATGTGTTTCAGAATAAAATGTGTGAGATTCTACATACCAAGTTCATCCACAAGCACGAGTGAATGCACTGTCGCATGTGCAAATATTGTTGCTGTTTCACTAAGCTCAATGTAGAATGTACTTTCTCCAGCAAGAATATCATCTCTAGCACCTATTCTAGTAAAAATCCTATCCACAAGTGTTAGTTCACAGGAAGTTGCTGGTACATAAACACCCTAAAAAAAGTTAAATAAATATTATATTTATACAAAGAAAGATAGAAAAAATTCAGATAGATGTAAAAGACCATTAATTTATAAAAACAGGCAGCTGAAATTAATTCTTATAGCTACACTACTAAAAATCTGAAATAATCCAGTGAAAAGTTCAAAGAAAACTTTGAACGGTATTAACAGACCAAATATGCTGAATGACTCAAATATTGTATAAATATTACTTGGAATAATGTTTCATCTAAGCAAAACTGTCAAAAATAACTAGTCTCATATTCAGTAACAGAAAGCATTCATGAACTATTTGTTAGAATTTGTTTTCCTCAATCTGGCACATATTTGTTTAATTTTGTGTGCATACTATTGAATTAACAATCAGCTTTTGTTCAAAACAACTGTCCCACACCTGGCATTAGAGAAAGGTACAATCAAAAAAGTTTTAATTTTTAACTTTAATATGGAAAGGAAAAATAAAGTAGACATCACTCACTAAGGTTGAAGGAAGAAGGGCTGTGGTGACAAAAAAAAAAAAAAAAAAAAAAAAACAATACTACAGACTTTATCCTTACTCCTGAAAATGGAAGATAAAGCACATGGCTAGGTTCACATGATACATTTTTTGTCATCCTAGCCCCTCTTCCTTCAATATCAGTAATTAATTAATAGGTCTACTTTAATTACTCTATCAGAATTATTATCACATCAGGGAATTTCTTCCCATTCCATTTTTTTTGTTGTAATTATTAACATGACATCCCTTGTCTATCCGGATCTAATTTAAGTACAAAGCATAAAATTATGTTTACTGATAACCACTACTTCTGCAACAAAACAAACTGGCATGGATAGCTGCTAGTTAAATCTTGTACTTTAGGATCAATGACTATGCTGATAAAATTACAAATAAATAGCTCATTAATTTCATGGTATTAAATGAAGCTTAATGAAAACCCCACCTAAACTAAAATCCCTTTTTAAAGATACAGGTAATACATCACAGAAGTTCAAAAATAAAAATATTAACATAAAAATATAAATCAAATGCCTATCAGCTATAAATCATTTGTTTTAAAGAAGTTGAGAATAAATAATAAAATTAACATTTGTTCAGCTGAAAAAAATGTTTATACCCAATGAGATGATGAAGATGGAATATCAAACAGCAGTTCAAAAGAAATGGAGTTTCAAGGGAACAACAACTGAATCAATATTGTATAATATTATCTTCTTAATCCTAAGCATGACATGGTAAAACAGTTGAAAAGTATTTGACTCTGATAAATCAAACCAGAATATGACTCTCATACGCTTTATGTCAGGCCTGTCACATAGACTGTGGTGCAGTCTCTACAGCAAGAATGATCATTTTTGTCCTATTGCTCAGCTTGTAAAAGAAACCCAAGAAGGTAACTGAGCTAAGTCAAAGATGTCATGAACAGGAATCCTGAAATGGTAGCATATACATAAAAAATACAACAAGATCAATATATGATACTCAGTTCTCTATTTAACAAAACATTTTCAGCTTTTGTCTTTTAGCAATCACTTCCATAAATTGGTTTTTGTAAAAACTGTACAAACATACACACATGTAGAAGCCTTTTTAAATCTAGGTAGTCTATCAACGTGCAACCAGAGAGTGAATTACTAGCTTGAAGAAAGTAAAAACAGGAAAATAGAAATATAAAACAAGGAAGTACAGTGCAAGTAAACCAGTCACTCATAACAGATGAAGCCAGCAGAGGTATAATGAACACAAAAGCATAGACACACTTTACAATATTTCAGTATTCATAACTAGAGGAGGGCATATGGAAAGGGATGGATGTGTATATTCCGAGATTCACCACGTAGCTAATGAGGGAATTGCACGTGATGGTCTTAGAATCCCAATAAATTCTCACTTGCTTAAATAACTTGAACTTACACTATACCCAGTGTGTTGTTAATCTCACTGCTTTGAGCTCTTTGATGAAAAGTAACAACTTTCATCTTCTTCAGTCAACTTGAATTACCAGGATATGCCGAGTGTATTATGTTGTAATGATGAAAAATGATCAACAAGAATCCTGTGAGTAGTATATAGCTTCAAGTGATGTTACAGGTCTAAAGTCTTCTGAGCCTCTTTAAAAGTCCTATAGAAGACGTGTTACACACTTTGTTGACAATATCTGGCATTTTCATTACACATTCCCCAGTAGTTATTATTTTTGTTTATGGCTTTATACCTCACCGCTGTCATTAGAGGCGGGAAAAGGCGGGGGGGGGGGGGGGGGGAGGAATGGGAAAGAATTCCACCACAGCTTTTTAACAGGAACCATCCGGGCATTTGCCTGGAGTGATTTGGGGAAACCATGGAAAACCCAAATCTGGATGGCAGGACAGGGATTCGAACCTGCGTCCTCCCAAATGCGAGGCCAAAGTATTTCCACCAACCCACAACGCTCAGTGAAATCTTTTCCTACTTCCTGTCCAATGTGTCCTACCCAGTTGGGTTTAAATGTTATGCCAAAGTGTTTACATTTCAGCCTTCAACAAGCAATTCGTTCCCCACCTTATAACCATAACCAACCTTAAGTTTCCATCTGTGTACCTAAGAAGCTGACACTTATTTGTCTTTATCTTCATCTCATGTTGACCTACAGATATACTGTCCAGATTACCCTGCAGTTGTTCACAGTCTTCTACTGTTTTGATCCTATTATGTAACATTATGTCATCTGCAAAGAACCTAACTTCTGATAGTAAACCAGCAACACATTTATTCATTAGGAAAACAAATAATGCTTCCACTTTGACACTGCATTTCCTAAAACAACTTTTTGCTTTCTACCTTTTAAGAAGTCTTCTATCCACCAAATCAGTTTTTTATCCACTCAAATAGCATTTACCTTATTTGGACTCACTCTTCAAATACCATTGAAAGATCTAGTGCTACACTATCTACTTGTCCATTTCATCTGAAATATCTTGCATATAGCCTACTAGCTGAGATTCACATGAATTTCCTTTCCTAAAGCCATCTTGTTGACTTGAAAATCAAGCGCATCACAGAATTTACTGATCTGGTCGCATATCATCTCTCCATTAATTTACCACCTACTGCAGATATCAAACTGATTGGAGTGTAATTTTTGACCCTACTTATGACCCTCCTTAACACAACCTTTCATGTTTAGGTGCAGGTCATGCCTAGCAAAATATCACCCCCCAATTGCACCAACTAGGACAGCACACACACAATATTTTGACGCCAACAGTAGCACCGCCTCCAGCTCAAAGTTAACACACTTCACAACTGTGTTAACCTGGATGAATCATGGTGCTGGAACATTTCTACTAAAAAAAATATTTGTACAAACTACATACCAAGGAATAAAGTCTTGGCCACAGCTCTACCCAACATTCCGCAGTAGGGTACATCCTTTGAGGATTGTGGTTTTTATTTTTAATTTACTCTACTGTTGTAAACACTATATTAAAAACATCGTTGCTTCAGGATAGGGTAGGTAGTTTCCTAGGTAGCAGTTCACAACATGAAACATGATGCAATTAATACAGTGTTCATGAAGACAGTTAAAATTACTGATTACACTCCTTGTGTCTTATGTGTAACAAGAAGTTTCAGTTGACATTCTGTTGCATGCTGCAACTTTAGTTAACCACAAAGTCCACCAATATTGCTGCTAGAAAATCAAAGCATCAATTGCAGAGGCATTAATAGGTTCAATCTATCGCAATATTAACTTTTACTGAGCATGGTGGTGTAACGGTTAGCGTTCTGGCCTCACATTCGGGAGGATGGCGGTTCGAATCCCCATCCGGGCATCCAGATTTGGGTTTTCCACGGTTTCCCAAATCACTCCAGGCAAATTTTGGGATGCTTCCTTCAAAAGGCCATGGCTGAATTCCTTCCCATTCCTTGCCCCCCCCCCCCCCATCCTTTCCTGTCTCTAAAGACCTCGCTGTTAAGAGACATTAAAACAGTTAAAAAAAAATATATATATATTAACTTGACACGTTCCTACAGTATTGTGATTTGGAGTGGTACAAAGTTGTCACTTTCAATAGCACCGCATCCAGCTCAAAGTTAACACACCGCACAACTGTGCTTAACCTCGATGAATCATGGTGCTGGAACATTTCTACTAAAACAATATCTGTACGAACTACATATCAAGAAATAAAGTCTTGGCCACAGTTCTAACCGACATTCCGCAGTAGGGAATATCCTTCGAGGATTCACTTAAAATACTACCTTTCAACTGTACTTGATCATAGGTTACATCCTGCCATGCTATTTGTACCACACGTGAAGTGTCACTGCCAATTATACGTGAACATTTTTCACATGTACACTTCAAACACAGCACAATCCATAATTTCAAAAGGGACAATACCAAGATACAAAGACCAGTGACACACCAAATAATTTAAAATCTGAAACCATGAAAATCAGAGAAAAGACAAGTTTACAACAGGTGCTAATAATGCTTCTCTACTAAAGACAACCTTACAAAAACTTCACAGTTAACAAATTTCTTAGAGAACCAGCGTAAACTTTGAAGTATTTATTGTTCAATAAACTACGAAGGATTTTCTGGTTATTATCTGTGGTAAATAACACAATCTCTTAAGATGGCATAAAAAGGAAGTGAAATTGATTAACAATTTAATAAAAATAAAACAGGAAGTGCTCATAAGAAAGGTGAAGTGTACCGACAACCCGCCAAAGTGAGATATCAGTTCCTCACTCCCTTATGCCTCATATAAACTTTTAATTTACTATCACAGTAGTTATGCCAAAACTATAAACTGCTATTTTTACTACTTATTTGGTATCAGTAGTTGGTATCTGTATAAACTTAAAAATGGTTTATGATATCTACAAATCCATAAATAAACAACACGTCCAATACAATGACAGTTTTATGGATAGCAGAAAAACTAATTAACCCAATAACTGAAATTAAATGGAACATTATATTTTAAGGACGATGACTAGGATTATAATGAAAGTGAAGTTAAATGAGAAAAAAAAGCAAATCTCTTGAAAAGGATAAAAAAAATCTTTATGGATAAAAGAAAATTTAGATCAATTGCAGATATTGGAGAACAATCTCTTAAAAATAGATAAAGGCAGCATAGTTATCGAGGGACAAACTGACATGTTGCTATGGATGTAGCCAATCATTCAAGTCCCTTTTCTCTACATGTATAAGGACTAAGACCAAAATTATATCCTAAGCATGTCCAAAATATTTTTATCTCCTTCCATACCATATTTATACATTTATTGTCTTCACTGATTATATGAAAAGCTACAAGTTTCTGCTCCTTCAATCAATACAACACACACAGTACAAATCTTAAAATAATAATAATGATAATGTTCTAACAAGAATATTACCATCTGGGCCATTATGACGAGTAGTCCCAGCTGTCTCATCAGTGTCGACTTTCCTCCCATATTTGGTCCAGTAAGTACTATTAAGCTGCCCACTTCATCATGGCCAATTGCAGTGTCATTAGGCACAAAATTTTCAGAATTTGGAATGCAAGGATGACAACCATCAACTAATTTCACGTACGGCTGCAATAAAAAAGAAAAAAGTTTGATAGTCAAGATTTTAAAACAAAATAACTATTTAACAAAAATTAATAAATAAGTGTGATAAGCATCTGTAAACAACAATTAGCTGAAATAAGGGTGGCACCAACACATTCCCAAATAATGTGAATTCAAGGCTAGTAGAACGGATGTGGTGGTATTTGCCACAGATAGAACTTGTTTTTCTATGCAACTAAAACTTGTTTAGCAACAAATACATCTAAACCTTGTGCTTCATGGTGAAATTCATTCCTTGCAAATTTTACAAGCAATTTACATATCATTGTGAGGCTACAAGGAAATTGGTAACAAACATTGAATTCAACAGCTTCTGGTGAAATACAAGCCCTAATTGATACTGTACTAGAGTTAACAAATACTAATATAGTTTATGAAAATTACCTTCACACCCTCAGACGGCTCAATAACCACAGGTACACAGGTCTCACCCTCAATACTCATTGCATACCTTGCAAAAGAAAGGAGGACATCCAGTTCTGCAAGGCATTTTACCGCTCTTGTCCACATTCCAATCCTACAAATAAAAATCCCAGTTAAGTGCAGTAAGATTATAATTTACTAGTATCACTATACTCGTGAAGGCAGAAGCAAGGGCTTCTATCCCAAAAATCGATCAAAAAAAAATTTAATATAGTACCCAGATAAAGGTATCCTTGGTACATCAAGGTTTCATAACAAGATCCCTACCACTGCATAGACACACACCCACACTCTCTCTCGTCATCGATTATTGCTACACTGAGCATTTTAGCCACATTAAAAAAGTGAGAACAATACAAAATCTCTACAACACATGAAAGAAGGTTAGCATTAGAAGGTTATGCCTACAGGAAGAAAATACTATCAGTTGGCATAATAATGTAACAGAGAGGAAGGCCATCAAAAACCAAAGCAGAGATCTTGGGATTGCAGAAACAAAGCTTTTTTTTTTTTTTTTTTTTTTTTTTTTTTTACAAGTCCTGGACAAGCCTCCATTTTATTCTTTCTTCCCACCACCTCTCTGTTACCACCTTGTTCCAGTCCTCTCCTCTCTTCCATACACACTCCTCCACTCCTTTCAGCCATCCATTTCTTGGTCTTCCTCTGGGTCGTTTACCATGCATCTTAATTTCGTGGATTTTTCTTGGGATTTTCTGAACCTCCATTCTTTTTATATGTCCATACCATCTCAGTCTGGTCCTCTCTACCCTTTCCTATAGGGGTTCCTCTTTTATGGTGCATCTATTCACTTGATTCCTTATTCTGTCCATTTTAGTAACTCCCATTCTACCTCTTAAAACCTTCATATCGCTTGCTTGTACTCTACTGATGTCCCGCTTCTTCACTGTCCATGTTTCAGCAGAATAAGTCAAGATAGGCACATAATTTGTGTGCTAGATTACTCTCTTGCTTCTCTGTAGCACATCTTTATTCCATATCAGGCTTCTAATGCTCCTTAGAAATGTCTCTGCTTGTCTTCCTCTTTCACTTATCTCGCCATCATTTCCTCCACATTCCTCTAATACACTCCCCAAGTACTTGAACCTGCTTACCTTCTTCAGTTGTTCACCTGCCATCACAATTCCTTGGGTTATCCTATTCTTCTTTCTGGTTGTTATCATGTACTCACATTTCTTTACATTAAATTTCAGGCCATATTCCTCCACACTGCCTGCCCATACATTCAACTGCTGCTGCACTTCCTCTTCATCACCTCCCCAGGTCACCAGACCGTCCGCAAAAGCCATCACCTTCATGTTTTCCTCTCCCATCCTCACTGCCACCTTCTGCATTATATCATCCATGATTACAATAAAGAGTAGTGGTGATAGGACAATTTCCTGTTTATTCCATTCCTTTGTTTCAGCCAATCTATTTTCACATAGCTCACACTTCCTTGGTACAATTCTGTCACTCTCCTGATGGCTTCTTTGGGAACTCCTCTGTTCTCCAAGGTCTTCCATACTTTACTCATGTGTACACAATCATAAGCTGTCTCAATATCGATAAATACCAACATTAGATCCTTTCCATACTCATAATGTTTTTCCTGCAGCTGTCTCATAGCAAATATCAGGTCTACCATCAATCTCCCTGATCTGAAGCCATACTGCTCTTCCCTTAGACCTTTTTCCATCATGTCACATATCCTTTTTTCAATTATCTTCTCATGCACTTTGGCACAGTGGCACATCAGTGTAATCCCTTTATAGTTTTTAAACTCCATCCTGCTCCCATTTTTGAATATAGGTACAATTATTCCTTTATTACAGTCTTCAGGAGTAGCGCCCTGATTCCATACTTTTCTCATCACATGGTATAGCCGCTACTTTCCTACTACTCCTGCTACCCTTATCATTTCCACGCTCACTTCATCGATGCCTGGTGCCTTTCCACCCTTCATCTTACCCAGAGCTGTTTCCTCTTCTTCCCAAGTTAAATCCTTCTATTTCTCTCCTACATGGCTGTTATTTTCCTGCTTCTCCTGAACAACTGTATCATCCTGTGAACCAATTTGGGTTCAGTAAGGCTTCAAAATGCTCCTTCCACATCCTTTTTAGTCTTTAAGAGATGTTTATTTCCTTTCCATCTTTATCCAGCATGTTGACATTTTCTATCCACTCCTTTCTCTTCCTTTTTACCATTCCATATAGTACTTTCTTATTTTCTTTGTTACTTTGTTACCTTCTTCCATCATATTGGTCCATTTCTCCAGCCACTTCCCCCTTTCCTCCGTTACTATTTTTTTGGCCTAGTTTTCTAGAAATATTGGTAAAAATATGTAAAGCTTTTTACTTTTAACAAACCAATAAGTGACTTCAATTTTATGTAAGTTATACTAGCTGTGCCTGCAATTTCCTAAAGTGGGATTTGAGATTTGTACTGTTAATTTGCAGATAAACTATCAAATAAATGTTGGCTGGGTAAGTAAAAGCAGAAGAGCACTCCTGTTTATTCGGATATCCTCCTCTCCTGAATTTATATGGTATTCAATGCTTTAATCAAGTCTGAGCACATAATTTGTTTCTACCTCACCTTGAAACTACCACTAATTAGGAAAGTTTATATTTACTGACTATCCATCATTTCAGTATTGTTCACATGGCTTCTTTGCAAGCAATATTTGAAGTAGTGCTGCTTGGCGTGTGTATGAACAGACTACTTCTTTTTTATCTATATAATCCATGATACAAAATCACTATAGAATTGCAAAGTAAAAAACATTATCACCGCATATATAGCACTTACTGTGATATCCATATCAACTGTAAGGAAGCTCCACCAGACAAAACAAAATTTTCAGTATAATGGACAAAATATGGTACAAATCAGAATAAAAAGCAGCATTTATGTAAACTGATGACATAAGGCATCACTATGCTAAATTTTGTTGAAATTTGTTCATTAGTTTTTCCAAGAAACGAGCACAGAAAGAAAAAAATTCGAAAATTTACGGTTTTGGCCTCTGTGTCATAGGTATGCATGTTCTAATCAGGATAAAAATTATCTTAGATCAGCATCTATTATTCTCATTAACATATGTAATCCATAAATCTTAGATTTAGAACTCTGTTTTTGAGAATGGTTCAGTGGTTAAGGCATCTGATTGGAAATCGAAAGGTCCCCGGTTCGAATCCCTTCCTCAACTCAACCTTCACTTCCAGCACAACTTGTTGCACAGTGTTAAGTATGCCAGAATGCTTCCATGGTTCGCATTCCATGTTAAACTGTAGGCCATCTCCACAGCTAACAACTCTAGTTGTATTGCTGATGTGTACGCATCCAAAGCAAAATTCAAGCCAAACTAAGGCTTAACGTGGTCCTAGTTGGTCCAAATGAATATACACACATTCATATTTATATCACCCTGCGATCATTACTGTGGCAGTGTTCAACCATTTACAGCGATATTTCCCCAGTATTATCAAGTCAGTATTCTCTCACCCCACACCAAAACGAGCCCTGTCACCCCTTGCTTTGTCTCCCTCAGTTTCTCATCCACTTGGTGGGTATCAGTGTGAACTCATCTGTCTCCTCAGCAAGTGTCTCATCTAGCCGCAAGACTAACGCTCAACACAAAAAATTGCATTATTTGTGTTGTTCTTTTTGTATCTGTCACTGCCCTGCTACCCTCAAGTATGGTAAATGATTCGTTTATTTTTGGTTTCCTTCCTTACTTATATTTATTTTCCTTCTCAACAAATTCAGTACCAGACCTAGGCTGTTTTAAAAAAGGAACGAGACTGTAAACTGGCACCCTTTAGTTACCGATAAAGCAACACTGTTAAATGTCATTATTTACTAAATATCATTTATTTAAACATACAATCTTTATTAATAGACATCCATTATTAATCATTGTAAGATCAACTGAATACAAATAACTTTTGCCACACATTGTATCTGGTTTATTATTATTATTATAATTAATATAACAAAGGAAATAAAACATTTTTACTGGCAAATCAGTGAACTAACATTTTCGATAGGAGATTAGCAAAACTGAGGTCTTCCCTGCAATAAGTAGGTATATGGATTTCTAGCAATCTGAGTAATTTGAAATTGAAATATTAATTTCATATCCTCAAATGAGTGGTCTCGTATCTCAGTGGTTAAGGTGGTTGCTTTCAAAAGTTCACTGCTTCGGTCCCGGGTTCGAATCCCGGTGGGCACAAGAATTTTTAAGAGTTGTGTTTGATCATATGAACTATGCCAGGTCATTCCGTGGTTCGGATTTCATGTTAAACTGGCCATCCTACCTCTGACACAAAGGTTTAGTATGCCTCCTTCAGGAGGATCTCACTAACCATCGGGTTGTGGACTAAGTTACGTCTTTATCCTCAAATATCCTCTCCATATTTCTGTCAGATATTTTATTTGCACAAGATCTTACAATAAAAAAATATTGGAACTTGCATGATGGTAGATAAAAATTAACTTTATTTCCAAAATTCGCTTATCTAGTTATTGCAGAGATCCATATAAGACATAACAAGTATATAAAATTAATGGTAATTTTTTGTGATGCATTAACTTTTATGAAAACTCATTATTAGAGAAACATCTTAGTATGGCAATACAAATAAAATAGAAGTTCACATTGCCAGTTTAAATTAAAATAATGTTTCAATATTCCAAGTGTCATGCACCATAATTCTTCAAGTCCTCTTGTGCTTCACCAGCATTGAGGTGCTACTCCTATGAATGTCGATAAGCATTTGAAATATACTTCAGTAGTGACAGTATATCATTTTTCTTCACAGCACTCACTGGCCTCTCAATTTGCAGATTGTTCATAGATCATTTATATTGCTTTGCACCAGTAAAATCTCTGCAGCTACGTAGTTATAGTTTTCAGACTGCAATATAAATATTAGGTTTGTACTGAATGAACACTGTTTGGGTATTCCTAACATATCTCTCATCTGTAAAAAAAACCTTTCAGGGCCATCTCATAATCAATATTTGTTGAAACAGAAGAACCAGCAATCATAATCAATACAGGTTCTCTACTTGTATGTATTACTTCAATATACTCCTCTGGTGTTTCAACACAATCCACATACTTCGGCTTGAAGCCATACAGCGTGAAGATAGTCACAAATATAGAATGAATGACCAGACATGGGAAAGACATGAGCAAGAAGTGTTTTTATAGACTGTGATAACATTGCCAGAAAACTAAAAATTGTAATTCCAATTTCACTTTTTTGGCAGCATTTTCTGCTTCTGAATCAACAAACATTACCTTCTTCAGTTTCTGTATATGTTTCAGATAACAGTATTAGCCAAAAATTATTAACACATTCTGTTAATTCACTTAGTGAAGTTTTAACACCTCTTGCAACCACAGCTTATATCACTAACACCACTTAATATATTTTGCTTTAAATCCTTAATTTAATAGCTTTAGTGGTATTAAAAAACTTTTCATGAATTAGCTTCCTTGTACATAATTTTTCCCTTTTCTCATTTTCATAAGTGAACATTTGTAACTATATATAAGTTGGTACATATTGTCACCCTAGAAATCTAATTTTGTGACTACCTTTTTACTAGCCCTAAATTTATGTAATACTAGCTCGTACCCGCGATTTCGTACGCGTGGATTAAGAGTTTTTTTTGCCAGAATTGAATATAGAACGTTGTTGGTAACAAAAGATTGGTCCCAAACAACACCGAGTCGGCATAACATGACAGGAAAGTTATCACTATATCATTCTACAGTCGAACCTGTCTCTTGAAGAGAATCAATTTCCAACATATTTCTGTCACCATTCGATAAGGTCTCAAAATTTCCTGACTACAACTGTTAATCATACTGGAAAAAATTTCCTGATTTTCTTGTTAAATTCCATCAACATCGATATAGCCATTTAGTCGTCAAAACGTAGCAAAAAGACAGAGACTTACTTCCGTATTTATAGTACTATTACTGCGGTTCACACACACACACACACACACACACACACACACACACACACACACACACACACACACACACACACACACACTGACTGCGAACAACCACTGAGGGATCATTATAACGTAAAAAAGTGTACACATACAGCGTTGCAAGACTACCTACGATTTGCCTCGCATTGCACCCCTAACTTTGTAATATCTACAGTTTAATATTTAATCCGAATAACCAACAGCACAGGTCAAAAACAATTTTTAAAAATCTTAGCCTCCACGGAGATCTGAACTAGAGACCATGACCCAAACATTAGTAAGCAAGTGCTTTAGCCACTGAGCTACCAGACAGCTACACGGAAAGACAGTAGAGAGACCTCCATATCCAACGGGTCTGCCTATCGCCGTACAGTAATATTTCGAAATTATAAGACAATATATAATATTTATACAGAAATTTTTTTAACCAAATGTAGACAGTATTTTTCTCTTTATTTCAATGGATAAGTGTTCAAAGTTTCATCGAGATCAGATGAAAACTGTGGTTTTGTATGAAGAACAAACATACATTCATCTTTAGATATACAGATTAATTCCTAAAATGAAATATATCAGTTAATAATAGAACTTGTTTTACCCAAAGGACAGATTGGGAATTTAGCATTTTTGAGTTGAATAAAAGTAATAAATTAAGAACAAAAAGGTTTTATTGTGGTAAGATTTTTCTAGTATTCGATGATTTCCTTAGTGTTATGGATACTAAGCACCTTAATGTAGAATACCCAATTTAATATGCTTTTTAATTGTGGTCCCAAATTTTGCATTTTCAGGTGCAAGCTGAATAGTTACTATAAGTATTTGTATATTGACTATAATTTCTAAATAAATTTTCTTTCCAGGTTTCACACTTCCATTTCTTTATAATAGCTCTGTGTGACAGTAAATGTGCTATCTCATGCTCGGTAGACTGAATGGCTACATCAGATCAAAAGATACATATGTAGTGAAATAGAGATTATACTGAATGACTGGAGCCTATATCGGCGTATCAACTGTATAAAATGTTCTTGGGCCTCTAACCGGGACAGTGCGTCAATGTGATATGACTGACGCGCTCTCCCAGTGGCAGGCCTGAGAACATTTTATAGTAAGATTATATTGATTTTATGTCTGTTTTAACTGATATATTTTTTCTATCAATAGAATTTTTATATTATTGAAAATCTTCAAAATTGAATGCTAATAATGATCTTTCTTATTTAAAATATGTAATAAATTATGTCTGCTGATTGAGAAGAACAACTACACGATATAAGTATCAAAAGTTACGGAGTGAGAAAGATAAAAACAAGTAATGCGGAGCATACGAAATATTCATGCGTTCCAACTTATAATGCCCACGCTGTAACCAAGATTGTGCCTACACGAAAAAATTGCTACTATTGGAAGATAGCAAAGCAAATTTATAGTCAACTGTAAAAATAATAATAGTGTATTAGTCTTCACTAATCAAGATAACAGTGATTATGAAACTGACAATAATGAATTATGTTTTGATTATTAACATCATTTGCAATAGTAATCGGTGAAAATGGGGATCAACCCTTTGACCGATTTTGGTACCAGTCTGCTCTGGTGCCTTGAGCAGCCGCTCCGTTCATCTTATTGTAAGTACAGCCCCGTATACATTTGTTTTTTGCTTAAGGGTCGGCCTTAAGCACTCTTGCTTTGTTTCAAATGATGATTAACAAATTCTTTTCACACAAATGGTATGATTCAGTGCTTGCTCACCCAGAAACTTTGCTAGCTGTTTTTCTCCTGTATGACCATTCCTTGAAATATTGTATAATTGTATTTCTTTTCCAATGAACACACAAAAACAAACACACTTCACAATATTTTGTTGTAAACCTTAATCATGATAAGAGAAGGAAATATGAAAATGGGATTGGATGTGTACACACCACAAGATAATTTCACAAGTCTGCATGTATATATCCAAACACCCTTGCCATATGTTCTCCTCTAATCACGGTTAAGATTTATACCAAAATATTGTAAGGTGTGTTAGTATTTATGTGTTTCTAATGTCCCTCTATCTTCACCAATGGTAAGTGATGGGTTTATATACCCCATCTTTCTTTATTTTCACAGTCACTATTTTTCAATTATATTCCTTTTTCTAATTTTTTAGCCATTCTGCCTTCAACTTTGGTGAGTAACAGATTTACTATCCCAGTTTTGATTGTTTTACATTAGTATCATTAAAATTAGTTTTGAAATACTACAAACAATCTTCAATCCAATTGTTATATCATAAATGTTAGTTTGATAGTGAAAAGCACATGGAAAAGGAAAAATTTCTTAACAATAATTGCTAAATTTATGCAAAGGAAGTAGTTCTACAGGGTGAAAGACAGGCAACTATCAATCAGCTTATATAATGGTGTATTATACACACAATACAATTATAATAAAAACATTTTTTTTTCTGTTTTACAGTGTGACATGATATGAGAGATATACTAAGATTGGACAACTTAATGCTGGCAACAGAACAAGTGAAATGAACAACTTATCTCACTAGATTGTGCCACAAATTGTTGTAGAGCAATATAAAAATTGATCACCCAGCTAGTAGTATTATGACTTAGAACAGAAAATCACTAACCTTGAGCTGAAATTTTCAAATAATTTGCGGTTACAATCACGCATAATTGCATTTTTCTGCTCAAGTGCATTGTTCATTTCAACCACAAAGCTCTGAAACAGAAATGAATAATTCTATAATTAATTATCACTATTTAAATAAATATTGTACAGAGTACTAATATACAGACAAACTTTTGAATATAACGGTTATCACGCACAAATATTCACAAATCCATTCTTGTGTTGTGTTGAGGATGTCTGAATGGCTATGCAATGTCCTTCAACTACATATCCTCTTACCTGAAATATTGCTCATTTACAGAATTTGAGAAAAGCGGGTGTGGGGGGGGGGGGGGAGAGCAAACAACAGCACAAAATGGAATTTTCAGGTTTAGTGCCCACAGTTGTATGTGTATTATTTACTTGCTGAAATATAGCACAAATGAGATTTTAGAACCGGCTACACTAATCATACCTGGTCAAATTTTGGTCCACATAAATTGGACTGATGTGAAACAAAGGCACTTTAATGCGGATACATTATTCATTTGGATAGGAGAATAAGCACGGCTTACCAAAGATGAAGGTTGCTTTGGCATCGAAACACAGAAAAACATGTACACATATAGAGCTTGAAATTTTCAGGTTCATATCACAGGAAAAAGTCATAGACACGCAGAAGAAGTTTGTAGAAAATGTTTTTACTAACCATTATTTTTTAAATCTGACTATAAAATATGTAATCTGTATGTATACAAAACAATTAAAACAAAAATGTAACAACCATTTAATGAACAGCTCTGGTGAGTGGCAATTCTGTGGGAAGATGGAGAGGGTGGGAAATGGGTGCAGTGGAAGGAAGATTACTAGGTGTTATTTTAAATTAAGACCCCGCAGTTGTCAGGTACCAAATTTAGACTGGTACACTGGTTCCCACTTTCCGAGTTCAGAGATGCTGCTTCGGTCCAATAGCATGGACGGTGAAGCAAATAATGAAATTGTTTGTATCATGTGTGGTGGCATGACGAGATTCTCCGTGGAGAGGGTTCTGGGTAAATACGGTTTGTATGTGTCCATTCATTCTGATGGCCAGTGGATTTGTGATCAGACCTATATGGTATATGAGGTTGGGCAATGGTTGAAGGTTAGTCGATACAATATTAGATGGGAGGATTCATGCTTAAAAATTAGTCACAGTTGGAGGCAGGAGGGCTATGATGACAAATATTATATTACTTTCCGTCTCCTTGTCTGTTCCCGAAACCCCCCCCCCCAAAAAAAGAAAAAAAAATAAGCTGTACATCAGTATATAAACAACAATTTCTTTTGCTTACCTTAACAGAAGGCTTGGTGGCCTAAAAACGGAGAATAACATGTCATGAATGTATAAAAATTTTCAAGCAATCCCCTTCAACAAGGAATATTTATATTAATACATCACTAAACTAACATAAAATGTTTGCGAAATGTACAAATGGCTAGGATCATGAGGAATGTGGGTTGAAGAGACTTGTCAGTTCCAAACATCTTCAGTCCAGAAATGAGGAGGGTTGATGAAAACAACCACGCCCAAAGTTGGATTCAAACTGGTGATCTTCAAATAATCAGGGCTAGCAGACATTACACTACACTTTGCCTCTCACAGATCTCTCCCCATTGTTCCTGAACCTGAGCCATTTACCTACAGAGAGCAACAGTAATAGCCTTTGTAATTACTTGCTGCCTTTTTTTTTTTTTTTTTTTAACGTCCACACTTACATGGATGTTGTCAGCTGTTAATGCTCAATTCTGTTTGAGAAGTTTTTTCAACTCCCACCCATTATCATCCAAACCTCTTGCACATTTTTCCAACCTTCTTAGTCACTGCAGTGCTGTGGCCAAGGAAACATTCTCCTTGCACAAAACTTATTTTTTGATGCAATCCGTTTTTGTAATCCTCTAACCTTAACATTATTATACTAAGAAGCATCCTTTACTTTAGATGTTATACATCATTTCCACAGCTGCTAATTTTTTTTTGAACCATAAAAGATGGGAGTAC
This sequence comes from Vandiemenella viatica, assembly GCA_031002005.1. Classification (NCBI taxonomy): domain Eukaryota; kingdom Metazoa; phylum Arthropoda; class Insecta; order Orthoptera; family Morabidae; genus Vandiemenella; species Vandiemenella viatica. Next base: position 324,371,773 of record CM061921.1, on the reverse strand, counting down.
TTGGTTCATCCAAATAATGACAAAACACAAATTCACATTTGGCATAATCACAATAAAGCTACAAGCACACATAATACTTTCTTCTTTAGATCTTTGGAAAATTGTTCATTAATCTCTCCCCTGATGCTTAATTTTTACAGTGATGATTCTCAGAATTTTTTTTCCTCATCTCAGCAAATAATCTTACTTGGGAACCATCAGACTTGATAAGAACATATTTCGATCACCTTCATATATGTTGAAGGGTACACAGCATATGTGTCTGTGGTATAGTCGTTTCTCAAAACGCATCCTAGTTTTTGAGATATTCGCATGCAAATAAACAAAAAATTCTAATTGTCAGCTATGTAGTAAATTATTGCCTTGTTTTATTAAATGGCAGAATGGTCTATGATATAGGGTGTTAGCTTCGTAATTTTCTGACCCGAGTTCAAATCCCCGCAGAATCATATATTTTTATTTATTTTTATCTTCAAAAATTATCAAGCTTGACCTTTTTATTTTGTTAAAACTTCATTTATGTACTTTTATTGAGTGAAATAATATTTAAAACAAATCATATTACCTATAATTTCCTGAAATTCTTTTTTTCGTAATGAATTCACGGGTCTACCGACGGATTGTCTTTTCACAACACAAATCGGCCACACACCCTTGAAAACTTCATTGCAATCATATGACTGGAAAGTCTCCATGCTTATATTATTTTTTCACTTTTTGTTAATAAGTTTTTTCGGTGCATTTTAAATTGAAATAGATACTATCATGTTATTTATTTCACCTTCGTCGTTTCTTTACTTGTATATCATCAAGAGGTATTTTAGACAAAATACGTAGCATTGGGAAGATAGTTTTTTCTTTCTTTCTTCTACACTCGATTTGTTCCAAGAACGGTTGCATGTAAATGTTTGAAAATAAAATAGTAGGCCTATCCACGACGAAAAATGGAGCTCAACAAGGAAATGGAAGAACAAGTGGCAAATGCGTATAAACATTGAAAAATTCTTGTGTCAGATTCCAGTTTACTAGCAGATTCACCTCCTGACTTCATTTCATTGAGTATGGGCAAGTCATATTAGGAAGCCATTGTTGATATATAGGCCGAAATTACGTTTGATGTATCTGTTATAAGCAATGTGATTTGTTTTAAATCTTATTTCGCGCAATAAAAGTGTGTAAATGAAGTTATAACAAAATAAGTAAGTCAAGCTTGAAAATTTTTGAAGATAAAAATATTTGATTCAGTGGGGATTTGAACTCGGGTCAGAAAATTATGAAACTAACATCCTACCGCATAGACCATCCTGCCATCTGAAAATAAGGGGCAATAATTTACTACATATCCAACATTTAGAATTTTTTGTTTATTTGCATGCGATTATCTCAAAAACTATGTCGCATTTTGAGAAACGACTATACCACAGACATATGTGCTGTGTACCCTTCAGCATATATGATGGAGATCGAAATCCATTCGTAACATGTCTGATGGTCTCCAAGTAAGTATCATTTTGAACCTTATCAATCAAATTATGGATATGTTGGGGAGGGGAGAGGGGGGGAATTACAAATCTTGAGGTGAGGTGCGAGAATCTATAAACATTAACTCAGACCCCGATTAATTTCTTTGCTCAGAGACATATTTAACAAGCATTAGCAACCCAAGAACAAACCACACAATTATTTCTTTAGTTCTAACAACACAACAACAACTTCAAATTGTGTGTTTTTATCCCTTAAGTTCAATAATTATTTCAGCAATGTTTCTAAGCCAATAACTCACACAAGATGTGGTTTTGCTTCCTACCTGTCCACCGATGATTGGGGCCAATATCCTACAGATGCCACTCTAATGCTGAAAGTTTCATATAATTAATACTATAATAAGAACTTTTAATGGTTAACTATTACTAAAGAAAAATGAGAGGTTCAGCAAATCAGTGTTCCAGGACTGTCTTCAAAACAGAAGGCCCACCCCTCATTTAAAATCCAAAAAGGTTATAATTTCTTCAGTCTTTTATCTTTGCCAAAGCTTGCTTCATGTATCTGTAGAACACTGTGATTGCTCCATTGTTTTGATTCAGTATTGAACTGTATTGGAGGAAAAGAACTGGTTATCCCATATCTGAATCACTGTTTCAGTATGCCTCTTGCAAGAGAATCTAGCCAATTTCAGATTGTAGACTAACAAGATGAGGTCGCAACTATAGGAACACAATATAATTTATCAGAAGTGTATAATAGTGAAGTGGTAGGATGCCATATTCAGCAATTCAATGACAAAACTGACTAAAAGAATATGATGTTGCTTATGTACAAAATTAGTTGCCATATGATTCCAAGTTCTGATGTAGCTTGGAAGTACAGCTGACTACATTGTCATCTTGAGTATGAGTGCAGCCATCTAAGGAATTTTCTCTCAACCTTTCTTTAAAAAAATTGCAACGCTGAATGTTTGTTTATAAATGAAACCAACTACATCAATAAGATTGTATTTTCTATTTAACTGCACTTCTGAAAAGTATCTTTTCCTCTTATTCATGCATAACACTTGAATACATGGATAACTGGAGCACCTGGAAAACACCAAGTGTATGGGCTTTTTATATATTGGTATGCTGTGGTATGCAAGAAGATTATCTTATAAAACATTAAGGGGAACTAAGGCATTTCATAAACATTTCAAAGCTGATCACAATATGAATCAGTGTAGGAAACTTCTTAGAATTCTAGCCGCATCAAATTCGAATCATCTGCTGACAATTCAGAAGCAGTGCCAGCTTCCGAAATGTCGAATGATTTGAATGTGACGCAGCGAGAATCATGAGAAGCTTTTCTACAGTGCTGCCGCAGCAAAAGAGTATGTAGTTATCTAATATGAATCAATCTTGCCTTAGAAAAATAAACAAAAAATTAACAGTACATAAAGAGAGAGTTTCATTTTTTGACATTGTCATGATTTAAATCACAATGTACATTAACAGAAGATTTTCGTAAAAGTGGACAAAACAAATTTTAATTGGAAAATTTTATAAAACTCTTTCTATATCATTTATGAGTTATAATCTTTATTTACAGAACACTTTATTGATCACATTCTGCCATTTAAGATCTGCTTATATCTGGTAAAAATTATCAAAAGGATAAAAAAAGTGCACTATAATTCAAACTAAAAAATTAATAAATGAAAATAATTATTTATAATGATCAACATGGTCAAACAGCATACTCAGAAATAAAGGTAAAAGAAAAACAGCAGCAAGAATATTGCTTTGAAGGACCACTATATATTATTTTGAGTAAAATTTAGAATTTAAGAGCATATCATTAAAATACGACAATATTCCATGTATACAAAGAGAAATGACAGCAAATTTCATTAAATGTTAAAACATTTTCCACTTTGACATATATATATGCGCCTGTAAAAATTTAGCTGAAATTACCTCTGTCTCACTGGTTGTGTATCTCTTGAACCCTTTACGTTGTGAAGAAAACTGATATTCATCAGTTACTCTCTTGCATGCATTTATTGGTATCTCTAATTGATAAGCTTTCTTGCCAGTTCCAAAATAAGTAACCTGGAATATTGAGAAACCTTTGTTACACAAACTGCTAAGATGAGGAAGAGCCATGTTTAACAGACAGTAAGTTCAGATTGAAAAATGGTGCATTTTCTCAAAAAGGTAAGTGGAAAGAAACTGCGATTCATTAAAACTGCCTTAACATCTTTTTTATCTTCCATTATAACTTAACGGTTTCTCTAAATAAAATCCAGTGTGCGTCGAAGTTCTTAATGTTGTAGTAAATATGAATGTTTCTTATGTTAGTACAGTCGAGTAGTGGCAGTCTGTTTCTACCTAAATCAGGAAACTTTATGAAGTTATGAACAGTACCGAGAATCACAACTGAAGTACAAATGGTAAATCAAGTTTTAACCTGTGTGTTATATTCAATGTTAGGAAAAACAATTTTAAATTTTTATAACTTAAAAAAATTATGCACAAGAACCTTCAAGCTTCCATGAAGATATTGCCATATACCTATAAACACACCAAAAAATTCTAGATGCAATTTCTGAATAATAAACCTACTTTCAACTCTAGATAAACAAGTAGTGTAGAAACTTAAAATTTAGAAGGTCAGAATTTTTAAATAGCCCTTTTAGCTGCATTCTTTTTTATAGATACAGAGTAAAATTACAATCATTTTCATGTATGGTCTGCATAGGCAGAAAATTCTATTTAACAAGATAGAACAATTTTAAGGTTAAATTTCACACCTGTTTCATATTGAAACAACAATGAGAATTGTGTCTCCTAAAAGAGATGAATTTCGAATAAAATTGTCATGACTTAAAAGTACTGAAATTAAATCAGACTATAACATATTAGAATATTAGAAGAATCAGGTAAATTATAAGAAAAGCAATTTTTTATAATTCACAGAGAAAGGTTGTTCCCTATGGGGTCCACCAATGTTGCCGAACTTTTCAGCTCAAGGTTAGCCGAGACCATAAATAGACAGCCCTCTTTTCCTTGTGACCGGCAGTCTCGATCTAACAATCAGTCAGTACGTGTCGTGCCGTGAGTGAAAATTTCAAAATGCAGATGCTGAAAGTTTAATTCTGTAGCTTTGAACAACATTTGTGGACTCTAACATTCATTTCAAGGAAAGGGAATGCAATACTAAATTCAACAAAGAAGCCTTATGCTCCAATGGGTCTTCGAAGTTTATCAATAAAATTCTAAACCGTTCCACAAGCTCACTCTATTTTTAGGGTTACAAATTAGAGGTATGTTTGCAGGAGTGAATGTTTTTATTCAGTACTGTGACTTGAAGAATAACCTGGAGTTTTCAGAAAGGATTTCGATGTCCGTTTCAGCCTTCGGCGATCTTTCAAATGTGTGATCTGATACCAGTGTTAAATTCACTAACTTTCAAAGAATGAATCAAATTAGTAACAACAGTGACTTTTTCATTATATTTAATCCATTATCTGTTGCAGGTTATTCAAATAGATTGGCAACCTTATCAACGAATCCTAGCATCTTCAGGAAAGGTATCAGAAATATTACACAGATAAACAGATATCATGAACAATAACAAGCATGGTTTAAGTTAATGATTGTATAATGTGGCCTCTTCCCCAAGGAACATTATTTCATTACAATATGAAACCTGCAAAAATGATAGATTACAACAGTGTCTGATCATTCCAGAAAATGATGATGTTTAATGAATTAGAAAATCAAAAGTCTATAGAAACAGAGGCAGTTTAGAAAACAGGGAAATAAGTAAGTGGCAATCTACACTCTAACATTTTAGAATGTCATCAAATAAACAAAATAACTCTCAATATCACATTTTGTAATAGATTCTATACATTAGACTTTTTTCCATTTTGATTATGGCTTTACAGATTGCTGATGATGTAATTAGAGTTAGGAGGGAAAGGAAATCAGCCAATGTCTCAATGAAGAAACCATTGTGGCACTTGCCAAGTGTGATTTCAGGAACATATGTAAAACTGAAGTCTAGATGTATAAACAAGAGACTGAACTTGCAACCTCCTGAATGTTAAGCACTCGCCACCAAGCTTGATATGTACACAGGAATACGGCTTTTTTTGCTTACCCTTTCCTTAAAAAATTTACTTTGTTGGTCCAAGTATAGTCCTATCTTCTTTTCTAGTTTCACAACAGCTTCAATGGCAGCATCATAATCTTTATCAACACCGGCCTCTGGTACAATCACTCCTTCTTTCTTAGCAGTTGCATGGTTAAATGCCGACTGAAATTTTTTAAAACAAAAAACACTTTAAAATGGACTCCAATTCTACAATGGAATATTATGCAACAGTAAATTCACTAAAAATTATGGAACTGGCTTCTCAACAAAATTCTATTAAAATTGATAAAAAGTCTATGAAATTAGAATTTTCAATAAGAAAAACAGGCAGACTATGAAATAGCCTTTGGAATAACAGAAAGATATTAACAGTATATCCCTAAAATTTAAAACATCAGTGTACACATTCTTTGAAATAGATACTTGCCACCATGCTGAAGAATAAGCGATGCTGTCTGCATGATTTGGAAACACTGTACAGTGTGTAAACAGTTAACACTTTAATCCTACTCACTGAAGATTATGATTGGAAGAACTTTGCAGCCAGTACCGCCTACATATCAATTCTGTCCCTAAACTCATGCTGCACTGACTCGTGCTAAAATCACATCACAAATTCTGCAATTGAAGTAATGGTTTCATTGCTGCAATATATTTGGTCTCACTAGTAAGGAATTACAATAGTGGTAATTTATACTTGTTCTAACTTTTTACTTCCACTATTATTACACCTTTAACTCCTATTCCATAACTGTAATATTTTCGGAATATAAAAATTATTAATAGTATGAGAATGCTGGAATGATCATTAAGACATTATTATGATTACATTAATCACTCAGAAAGTTTCAAGAAAATTTATTTTGCACATCTCAATGCTGTTATACTGTTTACCAGCCATTTTGGCTAACGAGTACTGCTGTGGCCTTGTAAATCAGTCACTCCTGGATTTGAGTCTAAGTGTGAGCATTCAATTATTTTGACATTCACATTCACAACATGAATTGTATCTATTCAAAGCAAAAGACGATCATTAAAATATATGATGAAAAAGCATCTACTATTACCTCTCACAGGAAGAGATGTGTATTCGAAGTAATGGTTTTTAACTGAAAATATGATATTGACAAATATTTACATTTTTAAATCCATTTAAAAAAACTGAAAATATTTTATGATCACAAGGGTTAGCAGAATCTGTGACTAATTTACAAAAAGGTAAGTAATTTCATAATGTTGCAACTGGTACCAGGTAGATGTTCTACAATGCACTTGACTATGTGAACTGTAACTTGTACCTGTTAGAAGTTAGATAGTTTAATATTACAAATTGTAAATGAAACATATTATACTCCTTAATAATATGACCAGTCATTCATGGAGGATATGATTCAGTGGTTTACAAAGTTAAGGCTACTAGTTTCGATGCATAGAGGAGGAAGGGGGCAGGGGACAATTACAATTAAACCAATGAGTACAGCATTAAATCACAAAGTTTTCCACTCAGAGTGCCCTTCTTTCATAGAATTGTTCAAATCTTTCTTAAAATTGGCATGGAGGGGCATTTTACACTTTTACCAATGTTCATATTAGCATCTTAAGATACACAAAGTTTTATTAAATGTTATATTACAAAGTAGTCAGTCTTCTTTGAATTGTTACCTAAAAGAACAGCGCCAATTGAGAACTCAATGGTGTCCTGTGGTAGCATGAAGTGAACACAAGAAATTATATTCTAGCATTGACTCCACTGAGGAACATGTATTCCAGTGGATGTGTTGCATTCATCACTGAATAGTGTTGATGGCTGAAAACTCATTTAACTATGCATCTCCTTTTCATTTTTTAATACAAAATTCAAATTCTTTTCGAAGTAAATCGAGGATGTAAATAGCTTACAAGAAATTCGCAGACAGATGGCAACACTTCAATTCTACCACAAGGCAGAGATGGAAGGTGCCGGCCCTGCAACTAAGTGGCCAAACTAGGGAATGGGTGTATTATAACTCATTAAAGATTTGATGAATGACACTGACATTTCAAATGAAATCATATGTTCCTTTAGTTCCAACTATTTTAAATAATAACATAAATGATTGAAAACTGTCCTGTTCCCCCATATTTCAATCACTGCCAACATCATGGAATAGGGTGCAAAATTGAATCATGCTTTCATCTCAAGTTTCTACCTCGCCAACTGTTGCATAGCTTAATGTTTCTAATTTTATTATGGAATTTAGGAAATGAATTCTAAGGCGAATCCATTAACACTTAAGAATGTTTATGGTCCCTCAACAGTTTGGGTTGCCTATTTGATGTATATTATTTATTACCTATGCATTTCATTGTCTTCAAAAATGTTTTTACTGTCTATTGTCTATTCATTTTAAAATTCTATCTCACAGCAGATTACGTGTGAGTTGACAGCTCATTTCCTCCTTTAGGAGCTTCTTCAGTAATTGTCAAGGATCATCCTAATGTTAAAATATCATTTTGACCATGAAACCACTCACACACCTGCATCTTTCATCTGCATCTTCCAGTCCTCAAGTATATCTTTTCCTACAGTTGAAAGACAGGGGTAATGTGATTAGGGAGTACAATTTGTTTCATTCACCATTTATCATTAATAACTTTTGTGTGGCTGCTAACAGGTCCGAGTTACAGTTCTCATTGTTTACATAGCTTCTGGCTGAGTCCCTGTTTGAACACCTATCAGTTGCTCCATTGATGTGATCTTTTTTTCTACCACCCTCCCCCCCCAAACCACAAAAAAATTAGTCACAGTTCCTGCTATTCCCCAATAAAATATTTTCAGAAACAACTAATTTCTTAATGTATTTAAAAAGGCTTATAACTATCAGTATAAGTATTTCCAGTCATAAGCTATGACTGAACACATGACTCTTCCAGCAAGAGGTAATATTAGACAGATGAGCTTTTTCTATCAGCTATTTTAATTTTGATATGTTATTTTTTGTAGATATATTTTACACGAGGATGTGTTGTATTTAAAAAAATTGAAAAAGTATAACGAAAATGTTTGTGCACTTAAGACTCAATTCCAGCAGTGCATGATAAGTGGACCAAAGTGTTATCACTTAGTGGCTGGTTCGAAAGAATGTACCATTCATTCCATAAACATAACAGATTCAAAATGCAAGATTAAATTTTCTAGAAACTAGTCGAGACATATGTTTTTGCAAAATAACATCCTAACGATCAATTCTAGATCCTCATACTGCTAAGAATTTCTTTATTCTATTTTACAGTGCCCTTATCAACCTATACCCCAAAATGAGACAAGTAAATAAACAGGTCAAATAAGTGTAAATTGCCACTAAACCACAATAAATTTAAATAAATTTCAGTTAAGAACCTCTTACCTCAACTGTAAAATTTGTGATGCTACTTCAGTGCACATCCATTGAGTGTGAATTTTAGAACAGAACTAATAGAAAGATGCTGGATGATATATTCTTCCAGTCATATTCTTCAATAAGTGGAGACGAAACACTTGAATGTTTCAAAAATGACATTCAGCGTATAGCATTATCTAATCACAGAGACAGCCCAACTTACATGGTGGTCAATTTATACGCCAAAATGTGTATTATATAAACACAAAAACTAATACTGATCTTGAAATTAATATATGTCCATGGAAAGATGAGCAATAAGCTACTAAGGGAGCGTGTACAAACCACGTGGCTCGGTCCAGGGGGGGGAGGGGTTGGCTGGGGCTACGTGGGGGGAGGGGGGGTTCCGAGCCAGGCCATGTAGCTTTCCTTTCATAACATTTTTGACAGTTAAAATGGGGAACAAAACACACAACAGCATGCGAATATTTATTTCTGTCAGTTTATCATCTCCTTACATAATTTACAATCGTCTGACAAGAGAAAACGGTAAAAAATATCTTCTGGAATCAAAAGGGAAAAAAGCTACGTGCTACGTGGGGGGGGGGGGGGGGAGAAGCAAAAGCCACGTAGGGCTACGTGGGGGGGAGGGGGGTTCACAGTAGGCCAAAATGGAGCTACGTGGTTTGTGCACGCTCCCCAACTGTTGCTACTGTTCTGTTGAGTCACTGCAGTTTCCATCAAGCCCACTGTAGTGCCACTGCCTCCAAAACCTCAAATGATACTGTCTAAATCAACATCAGCACAAGTCAGAGCTCTTAATTTCCATCTACTTTTTCTTTGCACATATCACCTGATATTATTGATTTAGCAAAACATGAACTTTTTTTTTTTTGTAACTGCTTTATGTCTCTTTTTAATATCGAGGTCTTTAGAGACGGGAAAGGATGGGGGGCAAGGAATGGGAAGGAATTCGGCCATGGCCTTTTTGAAGGAAGCATCCCGGCATTTGCCTGGAGTGATTTGGGGAAACCATGGAAAACCCAAATCTGGATGCCCGGATGGGGATTCGAACCGCCATCCTCCCGAATGCAAGGCGACAACGCTAACCGTTACACCGCCCCGCTTGGTCAAAACATGAACTCTTTTGAGATTGCTGATCCTGGTGTTACTAACCAAATGTGCAGCTCTAATTGTAGTCATTTTGAGAATGTAAAAATTGATGAGGAACTATGACAGACATGAGCTGTGCAATATGTTGATTCATCATAAGCATTTTTATTTGTATGATGTCTCATACAGTACGTGTCAATGACCTGAAATTTGTAGTCTCTACTACTGTGAGTCTGGCTTCCACTAACCTATCTACAACCAGATAACAGAAATGTCTTATATCAGCAGAATTTTACTTAAGATCAACAGGTGAATTGACAATAAACACTGAACAGTCAGTTAAACTTCAATCTCAGTTTAAATCATAAAGAGAAGAGGTAGGAACCACTGCTTAGTTGAGAAGAGACCACAGTGATACAGGAACATAACACGACAGAGGCAGAATGTGGTAGAAATCAAAACTCTATCACCAGATCGTCAAACCAAACAAGTTTACTTTTTCTAAAAACATCTATGGCAGAACAGTATCTGATTATCAATCATAGATAGTTATGTGCATTCTTGACAGTTGTATTCAATCTTTACTTAGCCACAGTTTGTTTGAAAGGAAAGCATAGATCTAGAATTATCACTAATAAAACTTTTGCTGTCTTCAGGTTTGTACAGGGTGGCCACTGAAAGACTGAGAGGTTTGGAAAATTCCTAATCTGTTCCAGTGAAAGATCCAATACTGAAATTCAAGTCTTAATGTGGCCACCCTGTACAGAGAGCAGTTATGGTACATTGTTAAGGGAAAGGTATCAGTTAATGGAAATCCACAAACTCCGAAAAAAGGTTTTAATTTCTGTTATTCTCATAGTTTTAAACTTAAAAAAATGTTGAAAGTGAACACAAATGAAATTCAGATCAATAGTATAATGATTAAGATAGCAGAGCTAATGATTGACATAAAAAACCATTATAAATTAAACAAGAACCAGCACAAAATATTAATAATAATACAAAATAAAAAATGAAATTTATTTACTTTCCACTCAACTGTCGAATTTCAACTTCTACAAGCAAGCAAAAAATAGAACATCTGCTGAGAGAGTTGAAAAGAATTTGATTAGTATTTTCTTGAAGCTGAAAATAACAATTATGGAAAGAGTTCTTGTTTACATCTGTATTAGTGTAAAGATCACATGAAACACCTGAGCTTGCAAACTATCAAGGAAATTTCTTACAACATAATCACCTGTATTATCACTTGAACTGTTTATACTGAGAGGAGAGGTTTATCATGTTACATATTGTCAAGGAGGGAGACTAAAAAATGGTTAGGGAATCAGGTTTGATCATAAAGAGATCAGATATTACATTCTCTAAACATTTATACCTGTTTCCAGAAAAAAAGTGTTAAGTAGAAATTTTTGTCAAGTGGTTAAATGCTATCATTAAAAAAAATTAAAAACTCTGATATTTTCTTCTCATGTATAACATTAAATTTAGGTTTATCGAGGTTACACAGTCTTGGACTTGTGGAACAAAATCTGATGGCAGCTCAATTCCAGCTAATGTCAATTTGTAACTATTTAAGCATTTTATGAGTATCCTAAAAGTATCAAACAAAATCTTCTAGTTAACTAATTAATATGAGGACAGAGAAAGCAAACATCATCATCTACCTCAGATAATGGCAGAATGACACAGAAACAGAACGACAAAATGTTTATATTTAAACCTTGCTTCAGTAAAATTTTATGCTCATCATGATTTTCTGCTAAAAAGGTATTTGCAACAAAAAATTTCAGCAGTCTCTATTTTGTGTCTGCACTATCAGCCATCATCTTTGAAAAGCATTAATATATTCCTCTTTCTAATTTAAAACCAAATATTATTTAGCAAACCTCAAAAAATTTGAGAGCTTCAGTCAGATCAGGAAAAATGCCTCCTCTATTCTGTGAAGGTGTTTGCGTATACTTCTGAAGAAGAGCAGACTTCTGAATACCATCACACTCTGGGGAAAAAGAGACATAAGCAGTAGTTACCATAGCTAAATACAAATAATATTCAAATATTTTATTAAATCATCCTCCAGTCTAAGAATAGTTAATCTTGTATAATGATAATGAACAGGAAAATGTTTTAAGGCAATGAAAATAAAGATGGAAAGGGAAATTAAACCCAACACTTACCACGAATGATCATGGCTGGGCTTGGCTAATGTGTAACACAAATTTCACCGTTGAACCTTCTTCTTGCAAGTAGATGAGAGACTTAGTGAGGAGGTTGGATATGATCATACTGATGCCCTCTAAGTGAATAGGTAACTCGGGTAAAAAAGACAGGATGGTAGGGGTGGTAGTGGAGGGGTATGAGAAAATACTAAGTCAATAATTGTAAATAACAAAGCATAAGGAAAATGTCTCATCACTCACCAAAGTTGAAGGCTACAATGAGTGAAAAACATATCAAACGAACAAAAAATATACAATATTTCAGTTTAGCACCTTATTTATTTGAAAGGGAATGAGCCATAATGTTTGTGAGGTGTGCACATGCCAGATTTTACCAAAGTCAATAATTAATAATTCTATTATCATAGGAAGTGGGATAACATCAACGAAGAAATGAATGGGAAAAGAAATAAAGACCCCACAGGAACAAAATCGCTCATTCTCTGTTGCATGAATAAGGTTTCATAATGAAATATTGTATTTTTGTGTCTGTCTTACATGCTATTCACTTGTCACAACCCTCAACTTTGGTATGTGATGGGTTATTTTCCCTATCCTTTGTTATTTATATTGCCTAAGCGCTGCTTCCTTTTTCCTTACTATCAGAAGAAATAAAGATTAATAGAAAATATTAACCAGAGAATACTAAATTTAAGATTTATAAATTATATGCATTTGAATGACAAGTGTTGGGTATATTGGAAGGGTCTTATCAGAGAATGAGGCCAGGAGGATATCTGGTATCAAGGACATGTTGGTAAGCTAGTTGTCATCTGCAGAGTTCAGAGGGGGTTTTGGTTTATGGGAAGACTCTGACAACCCTCACTTAAACAACTGTTTACATTGTGGGAACTGTGAAGCCCATATATGAACTTACAATGGAGGCAGGTGAGTTTATACATGAGATGAACAGGCATGTTCAATGATTGGAAAAGTTTTCCTGTAATCAGATTGGAGTAGGTGCCGGTAGCTGGGTGCATGCTGCATGTTTTGCTGTAGGGTCTTGTTGCACAGCAATGATTTGTGTGGCAGTATGGGAGAAATACAAGGGGAGTATTTGTGCACCAAAATGTTCTTGAGCTTGAATCATCCACTGAAGCATGTGCTTGGATATGTTTCTGTGGAGAAGGATGCATATTTCGGGGAGGGACCATAGGAAGTTTTACTCATGATGAAGGATTCTGTCAATGGACTCAAGTTCAGGAGAGAAATGAGTGAAGAAAATGGAGCTATGGTTAGTTTTAAAAGGTATGGGACTGAAGAAGTTGTTCTCCATAGCCAACTCAATCAAGTGTTAGTGCCTATGGTATGCACATCTCCTTTGCCATGAGGCTAATTTCTCTTTGCTTGAATAAGGTTTTGAACTGAAATATTGTAGACCCACGACCAACCCTTCTACTTAAGAAAATTTTATATATTTTTATGTGTGGTTTTTGTCTGCTATGCTAAGTGTTGGCCTTTCTCTCTCTCCTTTGCATTACTACACTAAAAATCAGATGAATACGAACATTTACCAAACACTAATTAAATCTCCTGTCCCAATGAAAATAATACAAGAGTAAACTGCAATATTCTCAGCCACAGAAACAGATGACAATGCTAACTGTAAAGTGCATAACATGAAATCTACACAAATAATAGTGGTTGTGATTCTCTACAAACCAATTTAATCAGGCGAAGAAAGAAACTTGCTTGCCATAGTTGACAGTAGGACAATACAAAAACACACAGAAATGAAACACAAGCATTTAAAAATTTTGGTTACTAGCTCTTCACTTGAAACTGCGTCAGTCAAAGAGCAATACAATCAAACATAGTGAGCAATGATTTGTGTTGGGAGAGAGGAGGCGAGGAGAAAGAAGGGTATGGGTGGTTGAGGTAGACATTTAAGGAGAAAAGGGGGAGGGAGGAATGTAAAAGATATAGGGAATGGGGAATATCTCAGGTTGATGTAAGGAGGTTTATAGCATTCACTTTGTACTGCTAAGTCAACACCTAAAGCCTGTGTTCAATCGGGGGTACCTCAAGGAAGTGTAATAGGACCACTTCTTTTTTTAATTTTTATAAACGATCTCGGAGACAAAGTGAAATGCCTTTTTAGATTGTTTGCTGATGATGCGGTTATTTATAGGGAAGTAAGGAATTTGGCCGATTGCTTAGAAATTCAGTGTGATCTGGATATTATTTTGGCATGGTGCACTGAGTGGCAACTTACGCTAAATTGTAAAAAGTGCAAGACAATGAGCATAACTAACAAAAAGAATCCAATTGTTCAGAAATACGAGTTAAACAATTCAGTTATTGATATGGTTGATTCTATGAAATATTTGGGAGTAACAGTACAAAGGAACATGAAATGGGACTTACACATTAATTCGTTGGTAGGTAGAGCTAATTCTAGGCTGCAATTCATAGGTCGAATATTGAAAAATTGTAATGAACAAACAAAGGAGATAGCGTACAAATCTCTTGTGTGTCCACATTTGGACTATTGTTGTGCCGTTTGGGATCTGTTTCGTAAGGGGTTGATCGAAAGTATGGAGAGAGTACAGAGAAGAGCCGCTCGATTCGTGACCGCTTGCTACAGTCCTTATGAAAGCGACACAGAACTGACTAGGCTGGGAGTCTCTGGTAGATAGACGACGCACGTTTCGTTTAAACTTATTGGTAAACATGCGTACTCCCACTTTCACTCACGAGTGTAGTGAAATACTTCGTCCACCAACCTATTTGAGTCGGAATGACAGGATAGATAAGATTAGAGAAATAAGGTGCCGCAATGATTCTAATATTAATTCTTTTTTCCCTCATACCATTAGGGATTGGAATGCACAACAAAGAGATTAGCTTTGGTGCTGAGCACCCTCTGCCACCCACAATTTTGTGAATTGCAGAGTATATATGTAGATGTAGATACTAACGCTAACTTGGACTCTAGCAGCACAAACTGTGAAGCAGGAATTGAAATTAAAGTTATTTTGTTGGTATGGATTTTGCATGAATATTGTTTGTTGGTGACCATTCATGACTTTGGAGATTGACCAGGAGGTTTCATGGGTAAACGTCTTATGATTGAAATGACCTTGCTATACAAAGTCAAGTGAAGAAAAACCATTACTTGCCAAATAATTCCTGTTGTTCGTCTCCACCCTTTTATAGCATATTAGTAGAAACATACATCAGTATTTGCACCAAGAAGGTAAATTATAGGTAAAGACAAGGTCACAGTATTTAAAATGATTGACATGTGCAAGTACACTCAGAAAGAATGTTTAAAATGTTAGTTAAGGTATTAAATTACAAGGAAAGGGAAAATGACTCATCACTCACCAAAGTTGAAGGCAGCCACGGGAGAAGAGCATATATCATGAAAACAAGAATACGCTCTAGTCATGTAGGAAACTTTGGCGTGTGCACATCTCCAGAGCCACATGACTCATTCTATTTAGCACAAATAAGGTTTAAAACCGAGATATTGTGTATTCTTGTGTTCGTGATATATGTTCTCCCTTCACTGCCTTCAACTTTGGTGAGTGATGAGTAGTTTTCCCTTTCCTTGTAATCTATATTGCCTAGAGACATTTCCTTTTTCCTTTGTTTAGTTAAGGTATTAAACAGTACATAGGTTAAAATAAGTAATCTCACCTTCAAACATATTTACAATTTCGACAGCAGTTTGAAAAGCTTCCAACGTCGAAATGAAGTCTGTAATCTTTCTTCGTGAGTAAATTTTATTTTCATAGAAAATAGCCCTACTGTCAGGATGAGAAGTGCCCAAATGTTTACTACCAACAGCATGTATTCTAGAAAAACAAAAGCAATACAAAAATATTTCTAAAACAAAAGTTACAGAAGACAACACACACATATAAATGAGGTTAACAAAATTTGTTCCACAGTATCAGTGCAGTTTTAGAGGGGTTTAAAACATTAACAATCATGGATTTTGTGAAACATTCCTCAGGACAAAATGGAATGATATTTCATTTAATGTAACAACTTACGTTAAATTTTGGATACAGTTTTCAATATAAATTATTAACACATTTTGAGAAACATTCAGCAAAATCTGTAAGAGATTTAAAATAATGTTAACACCGTATCAAAATAATGAATCAAACAGGTTAGCCACAGTTAATTATACTGTTCGACTTTTCATTATAAAAAGAACCTCTAATGCAACTGGTGGCTACAAATGGCATGGAACTTCACATTTTTACATTAAATCAGCTTGGTCAATTCAGTAGCTAAGACCCAAGACTCATCTTTGTTTATCAGTGCACACTACTGTAGTGAGAGAACTAAAAATGCTAGCCTACAACTGTTAGAAATTGGCTCAGATTTCTCCAATTACTCAGCAATCAAAATTTATTATAGTCAGATATCAAGAAAACCTGTAATTACAGGTTACATAAAAATCAATGTGTACAGTATCAATAAAACAGTTATTTCTCTGTTAGAAAAATTCCATTAACTGTAGATCAATAAGATTTTTTGACCATCACCTGCTTGCAGGAAGAAAGTGTTGCAGATATTGAAGTGTTAAAGGTGCTGATACATTTATGGATGAACCAGTATGGAACTGTCATTACATAAAATGTTACTGAAAGTGAGATAAGAGATCCACTTCCTAGTATACTTTCTTAGTTTGCACAGTGGGTGGTCAAAAGAATTTGAATAAGTAACAACTATGAAACATACAATTTCATAGTGCTTCAAAGTACATTCTCTAATACAGATTATATTGACAGACACTAGTAACATGTATTTTGTCCAAGTGTTGGTTTGTAAATTCTTTTTAGTAGCTCAGACTAGTAAATATAGTTGGCAACATAAGGAAAAATATTGGGGTAACTAAGCAACTGGCAATGTGGGAGCCCCACTTTTCCCCCAGTAAATAGTATCAGAAAGTAAATACACTATCATAGTTTCAAAAAGCATTACATGTAGTGCCAAAGGATTATCTCTTTCTTACAAAATAAAATAAATGAAGCTGGAAAGTACCAGAACATCTTTCGGAAAAGAAGACTAGTCTCCACTAGTTCCCATTGTACATGGCTGTTTGAATGTTTGTTAAAAAGCAAATATAAGTAAAATGTCAAAAGCTTTCAGGAAATCAATAACAAATTGTATCTACTTGCAATCCTGCATCAATAACAAAAGTGCAGGCTGGTGTTGAAGATCAGCCACCTTGACCTGCGTCTGCACACAGCAACCAAAGTCCCTCTACATTCCTACTGTCTTCTTGGGGGAGCGGGAGGGGGGGGGGGCTCGGGCAGAGGAACTATTGAACCAGCATATTTCCAATGAACACTGATCAAGCATGCCTTGCTTTAAGGTCTCACACAGTGAAATATTGAGAAAAAAAAAATCTGAAACACAAAATGAAGCAACAGCTACGACAGCAAGTAGGAAACAGTGATTTCAAAGTGTCAAATAGTTAGTGCAACTATACATTTAAAGACAACACTTAACAAGAAAAAATGTTGGAAACATAGATGACCTTTAGCTAAAAATACAACTATGCTTTGATGAAAGTCTAAATCACCTTGCAACCAGTAGTTTAATCTGCAGTAAGTTAGTTTGTTCACAATGTTCAACTGTGCTAAGACAGCAAAAAGGTTATACCATTATTCAGTAAGGTTATGTCACAGCAGTGACTAGCAAGATAGGCGAGACGTGAAGAAGGCTTATGTTGTGAGGGGTGCTAGAGCCTTGTAAAAGCCAACCTAATTCAAGAGGAGATAGAGATATAGCGGAGAAAAGTTTAAATTATGATAATTTATATAAAATAAAAAAGTAATAATATATACAAACACTGATGATGTCTGTTGAAAGCATTGTGAGGTGGGTTAACGATATGAAAAGAAGGAGAGAAATACAAGTAAACGATGCGCAGCATTACAATTCCAGTTATTTTTGGGTCACCCCTCGTAATGTTGAGGTGTGGGTAATGTTTGGTGCCCAAGGAACTTTGATGTTCCAGTTCTTAAAATCTAAGTCATGAGGAATTGGTATGTTGAGACAGGGTTCTTACAATCTGTGACACAGCTATTCAGTAGACTGGTGTTTTATATAATATCATGATCTTCTGTCAGATGCTTCAGACTTTAAATACAAACTCACTTTCTACTACAATTCATCTGTGTCTACAAGGGCAAGGTGAGTCTAATTGTAAGAGGCAGGGCACCATGTACACATCAAAGATATATAATCTTGAAGTCTCCCAGGAGGCATACCCCATGATGGGGAATTTTTTCTGGTACTGATGATGGTGTTGGCGTATGTTTGTGGTGGTGGTGGTGGTGGTGGTGGTGGGATGTGTAATGTAGGTTTTGGAACATGGAAAGAAACCTTTTGGTGGTGTTCTGGATCTGATAAGATAGGTTTGTACTACGAGTTTGTTGAGTTTCTTATGTCTACTGGCAGTGACACATCAATGTTGAGGAAAGTAAAATGTATAGCTGAAATGTTAGAAGTTGATGTGGCTCTATACAGAGAACACAAAAAATAATTAAAAATGCTGCATAGTCTATGCAATCATTTCTCTGTATGTGTGATGGACAAACAAGCATGTCAATAAACAGGAATACAAAACATGAATGGTAAAATTCAAGTCTCAGTGATTTCAAAATTGGATCAAAGCTATTACTACTTCATGTCCAGAGAGCAGATATTCCATGCAATTTGAAAGTGTGGATTTTGTAAACAATCACAATACTTAATATGAAAACTATGCTAGACGATACGATCATATTTAAAGATTTTTCCAAATACCAAGCAATCAAGAAATGAACCAAAAGATAGGTGTGGTAGAATACATCTATTTACTTCTGCCATCCACCCAGACAGATTTGACAACCACAGTCTCACTGTAATGCAGTTACTTTAATGATTTTTAGCAGTTAGAGAATATTAAAATCTAGTTGGTGGGTCTAGTATTTGATGTCACTGTTATTGGTGCTTTAAGGCGCATTGACTTCGAGGTCATTAGTGCCTTGTCTAACAATCAGTACAACAATGTGGCTTGATGTTGTTGTTTTTGTTGATGCTTTAGGGCATGTCAACAACTGGGTTATTAGCACCCTGAAATGACAACGTGGCTTAAAACTGAACACGATTACCATCTGCATGGCCGACTGTAAAGAGGTCAGCCAAATAGACAGCAAAATAATGCAGCTGTCAACTGGCCATAAAAAACAAAAATACATACAACAGCTGGTTGGCTGTAAAAAGCCAACCAAAATAAACAAGTCTTAAAAAAAACCAACAAGCTAGCTGGCTGGGTGTAAAGGGGCCAGGCCAGCCAGCTATAACGTGTAAAGCTCAGTACAATGAACTAAAAACTTAAAAGGTAAAAACAGTACTTGGATAGGTGGTTGTAAAGAGACAACCTATCAATTCTAAGGCCTAGACCAATCTGCCCAAAAATTTTGGGACAAGATCAGCCAAACTACAAAATTTTAAAACCTTTGCCATGTTTGTTTAAAATAAGGGAGAGATTGTTGGCAAGGCCAACATGTGCCCTTAAATCTAAAAATAATACACATTCAGGTAAAACGAGGTGCACCGTCAAAGGTACGCCACAAGCATCACATTCCGGTGGGTCCTCTCGGCAGAGAAGAAAACCATGTGCCAGAGGACAGTGCCCTTTATGGAGGTGAGTAAGGAGAACTTCATTCCTCCTCGCCTGCTGAACAAGCTGCTCCATGGCTGAACGGTCAGTTTGATCAGTCAGAGCTTATTATGCTCAACCCCTAGCTACTGCCTCTGTAAAACATAAAAAACAATTCTTTTTGCCGCCGAGGCAAGGTCTGAATTTGGCACTGGATCAAAATCAGTTCTGACCTTGTTGCAGGCTAACTGCCTCGTTCCCCCGATTCCCACATGGCCCGGTACCCAGCAGAATAAAACATCCTTTCCACAAGATTGGAGGGAAAGGAGGGCGTCTTGTATGTTCTGGACCAGATGGTCTGCTGGGTACATGTTCACTAATGCCTGAATATGGCTAACCTCATGATAAAAAGGGAGAAGCTTGAACCCATATTCTTATAAAATAGCCTTTATACAGTAGATGAATGGTTTGGTTGCTCTATTGCGGTTGGTATACAGCCACTCATAATTCGGATAGATAACTATGTCGTACACGGGATTGCCAGGTGTTATGGCAATGTGCAGGTAGCGTCGCACCATGACGAGATGCTGGCGGATTGTAAGCGGCAGCTCGCCCGAGTCAGCACAAATGCTGACAATTGGATTGGTGCGGTATGCACCCGTAGGGAGCCGAATTCCAGCATGGTGGACACTATCCAATATACGGAGATAACTGTCCCATGCCGAACTATACATGATACAATCGTATTCCAGCCATGACCTTACAAAGACTCTGTAAAAATGTGGCTTGAAGATGAACTAAATTAATGTCTGGATGGCTGAATGTAGAGAAATCGGCCATATAGAAAACAAAATAAAGTAAAATACTGCAACGCATTGTGCACGTTGAAATTTTCTAACAGGAGGAATGGCTGAATAAGCTGCCAAAAGATGTTGTACAGTTTGTCATAGTCGATGGGCGTACTTGGTGGTAGATAAATAGAGCATAAGGTCAGTTTAATAGGACTGTGTAATCTGACCACCACAGTTTGTAGGGCAGAAGTGAGAGCAACAGGTTCGCAGTAGACAGTGTTTCAGACAAACACAGCAACTCCTTTACTCACTCGATCACCATTTGTGTCGTCCATTCTATATAGATTATACTCTCTAGGTGTTGTGTGGTGTGTTGGTATAAAATGTGACATCTGGAGACAGAGGCACAAAGGTTTTAGACCATGCTAAGAGTTGTAATGCCTCTTTCTGAGTGTGGAACCCATTTACGTTCCACTGTAGTATGGGAGCCATCCTATCTATTAATTTTCACCTGACTCAGTTCAGGTGACTGCTAAGATATATGGCCAGGTTTGTCTAACAGCATATCGTTGTCTTCAGGTTCCGAAGACAAATTAGATTGTGAGAAAGCCCAGACGACTGGCGGATCTTTTATTCGCTGAAGCATTTTTCCCCTCTTTCCCTGCCAGTTTGTATTCTTGAAGAAGAGGACACTGATATCACAAACAAGGCTGAGTCCGTATGTTTAAATTTTTAACAGACTTCAAAAAATGAGGAGGTTCTCAATTCGAATAATGTTTTTTATTTATATTCAGAGATATCTTTACTGTTGAGGCCACTCAATTCCAGTACTGATATATCGGAAAAATCAGTCCTCCATTCTGGGATTGGAAAATCTAAGAATTCCAGTATCCATATTCTAGTGGTTCCATTTAATATTTAGCCAACTTGGAATTAGGTCTCAATTTGACTGTATTATTTTATTGAGATCAGATCCATTTACACCTTGTGCTGCGCCTTTGCCACCAATGCTGTTGTAGTAAGAGACAATTTGAAGAAATAAATGATTATTTTGAAAGTATAGGAGATACAAAGCAGTTGTTGCAAGTAAAGGTGGCAGTTGGATGACGGGACAGTAGAACACAGTCAGCTGATTGATTCAGCAGGAACGTGATAGCGTCACGTTTAAAGAGAGGGCCAAGAAATGGAATAAATCATAATATGAGAACTACAGAGGCATCACAATGTTGAGCCATCGCCTGAAAATTTAAGAAAAAATTATCCTACATAAAATCAAATGAAGAATAGAGGAAACAGCTAGAGAAGAACAGGATGGATTTAGGCAAGGAAGATCAAAAGTAGACATAATTTTTATACTCAGACAGTCCATATAAAGTATGAAGAGAAAATGTAGGATTAAGCCTAAGAAAAGAAAATGAAGGTATCATGGAACAAATACGGAACATTTACACAGTATGAGAATTCCTTGTGAAGGGAAATAGTATATTGTCGCCTGTTTTGCTTAATGTGGTGTTAGATGAAGTCACTGCAGATGTTCAGGGGTACAGAAGTCTGGTAGAGTTAAAGAATATGGCATAAATAGATAACATAATAATCTGGGAGGTGACAGAATGGAACAGAATCTGGAAAGAGAACTGAAAAAAAGGTGATGGTAATGGGAAAACATGGCTTGGAGACAAGTATGGAAAAAACTAAAACAATGAAGGTATCAAAAAAACATTGGGCCCATCAAAGGAGGTGTCACTCTAAAAAATTGTAATGGGCAGAATGGTTCATTTACTTAGGAAGAAAAGTAACCACCAATAAAAAGGAGGGGGGATCAAGCATATAATCTGAAAGTGGGACATATGGAAGGAAGCCACAATCTTGCACTGTAAAGAGTACTACCAACCAACGGCTCTAAAACATGGGCATGGACAAAGAGAGATGATCTAAGCAGAATACAGGGATCAGAGATGAGATTTCTGAGATGCTTCAAAAAGGTCAAGAGAAAGGGTAGAATTAGAAATGAGATCACCAGTGAAAGATTATTGGTTGAAGGATTAGAAGAGATGCTAACAAAGAAAACATTGCATAGGCTGGGGCATGGCAAGGGAATGGGGAAGGTTAGAATACAAAGTTAAGCGATGGATGGACTAGGTACAGAAAGACGTAGAGGCTAAGGTAGTTGCCTGGAGACAAGTAGTGGACGAAAAATCTTGGGGAGACCGCCAGAGATGTAAGAGGATGTGTCAGACAACTCACAAAATTGGAAATGCTCCTGCTAATAAGAAAAGGATTTACATTCTACAGGACCCACCCCAACCCCCATAACCATGGTGAGGCTTTTAACACATACATTTGAAACAATTATACTACTTTGATATTTTAACTAATATTCTTCACTTACAACTTCAACACATTTTCAGTCATTACACATGATCTGTTTGGGTAGCATTTCAGATGATTAGGAACATACACTAAAAATTCAAGCAATTGCACAATCAGTTCTCATTTATATTGGAATGAGGGAAGCAGGAAGGAGAGAAGAGTCACTTTTTTCTTTAAGATGTGAGAAAGGATAGGGGGCAAGGAATGGGAAGGAACTATCCCAGCATTTGCTTGGAGTGATTTAGGGAAACCATGGAAAACTGAAATCTGGATGGCCGGACTGGGCCAGGCCTGAGCATTACCACTTACACACCACATTTGGTAAATCATCATAACAAAATTAGATACTACCATCACAAAATTCTCAACAAATAATAAAAATGTAACTGGGAAAAGTCTGCACATATGAGATTATTTTCTTCTTAAAAAAAAAAGGTTGGTCTCCTATTAAAAAGCTACAGGGAAGGATTATAGCATTCTTTTACATTTGTGTCTCTCTCTTTGTCTGCAGCTAAGGACAAATAAGATTCACACACAAAAAAAAGAATGGCCGTTTTTTGATGTTTTTTTTATTAATGAAAACATCATCATCCCATGGTTAAAATAGAGTGTGTTTCATTTTGATGTGATGTCGAAAAGTTGAAAATTTAAGAAAAAGTGCTGACAAATTAGTACCATTTTTTGTTGAATATAATTCACGTGAAACATACTGCTTGGATTTTGACAGAATTTCGATAAATGTACAGACTGTGGTGCCACGGCTACAATGGGTAATGTTTCATTTTGACACAATGGCAAATAGTTGGGAATTTAAGATACCTTTTCTCTGACCATGATTCCTGCAGAAAATACTGGTCATATGTTGATGTGTAGCCAGTTATCCCACTGGTAAAATAAGGTACGTTTCATTTTGATGCAAAATTGTAAAGCCGATAAAGATAATTTTTAGCTGGACACAATTAATGCTAAAACAACTGGTTGGATTTTGATAGGGTTTCAATTAATGTACAGCCAATGCTTCCATGAGTAGAATAACATTCTCTTTATTTTGACGTAAGGTTGAACAGTTACAGAATTGGAATAAAAGTGTTCACAAATTAGTGTCTATTCAGAGGTAAGTTACTTCTTGCAGTCAAAATATTTATCAGATTTCAGCATAACAGTGGCACTGTATTATTTACGGCAATGAACTTACATTTTGTTGTGTGATCCCCTCATACAAAAAGAATTTGCATGTATTGACCTATATGGGCCGTGGATTATATAATTCTTGATCGTGTTGGTTTAACAGAGTGGTATGCACTCTAACAGATCACGTGAACAAAGTTGTGAGCAACTGTTAGTTTAAAATAAAGATGGTAATGTTGACTGAAAATTAATTTTATTATTATAAGAACCAGATAAATAGAACAAGAACTAAGAAAATGAGAAAGAAAGAAGGAGGCTAAGTGAGCATACAAGCTGTTATTGAACTCATAATTGTCATGCATAATTTTAACAATGAATTTATCTTACAAAAATAGGTGTAAAATTACTTAAATACTAAAAGTACTTTAATATTAAAATATTATACTATCATCATTCAAACAGTATTGTCAATAAAAAAAAGTAACTACATAAAAGCAATTTCAGTGAAACTGTTTTCATTTTGATATAACAGTTCTTACTTCGTTAGACGTTTTTCCAAATCTGGCAAGTTTTTCAATTTGTTTTGTACATCTTTGACCAATCCTGGATTTCTCAACAGTACGCCGACTGCCTTTTGTTTGTCAGTAATTTTTTTATAATCACAGAGTGGGTTACACACAAGGAGGCGTAAAAGTCTGAAAACATCAATAAAAGTAACATCAGCCAGATAACAAAATTTCAGCAAAAAAATATTATTCAATAAAAGCCAAAACAAGTGTTTTACCTTTTTCCAAATGGGGTGGTACAGTGATCTAATTTATCTAACAGTGAGCCTTTCCCTCCCACAACATTAAGATTCTTTATTGTAGCTCCATCAAGAATCTGTAACAATCACAAA
Organism: Vandiemenella viatica; assembly: GCA_031002005.1. Classification (NCBI taxonomy): domain Eukaryota; kingdom Metazoa; phylum Arthropoda; class Insecta; order Orthoptera; family Morabidae; genus Vandiemenella; species Vandiemenella viatica. The sequence goes on along the minus strand of CM061921.1, from coordinate 324,346,649 downwards.
CTTCCATAATTATACCAATGCAATCAAAATCGGATTTAAAATATTGATAGATTACAAGCAGTATAACTAATCACTTTAAATCAACACTAACATTACAAATAGAACATGCAAATGTTTATGCACAAATCTTTATTTTACATTTTCACATCTGAAAATGTACAAGATTGTGAAATGTATATTTTATATTGTGCATTAGATATTTCAATTTCCTTTTTAAAACAGGAACAGTAAGAGAATTTTCAGAGTATGCGACTGAAATAAACCATTTTTGTCTTATACATATTGTAAATCTTTAGAAGCAAAAAAAGTACCCTCCAATTGGAAAATTGAGCTAGATACTCCCATTTTCAAAAAAGAGATCCTAGGAACCACCGGCCCATAACACTAACGTCTGTTTTGCAGTAGAGTACTGGAGCAAGTTATATGCTCGAATATTATGAAGTTTCAAGACAAAAATGAATTGCTTGCACCGAACTAACACAGATTAGGGAAAAACAGATAGTTTGAAATTACAGCTGGCCCCTATTTTCATATGACTTAATGAAAGATTGTACAGGCTCACAGGTTGATACAATATTTTTGGATTTTAAGAAAGCTTTCGAACTCTACCAGACACTGTATTTTAGTGACTATTGGAATGTATGGTATATCAGGACAGATTTGTGAGTGGATATGAGATTTTGTAACTGGTTGGTCACAGTTGATGGAGAAGTCTCTACAAATCTAGCTGTTACGTCAGTTGTCCCACAAGGAAGTGTAACAGGACCACCACTTTTCTTAATCTTTATAAATGATCTCAGAGTCAACATTAACAGAGTTTGAGATAGTTTGCTGATGATGCAGTCATTTATAGGGAAATAAGGAATTCGACTGTTTTCTTAAAAATTCAACATGATCTGGATGTTATTTTGGCATAGTGCTCATCCATCGCAACTTACACTAAATTGCAAAAAGTGCAAGACAATGTGCACTGCTAACAGTTAAAAAAAAAAAAAAAAAAAAAAAAAAAAAAAAAAAAAAAAAAAAAAAAAAAACAACTTCATTTGACGCTAAGGTCATTAGAGGCAGGAAGGTACTGCGGGCAAAGAATGGGAAGGAATTTGGCCATGGAATTTTGAAGGAAGCATCCAAGCATTCCCCTGGAGTGATTTGGGGAAACCATGGAAAACCCAAACCTGCATGGCCGGATGGGGAATCAAACCCGGTCCTTCTGAATGCTAGGCCAGGGGATTACCACTCACCCACCACACCCAGTAACTAGCTTCAGTAATTGACATGGTGAATTCCCTGAAGTATATGGGTGTAACAGTCCAAAGCCACATGAAATGGAAACAGCTCATAACTTTGGTTGTAGATAGAGCTAATTCTAGACTGAAAATCATAGGTCGATTCTTGAAGTATTGTAATGTGCATACAAAAGAGATAGCATACAAAGTCTCAAGTGTCCACATTTGGACTACTGTTGTGCTGTTTGGGATCTGTATCACAAGGGATTGATTGACAGTATAGATAAAGTACAGGGAAGAGCCACTTGAATTGTGACTGCTTGCAACAGTCCTTATGAAAGTATCATAATACCATAGATTGAGCAAGGATTGCCAGCAGATAGTCGATGTAGGTTTCATTTGAATTTATTGGCAACCGCGTGAACATTTCCTTTCATTTATGAGTGTGATGAAATACTTCGTCAGCTTTGACAGGAGAGATAAGACTAGAGAAGCTAGGTGCCATACTGATGCTTATATGAATTCTTTCTTCCCTTGTCTATTCAGGATTGGATAAATAGATTTCATTTTGGTGCAAAGCACCCTCTGGCACCCACAGCTTTGTTAATTGCAGGGTATAGATGTAGAGGACTACTGTTAACATCTGTATTCAGAATGAACTAATTGTACAACACTCAAGATAACTACATTTTTTCTTATTGTTTTACACCTCATCAACATCATCAGAAACATAAGAGGATTGAGGGAAAAGTACAGGATGGAATTTGGTCACGGCCTTTTAAAAGAACTATAATGGCACTCCCCTGGAGTGACCTAATGAAACCACAGATAACCAAAATCTCTGAAAGCCAGAATGAGATATGCCAGGCACGAGCATTACCACTCTCCCATAAAGATTAGTAGAAATACCTAATACAGAGCCTGTAATTATACACTACCCCTGATTGTACAGTTTATCCAATGTTTGAGGGTAGAGAACAATGTGTAATTGGGGGAGGGACCTAAACAAAATTATCCTGGTTTTGTGCACGGATCAGAAGACTGTAAACAGATTATTGCCAAACTCCTGGTACTGAAATGTGAGTGGCATAAAAGCATACCTTTAACTAATTCTAAAGGGAACTAGTTAAGTAAAACTAAACTCATCTACATCCATACTCTGCAATACTCAGAAAACTGTGGGTAGCAGAGGGTGCTTTGCACCAAAACTAATCTCTGTAATCTCTGTTCTGTGCATTCTAATTACTAATGGCAAGAGGAAAGAAAGACTTGATAAGGCGATGTACAACACCTTATTTCCTTGATCTTACCTAACCTGTCATTGTGATCCAAGTACTTTGATGCGGGAGAAGCATATTTCTCTCTCTCTCTTTTTTTTACTATGGCTTTACGCCTCATTGACGTCGAGGGTCATTAGAGGTGGGATGGGACTGGGGACAAGGAATGGGAAGGAATTCGGCTATGGCCTTTTGATGGAAGCATCCCAGCATTTGCCTGGAGTGATTTGGGGGAAACCATGGAAAACCCAAATCTGGATGCCCGGACGGGGATTCGAACTGGCGTCATCCGAATGCAAGGCCATATGTAATGTAGTTGGCCTTATTGGCAGCTGAAAAACAAGAAGGGGGAATGGTTTGTATCGGTTTTGGTAGGTTACCCAGTGATTTTCTCCCAACACTATCCGGTGTAGAAGAGAATGTAACAATCACATTGGTAGTAGTCACATGAATTTTCTAAATGAAGCTAGGCACAATCTTAAAATCGTTACAGAGGAGCTTGGTAGCGGGGATGACGCAGCAACCAACGGATTTATATAGGTATGAAAGAATGGTAGTCAACGAATTAAGATACAGGGATTAAAGTAATGGATCTTGGTTTAGAAGTACAAAATATGGTTTCAAACAGAATTTAGAGTAAATATGGCAAGTTTTGAGGTAGTTTTTCAATACAGAAAAAAATGTTAAGTCGCGAATAAAATGATTAGTCAAAAGAAAATTAAATCAGATTAAAGATCTTCTAGTGAAAATAAGATGACAGCAGTTTGAGATCGTTGGGTTGACTGCAAGTATTTTAAAAGTAATTTCAAAGCGAAAGTTATTAACGCATCGTAGCGAAGCAGACCTTCCAGAACGGGTAGGACCGTTAACGAAACAAAGTCAAGGAAAGGTAAAACTAAAATAGACAAAACTTCTGGGAGGCACTCAATTTTATGAGAGCGCATTTTTTTTTTTTTTAAAGTATGTTTTATGGAAGGTTTGATCAAAACAACACACTCTCAATATAAGATATTTAATTTCAAAGTATTAATCTGAATTTAATAATGGTAGCCAAGGAGGGATGGAAACTTGGAGAGACAATATCTTTTTAATTAAAGGTTTTTAGAGGGGAGCAAGATACACTAAACTAATCGTCAAAATATGTAGAATTTCTGAAGGTTTGAACAAACGCGCTAGAGCAAATAGTTTGGACACTAGATCTAGAAAATAGGTTTATTAGACTTCAAAAATTAATAACAATAGGAGAGCAGATATGAAAATTTTTATAAGGATAGAATGTGTTTAGAATGAAGAGCCCTACATTATTACAAATTTTCATGAAAATCAAAAAAACTTGGTTGGGAGCCTTTGTAACCCATGCAGAGAGAGAGAGAGGGTAGAAAAAGCCAGTAAGAGAGAGAGGAGAGGCAGAGAGGGTAGAAAAAGCATCACATGGCAAGAGAGACACAGTAGAAAATTTCATCAGAAGTAGCATCACTTCAGGGGAGGCTATATAAGAAACTCATCCGCTTTAGTTTCAGACAGACAGAGGGTGAACATGTGAAATACGGGTGGTGGTCATTATGGTCAAGGACAGTAGCGTAGCGTACCGTAGGCCAATCAGCAGTAGTTTGAACTTGGAAGATTTGTATTATAATTGTTTTAATTTTGAAATGGATCATTAGTAAACGAACTTCTTTTCCTGAATTTAATTTGTCTGTTAGGGGTAGGAGGTTTCAAGTGAAGTGAACTTTTATTCTGACTGAATGGAATGTAGATAATTCTCGTGGCATTAGTCTCCAATTTTTTGAATGAAGCCTTTATGGAAACAATTCTTTGTTGCCAGAGTAAAGTTGCCTTTGAACAGTAAATTACTGAACTTTAAAATCTGTGTTTTTGACAATCATTTGATATTACCCCACACTGGATAATCCTGTTGTAATATCATTGGGGTTGGCAACCGGTCTAATCAAATATAATATTGCAGAAAAAATTGGAAAGAAATGACAATTCTACCATTTGGATCATCCATGTTTTTAAAACTTCGTCTGGATAGGAAGAAAAAACAATTTTTTTCCTACGCAGAGTGTTAATCGCTCACCCACCATGCTCGGTGAGAAGCACATCACTGCATTTTTAAATACAGAAGTTGTTTGCATGTTAACCAATAAATATGTGGAAACTAAATTGTCTATCAGAGAATCTCAGTTCCATCTCCACATGAATTTGGTGACACTTCCTTCTGTATGGTCTGTGGCAAGTGGCCAAAAATCACGTGACTCTCCTCTTCACATTCTAGACACTGTTGATCTATCCCTTGCAATGTGGATCCTGTACAACACAACAATACTCCAGATGAGGAATCACAAGGGTTTTATAAGTGCATTTTCTTTACAAACATGTTAGAGTGTGTTAAAATTTGACCTAGGAATCAAGTCTAGAATTAGCATTTTGAGGAACCAATGTTATGTACTGGTCACATTTCATGTTCCTTTGTAGTGTTACATCTAAGTAATTAATGTATTCAGCAATTCCAAGAATTGAACAGTTTTTAGTGCTCATGGGCAAATGATATCTTTTTATTCCTTACATACATTTCCTTGCACTTACTGCAATTTTCTTTAAGCTCACATTTCTCACACCATCTTAAAATAATGTAGATATCACATTTAATTCTTATGTCATCAACAGAACCCTTTACTTTACTAATTCTTGTCTTCTACAAATTTCATAGTATTTGGACATATGATATGCTCTAAAATTCCACTGCAGACAGGCATTAGTGAGTTCAGTTGGTGGTTAGCAGGGTTTCTTCGACCTTTCTTGAAACTGGGAGTAAACTGCAATATTTTCAGTCAGAAGGTACTTTTTCCTTGTCTGTTTTCAGTATATTTCAATCAGAAAGGGCTTAATTTCTGTCGCATACTTTGAAAACTCTCTTACTGGCATACCATCAGGAGCTAACGCTTACCCCAAATTCAGAATCTTCAGTTGCTTTGTGATACCTACTTAGTCCATACCTAGCAAATCCACATGTAACTACACATTGCATAAATACTGATATGCCATCTGTCTGTGATCTATGCCATCTATCTGGTGCAGCAGATTCATTTTTACATCATATGAGAAAGTGAAGAAATACAGGGTGCGGCAGAAACAATGACCCAGTTTACACATATTATTTAAGCATGAATAAATACACTTACACATTATTAGTGTGTACTGTTTGGAAGAACACTTCATACAATTTATTACACAAGTCACTTTTTGTAAATTATGTCCTGCAGCTGTCCACCGTTGTTGACGATGCAAGCTTCAGCACGAACACGCAGATTCGCCATAACCTTATGGAGGGTGTCGCCTGTTATTGCCTCGATTTTGGCTTGAATGTTGTGTTTCAATTCCTGAATAGTTCTTGGCCTGTTTGCATACACTTTGGATTTCAGGAATCCCCACAGATAATAATCACACGCCGATAAATCAGGCGAACGGGCTGGCCAGTGAACATCACCAAAGCGAGAAACGAGATGCCGTGGAAACATTTCGCGCAAAACTGTCATGGATCTTCTGGCTGTGTGCGCTGTTGTGACATCCTGCTGGAACCAGAACGACTGCATGTGGATATTTTTATTGCGCATTTCCTGCATTACGAACTCTTGCAACATAACAACATATCGATCCGATGTTACAGTGAAACAATGACCTGCATCATTTTCAAAAAAATAAGGACCAAGAATACCCTGCGCAGAAACGCCACACCACACAGTAACTTTTTCACTATGAAGCGGTTTTTCGTGAATCTGGTTGGGATTTCTAGGCGCCCAGTACCACAGTTCTGCTTGTTCACATAGCCCGATAGATGAAAATGGGCCTCGTCTGACATCATGAAATTGTCGAGGAAATCGGGTTGAGTGTTGATCATCTCCAGGAGCTGTGTACAGAAAGCTTGACATGCCTGCTGATCTCTGTGCAATAATTGTTGCACCACTTGGAGCTTGTATGGATGGAACTTCATATCCAGATGCAACATCCGTCACACACTTCTGTCTGAGAAGTTAAGGACGTGCGAATGCCGACGAACTGATCGCGTTGTACTACGCACTAAAGCAGCTGTTACTCGTGCAATGTTTTGTGGGGTGCGAACCATACGTGGCCTACCAGGGGGCGTCTTGTTTGATGCAGATGCTGTTGCTCTAAACTGTTGGACCCATCTCCTAATCGTCTTTCGGGACGGAACTTTATCAATCCGACCAATGTTAAACTGTTGCCGAAACAAACGCTGCGTTTGTATCACACTATCACCACATTTGAAAAATGTTTCAATCACAAAAGCACGATGTGCATTCGACCAACAATCCATACTGACTGACAATGCTATCAACTGCACTACACAGTGGTACCAACATCAACTGTCTAGGAAGCCGTGTCAAACTGTAGTGCGCAATTTAAAATGGGTCATTCTTTCTGCCGCACCCTGTATTATAACTTCTTGAATGGAGGTCACTACAAAACGAGGAAAGAAATGTGTAGAATGAAAAAAAAATAAGAATAAAAAAATATGTTAGGGATGTATGAACACATCAACACAAAGGAATTTATATTGTGTTATATACATCCATCACAGAAAACCTAAAAATAAAAAAATCACACTAGAGATTGGAGTTGACCCTGTCTAGTTCTATACATGCAACTAATTTGAGGTAAGCAAAAGAAAAGAATGTGATAATGAAAAGAGTGTGCTCAACATTAGTGTTCTACACTACTGAGAGTAGGTGAGGGATTGCGAGTAGATAGAGAATTCATGAAGAACAATTGAGACAGGTGTGTAAACTGCAGCAAGACAACATAGAAAGTTACTTCTAAACAGGATGGGAAGGCAGCAGGTTGGGGTGATGCAACACAAAAGCAGATAGATATTCACACCATGTGTGATTCCTTTAAGATATTAGTTCTAATTAATTGTGCAGCTTGTAGACTTTTGGGATTAGGCAGAGTATATGGATTGGGAGAGTTTCAAGGATTAGTAAGGAAAACAATGTGAAGCCTTGTTGGTATTGAGGAGAAAGACAACTACACTGTTTCAAAGGACGTTCAAAAAGTATTGCACCAAAATTTATTTCTATGACACCAACAATACTACTTTCAATCTTTCACCTCTGTTATGGGAAGTTGCAAGGTCCACTGCCAGGTGGCAGCGTGGTATGCATTGCTTAAGGTGGCAGCTGTCAGTGATGCAGGTTACAAGCTGTGTGCTGTGATCAAGTTTCTGTCGAGGGAGAAAGTGTCGGGAAAATCCATCGGCCGTTGAGAAATGTGTACAGGAACTGCCGCTGTTGACCAAAGCACCATTAGTCAATGGTTGCACAAGTCTGCTGGAGCACAAGCTGATCTACCAACTTGCCGCATAGGTGTCACCCCCACTACAGCTGTCACTCCAGTTCTGGCACAGTGTATTGATGAACAGATTGAGGAGGGTCGACGCATTACTGTTCATCAGTTGAGTGAAAAATTGTCCATTAGTGTCAGGAGTTAATATAATACCTTCGACGAACTGAGCTACACCAAGGTGTGTGCAAACTGGATCCTCGAAGAGCTCATGTGTGATCAAAAAGCAGCAAGGAAAAGTATTTTGTCCGAACTGTTGCAACTCTATGAATGTGAGGGGGATGATTTCTTATCACATACAATCACCGCTGTAGTGATCTAGGCGATCACTTGCCCAAATACGTCAAATTAATTTCTCAAGTCGGTATCCAGGGCGGGCGAGCATGAAAAAGTTAAGCAATAGAGCTATGACCTGGGAAGTAGCACGCATATCAGCAAGCCAGTGGCCAAGCGGCTGTCCTTATTGCAAGCTGTTAAAGTTACTCCATACAGCGGGTTAGCGAGGAGTATTGCCCTCTCCACATAGTGATGATAGGAAGGGGGAGTATCTATTTAAACCCTGGGAGCAGCGGTCTGGGGGTCTGTCTGTCTACGAAAGTCTTTCAACGAACCACATCGACGCCGAGGGCGTCGTCGCCGGCGCCGCCGGGGCGGCGGTTGCAGAGAAGAAAATGGCATATGCTGCGATAGCTGGTGTGGATAGTCAGTGGGGCATATTCATGTGGACAGTTAAAGAGTAAATCATTTGGTCATATTCATATGGGCATAATCTTGTAGAGTTCTTATCAATATTCCAGTTAGTTTGGGCTGCGAGGTGCCCATAAGTTACATGCTCGCCCCGTCCTTGGCCGTATCTCTAATGCTTTGTTACAACTCCAATTAGACAATGTAAATGTTCACATATGCCATCAGTCATTGCTCATGTAAATAAATATGTAAATATGTAATTGCCGTTTACCGTAATTTATCCTAGCTTCCTCAGCCATTCCACTGTTATTATCTGAATGTACTGAGCATAATAACCTGTCAGGTGTTGCAGTAGGAACCTATGACGAATATTCATATCAGAACTATGGTCGATCTCCTATGGTCGACCCTTATCCACGGCTCCAGTGGAAGTAACCCTGTCTGCTCGTATCAGTCAGCTGGCGGGGTCACTACAAGAAGGGGTTAAAATTATGGTGTCATGTTGTGGGGTGCATTTGCACGGAGGGCGTGCAAGTGGTTCGCAAGATCACTGAATATTTCGTCCTATGTAGGTTCATGACCTCAGTTCAGGTTTCTGTCCTTTGGCCAGCCCTGCGTCAGACAGACGACACGGCTTGGGTATAGTTATTATAGAAGAGTAAACGGCAATAGTTAATCCACATCCAGTATCCCACAGAAGACGTCGTAGGAGGAGGAGATGGTTCGATTACGTTAGCGCCTAGCAGAGGAGGCGGCCACAACACAGCAGTCAGCAGGCGGGTCGTCGACACGAGACATCGCTGCAACAGCAGGAAATCGCCGAGCGAGCAGTTTTCAGCATTCTTATGGAGGCCACAAGACACAAAGTAAGTGTCGCAAGCAGTAGGCGGAAAAAATAACGCAAGCTCCAAGTATCAATGCCTCAAGGAAGCTCTCTTGTTTAAAACAAGAAGGTGTTCATGCCCTCAGAATTTAAATCGCAAAGAAAAGTGCAACAGTATTAACTTTTAAAAGATGTGTAACGCTACTAACTAAAGCGTAATTCCATTAAATTAGTTATGTAAATAAGTTGAATTTGATGTCAAGAGTCCACCTTTAACTGCCAAAGTACAAGTTATAAATATATGAGTATAAGAAAATCGAATGAGAGCACATCGAGAAAATGCTACAGTCATTAAAATAATTTTGTTTAATTAAATTCCGAAGTGAAAGTGTGTTTGTAACTGTCTCAGAAGCAGAAATAAATGTGAGAAGGTAGTTCTGTCAAAATTGATGCCAGAAAAAAATTGAATACGGTAAAATGTTAAATTGTTCATATATTTGTAATTAAACTCGCACATATTACGTATTCTCGAGAAAACCTATAGTTCAATGCCTTGCCAGTATGATGTAATTAATAGTACAAGTTTGAAAGAGAAAATGTATTTATCCTGTAATTCTGAATGAACAGCTGAGGGAGAAGTGATGTTAAATAGAATTAAATTTTTCATGGTGTCACGCTAATATAACTTACAAGTACAATTAACGCTCGAACTAATGTGATATGTTAAGACGGAGTAATTATTTGATTATTGAATCCATTTTAGCAGTTGAGTAAAGGGGTATACGAAATTATCAGTAATTATATGCAGTTGAAGAGTACCTATTAATTAAGATTATAATAGTTAAAGAGGAACCGTTGGGAACGGAAATCTTTATAAATGTTTCAAGTTCATGTTAATGATTAAAAGAAAGTGTACAAAGAAGTTATGTAATCGGGAGTTAAAATGATGATTTCATAAATAGGAGGACCACTGCAAATTAAAACATGCTAACAGTTACGCGTGATTTTGGCTACTTGACTTTGAAAGGTGTAATAACATAAGAGTTTCCTTATTAACAAAAATAGACAGCACCTCCGGGGAGAATAAAATTAGGAATGTTTAATGGTAAAATTCAAATGAAAACCAGAATGTTAGTTAATCATAAGAAGTGAACGAGTTATCGTAAACTAAATGAAATTTTATTGGTGGTTAGGTAAAGACTTCAATTGTAATGTAATACTAATAAACGCGGAAATTGGGAAAGTTAATCGTAGAACATTTTAATATAGAGAAATTCACAAGAGACGAAAAGTACAGAAACTTAAAGAATGATGAATTAAGAAATTGCATATTCCAGTAATGGGAAGTATCACATGTTTGTAACTAAAATATTGCTGTAAGTGTGTTCAGCTGTTGTAAAGATTATGGTACGTGAGTTACATGGGTAATTGGTCATTATTAAGTCTGACTGTAACATATAAGAATCGAATCACTTAATATAACATGTTATAAAAGAAATCTTGAAAATATGGTGGTACGATGTTTTAAGAGATCAGAAATGGAGGACAGCGCCTCCATATTAAATGAGATTATCACTAAATTAAAGGGGGTTAACACAGATGTATGGAAGTAATGGGCAGTAAAATAAATTAAATTAAGTTATAGAGAGGGGCAGTAACACGAGGCACAAATGAAATCATAATGTAGAGCAGAAAGATCTAGGGCCAATAAGTAATTATATGAGAAATTCTAGAACTTCTGATCCTAGGATAAGGAACCAGTAAATGGTTAGGTGTTAAAAAGAAGTAGAAAGGAGACTGATAAGGAGGGATAAAAAAAAAAATGGGTCTCCATAATACATGAGAAAAACAAAATTAGTGGGGTTGTTTGTGGCGTTAAAAATAAACCTGGAGGGTTTAAATAAAGTCGCTCAGGGTGGCGAAAATTGTAATAGAGCGGGGTCGCCCAGGGGAGGCGAAAATTGGCGAGAGTTGAAGGGGGTAGATGATGTCGCCGGGGGAGGCGAGATTTGAGGAGAATTGGGCGGAAATAAGTAAAACCTGGTGCAACACACTTGAATCCACTTTAACGCGGGAAGTGTATGTCCAAGGTGCCTGTGAGGAAAGAGGAAAAGGTAAGTGAAATCGGTGACTAGGTGTTGCCATTGTTAGCATGGTGTCAGTGGACTTAAATGTCCCTATGCTGATGAAGGAATGGTGTTAAAGATGAAAGGTAGGTTGGGTGAATATTATAGAGAGGGTAGAAGTAAGTTATATATGATGTAACTGGTAGAATTATTTGGCGGGTAGTCGGTAATTAAGGAGAGATGACGAAGGGGTCGTCATTGGAACTAGGGAGGAGCTGGAGGTAATAGTAACGAAGTGGACGTTACTAGTTAACTGGCACAAGACGATTGGAGGTCGTCACAAGTAATGGAGGGTAAACTAAAGGTATTGCAGAGGGATGCAGTATCTGGTAAAGGAGGGAGGTAAGGAAAACCTCTAGGCGAATGGTGTTAGGGAGATTATGGGGAGGTAGGTGCGAAGTCTACCGTAAGAGGTGTATTAGGGAGGCAAGGAAATCCTAATGTTAATCCGTACTAGGTAAGGTACGAAGAACCCGCGAGGTTATAAAATAAAAAGTAGGGGCAGAGGACTCCAATACTATTAAGCCGTGCACGGGGTAATGTGACACGAAGAACCAAAATAAGGTTGAAGAATAATGGTAAGTCAAGGGACTCCATAATTTTAAGACGTGAACCGCGGATGGTTACGCACAAAGGTCGAGGGGAGTTTATGTGGGAGAGTTATCGAGCTGTGGAGAGTTCGGTTGGTGCTTAGTGGGTGCTGCTGTCAGCAGCGAAACTGTGTCGCTGGCGAAGCATGACGTCAGGAGTCGAGCTGGTAGTGTAACGGCGGCGCAGTAGAGGCGCGTAAAACTAAATGTAATTGGAATATAAAGCTAAATTGCTTAATAAGGCGTAGGGGAGGAGAAAAATTGCAAGCATTAATAGGGTGAATCAGCTAAAATATCCCTTATAATTATTGGTTGCTAAGGAGAAGAGGAGTTGGAAAGAATGTAAATGTATATAATTATCACTCAGCATAACTGCCCATATACATAGAATAAGCAGAAGAGATGTTATTAAAGGGAATTTAATTTATGGGTACTATTTAAAGTAAAGAAGGTAGTATAGAAAAGGGTAACTTTTATGAATTAAAATAAAATAAAGGGGTAAAATTAAAAGTATTTTATATGGTAGGCACGAGAGGTGCAATCTTCGCATATGAAAGTCTGTGCAGGAAATGACGAGAATAAGTTAGTTCCTAAGTGTTAATTGCGGAATCATTTAAATAATGGGTGTACTGGCGAAGAAAATAATAGTTGTGTTAAAAGAAATGAAGACATATAGGTGTATAATTGTTGTGTAAAACGTGATCTTAGTTCTTTGATGTGATATTGGGGAGGATTAAATAAACCATTAAGTATAAATAACAGAAATCAAGTGTAGTTAATGAGCTAACCAGTCATGGTGCATTTTCGTAATATCAGTCACTTGCATCAAGGAAATAAGATCATATTAACCTATTTTGGAGTGGTTACAATGTCTCGAATTATATGATAGAAAAGTAACGTTAAAGAGTGAATATGCATTTGAATCATAAGGGAGTAGTGAAAAATCAAATGAATATTCATCATTGTTATAAGAATAAACGAAGCAAAGTCATAATCAAGTAAAGGTGAGAGATCATAACATTGCGTACAGTATCGTCATAATTACTGTGTAAACTGGGGTTCTGACAAAATAATGATTCAACAATAATTACTCAGAATTAGTTGGAAAAAACCATTGTGAAAAAAATATCATTCATGTAAATCAATATGGAGGTGTGTCATTAAATAATCATGAATTAAAGAAGTCGAATGATCAACAAACGTCAAAAGAGAGTATACTAGATAACAATAGAAATGTAAATGTAAATTTATGCGGTAGAAAACATGCTGAACATTGTATATGGAAGTGTCAACTGAAGTGTAAAGAATCATTGTATGCATAGAATTAAGAGGATGTTCCACTAATGCAAAATTTTACGAGTGTTCTAGTAACCTGTAACTTGGCTGGAGTGGTGAGTGAAAACAAGTAAGACGCTGAGCTGTCCTTACAACGCAGAGCTGACGTGACGTCGCGAATCATGTCAACTGCTAACGCAGCCGCGCGTAGTATCAGCTGGCGGGGACGCCCGTATCCGCTGAGCCACGCCAAACAAGAGTCGGCAAGGTCGACACCGCCACCACAAATCAATCCAGTCCAAGTTAAAACAAAATAAAACATATAAACCATTCTAATTGTATTTAACAACACACCAACACTTCAGTAACACGAAGAAAAAGAAATTGTAATTAGTTTTAAGGAAAACCTGTATTTAGTTTTAAGTAATTTTGCAAACTGCGTTTACAAAACACGTCCTCCGTAGACTCCGGACGTGGCGAAGGGGGGGACATGTAGTGATCTAGGCGATCACTTGCCCAAATACGTCAAATTAATTTCTCAAGTCGGTATCCAGGGCGGGCGAGCATGAAAAAGTTAAGCAATAGAGCTATGACCTGGGAAGTAGCACGCATATCAGCAAGCCAGTGGCCAAGCGGCTGTCCTTATTGCCAGCTGTTAAAGTTACTCCATACAGCGGGTTAGCGAGGAGTATTGCCCTCTCCACATAGTGATGATAGGAAGGGGGAGTATCTATTTAAACCCTGGGAGCAGCGGTCTGGGGGTCTGTCTGTCTACGAAAGTCTTTCAACGAACCACATCGACGCCGAGGGCGTCGTCGCCGGCGCCGCCGGGGCGGCGGTTGCAGAGAAGAAAATGGCTGTCGTCTACTACTAAGGTGGGCTCTGCTGCGATAGCTGGTGTGGATAGTCAGTGGGGCATATTCATGTGGACAGTTAAAGAGTAAATCATTTGGTCATATTCATATGGGCATAATCTTGTAGAGTTCTTATCAATATTCCAGTTAGTTTGGGCTGCGAGGTGCCCATAAGTTACATGCTCGCCCCGTCCTTGGCCGTATCTCTAATGCTTTGTTACAACTCCAATTAGACAATGTAAATGTTCACATATGCCATCAGTCATTGCTCATGTAAATAAATATGTAAATATGTAATTGCCGTTTACCGTATTTATCCTAGCTTCCTCAGCCATTCCACTGTTATTATCTGAATGTACTGAGCATAATAACCTGTCAGGTGTTGCAGTAGGAACCTATGACGAATATTCATATCAGAACTATGGTCGATCTCCTATGGTCGACCCTTATCCACGGCTCCAGTGGAAGTAACCCTGTCTGCTCGTATCAGTCAGCTGGCGGGGTCACTACACCGCCAATGAAATGTAGTTTATCAATTCGAACCCGAAACAAAGAAACGGTCAACAGAATAACACCATTCCCTACCGCCATGAAAGCAAAAGGTCAGATTGGTTCCATTAGCAGACAAGACTATGATCACTGTGTTTTTGGACATGCAAGGTGTCATTTTGTCAGATGAGGTGGATAAAGGCTTCACTATTAACTCAAACACCTATGCTGCTACACTGCAACAAATAAAGAAACACACCTCGATGTTGAAGTAAAAAAAAAAAAAAATTACAGAAGCACTTCCATCAAATTCTACCCGAAAAGAATTTATGTGACATGCTGCTTCAACACGACAACCCGAGACTCCATCCAAGTGGGGTGAAGAGATCACAAAACTTGAGTTTCACTGCCTTGGCACATCTACAGTCCCAGTATGGCATCATCAGACTTCAAAATGCCAGGATGATGTTCTATGGACTATGAAGAAGTGGTTTCATAACTAGTAGCCAGCATGGTTTGGAAAGGGTTTGCAATACTTTTCGAAAACTGGCATAAAATCCAAGAAACAGATGGATAGTTCTTTGGAAAATTGTCTGTATTCCTGAAGAACGAAGCAATGCGCTCCCTGAGTTGCAAAGTACCTTCCAGACATTCAAAAAAATAAATTTTGGTTAAATACTTTTTGGAAGCCCTTAGTATTTGCATACATGTGGGTGGGAGCAAAGGTTGGTGTCAAGTTTACATAAATCTAAGTATTCATAGTAACTACAATCCAGAAGGCTGTTTAGTTCAGGATTTGTATTAAACTCTCTCAAGCATTAAATTGTTGAAAGAATTATGAGGAACTGTCAAAATCCAAATGTGGATAGGTAGAAACTTGTAGGTGCCACATTTAGTTACAGTTACTCTAGCAATGCCATGATATATCTCCAACGGACAATACAAGGTAATGATGGTGAGGTGACAAAACTTAGGGTTCTTTGCGTACATATCAGGATCTTCAAGGGAGTAGGTAGTTAAGATTTATGGAGAACGGGGGAGAGTATGGAGGTATACACATGTGGAGTAGGTACCTTAAAAGTATAAAGTACCTAATGCAATCATGAAATATTAAGGCCATGGGCAAGGTTATGGGATACATGAATGACAGGAGGGCTTGGTGAGGGTGATTGTGAAACACAGAGTGCAGGAGGAGAAAAGGAGGAAACACAAGTTATTAGCTATTGCTGCTAATTCTATATGCCCAGCCTGCTGTAGGATGGCTAAAAGTTGATTTGGTTGCACAATGAGGTGGATTTTATTAATAATATTTTCCCTAAAGTTCACACAAAGATTAGAACAAACTTCAAACTGACATGTGATTTAAAAAAGAAAAACTGTGGTAATATTTCATTTTTAATTTTATGTAAAAAATAAAATAATTGAATAACTTTTGATCATAAAAAGAAGCTATGATAGTATTCTGTAGCATGCAGTAAAAAGATTTTCTTTCTGTCTATCCACTACAGTTCCTTTACAGACTTACTGATGTTAAATTTTTCATAAGCACTTTCTAAAAAGTACTTGTTCCACAAAAGTTAGTTAAAAAAATGAAAGAAAATGTTTGTACGAGTCCTTTGTATTTAATAATACAGGAAAGATTTTTATTATTATGTACTTTTACAGTCAACTACACATATATAAAAATGTAGTGTCATCTTCTGTAATACACTGAAGAGCCAAAGAAACTGGTACACCTGCCTAATATCGTGTAGGGACCCCACGAGCACACAGAAGTGCCGCAACACGATGTGGCATGGACTCAACTAATGTCTGAAGTAGTGCTGGAGGGAATTGACACCATGCATCCTGCAGGGCTGTCCATAAATCCGTAAGAGTACGAAGGGTGGAGATCTCTTCTGAATGGCATACTCAAAGGCATCCCAGATATGCTCAATAATGTTTATGTCTGGGGAGTTTGGTGTCCAGCGGAGGTGTTTAAACTCAGAAGAGTGTTCCTGGAGCCACTCTGTAGCAATTTTGGATATTTGGAGTATCACATTGTCCTGCTGGAATTGCCCAAGTCTGTCGAAATGCACAATGGACATGAATGGATGCAGGTGATCAGCCAGGATGCATACGTGTCACCTGTCAGAGTCGTATCTAGATGTATCAGGTGTCCTATGTCACTCCAACTGCACGCGCCCCACACCATTACAGAGCCTCCACCAGTTTGAACTGTCCCCTGCTGACATGCAGGGTCCATGAATTAATTAGGTTGTCTCCATACCCATACACATCCATCTGCTCAATACAATTGGAAACGCGAGTTGTCAGACCAGGAAACATGTTTCCAATCATCAACAGTCCAATGTCGGTGTTGACAGCCCAGGAGAGGCGTAAAGCTTTGTGTCATGCACTAAGCAAGGGTACATGAGTGGGCCTTCGGCTCCGAAAGGCCATATTGATGACGGTTCGTTGAATGGTCGCACGCTGACAGTTGTTTTGGCCCAGTATTGAAATCCGCAGTAATTTACGGAAGGGTTGCACTTCTGTCGTGCTGAATGATTCTCTTCAGTTGTTGTTGGTCTCATTCTTGCAGGATCTTCTTCCAGCCACAGCGATGTCTGAGATTTGATGTTTTACCGGATTCCCGATATTCACAGTGCACTCGTGAAATGGTCGTATGGGAAAATCCCCACCTCATCGCTACCTCGGAGATGCTGTGTCCCAACTTTCATGTGCCGACTATAACACCATGTTCAAACTCACTTAAATCGTGATAACCTGCCAATGTAGCAGCAGTAACCGATCTAACACCTGCACCAGACACCTGTTGTTTTATATAGGCATTGCTGACCACAGTGCCATACTCTAAGTGTTTACATATCTCTGTGTTTGCATATGCAAGCCTATACCAGTTTCTTTGGCTCTTCAGTGTATATCAATTACATTAGGACAGTAACAAATAACACACCTCCCTTCCCAACCCATATAAAGTATATAAAGACATGCATACCATAGTTTTTGGTAGTGGCACTGCTGCACATTTCTCAGAGGCGATAGAGTTTGGCACCGTATCTACAGGAACATATCTAGCAAACTGTTTTAGTGTCAAAATTCTATCAATGACAAGACAATTTTTTAAATACCAAAAACAAGCTCCTAAAGCTCTCATGGCCAATTCACCATCTGAATTAGCTGATAAATGCATCACATCACCTAGAACAGAACACATTAACTAGGACATTTGTCTGAACAGTGGTAGGACAACAAATCACTCTCACAACAGTTTTAACATTAAAGCTATCTAAAAGTGACTGGATTGAATAGCATGACAATCAAAACAATCATTGGAGAAACGTAATTTAAGGTAATTAAATTAGGCACATTAGTTTCAAAACCATAAAAAATAAAGTTAGAGTTTAAAGATATAAGATGAAACATTATTTTAATGAGCTTAATAGGTCGTATACCCAAACATTTTTTGGTATGGTGTCTCAGTGGTATATAGGACTTAAAAGCCTTATGCCAGAATAAAAATAATCTTTAATTTAGAAATAACATTACCAACATATAACTGCAATTAAAACATAAAGAAGCTGATCGAAGAACTACAGATCAATGACATTAAACCCAAATCAAAAAATTAACAAATGCATTAATTACATACACAAACAGTTATAGCCATTCACCATATAAGCTGAAGGGCATAATTATAACTAAGTGGAATTTGTTTCAATTTCTTCACATGCTATGCAATAAAAAAAAGAACTACAACGTCAAGAAAATGGTAATTACAATCATTCAAGAATGGCTTAAACGCCTCTGGAAAATGCTCCTCTTGATCATTGTCACCGGTTCCTGTACTACTGAAGTACTGTCCTTCCCTTAAAAACAGGAGGGTATCTTCTGCAGACCAGAATTCAGTTTTTGACTGTAAAACATCTTTTCTTACTACTGATTTCAAACAGTTGATAATTTTTCCTGTTTCTTGCGACACACTGCCTTTTTCTGTAAGAACCTGAAAAATTAAAATCGAAATGTGCATCATAATACACCAATGTTTTTCAGTGAATATCAACACCATTATCACCTTCAGCTAATACACAAAGAAAATACATAATTGATTTTTTGGAAGTAGATACTCAGAGTTGCTAGTACATATCACTAGACCAAATCAAAGATTTGCCCGAGATGTATGTCTATTTTAAGAGCTGTAAAAATTCCAGTAAAAAATGTCGATTCAAAGAGGTGAGTCCCCAAGGAGATTTTACCTTGGAGATAACTTCTCTAACATCTATATACACATTATGTGTATATTTTCTTTAAATTCTTTCACTGTTTATGGTATATTACTCTGCATCTTCCTCAATTGCTTATACCAACCAGTTCCAGACTCCTTTACTCACTAATATGAACTCTCAAACAAACACAGGACTTTGTAACTTTTCCCTACCACCTCCTCAACATGCCATGCCCGACTAAGCTTATTATTGTACAGTATGTCCGGATATTTTACACATCATGCCTTCAAGCAGCAATTCTCTTTCAATATATAACACTGAGCAACAATGATTTTTGGTGTTTAGGAAAAATACACAATATGAAATTGGTCCAGATTCCAAATATAAAGTTCATTTTGACATATCAGGTCCAGATTATAAGCTATGCGACATCCCCCTTTTACATATGAGGTGTTAGTCAAAGTGAAAGATGTTTATAGGCATATGCATGTGAGTGACAGTCCACATGTTTCATTTCATTCTAACAAGGTAAATTGGCTCATATGGTGTTCGATTGGAGTCATGTTTAATTTCGCTGCATGTCTGGAACTCATTTTTCATAGTGATTTACCACTGATGCCACATTTAAACAGTCACTATATGAAGCTACAAAGCTCACTCAGTTACTTGCAGTCCATATGTTTTTGTTTGGTTATTATGTATGTATGCATTAATTTGTCACTTTCTTTAAGAAATTTGTTTTATTCATATAAAAAGCAAGAAAGTGATGAACTGTGTGTGGCCCGTAAACAAAACTCCAACATATATTTTAATTTGTTATAATCCCTTCAGATGCCAACATTGCAATTCTCTTAAGACAGCAATTGGGTTATACCAAATACCTATACTGCCTTTGCATGTGGGATAGTAGAGACCGTGAAAATCACTACGTTAAGAGAGAGTGGCCCCTCTAATAGATATTGCTGCTTGCAGATCTGACAATATATTAGGAGAGCCTCAAGTTGAGTGAGAAAAAATCACCTTCCCACCTTTGCATATCAAACTCGGATTGATAAAACAATTTTTCAAAGCTTTGGACAAACATGGGGAGTGTTTCAAGTATATCTGCAGTGTGTTTCTGGAAAATATATTTGAAAATCATAAAGCAGGGATTTTTGATGGCACAATCATCTGAAAGCTCATAAAAGACACAATTTCATAAAAATGAAGCATTAGCATGGCAAGCCATTGTACAAGCAGTACAAAATTTCCTTGGGAAACCAAAAGTAAAAACTGCAAAGACCTTGATAGTAATGTGGTGCCATATTAGCATGAATGTGAGCATTAAAAAAAAAAATTTCTTTTTAGTCATCTTGATCGCTTTACTGAAAATCTCAAAGATGTCAGCAACAAACAAAGTGAATGATTCCATCAGGACATCAAGGAGATGGAAACCCAGTAGCAAGGGATACTGTGATGATGACAGAGTATTGCTGTTGCTCAACACCTATGGTGTGCAAAGAAGTGTAAACTTATTCCCTTAATTTTCAGGTGAAATCTTTGTATTTTCGATATGAAATATATTTTGAAGTTTTGTTTACGGGCCACACACAGTTTATCACTTTCTTGCTATTTATATGAATAAAACCAATATCTTAAAGAAACAGATTTGTTTAATTCCATAAAACACACTAATATAAGCCCATGTACACTGTTGGAAATATGTATACAATGTAATGTAATGTAATGGAGTCAAATGGAGATGACTACAGAAAAAAAACTAGACCTGATAAGGAAAAAAACGAAGTTATCTTCAAATTTATCAGCAAAAACTAACTAAGAATTTGTTAAAATATTCCCGGCATCAGACCAAAAAAAATTTTGTTGCCCTGTGTAATCTTATAAACATTTTATCCTCCTTTGAGTATACCTAATAAATCAACTTTTTGGCAGTTATCTCTACTTCATGCTGATATCCTTTACCAGATATTCTCTGCAAGTTCATTTGTTTCCTATCACAATCTTTAATCAACTTAATCCTATTACCTGCATATATCATCTGCCAATGATGTAACTTCTAATGTAAATCAATAAAAGAATCATTCACTAAAACAATTAACAGCAATATTCCCAATGCAACACACTGGTACTCCTCACTTTCAGCCCTATACCACATTTCCTACGCCATCTCTTTGCTGCTGATCTCTTAAAAATTACACTTCAAGCATGTTACATTCCAATTAACAACAATGTTTTTAAACTTTGTCACCATTCTCCCATTGTACTGTTCATCCTGAAAAAAAGTCTTGGGATGAGTCAGAAATAAAGAACCAAGACCTACCTTGGTCATTTCATCTGAAAGATCTTGCACATAACTTCCTAAATGATTCACGTGAATAGTCTCAACTAAAATCCTGTTTCTGATTCCAAATCTCTCTATTTCCTCACCATCATTCCTGAAGTAATTGAATATAAAGCTCCCATCAACTTTCCCACCACTGAGGTCAAACTAATTGGTCTATAAATCTCAACCCTATTTGACAGTCATTCTTTATGAACTAGTGGTATCAATTTAAATTTATAGTTTTCTGGTATAATCCAGGCAATTTAAATGTTTTAAAGTACATGCAGTGTCACTTTCACCTACATTTGACACATAACTAATCTATGCCAGCAGCTTTATACTCCCCCATGACATCCTCGGAATATATTTCTAGCTTCCTATTCTACTCATTCCTATTTAAATGGAAAAGCTCCTGTTTTGATATCTGCTCTACTATCTCTAACAGTCTCACCAAACAAGCATTTTAATTTTTTTACTATTCTCATGTATTTACATAAGGAGCAATTCTCAGCAAACAATACTATGCTGGAGTAGTCAAATAATAATGGTAACTTAAACTCTGTTGTAAGGAAAACCGCTGCAGAAGATTTTGCAAGAAATGTTTTCAGCATTTGTTATGTTAAGACAGACTGTCTTTAAATTGTCTGAACAATGCAAAAATATTCCTGACACGAGTTACTAATTTCACTTCACATTGGGTGATTAATAATACACTGGAAAAACAAAATCATTTTAAGAAAATGGTGAATAATGAAAATTATTGTAATAACCCATAGTCATCCAATCAATTACATAATG
Source organism: Vandiemenella viatica (assembly GCA_031002005.1). Classification (NCBI taxonomy): domain Eukaryota; kingdom Metazoa; phylum Arthropoda; class Insecta; order Orthoptera; family Morabidae; genus Vandiemenella; species Vandiemenella viatica. Next base: position 324,324,591 of record CM061921.1, on the reverse strand, counting down.
GTACACAGAAGTAAATTTTCTGAATACATGTAAAAATAGGTACATTGAAACAAAACTGAATGGGCCCATCAATAGGCTTAGTGTTCCAGAAGCATATTACAAGAGACAAACTTGCATCATCATCATCATCATCATCATCCTGAACCAAACTGTTTTATTGTAGTGTGCATGATCCAATTACATTCAGTCAACAAATTCAAGTATTTAAAGTATATTAAATCTATTAAAAAAAATTTCTACAGATAAAATGCATTTCCTGAAATATGTGCACAGACGTAAAGAGAATATTACTTAACTAGACTGGTTATTAAATATTAAAGAATCTGTCTCTTTCCACCTTCACTTTATATCTAAATCACAGCCGAGTCATTGAGGAAGATCTACTGTGAATATTAAGATTTGTAAATTAACTGTGTAAGTTTTTGTTAATGTGTTTGTGACGTGCATTATAGAGAAAATAATTGGAAGCCATCTCAGATTCAGGCCTGAAATTTCAGGAAACAGTCTGAAATATATTATCAGGATGGTCAGTAGTAAGGCAGTAGCCAGATTTAATTTCTGCTGGGCATATTTCCCCAAGACCACTACACATGCACGTTAATAATATGCCCAGCCCTATTGCAGTATCACTAATGCAGCCACTGCATAACTAATTTTTTTTTGCTTATGGCTTTACACCTCATCAACGTCGAGGTCATTAGAGAGGGGAAAAGGACTGAAGACAAAGAATGGTAAGGAATTCGGCAATGGCCTTTTGAAGGAAGCATCCAGGCATTTTCCTGGAGTGATTTGGGGAAACCGTGGAAAACTCAAAACTGGATGCCCAGAGGGGGATTCGAACTGGTGTGCTCCCAAATGTGAGGCCAGAGCGTTAACCGCTCACCCACTATGCTCGCTAACTGAAAATCAATTGTTTCAATCACGACTGCCCTTATTTCTCGCAAGCAGTCAGCATCCAGGATTCAATGTCTTACTATAACACAAATTTGCCTTTTTTTTCCTTGACCCAAGATGAAAGAGCAGGATAGTTGCTCAAAAATAGAATTAACATGGTTTATAAATATAGTTATGAATTTTGTATATTGATATTTCAGAGAAAATTAAAGTCTACTTAACCACAATTCGTAATAAATGACTTTTTTCCTCTCGATACGGAAAGGAACAAAAGGTGATAAGCAGCCCAGCAATGGATACACATGAAACAGAAAAACTAAAATTCAAGTACATCTAATTCACTTTCCTTTCTAAATCCGTAGCCATGCTGCTGATATATAGACAATGAAGCTTTTTTATGATATGACTTTTCAGTGCCATCTGGGAGAAGGCTGCAGGCAAGGAAGCGGAATAAAATCAGCCACAACATTATGTGAAGGCACCATCCAAACATTTGTTTTCGTGTAATTGTGTAATATTGACAACTGGATGGCCAGATCAGGTACTGAATCTGCATACATCCAAACGCCAAGCCTAAACATTGTGGCATAATAGAGAGCTGCTATCAAGAAAATTGAAACATATGAGGTTAGCTAAAGGGACTGGATTATAACATTCCAAAATTGTATGTACTACATCAATGACCTCATATAACACTAAAATGAATTGTACCAGCACTTTCAAAGGGGTTTCTAGTGTACAATTACTTGAGTTTGAGATTTAATTTTTAGATGTAACTGAAGGTTTCCACAGCCAAAATAAATAGTTTCCATGTTTGCTGGGTGGTACTGTGTCCTGGTTTTAGCCAATTTGCTTCGGCCTTTTCCTAGGTCATCTTGTGTTTAGTAGTGCATATGAAACACATCTTAGTACAGTTCTAACCTAAAAGAAGGATGAAACAGATCGGCTGAAATGTTGCATTTAATGTCAGGACATTGCACCACCCGGGAAGCAAGAAAGTTACTTAATTTTTAGTAAAGTATCACATGGAAAGCCATTACAAATATGTTCAATAGACTTATTTCTAATAACCATGTCTTATTCACAACACAGATGTAAACATGAACAAATTCTACATTAACAAAATAACTAAATTTACCTGGACAGGAGGGTAATGAGCCACCAATGTTCGTAGTCTCGATCGATGTCTGTCATCAGCAAATTGTCCAAAATGAAATGTTCCTATTGATGTATCAATAAAGCATACACCAAATACTGGAGTGCCTGTTGTACACTGAAAACAATTTATTTAAGAAAGGAAAAATCTTCAATATCAACTATGATAAATATTACATTAAAATACATTCTGTTGAAATACGTTAATATTCACCAATTCAGTTATTGCCAACAGGTAACAGGCATCCGTCTCATTTGTATGAACATTTATTGTTCCATACGTCACAGTCCCTTTGGTAACTAACTGGCACACTTCTCTTCTTACCACTCTGTCTTGCTTTCCTTTGGTTTCTATAAAAAAAAAAAAAGGTGGAGAAATGGAACAAATAATGAGCCTTCCAGAGATTAAGAGACATGAAGATGAGTCATATCTTTTCTGGGAATTTGGGAGTTTATTATCAATCAACATTGGTATTAAAGAACTGCGAATGAAAAAGAAGAAAATCAGCAATGGTCAATGTCACAGCTGAAATATCATTACTTCGCAACTAACTAGATCCATATACAGTAATACCCCGCTTTACGCGAGGGATACATTCCATAAAAAAATCATGTTAAGTGAAATTCGCGTATATTGGGGATTACGATTAAACATAGTCAAAAGTTAACGCAAACAAAATACAAATCATTTGAATCAATCACTTTAATTCTAAGAACACTTTATGCAGCATTACATGTTTTTTTTATGGAAAAATACATCTATTGTCTTTTGGGTGGCATTTCTTTTACATTCTTGTAAAATACGTTCATAACACCCAATGCCGTTTTTAATTGTTGTTGTTGTTGATGCTTAAGGGCGCGTCGACGACGGGGTCATTAGCGCCCAAACAATATCCGTCTAAGCAATGTGGCTTAAAATTTACAGCATTACCGTCTGTATGGCCGACTGTATGGGGGTCGGCCACACAGACGGAAAATATAAATAAAATTCTAAAATGTTGGCTGTAAAGGGGCCATTTAAAATCAGAACTTCACAAACCATGTCTGGTTGGCTGTAAAGAGGCCAACCAGATATAAAAGCTTACAACTAATAATACGACAAGAAAACAAACTACGTACATGGTTGAGTGGCTGTATAATGACCACTCATCCTGCTCAATATAGTTGTTTTTGTGGCTTTAGGGTGCGTAGAAGGCAAAGTCATTAGCACCCTAACAATGACCAGCTAATAATATGGCTAAAAATATACTAAAATACCATCTGCATAGTCGACTGTAAAGGGGTCGACCATACAGACAGCAAATAAAATAGATCATAAGATCTGACGTGGCTTCAAAGCGGCCACCAGGATTTAAGACAGTACAAAATCTGGCTGGCTCCAAAGGGGCCAGACAGGTTCACAAGAGGATTAAAAACACTACATGTCTCCCTGGCTGTATAGTGGCCAGCAAGACATGAATTGTATCAGTGAAAAGAAAATAAAAACAATGCATGTGGATGGGTGGCTGTAAAGAGGCCACCCATCAGTCATCCTACCTGTTTAGTTTCACCCGTCCCCGTTTGGGTGGATCTTCTGTCACTGTCTGCTGAGGAACGGGACCGGGCTCGTCCACCAGCATTTCAGATTCTTCTGTCTCCGAAGAGACAGACATTTCCGACTCAGCGAACTCATCAATCACCTCTTTGGTTTTCTTTTTCCTCTCACTCTTTCCCTTGTTTTCCCTACGACCAGGTAACCTGGGAGGGGACGAAGAGGGGGATTTCACAAACTGAGTCGGGTCCGTCTGCCTGAACTTCGGACCCCGGACCTTCTGATCGCCTTCATTAGTACTGGTAGCAGAACATGTTGCTACTCCTTTCACTGCACGTGGTGGAATTGGAGGTGCAGTGACTTTAACTGTTAATGCTGGTGGAACCTTCACTATTGCTGCTGGTGTGGTCGAGGGCGCAGACGTGTTGCTACCAACGTCCGCGGTCTTAGATGTTGCGACCTTAGAGGATTTTGCACCGCACTTGCACTGACATGAGCACGTCGTGCTTGTGCTCATGTCTGCAATATTTGTCTGGGTAGCAACACTCTGTTTCCTGACGGGAGTTGAAGCCATCTTAGCAAAGCTAGTTCCGAAAATAGGAGCGGCAAGCGTCTTGGCTTTCTTCTTTGCTTCTACATAAGGTATCCGCTCTTTGGTCTTCAACTCCTGTATCTTGCGCTCATCAAGATACACTTGACACTCCCTGCTCCAGGCGGGGTGCGAGCCGGAGCAGTTGACACAAGCCTGTGGGAGCGTACAACTAACACCCGGCTCATGTGCGCCCTTCCCGCAATTACCACAGGTTGATTTTCCTTTACATGATGCCGTCGTATGCCCGAACCGCTGACACTGGAAACAGCGCATCGGGTCCGGGACATACGGACGGACGTTCAAATTAATGTACCCCGCTTTGATGTTCTTTGGCAGTACTGGAGTGTCAAACGTCAGGACGAAGGTAGCAGTCTTTTCAAGACTGCCATTTACCCTCCGTGATATCTGACGCACCTCGACCACTTTTTGATCTTCCCACTCCTTAACGAGTTCCTCGGTAGGTATGTCAATAATATCCCTACAAGTGACAACGCCTTTGCTGCTGTTCAGGGATTTGTGGAGTTCGCATGTAACTGCGAACTCCCCGAGCTTCTCACAGTTAAGGAGTTGGTTAGCTTGCCTACTGGAAGTTGTTTCCAGCAGCAGCGTCCCGTTCCTCAGCTTCTTTACAGTATTCAGGGTCCCTACCAGACCCTCTAAACCCTTAGAAATATAAAATGGCGACACTTTTTCAAAAGTTCCTTCCACTCTTTGCATAACTATAAAAGCATTCGCTAGCGAACAAACTTTTCTGTTACTGTTACTTTCCAAAGCGGGGGGGTATCAACCCTCACCCGCTTCTTAGAACTGGGTGTATTGAGATTAGTCTGCGGCACACCCGTACCGCAGGGTTTTTTGGTTTTTGTGGTTGACTTCGTTTTGGTCCCACGAGTAAAACCAGATTAAAAAGAAGCGCTAATACAACAGGGGTGCGCAGGTGCCCCTGAGGTTGCACGTTAACAAGTGATCTGCCTCTCACCCATGCACCTCCTCGGCACGTGTCCGACCTTGAGGTTAAGGGGTTTTTTATAGAGGTTTTTACCGTCCTCACGATCCGGGCGATGAAGCCAAGATCCCCGTTCTCCTAGGCACATAACGTTCCACCGCCACGCCCTGCGGTGGTCGTTGAAGCATGGTAGGAGCTTACGGTGTGGGAAAGTTGCGGCGCTCACAAGTTTCCAGCTCGGGCACCGCGGCGTTTTTAATTGTTTGACAGACGGTCAAAACACGGTCATCATCACTATCTATGCTCTGCAATATGTCCAACCCTGAATAAATTTTTGAAAGTGCATTTTGTATTCTGCTTGAAGATAAAACTCTCTCTTCTACTTGTTCTTCCTCGTCGTTTATGGCATTATACTGTAACTTGATCAGATCTTCATTGCTGAGAGGTTCATCATGAGTTGCTACAAGTTCTTCAAGATCTTCTACTGCGACATCTTCCAAAGATTGCGCCACACCCCATTCATACAACTCTCATTCCAAGACGCGTCTATGTTGTGAATAGCCTTCATGATGTTGTATGACTTCCACCACTCTCGCATAGACTGTCTTCCTTCCCCGTCAGTTTTATGAATTAGTTGGCTAAAAGTGCAGCGATGGTAATAAGCTTTGAAGTTTGTTCCTGTGCTCCCTGTTGTAATATTGACATAGTGTTTGGTGGAAGGAACTTCACGTACACTTTTAAGTTTCTCGGCATATCAAGTGAGGTTGGATGTCCTACTAAGAGTAATATAACTTTACGTTTAAGCCCATTTCTGTCACAGTAGGATTTGACTCAGCTGCAACTTGAGTGTCCGCGCTGGCGGCCTCACCTGATATCTGGATATTGTGAAGATTGGAACGCTGCTTGAACCGATGAAACTAGCCTCTGCTGGCAGCAAAAGTCGGAGTGGAACTCCCTTCACCTTCTTCTGTCTTTAACATCTCATACAAAGATTTTGTTTTTGTGCATATGAGATCTTGACTCAGTGGTGTGTTGTTCTTATTTAAATCTTCGATCCAGACTGCTGGCAACTTCTCCATTCCTTCTAGGATAGAAGATCTCGAACGAGAAAGTTTTGTTGCACTTATAGGTGTTGAACTTCTGCTGGAAAGTTTAATTTTTTCCCCGATTTTTAAAACTCGTTCTCGCAGTCGATTCTGACAGACAAAAATCTCTACCAACAATTGTTGCTTTGCCTCCATTTCCCATTCTTCTTATCACATTAATCTTCAATTCCAAAGTTACACTTTTAAGCTCTTTTGTCGAGATAAATATATGGAACAAATGAAACAAACTAGGGAATCCCCATGGAACAAAGTCGTAGGACGGGGAATCCCCAATTCTTCGATCAGAATGGTCAGAGAAAGCGGAGATTCCCGCTACCGAAGAGAAGCCAATGACTACATTATGTACAGTCTTTGACATTAATTCTGGCCGCTGCTGAAATATTCTATCACTCTTATTTTGCACAATCTGGCATCAATGTCATCCCAGGCAACAGGAACGCAATACTGGCTCCGCCTCCTCGAAATTTCATTGGTGGATATTTTATTCAGAGCCATCTATACTGCAGATTTTTCATTTCCTTAAGTCAATGCAGGAAACAATTGGCTAACAGGTAGGAATTAAGCTCCTCCCACTGACGATTCTTATTGGCAGAACAGTTCATCAACCTTCCATTACATTTCTATAATACTTTACCAAAATTCAGATCTTGAAACGTATCCCACAAGTTGTAATTAACGGGATTGCATTAAAGTGAGGCAGGAAACAGGCTCAATGCCATATATTACTACGGTTGATTAGCATAAAACTATAACGATAAGATTGTTATACCCATTTTGATAATTCCTTGGGATAATATTTCACTCATATATCTGGTCAGTCCACAAACCAAGGGATAATCATGTTCCATGAGGTAGAATTTTTAGTACTACGAAACTACAGAAACAAGAAATTATTTCGGAAGTGTCTCTCTCCAAGATGGATTGAATGAAACAGTCTTCCTTCGCTGCGTTGTATACATCTATACGAGGAAAGTAGCACCGAGCGTCCAGTGGTCCTATGGTTAGCGTTCCGGGCTGCCGAGCGAGCGGTTCCGAGTTCAAATCCAAGTAGTTCTTATTATTTTTTTTTTTTAATTTTGAAATTTATCATTACTTGTATTTTCTTTTTAAGCGTATCAAAACTGCACATTGCTTATGAGTATAAGGTATCCATGATTCTTTCCTAACTGCGTCAGGAAATACGATAAAGATCTGCGAAACTACCCAATGTTTCGTAACTAATAGCCAACGTAAGCATGAAAGATTTGCGGCGGCAGAACTGACGAAAATCTACACAGGTTTCAAGCCGCGCCGAAATCATATCATCTGTCCCTTTTCAAACGACACACATGTTTCCAAAATAATTATTTCACAGTAGAACGATCATCGCGTTTCAGAAAGAAATTTTTTACATGAGGAATTTTTGCTCTCTTTGTAGGTGGACGATAATGATTATGCACTATATAAATAAATGAGAGTTAATCGCGTAGAACTAAATATTAGCACCGCAACAAATCAAACGACCATTGTCACTAAAAAATTTACATCCAGATTATTATCGTAGGACAAAAATAAATTCTTTTATAACTGGTATAAGTAATTAAAGTTAATTTAGATTTGGGCTTAAAGACAGGGAGTTCTTAAATAACCGTTTTTCCCGTTTTCTACAATGCTGTTAGTTGTTTTTGACACTATTACTTCATGATCTTTACAGCATTGGGATTTATTAAATACTGGGGATAAATGATCATTATTTAACAAGGCGTGAAATTACCTGCGTTATTCTTTGTTTGGAATAACATTAATAAATTCAAGCATTTGGCGAATGAGGATGTCGCCGTTAGCGTGATTGTTCTTTAGTCTCCTGTATAAAGTGGAACGCTCAAGTTTTGTCACCCGTCATAATCGACTCCATAATCGCCTAGGTCTCAAGGATTCAAACAAACACAGTCTACCGGTAAAGTAAGGTTGATAATGACTAAAGACCGGAAGACCGAGCGTGGCGTGTGAGCGGTAACGCTCTGGCTCCAGGCAAATGCTGGGATGATTCTTATAGAAGGCCATGGCCGTTCCCTTCTTTAATAAATTCAACATCGATGAAACGTAAAGAAATAATCAAAAAAAATATGGATAGGGAGGAGGTATTGTTAATAGATTACAAGCCAGCTGCGACCTCCTCAATAAATTTAGCCAGATCTATTTTTCTATGATTTTACGCCTCGTCGACATAGAGGTGATTATTGGCTGGATAGGAGTAGTGGCAAGGATTTCGGCCATGCCCTTGTAAAGAACCCATTCCGGTATTCATATGGAGTGATTTGGGGAAACCTTGGAAACCACAGATCTGTATCGCCGAACTTGGATTCGAAACTATGTCCTCCCGAATAAGAGATCAGAACGTAAACGATTTTCAGACGACGCCTAGTCATTCACAAGCCGTCACAGCACCGACAAACGCGTGTTCCGAAATGGTAAAGATGTAGATAAAATAGATATTTGTTCAACCTCTAAAACGGTAAATAAATAAAATTAAATAATTTGATTCTTTATCTATGAATGCTTGGGAGACGTTACTTTTTGTATTGCCCTCATGCAATTAACATGGATTCCCACCGTTTTTTCAATTACTAGCTGTATGTTGGATAATTGTGAAACCAACAAAAACTTTTGCCAAATGTTCTGCTCGTGTTGAATTATTACGTGTATTATTTACGCGTTATAAAGGTATTCTTCCTTGCCGAAGGAAGTAGGAAAGTTAAGACTACTTCCTGGTAAGCGTTGTCATATTTACTTTCTGCGATGTTGCCACGATGTTCTGCGTAGTAGTAGAGCTGTAGCAATTTCCCTATACAAGAAATAGTGTCTCATAGCTGGACACACACATCGGCGAAATGAAAAATTATTTATGTTCCAGTCTCATCTAGAATATTTTCATTTAACTGATTACTTCTCTTGTAACAGTTCGATTCTTTATACAGATTACTATTCAATCACGGAATGTTGTATCTATATGTATATATTTTCTTTGGTCATATAATTGATGAAGCACCAGCTTCTGTAAGTTTAGGTGTCTGAGTGGTAACGCGCTGGGCTGTCAACGTGCTGGTTCTCGGTTCAAGCCCAGGTGCTGTAATTTTTATTTTTTTTTCATTCTTTATCTCCTTTTCACTTGTTGCAAAATACATATCATTTAAGTAAGTTTATATATGTTTCGTGGTCAATTGGAACTGTTGAAAAGAATCATAAAATTAATGTTTTGGCTGAAATGAGAAAGTGTCAACGCATCTAGCGCTAGTAGGAACTGAAAGCCAGTTTTCCGATAAATTTAATTTAACCATTACGATTTGTGCCACTCAACTTTACCAATTTTTTTCTAGTTCTGATGGCAAAGGCGGGAGATTGATGATTGGGGTAATGATGGCTGTTTAAAAATAACAAGGACCTAAATCAAACTAATGTGCGGTTTTTGTAGCTAATGTTCCTGTTGGACACAGTGCTATTAGCAAGCAAATCAGAATTGAAAAAATGTGAGTAGTTATTATTACGAAAACAAAAAATCATCATTGACGAATAACATGCTAATGCGAGGTTCCGTATTTAACAAAATGATGCTCCTACTAGTGATTAGTAATGATATAATTGATGTATATCCTCAATATAATGACATGATAACCTTATTTCCGAAATCTGAAATTGCAAGAAAAAAACAGGAAATTTGAGGAAGGAGGAAAGATAATGCCAGGCTGGTTATAAGTTGATATTAACTTAGCTTCTGTCTCTGGTAATCCAGTGAGGACGGTACTGTAAGTGGCTCAGATTCGCGGATGCCATGCTGATCCCGGAATCTAGTGCGTTGTCTCGCGGTTCCACGGTTCGTGTCAGGCCGCGGGCAAAAGTGGTTTCTGAAATCTTGTGTTGCTTGTACACGGAACAGTGAAAACATATTAAACACTTAATGAGAGGGAAAAGCTACATATGTCTGCATTTTAGTTGTTATTCTTTAGTAACGTCATTATTAATGCAATGGCTCGGAAAAAATTAGTTTTTAAGCAATGTAAAAAAAAAAAAAAATAACGCCCTCGGTCTTTGAGAAGGGGAAATTTCACATTTCGTATTTTTTTATTTAAACCGAAATTTTGATGACTGGATCGTGAATGTGAATTGAGAACTGTCTAATGTCACTGCTAAACTTTACCCTTCATCCAATTCGTTCGGCTATGAATTAATGTAAATATATGATTTGTAATTGAGTCTAAACATTACTGACAAACATTTTTAAAAGTGAGGCTCAAAATTTTTTGATATTAATAGATCAGTCAAACATCCGTATAATTCAATCAATGAAACAATCCATCATTTAACCAAAATATTATTGGATTAATTTCCTATTCGTTTGCTGAATAGTAACGCAAACAAGATTTAATTTAGAACTACTGGTATCCGTATGTATTGACATATTAACCTGTTGTACGCTGAAGTGATGCTAAAGTCAAACACAATCCATTTCAGAATACTGAAATGAGTAACAATCCAGTCTTACAGTACAAATCAGGATACTGGATGTAAATTCATTTAGCCAAAGTTTCAAGCAAGTAGTTTGTTTCCTCATAGTTGTAGAAGAACGATAGCCAGGATATGGACGTCGTAACATCCACAAGGAAGAGGAGTGGTTTTATAAATATCCTACGTTTCATTTATTCTAAGCTAAAAGCTAAATTTCTGGAAGATTTTGTCCCGAGATAAAAATCATAAAATAACAGATAGAAATACACTTATTTTGCGTAACGTTTTGGTAACAGATAAACTACTATGTTGTTAAGTAAACATTACGTGTCAGCTGATAGATGAAGTTAGCACTATCTAGAGCCACTTCAGAAGACTCGTTATTGGGTAGATCCTCCGATTTGTTTGGAATTCATTGGCTGCAGATCGCGGCCCACCCATATCACTGTAAACTAATAATTACAAGGATCTTTAACGCTTCGAATAATTAAATTCTGACGGTTCGGTTAAACTACTATAGCTTTTATCAGTCCATCGTACGCTCGGATTCACAGCAGAATTGACGTTTGTGTCTAGATTAAAAGAAATTTGGGTGCATTTTTATTTTCTCTTACACAATGAATATTCGTATATAATGAATGGATGAATTTTATAAATAATCTAGACGACAGTCTTAAAAAATCTACGAGTGAGAGCATTACAGCACTTGTTTCTCATTTAAGAATATAGTTGAATATTGGAGTGAAATAAAGTGTCTCTTAATGCTTGATAGCAGAGTATCAGGAAAGTGAAACACAGGTTATTTATAGAAGAAGGACGTTCATAATTTCCTGTTTCCGCATAAGTAGGCGGAAAATTTGGTAAGCACTGGCCTTGCTTTCGATCTTTCCTTCCAGTTTACTAAATGAATGGACTCTTTGTCATTATTGTATATGAATTCTTTTGTATATCACCATCAGTGTCGGTTTCAGTACTACCTTCTAGAAGTGTGTCTTCTTTATTTATCAAATGTAATGAGATATAATAATTCCTTTGTTCTAACAGTTATGGGCAGCAGTCTGGGAGCTTAATGGTTATGGCAGATGGAAAGAAATGGCAGTATCATGGGTTCTCAAATCACTTGGTCTAAATGAATTTTTACTGAATTTACTTTGTTCATGTCAGTAGTCAAGGACGATCAGTTGTTCGGATCCCACGGTATAGCCACGACTCAAGCCTAATACACAGCAAAGAGACTTTCACTAGGCTGCCGAAGTAATTTATAATTCAGATTTGATTTTACCTGAATGTATTATGATAGCATCGTGGTATGTGGAATGAAGAAACATTAAAACAGAAATGAAAAGCAGAACTGAAGAATTTCGTAATTACGAAATGTGAAGTGACTTGTCGCAGAAATCAATAGTACTGTATGTGGATTTTAATGAAAAGCCCTGGACTCTATCCATGCGGTGTTAGAACCATGTTATGGGTGATAAATTTTTTGCTATCAGATAGTTTTTTTTTGTTGAGATTTGATCCTTTATACTTCTCTCGTTTAAATAAATCTAGAGCAAAAGGGGTATATAACTTTTTTAACGACGTACAACCTTCCTTACGTCTCTATCATACAGTTTCATTATTTTTTTCTTTCTTTCATCTGCGTCTATCCAATCTGATTGAGTCTTAGCAGTGTCTTTCATGTTAATGGAGTCAGTTTTGCATTTCTATGTTCCTTTCGTTTCTTAGCTTTGTTGGCTTAGACTGATAGTATCTATTTTTGTGAAATGCAAAACCGACTCCATTAACATGAAAGACACTGCTAAGACTCAATCAGATTGGATAGACGCAGATGAAAGAAAGAAAAAAATAATGAAACTGTATGATAGAAATGTAAGGAAGGTTGTACGTCGTTAAAAAAGTTATATACCCCTTTTGCTCTAGATTTATTTAAACGAGAGAAGTATAAAGGATCAAATCTCAACAAACAAACAAAAAAAAAAAAAACTATCTGATAGCAAAAAATTTATCACCCATAACATGGTTCTAACACCGCATGGATAGAGTCCAGGGCTTCACAGAAATGAACCTTCAAATAAAAACTGTCAAAACTTTTCAAACGTGGCGTTGTAGAAGATATTTACATTTATGCTGGGCGATGAAGTCTAAAAAAAAAACACTTGTTTTGGAAATCGTGGCCTAAGAAAGAATTTGTAGGAAGATATATTCACAGAAATACGCTGGATATACAGGATAACAGTTTTAAGAGTCGTTATTTTCATTAAAATCCACATACAGAACTATTGATTTCTGCGACAAGTCACTTCACATTTCGTAATTACGAAATTCTTCAGTTCTGCTTTTCATTTCTGTTTTAATGTTTCTTCATTCCACATACCACGATGCTATCATAATACATTCAGGTAAAATCAAATCTGAATTATAAATTACTTCGGCAGCCTAGTGAAAGTCTCTTTGCTGTGTATTAGGCTTGAGTCGTGGCTATACCGTGGGATCCGAACAACTGATCGTCCTTGACTACTGACATGAACAAAGTAAATTCAGTAAAAATTCATTTAGACCAAGTGATTTGAGAACCCATGATACTGCCATTTCTTTCCATCTGCCATAACCATTAAGCTCCCAGACTGCTGCCCATAACTGTTAGAACAAAGGAATTATTATATCTCATTACATTTGATAAATAAAGAAGACACACTTCTAGAAGGTAGTACTGAAACCGACACTGATGGTGATATACAAAAGAATTCATATACAATAATGACATTCATTTAGTAAACTGGAAGGAAAGATCGAAAGCAAGGCCAGTGCTTACCAAATTTTCCGCCTACTTATGCGGAAACAGGAAATTATGAACGTCCTTCTTCTATAAATAACCTGTGTTTCACTTTCCTGATACTCTGCTATCAAGCATTAAGAGACACTTTATTTCACTCCAATATTCAACTATATTCTTAAATGAGAAACAAGTGCTGTAATGCTCTCACTCGTAGATTTTTTAAGACTGTCGTCTAGATTATTTATAAAATTCATCCATTCATTATATACGAATATTCATTGTGTAAGAGAAAATAAAAATGCACCCAAATTTCTTTTAATCTAGACACAAACGTCAATTCTGCTGTGAATCCGAGCGTACGATGGACTGATAAAAGCTATAGTAGTTTAACCGAACCGTCAGAATTTAATTATTCGAAGCGTTAAAGATCCTTGTAATTATTAGTTTACAGTGATATGGGTGGGCCGCGATCTGCAGCCAATGAATTCCAAACAAATCGGAGGATCTACCCAATAACGAGTCTTCTGAAGTGGCTCTAGATAGTGCTAACTTCATCTATCAGCTGACACGTAATGTTTACTTAACAACATAGTAGTTTATCTGTTACCAAAACGTTACGCAAAATAAGTGTATTTCTATCTGTTATTTTATGATTTTTATCTCGGGACAAAATCTTCCAGAAATTTAGAAACTGATAGCTTTTAGCTTAGAATAAATGAAACGTAGGATATTTATAAAACCATCCTCTTCCTTGTGGATGTTACGACATCCATATCCTGGCTATCGTTCTTCTACAACTATGAGGAAACAAACTACTTGCTTGAAACTTTGGCTAAATGAATTTACATCCAGTATCCTGATTTGTACTGTAAGACTGGATTGTTACTCATTTCAGTATTCTGAAATGGATTGTGTTTGACTTTAGCATCACTTCAGCGTACAACAGGTTAATATGTCAATACATACGGATACCAGTAGTTCTAAATTAAATCTTGTTTGCGTTACTATTCAGCAAACGAATAGGAAATTAATCCAATAATATTTTGGTTAAATGATGGATTGTTTCATTGATTGAATTATACGGATGTTTGACTGATCTATTAATATCAAAAAATTTTGAGCCTCACTTTTAAAAATGTTTGTCAGTAATGTTTAGACTCAATTACAAATCATATATTTACATTAATTCATAGCCGAACGAATTGGATGAAGGGTAAAGTTTAGCAGTGACATTAGACAGTTCTCAATTCACATTCACGATCCAGTCATCAAAATTTCGGTTTAAATAAAAAAATACGAAATGTGAAATTTCCCCTTCTCAAAGACCGAGGGCGTTATTTTTTTTTTTTTTTACATTGCTTAAAAACTAATTTTTTCCGAGCCATTGCATTAATAATGACGTTACTAAAGAATAACAACTAAAATGCAGACATATGTAGCTTTTCCCTCTCATTAAGTGTTTAATATGTTTTCACTGTTCCGTGTACAAGCAACACAAGATTTCAGAAACCACTTTTGCCCGCGGCCTGACACGAACCGTGGAACCGCGAGACAACGCACTAGATTCCGGGATCAGCATGGCATCCGCGAATCTGAGCCACTTACAGTACCGTCCTCACTGGATTACCAGAGACAGAAGCTAAGTTAATATCAACTTATAACCAGCCTGGCATTATCTTTCCTCCTTCCTCAAATTTCCTGTTTTTTTCTTGCAATTTCAGATTTCGGAAATAAGGTTATCATGTCATTATATTGAGGATATACATCAATTATATCATTACTAATCACTAGTAGGAGCATCATTTTGTTAAATACGGAACCTCGCATTAGCATGTTATTCGTCAATGATGATTTTTTGTTTTCGTAATAATAACTACTCACATTTTTTCAATTCTGATTTGCTTGCTAATAGCACTGTGTCCAACAGGAACATTAGCTACAAAAACCGCACATTAGTTTGATTTAGGTCCTTGTTATTTTTAAACAGCCATCATTACCCCAATCATCAATCTCCCGCCTTTGCCATCAGAACTAGAAAAAAATTGGTAAAGTTGAGTGGCACAAATCGTAATGGTTAAATTAAATTTATCGGAAAACTGGCTTTCAGTTCCTACTAGCGCTAGATGCGTTGACACTTTCTCATTTCAGCCAAAACATTAATTTTATGATTCTTTTCAACAGTTCCAATTGACCACGAAACATATATAAACTTACTTAAATGATATGTATTTTGCAACAAGTGAAAAGGAGATAAAGAATGAAAAAAAAAAAAAATTACAGCACCTGGGCTTGAACCGA
The DNA here is from genome assembly GCA_031002005.1 of Vandiemenella viatica. Taxonomy (NCBI): domain Eukaryota; kingdom Metazoa; phylum Arthropoda; class Insecta; order Orthoptera; family Morabidae; genus Vandiemenella; species Vandiemenella viatica. The sequence continues at coordinate 324,308,808 of CM061921.1, read as the reverse complement.
GAACCAGCACGTTGACAGCCCAGCGCGTTACCACTCAGACACCTAAACTTACAGAAGCTGGTGCTTCATCAATTATATGACCAAAGAAAATATATACATATAGATACAACATTCCGTGATTGAATAGTAATCTGTATAAAGAATCGAACTGTTACAAGAGAAGTAATCAGTTAAATGAAAATATTCTAGATGAGACTGGAACATAAATAATTTTTCATTTCGCCGATGTGTGTGTCCAGCTATGAGACACTATTTCTTGTATAGGGAAATTGCTACAGCTCTACTACTACGCAGAACATCGTGGCAACATCGCAGAAAGTAAATATGACAACGCTTACCAGGAAGTAGTCTTAACTTTCCTACTTCCTTCGGCAAGGAAGAATACCTTTATAACGCGTAAATAATACACGTAATAATTCAACACGAGCAGAACATTTGGCAAAAGTTTTTGTTGGTTTCACAATTATCCAACATACAGCTAGTAATTGAAAAAACGGTGGGAATCCATGTTAATTGCATGAGGGCAATACAAAAAGTAACGTCTCCCAAGCATTCATAGATAAAGAATCAAATTATTTAATTTTATTTATTTACCGTTTTAGAGGTTGAACAAATATCTATTTTTCTACATCTTTACCATTTCGGAACACGCGTTTGTCGGTGCTGTGACGGCTTGTGAATGACTAGGCGTCGTCTGAAAATCGTTTACGTTCTGATCTCTTATTCGGGAGGACATAGGTTCGAATCCAAGTTCGGCGATACAGATCTGTGGTTTCCAAGGTTTCCCCAAATCACTCCATATGAATACCGGAATGGGTTCTTTACAAGGGCATGGCCGAAATCCTTGCCACTACTCCTATCCAGCCAATAATCACCTCTATGTCGACGAGGCGTAAAATCATAGAAAAATAGATCTGGCTAAATTTATTGAGGAGGTCGCAGCTGGCTTGTAATCTATTAACAATACCTCCTCCCTATCCATATTTTTTTTGATTATTTCTTTACGTTTCATCGATGTTGAATTTATTAAAGAAGGGAACGGCCATGGCCTTCTATAAGAATCATCCCAGCATTTGCCTGGAGCCAGAGCGTTACCGCTCACACGCCACGCTCGGTCTTCCGGTCTTTAGTCATTATCAACCTTACTTTACCGGTAGACTGTGTTTGTTTGAATCCTTGAGACCTAGGCGATTATGGAGTCGATTATGACGGTGACGGGTGACAAAACTTGAGCGTTCCACTTTATACAGGAGACTAAAGAACAATCACGCTAACGGCGACATCCTCATTCGCCAAATGCTTGAATTTATTTATGTTATTCCAAACAAAGAATAACGCAGGTAATTTCACGCCTTGTTAAATAATGATCATTTATCCCCAGTATTTAATAAATCCCAATGCTGTAAAGATCATGAAGTAATAGTGTCAAAAACAACTAACAGCATTGTAGAAAACGGGAAAAACGGTACTTTAAGAACTCCCTGTCTTTAAGCCCAAATCTAAATTAACTTTAATTACTTATACCAGTTATAAAAGAATTTATTTTTGTCCTACGATAATAATCTGGATGTAAATTTTTTAGTGACAATGGTCAGTTTGATTTGTTGCGGTGCTAATATTTAGTTCTACGCGATTAACTCTCATTTATTTATATAGTGCATAATCATTATCGTCCACCTACAAAGAGAGCAAAAATTCCTCTTGTAAAAAATTTCTTTCTGAAACGCGATGATCGTTCTACTGTGAAATAATTATTTTGGAAACATGTGTGTCGTTTGAAAAGGGACAGATGATATGATTTCGGCGCGGCTTGAAACCTGTGTAGATTTTCGTCAGTTCTGCCGCCGCAAATCTTTCATGCTTACGTTGGCTATTAGTTACGAAACATTGGGTAGTTTCGCAGATCTTTTATCGTATTTCCTGACGCAGTTAGGAAAGAATCATGGATACCTTATACTCATAAGCAATGTGCAGTTTTGATACGCTTAAAAAGAAAATACAAGTAATGATAAATTTCAAAATTAAAAAAAAAAAAAAAAATAAGAACTACTTGGATTTGAACTCGGAACCGCTCGCTCAGCAGCCCGGAACGCTAACCATAGGACCACTGGACGCTCGGTGCTACTTTCCTCGTATAGGTGTATACAACGCAGCGAAGGAAGACTGTTTCATTCAATCCATCTTGGAGAGAGACACTTCCGAAATAATTTCTTGTTTCTGTAGTTTCGTAGTACTAAAAATTCTACCTCATGGAACATGATTATCCCTTGGTTTGTGGACTGACCAGATATATGAGTGAAATATTATCCGAAGGAATTATCAAAATGAGTATAACAATCTTATCGTTATAGTTTTATGCTAATCAACCGTAGTAATATATAGCATTGAGCCTGTTTCCTGCCTCACTTTAATGCAATCCCCGTTAATTACAACTTGTGGGATACGTTTCAAGATCTGAATTTTGGTAAAGTATTATAGAAATGTAATGGAAGGTTGATGAACTGTTCTGCCAATAAGAATCGTCAGTGGGAGGAGCTTAATTCCTACCTGTTAGCCAATTGTTTCCTGCATTGACTTAAGGAAATGAAAAATCTGCAGTATAGATGGCTCTGAATAAAATATCCACCAATGAAATTGCGAGGAGGCGGAGCCAGTATTGCGTTCCTGTTGCCTGGGATGACATTGATGCCAGATTGTGCAAAATAAGAGTGATAGAATATTTCAGCAGCGGCCAAAAGTAATGTCAAAGACTGTACATCCATACAGCGAGTTCGACATAAACAACAGCAAGCATCATGGAAGCGATGAAGTGGACAGATTGTGATTAACTGACAGACTCTCGTTACAAAAATCATCAGTCAGACGAGTTAAAGGCAGGTATCACCGTACATACATTACATGCACAAAAGAGTGACGCAGATACACATGTCCATGTCTACAGCGAGTTCAGCACAACTACCTGCACAATCATGAAACGAAATAGTGGTGAAGAACTCTCTTGCCTCATGACTGACTGAAAAACAGAACTCTTCTCACATATCATCGGCCTGACGAGAGAGAGACGGTGTGCAAAAGATGTTTTCGCCAACACACCTCAGTGTTTATCCATTAATAGTGTTAATCAGACACAATGATTACATGTACCATCAAAATCAGGTCACCAACAGTCTCATCCACACCACAACACTTTCAGCCATTCATTAACAGT
>CM061921.1:324050810-324304600 GCA_031002005.1 Vandiemenella viatica | reverse complement strand
CCTTTGACTTGCGCCAAATAAAACCGCTGAAAGGCGAGCGGCACACCCAAGCAACCACGCAAGGTGAGCCTACACGATTGCATGGTTTATACAAACTCGTGTTCTGCTATCTTGCGTAGACTCGCGGAAACCTTCCACAAAAGAAGCTACAATACAACTGAACCAGAAAGATTTAAAAAAGAAAAGTGTAGCAAATGAAAAAAGGCATAAAAAAGCTAAGCTTTTGACTGAGTCAAGTTACTGATGAACAATTTAAAAATCTTCAATTATTTATCTCGCAAATATTGAAAGATTACTAATTGTTCTAGTTCATATTAGTCATTATCTTATTTTGGCTTCTCATTTTAATTATGCTCATAGATTACTAAATTAGTTATAAAATTTTCAAATTAACATTCTTAAACATGTTTCTTTTTCTATTTTTGAGCTTTATACCAGATTAATTATTTACAATCAAAATCTAATTAAAACTTTAAATATCTTAATCATGCAATTAAACTTTCTAAATCGGGGAAAAATAGGCAAATTTTCTGGAAAAACCTGGAAATATCAGGGAATTTTTAAATCATTACCTTGTGGCCACCCATGTATGAAAATGCAGTTAGTGGCTTTGCTTTAAACTGTCATTCCTTTTATGGATTTGTTTTTAAGTTCAACATATATTGTTTAATTTTCATTGTTCCTCAGTGATTTTTATTGCAATAATCATGAACATACCAGATTTAATAGTTTGTTAAAATTGCAGTCTTATGATTTATGTATAAATGTTTAGAAAATTGTCATATTTGCATTCCGCTTACCAAATCTGGTGATTGAGTGGTTAATGTTGACACTTAGAATTTGGGAGGAAGAATTCTCTTGTATAATATTCTGAAATCCATCTACATGGATGCCAGTTATGGTGCCTTTAAAAAATTGTAGCTTAATTCTTTCTTCTTTCTTGGCACAAATCCTCTCTAGCGGTAATACCAGCTCTATATGTATTACCTTATAATAAGGATGGATAGGAAATATGACCCAACACTTACCAAAGATGAAGGCGATGGATACGATGAAAATAGTTTTATAAATAATAAAGATAATAAGTGCTGGGTCTGGTAGGAGGAATTATTGGAGATGAGGCCTTCTCCCCCCCCCCCTCCTATACTACGATCTGCGCCGGTAACGACATTAACGGATGGTGGTCGCTGTGTGCACATCTGACTCTGCTGGTGTCTTACTTCCGCACGAATAAGGCTATCGTCGAAATATTTCGCTTTTTTGTGCTTGTTTTTTGTTGTTCTTGTCCCAGCAGCCTTATATTTCATAAGTGTTGGGTCGTATTTCCCTATCCATCCTTAGTTTCATTGCCTTAAAGCATTTTCTTGCTCAGTGTTATTTTATTTCTATATATATATATATATAGATTATCAGTAATACCCCACTTTACGCGACCCGTTATGCGCTGTTTCGCTTTAGCGTGAATTTCAAATTTCGCGTTAAAATGCCTCGTATACACGAATTGCTTACTTAAGAATATGTATGTACAGTTTGACATTATTGGCCGCTGCTGAAATATTCTATCACTCTTATTTTGCACAATCTGGCATCAATGTCATCCCAGGCAACAGGAACGCAATACTGGCTCCGCCTCCTCGCAATTTCATTGGTGGATATTTTATTCAGAGCCATCTATACTGCAGATTTTTCATTTCCTTAAGTCAATGCAGGAAACAATTGGCTAACAGGTAGGAATTAAGCTCTCCCACTGACGATTCTTATTGGCAGAACAGTTCATCAACCTTCCATTATATTTCTATAATACTTTACCAAAATTCAGATCTTGAAACGTATCCCACAAGTTGTAATTAAGGGGGTTGCATTAAAGTGAGGCAGGAAACAGGCTCAATGCTATATATTACTACGGTTGATTACCATAAAACTATAACGATAAGATTGTTATACTCATTTTGATAATTCCTTCGGATAATATTTCACTCATATATCTGGTCAGTCCACAAACCAAGGGATAATCATGTTCCATTAGGTAGAATTTTTAGTACTACGAAAACAGAAACAAGAAATTATTTCGGAACTGTCTCTCTCCAAGATGGATTGAATGAAACAGTCTTACTTCGCTGCGTTGTATACACCTATACGAGGAAAGTAGCACCGAGCGTCCAGTGGTCCTATGGTTAGCGTTCCGGGCTGCTGAGCGAGCGGTTCCGAGTTCAAATCCAAGTAGTTCTTATTTTTTTTTTTTTTTTAATTTTGAAATTTATCATTACTTGTATTTTCTTTTTAAGCGTATCAAAACTGCACATTGCTTATGAGTATAAGGTATCCATGATTCTTTCCTAACTGCGTCAGGAAATACGAAAAAGATCTGCGAAACTACCCAATGTTTCGTAACTAATAGCCAACGTAAGCATGAAAGATTTGCGGCGGCAGAACTGACGAAAATCTACACAGGTTTCAAGCCGCGCCGAAATCATATCATCTGTCCCTTTTCAAAAGACACACATGTGTCCAAAATAATTATTTCACAGTAGAACGATCATCGCGTTTCAGAAAGAAATTTTTTACAAGAGGAATTTTTGCTCTCTTTGTAGGTGGACGATAATGATTATGCACTATATAAATAAATGAGAGTTAATCGCGTAGAACTAAATAATAGCACCGCAACAAATTAAATGACCATTGTCACTAAAAAATTTACATCCAGATTATTATCGTAGGACAAAAATAAATTCTTTTATAACTGGTATAAGTAATTAAAGTTAATTTAGATTTGGGCTTAAAGACAGGGAGTTCTTAAAGTACCGTTTTTCCCGTTTTCTACAATGCTGTTAGTTGTTTTTGACACTATTACTTCATGATCTTTACAGCATTGGGATTTATTAAATACTGGGGATAAATGCGCATTATTTAACAAGGCGTGAAATTACCTGCGTTATTCTTTGTTTGGAATAACATAAATAAATTCAAGCATTTGGCGAATGAGGATGTCGCCGTTCGCGTGATTGTTCTTTAGTCTCCTGTATAAAGTGGAACGCTCAAGTTTTGTCACCGTCATAATCGACTCCATAATCGCCTAGGTCTCAAGGATTCAAACAAACACAGTCTACCGGTAAAGTAAGGTTGATAATGACTAAAGACCGGAAGACCGAGCGTGGCGTGTGAGCGGTAACGCTCTGGCTCCAGGCAAATGCTGGGATGATTCTTATAGAAGGCCATGGCCGTTCCCTTCTTTAATAAATTCAACATCGATGAAACGTAAAGCAATAAACAAAAAAAATAAGGATAGGGAGGAGGTATTGTTAATAGATTACAAGCCAGCTGCGACCTCCTCAATAAATTTAGCCAGATCTATTTTTCTATGATTTTACGCCTCGTCGACATAGAGGTGATTATTGGCTGGATAGGAGTAGTGGCAAGGATTTCGGCCATGCCCTTGTAAAGAACCCATTCCGGTATTCATATGGAGTGATTTGGGGAAACCTTGGAAACCACAAATCTGTATCGCCGAACTTGGATTCGAACCTATGTCCTCCCGAATAAGAGATCAGAACGTAAACGATTTTCAGACGACGCCTAGTCATTCACAAGCCGTCACAGCACCGACAAACGCGTGTTCCGAAATGGTAAAGATGTAGAAAAATAGATATTTGTTCAACCTCTAAAACGGTAAATAAATAAAATAAAATAATTTGATTCTTTATCTATGAATGCTTGGGAGACGTTACTTTTTGTATTGCCCTCATGCAATTAACATGGATTCCCACCGTTTTTCAATTACTAGCTGTATGTTGGATAATTGTGAAACCAACAAAAACTTTTGCCAAATGTTCTGCTCGTGTTGAATTATTACGTAGATATTATTTACGCGTTATAAAGGTATTCTTCCTTGCCGAAGGAAGTAGGAAACTTAAGACTACTTCCTGGTAAGCGTTGTCATATTTACTTTCTGCGATGTTGCCACGATGTTCTGCGTAGTAGTAGAGCTGTAGCAATTTCCCTATACAAGAAATAGTGTCTCATAGCTGGACACACACATCGGCGAAATGAAAAATTATTTATGTTCCAGTCTCATCTAGAATATTTTCATTTAACTGATTACTTCTCTTGTAACAGTTCGATTCTTTATACAGATTACTATTCAATCACGGAATGTTGTATCTATATGTATATATTTTCTTTGGTCATATAATTGATGAAGCACCAGCTTCTGTAAGTTTAGGTGTCTGAGTGGTAACGCGCTGGGCTGTCAACGTGCTGGTTCTCGGTTCAAGCCCAGGTGCTGTAATTTTTTTTTTTCATTCTTTATCTCCTTTTCACTTGTTGCAAAATACATATCATTTAAGTAAGTTTATATATGTTTCGTGGTCAATTGGAACAGTTGAAAAGAATCATAAAATTAATGTTTTGGCTGAAATGAGAAAGTGTCAACGCATCTTGCGCCAATAGGAACTGAAAGCCAGTTTTCCGATAAATTTAATTTAACCATTACGATTTGTGCCACTCAACTTTACCAATTTTTTTCTAGTTCTGATGGCAAAGGCGGGAGATTGATGATTGGGGTAATGATGGCTGTTTAAAAATAACAAGGACCTAAATCAAACTAATGTGCGGTTTTTGTAGCTAATGTTCCTGTTGGACACAGTGGTATTAGCAAGCAAATCAGAATTGAAAAAATGTGAGTAGTTATTATTACGAAAACAAAAAATCATCATTGACGAATAACATGCTAATGCGAGGTTCCGTATTTAAAAAAATGATGCTCCTACTAGTGATCAGTAATGATATAATTGATGTATATCCTCAATATAATGACATGATAACCTTATTTCCGAAATCTGAAATTGCAAGAAAAAAACAGGAAATTTGAGGAAGGAGGAAAGATAATGCCAGGCTGGTTATAAGTTGATATTACCTTAACTTCTGTCTCTGGTAATCCAGTGAGGACGGTACTGTAAGTGGCTCAGATTCGCGGAGCCATGCTGATCCCGGAATCTAGTGCGTTGTCTCGCGGTTCCACGGTTCGTGTCAGGCCGCGGGCAAAAGTGGTTTCGTTATTTTCTGGTGTTGCTTGTACACGGGACAGTGAAAACATATTATACACTTAATGAGAGGCAAAAGCTACATATGTCTGCATTTTCGTTGTTATTCTTTAGTAACGTAATTATTAATGCAATGGCTCGGAAAAAATTAGTTTTTAAGTAATGTAAAAAAAAAAAAAAAAAAACGGCCTCTGTCTTTGAGAAGGGGAAATTTCACATTTCGTATTTTTTTTATTTAAAACGAAATTTTGATGACTGGATCGTGAATGTGAATTGAGTACTGTCTAATGTCACTGCTAAACTTTACCCTTCATCCAATTCGTTCGGCTATGAATTAATGTAAATATATGATTTGTAATTGAGTCTAAACATTACTGACAAACATTTTTAAAAGTGAGGCTCAAAATTTTTTGATATTAATAGATCAGTCAAACATCCGTATAATTCAATCAATGAAACAACCATCATTCAACCAAAATATTATTGGATTAATTTCCTATTCGTTTGCTGAATAGTAACGCAAACAAGATTTAATTTAGAACTACTGGTATCTGTATGTATTGACATATTAACCTGTTGTACGCTGAAGTGATGCTAAAGTCAAACACAATCCATTTCAGAATACTGAAATGAGTAACAATCCAGTCTTACAGTACAAATCAGGATACTGGATGTAAATTCATTTAGCCAAAGTTTCAAGCAAGTAGTTTGTTTCCTCATAGTTGTAGAAGAACGATAGCCAGGATATGGACGTCGTAACATCCACAAGGAAGAGGAGTGGTTTTTGTAAATATCCTACGTTTCATTTATTCTAAGCTAAAAGCTATCAGTTTCTAAATTTCTGGAAGATTTTGTCCCGAGATAAAAATCATAAAATAACAGATAGAAATAGTGACACTTATTTTGCGTAACGTTTTGGTAACAGATAAACTACTATGTTGTTAAGTAAAAATTACGTGTCAGCTGATAGATGAAGTTAGCACTATCTAGAGCCACTTCAGAAGACTCGTTATTGGGTAGATCCTCCGATTTGTTTGGAATTCATTGGCTGCAGATCGCGGCCCACCCATATCACTGTAAACTAATAATTACAAGGATCTTTAACGCTTCGAATAATTAAATTCTGACGGTTCGGTTTAACTACTATAGCTTTTATCAGTCCATCGTTCGCTCGGATTCACAGCAGAATTGACGTTTGTGTCTAGATTAAAAGAAATTTGGGTGCATTTTTATTTTCTCTAACACAATGAATATTCGTATAGAATGAATGGATGAATTTTATAAATAATCTATACGACAGTCTTAAAAAATCTACGAGTGAGAGCATTACAGCACTTGTTTCTCATTTAAGAATACAGTTGAATATTGGAGTGAAATAAAGTGTCTCTTAATGCTTGATAGCAGAGTATCAGGAAAGTGAAACACAGGTTATTTATAGAAGACGGACGTTCATAATTTCCTGTTTCCGCATAAGTAGGCGGAAATTTTGGTAAGCACTGGCCTTGCTTTCGATCTTTCCTTCCAGTTTACTAAATGAATGGACTCTTTGTCATTATTGTATATGAATTCTTTTGTATATCACCATCAGTGTCGGTTTCAGTACTACCTTCTAGAAGTGTGTCTTCTTTATTTATCAAATGTAATGAGATATAATAATTCCTTTGTTCTAACAGTTATGGGCAGCAGTCTGGGAGCTTAATGGTTATGGCAGATGGAAAGAAATGGCAGTATCATGGGTTCTCAAATCACTTGGTCTAAATGAATTTTTACTGAATTTACTTTGTTCATGTCAGTAGTCAAGGACGATCAGTTGTTCGGATCCCATGGTATAGCCACGACTCAAGCCTAATACACAGCAAAGAGACTTTCACTAGGCTGCCGAAGTAATTTATAATTCAGATTTCATTTTACCTGAATGTATTATGATAGCATCGTGGTATGTGGAATGAAGAAACATTAAAACAGAAATGAAAAGCAGAACTGAAGAATTTCGTAATTACGAAATGTGAAGTGACTTGTCGCAGAAATCAATAGTTCTGTATGTGGATTTTAATGAAAAGCCCTGGACTCTATCCATGCGGTGTTAGAACCATGTTATGGGTGATAAATTTTTTGCTATCAGATAGTTTTTTTGTTTTTTTTTTGAGATTTGATCCTTTATACTTCTCTCGTTTAAATAAATCTAGAGCAAAAGGGGTATATAACTTTTTTAACGACGTACAACCTTCCTTACATTTCTATCATACAGTTTCATTATTTTTTTCTTTCTTTCATCTGCGTCTATCCAATCTGATTGAGTCTTAGCAGTGTCTTTCATGTTAATGGAGTCGGTTTTGCATTTCACAAAAATAGTGTATAATCGCTGATGAGATACTATCAGTCTAAGCCAACAAAGCTAAGAAACGAAAGGAACATAGAAATGCAAAACCGACTCCATTAACATGAAAGACACTGCTAAGACTCAATCAGATTGGATAGACGCAGATGAAAGAAAGAAAAAAATAATGAAACTGTATGATAGAAACGTAAGGAAGGTTGTACGTCGTTAAAAAAGTTATATACCCCTTTTGCTCTAGATTTATTTAAACGAGAGAAGTATAAAGGATCAAATCTCAACAAAAAAAAAACTATCTGATAGCAAAAAATTTATCACCCATAACATGGTTCTAACACCGCATGGATAGAGTCCAGGGCTTTTCATTAAAATCCACATACAGAACTATTGATTTCTGCGACAAGTCACTTCACATTTCGTAATTACGAAATTCTTCAGTTCTGCTTTTCATTTCTGTTTTAATGTTTCTTCATTCCACATACCACGATGCTATCATAATACATTCAGGTAAAATGAAATCTGAATTATAAATTACTTCGGCAGCCTAGTGAAAGTCTCTTTGCTGTGTATTAGGCTTGAGTCGTGGCTATACCATGGGATCCGAACAACTGATCGTCCTTGACTACTGACATGAACAAAGTAAATTCAGTAAAAATTCATTTAGACCAAGTGATTTGAGAACCCATGATACTGCCATTTCTTTCCATCTGCCATAACCATTAAGCTCCCAGACTGCTGCCCATAACTGTTAGAACAAAGGAATTATTATATCTCATTACATTTGATAAATAAAGAAGACACACTTCTAGAAGGTAGTACTGAAACCGACACTGATGGTGATATACAAAAGAATTCATATACAATAATGACAAAGAGTCCATTCATTTAGTAAACTGGAAGGAAAGATCGAAAGCAAGGCCAGTGCTTACCAAAATTTCCGCCTACTTATGCGGAAACAGGAAATTATGAACGTCCGTCTTCTATAAATAACCTGTGTTTCACTTTCCTGATACTCTGCTATCAAGCATTAAGAGACACTTTATTTCACTCCAATATTCAACTGTGCTGTAATGCTCTCACTCGTAGATTTTTTAAGACTGTCGTATAGATTATTTATAAAATTCATCCATTCATTCTATACGAATATTCATTGTGTTAGAGAAAATAAAAATGCACCCAAATTTCTTTTAATCTAGACACAAACGTCAATTCTGCTGTGAATCCGAGCGAACGATGGACTGATAAAAGCTATAGTAGTTAAACCGAACCGTCAGAATTTAATTATTCGAAGCGTTAAAGATCCTTGTAATTATTAGTTTACAGTGATATGGGTGGGCCGCGATCTGCAGCCAATGAATTCCAAACAAATCGGAGGATCTACCCAATAACGAGTCTTCTGAAGTGGCTCTAGATAGTGCTAACTTCATCTATCAGCTGACACGTAATTTTTACTTAACAACATAGTAGTTTATCTGTTACCAAAACGTTACGCAAAATAAGTGTCACTATTTCTATCTGTTATTTTATGATTTTTATCTCGGGACAAAATCTTCCAGAAATTTAGAAACTGATAGCTTTTAGCTTAGAATAAATGAAACGTAGGATATTTATAAAACCACTCCTCTTCCTTGTGGATGTTACGACGTCCATATCCTGGCTATCGTTCTTCTACAACTATGAGGAAACAAACTACTTGCTTGAAACTTTGGCTAAATGAATTTACATCCAGTATCCTGATTTGTACTGTAAGACTGGATTGTTACTCATTTCAGTATTCTGAAATGGATTGTGTTTGACTTTAGCATCACTTCAGCGTACAACAGGTTAATATGTCAATACATACAGATACCAGTAGTTCTAAATTAAATCTTGTTTGCGTTACTATTCAGCAAACGAATAGGAAATTAATCCAATAATATTTTGGTTGAATTATACGGATGTTTGACTGATCTATTAATATCAAAAAATTTTGAGCCTCACTTTTAAAAATGTTTGTCAGTAATGTTTAGACTCAATTACAAATCATATATTTACATTAATTCATAGCCGAACGAATTGGATGAAGGGTAAAGTTTAGCAGTGACATTAGACAGTACTCAATTCACATTCACGATCCAGTCATCAAAATTTCGTTTTAAATAAAAAAAATACGAAATGTGAAATTTCCCCTTCTCAAAGACAGAGGCCGTTTTTTTTTTTTTTTTTTTACATTACTTAAAAACTAATTTTTTCCGAGCCATTGCATTAATAATTACGTTACTAAAGAATAACAACGAAAATGCAGACATATGTAGCTTTTGCCTCTCATTAAGTGTATAATATGTTTTCACTGTCCCGTGTACAAGCAACACCAAGATAACGCTCATGAAACCACTTTTGCCCGCGGCCTGACACGAACCGTGGAACCGCGAGACAACGCACTAGATTCCGGGATCAGCATGGCTCCGCGAATCTGAGCCACTTACAGTACCGTCCTCACTGGATTACCAGAGACAGAAGTTAAGGTAATATCAACTTATAACCAGCCTGGCATTATCTTTCCTCCTTCCTCAAATTTCCTGTTTTTTTCTTGCAATTTCAGATTTCGGAAATAAGGTTATCATGTCATTATATTGAGGATATACATCAATTATATCATTACTGATCACTAGTAGGAGCATCATTTTTTTAAATACGGAACCTCGCATTAGCATGTTATTCGTCAATGATGATTTTTTGTTTTCGTAATAATAACTACTCACATTTTTTCAATTCTGATTTGCTTGCTAATACCACTGTGTCCAACAGGAACATTAGCTACAAAAACCGCACATTAGTTTGATTTAGGTCCTTGTTATTTTTAAACAGCCATCATTACCCCAATCATCAATCTCCCGCCTTTGCCATCAGAACTAGAAAAAAATTGGTAAAGTTGAGTGGCACAAATCGTAATGGTTAAATTAAATTTATCGGAAAACTGGCTTCAGTTCCTATTGGCGCAAGATGCGTTGACACTTTCTCATTTCAGCCAAAACATTAATTTTATGATTCTTTTCAACTGTTCCAATTGACCACGAAACATATATAAAACTTACTTAAATGATATGTATTTTGCAAACAAGTGAAAAGGAGATAAAGAATGAAAAAAAAAAAAAAAATTACAGCACCTGGGCTTGAACCGAGAACCAGCACGTTGACAGCCCAGCGCAGTTACCACTCAGTCACCTAAACTTACAGAAGCTGGTGCTTCATCAATTATATGACCAAAGAAAATATATACATATAGATACAACATTCCGTGATTGAATAGTAATCTGTATAAAGAATCGAACTGTTACAAGAGAAGTAATCAGTTAAATGAAAATATTCTAGATGAGACTGGAACATAAATAATTTTTCATTTCGCCGATGTGTGTGTCCAGCTATGAGACACTATTTCTTGTATAGGGAAATTGCTACAGCTCTACTACTACGCAGAACATCGTGGCAACATCGCAGAAAGTAAATATGACAACGCTTACCAGGAAGTAGTCTTAACTTTCCTACTTCCTTCGGCAAGGAAGAATACCTTATAACGCGGTAAATAATACACGTAATAATTCAACACGAGCAGAACATTTGGCAAAAGTTTTTGTTGGTTTCACAATTATCCAACATACAGCTAGTAATTGAAAAAACGGTGGGAATCAATGTTAATTGCATGAGGGCAATACAAAAAGTAACGTCTCCCAAGCATTCATAGATAAAGAATCAAATTATTTAATTTTATTTATTTACCGTTTTAGAGGTTGAACAAATATCTATTTTATCTACATCTTTACCATTTCGGAACACGCGTTTTGTCGGTGCTGTGACGGCTTGTGAATGACTAGGCGTCGTTCTGAAAATCGTTTACGTTCTGATCTCTTATTCGGGAGGACATAGTTTCGAATCCAAGTTCGGCGATACAGATCTGTGGTTTTCCATGGTTTCCCCAAATCACTCCATATGAATACCGGAATGGGTTCTTTACAAGGGCATGGCCAAAATCCTTGCCACTACTCCTATCCAGTCAATAATCACCTCTATGTCGAGGAGGCGTAAAATCATAGAAAAATAGATCTGGCTAAATTTATTGAGGAGGTCGCAGCTGGCTTGTAATCTATTAACAATACCTCCTCCCTATCCATATTTTTTTTGATTATTTCTTTACGTTTCATCGATGTTGAATTTATTAAAGAAGGGAACGGCCATGGCCTTCTATAAGAATCATCCCAGCATTTGCCTGGAGCCAGAGCGTTACCGCTCACACGCCACGCTCGGTCTTCCGGTCTTTAGTCATTATCAACCTTACTTTACCGGTAGACTGTGTTTGTTTGAATCCTTGAGACCTAGGCGATTATGGAAGTCGATTATGACGGGTGACAAAACTTGAGCGTTCCACTTTATACAGGAGACTAAAGAACAATCACGCTAACGGCGACATCCTCATTCGCCAAATGCTTGAATTTATTTATGTTATTCCAAACAAAGAATAACGCAGGTAATTTCACACCTTGTTAAATAATGATCATTTATCCCCAGTATTTAATAAATCCCAATGCTGTAAAGATCATGAAGTAATAGTGTCAAAAACAACTAACAGCATTGTAGAAAACGGGAAAAACGGTTATTTAAGAACTCCCTGTCTTTAAGCCCAAATCTAAATTAACTTTAATTACTTATACCAGTTATAAAAGAATTTATTTTTGTCCTACGATAATAATCTGGATGTAAATTTTTTAGTGACAATGGTCGTTTGATTTGTTGCGGTGCTAATATTTAGTTCTACGCGATTAACTCTCATTTATTTATATAGTGCATAATCATTATCGTCCACCTACAAAGAGAGCAAAAATTCCTCTTGTAAAAAATTTCTTTCTGAAACGCGATGATCGTTCTACTGTGAAATAATTATTTTGGAAACATGTGTGTCGTTTGAAAAGGGACAGATGATATGATTTCGGCGCGGCTTGAAACCTGTGTAGATTTTCGTCAGTTCTGCCGCCGCAAATCTTTCATGCTTACGTTGGCTATTAGTTACGAAACATTGGGTAGTTTCGCAGATCTTTATCGTATTTCCTGACGCAGTTAGGAAAGAATCATGGATACCTTATACTCATAAGCAATGTGCAGTTTTGATACGCTTAAAAAGAAAATACAAGTAATGATAAATTTCAAAATTAAAAAAAAAAAAAAAATAAGAACTACTTGGATTTGAACTCGGAACCGCTCGCTCGGCAGCCCGGAACGCTAACCATAGGACCACTGGACGCTCAGTGCTACTTTCCTCGTATAGGTGTATACAACGCAGCGAAGGAAGACTGTTTCATTCAATCCATCTTGGAGAGAGACACTTCCGAAATAATTTCTTGTTTCTGTAGTTTCGTAGTACTAAAAATTCTGCCTCATGGAACATGATTATCCCTTGGTTTGTGGACTGACCAGATATATGAGTGAAATATTATCCCAAGGAATTATCAAAATGAGTATAACAATCTTATCGTTATAGTTTTATGCTAATCAACCGTAGTAATATATGGCATTGAGCCTGTTTCCTGCCTCACTTTAATGCAATCCCGTTAATTACAACTTGTGGGATACGTTTCAAGATCTGAATTTTGGTAAAGTATTATAGAAATGTAATGGAAGGTTGATGAACTGTTCTGCCAATAAGAATCGTCAGTGGGAGGAGCTTAATTCCTACCTGTTAGCCAATTGTTTCCTGCATTGACTTAAGGAAATGAAAAATCTGCAGTATAGATGGCGCTGAATAAAATATCCACCAATGAAATTTCGAGGAGGCGGAGCCAGTATTGCGTTCCTGTTGCCTGGGATGACATTGATGCCAGATTGTGCAAAATAAGAGTGATAGAATATTTCAGCAGCGGCCAGAAGTAATGTCAAAGACTGTACATACATATTCTTAAGTAAGCAATTCGTGTAATACGAGGCATTTTAACGCGAAATTTGAAATTCACGCTAAAGCGAAACAGCGCATAACGGGGTCGCGTAAAGTGGGGTATTACTGTATATATATATATATATATATAAATAAAATAACACTGAGCAAGAAAATGCTTTAAGGCAATGAAACTAAGGATGGATAGGGAAATACGACCCAACACTTATGAAATATGAAGGCGGCTGGGACGAAGAACACAAAAAACAAGCACAAAAAAGCGAAATATTTCGACGATAGCCTTATTCGTGCGGAAGTAAGACACCAGGCAGAGTCAGATGTGCACACAGCGACCACCATCCGGTTAATGTCGTTACCGGCGCAGATCGTAGTATAGGAGGGGGGGGGGGGGAGAAGGCCTCAATCTCCAATAAATTCCTCCTACCAGACCCAGCACTTATTATCTTTATTATTTATAAAACTTATTTTCATCGTATCCATCGCCTTCATCTTTGGTAAGTGTTGGGTCATATTTCCCTATCCATCCTTAGTTATAAGGTATATACATATAGGAGCTATGGTATTACAGCTAGGAGAGGATTTGTGCCAAGAAAGAAGAAAGAATTAAGCTACAATTTTTTAAAGGCACCATACTGGCATCCATGTAGATGGATTTCAGAATATTATAGAGAATTCTTGGCCTCCCAAATTCTAAGTGTCAACATTAACCACTCAATCACCAGATTTGGTAAGCTGAATGCAAATATGACAATTTTCTAAACATATTATACATAAAATCATAAGACTGCAAATTTAACAAACTATTAAATCTGGTATGTTCATGAATTATTGCAATAAAAATCACTGAGGAACAATATGGAAAAATTAAACAAATATATGTTGAACTTAAAAACAAATCCAATAAAAAGGAATGACAGTTTAAAGCAAAGCCACTAACGCATTTTCATACAGGGTGGCCACAAGGTAATGATTTAAAAATTCCGATATTTCCAGGTTTTCCAGAAAAATTTGCCATATTTTTCCCCGATTTAGAAAGTTTAATTGCATGATTAAGATATTTAAAGTTTTAATTAGATTTTGATTGTAAATAATTAAATCTGGTATAAAGCTCAAAAAATTAGAAAAAGAAACATGTTTAAGAATGTTAATTTGAAAATTTTATAACTAATTTAGTAATCTTATGAAGCATAATTAAAAATGAGAAGCACAAAAATAAGATAATGACTAATATGAACTAGAACAAATTAGTAATCTTTCAATATTTGCGAGATAAAATAATTGAAGATTTTTAAATTGTTCATCAGTAACTTGACTCAGTCAAAAGCTTAGCTTTTTTATGCCTTTTTTTCATTTGCTACACTTTTCTTTTCAAATCTTCTGGTTCAGTTATTGTAGCTTCTTTTGTGGAAGTTTCCGCGAGTCTACGCAAGATAGCATGAACACGAGTTTGTATAAACCATGCAATCGTGTAGGCTCACCTTGCGTGGTTGCTTGGGTGTGCCGCTCGCCTTAGCAGCGGTTTATTTGGCGCAAGTCAAAGGCACGAGCACAATGTTTATACTGTCACATCGATTCAGCATTTGAAAGAGCTCTGAATGACGCAAAACTTTATAAATCGTACCTATTTAGACATCTGGTTTGTATTTACATGATCTTATGTATTATTTTGTTACTTCTTTAATTCGCATTATATCATTAATACAAAAGTTATTAAGCCGTATAATTATCGCTATTCACATTTTTGCTGGCATTGGTATCTTGAATCTAGGTTTTTGTCTTGATATTAAAGGTTCAATTTTTCTCAAAAAAAGTACAAAACCAGCTTGTGACATTCTACAGGACTTCGAAGACTCTCGACAAATTCAATTTTTTTGGAACATCTGTTTCACACTTAGCTTCATCCACCCTTTTTTAAATATAATTTCGAATGCTGAGTTCCAGAGATAGTTCATGTCAGCACTCGCGTACGAACATCACGTGTTCGTATCACGATGACGCGCAATACGAGATGCAAGTTGCTAGTGTAAATGCGGTATCTGTTGGCTATTTTATTTCAAAAATAATAAAGCTGAATTATTTAATGCAGAAGTTCAATAATAAAATAAATTATCAAAAAATTTCCAAATTTTGGGTTGCTGCAATTAAAATTCCCTGATAATTTTTGAAATTACTTGGATTCCCTGATATTTCAAGGGTGCTTTAAATTCTCTGATAATTCCAGATTTTCCAGGTCTGTGGCCACTCTGTGATACATTGTTCAGACTACAGTTTACTCGACTGTAGGAATAAGTAAATCAATTGCCTGTTTGACAAATTAATCATAGCTTCCGTTATTACTACAATATACAAAATACATATCCACAAATAATAAAATAAAAAACACGCACACACACATATATCATAACTTGGATGTCATCCCAATCCCCTGACACCAAATCATATTGAGAATGGAGGAAACATGGAAAGGAAAATTATATTCTCGTGTTTGTAGAGACAATGGAAAGCAGGGAATACATACAATCTTCTTCTGGATTGGTCCATTACACTTAAGGTCATGGCATGCATCACATAATCAACACATAATTGTAGAAAAGTGGTCTCACAAAAACCAGCTGGTGAAACTGAGATGGAGAAAATCTTAAAATCACGGAATAGAATTCTGAAATAACAGCAAATCTGAGAATATGCCAATAAAACCCAGAGCAAGGGTTCAACATAGCATGACTAGAGGCAATGGCATCTACTGAAGGAAGCAAGAAATCTAATGTTTAGAAGGGAAGTTGTGTAAAGAAGTAACCGGTAAGGCATTAGGAGGAAAAATTTAAACTTTATCATGAAATATGAAGCTGACACAGAAGATGGAGAGTTTGTTTTGAACAAGAGAGGAGGAGAGGAAATTCTACAGCCAACAAATTCTGTAGTCCGATAGGCAACATGCTAGAGCAAAAACATGGCTGAGTATCCCAACATACACACATGTCAACACAAGAAATCACTGCATCTGCTGGTGGTGGCCGTTATCTCAGTGACTGTTGGGGCTGTCTGGTATTCCACAAAATAAGATTTTTGTGGCTGGAAAAGCAATTTACACGGTTGGTTGTGGAGTTTCTTCACCATAAGGCAGCCATCAATTTGGAGCAACAGATGTGGCAGTCCTTTGCTTCAAATTTCTAATATTAACTATAGTGTATTTATTAAATCCAGCTTGTAAAATAAAATAGAACCGGCATTGGACCAGGATGTTAAAAGAAAAATAAAAGTAAATCTTGACGTTTGCTGTTGATAACTGAATGCATACTCAATTTATGACCCACGTCTATGATCAGCAGCATCTTGGCTAATGACACGTGACTACACATTGCATTAGTATTTTGCAAATTTCCCAACTGCACTGGTCTCTCACAGTTGTCTACATTCTACTTACCATATTTTATGCACTATAAGATGCTCCTTAATTTTTAAGCAATTTTTTTTAAATAACATTTTACAATTTTTATCATTAGATTGCACAGCCAGACTAAAAAAATTCTTAGTTTATAAAACCGAACTGACCTTTAAAATCCACAAAAATCATCATCTGAATTTTCTTCTTCTTCTTCCTCTTCATTGTCATCACTGTCCTCTTCATAACTAAGATCGTCTTCATTGCCATCGAGAGCGTTACTTATGTCACACGTCTTGAAAGATTTAACACTATCATCTTCTCTCACTCTAGACCACAACTGTTTTACTCACTGACACATTTGTTTGATTGTGGGTCGTTTTAAGCTCCCTTCGACATGAATTCATGCTGGGTTTCATCCATCATCCATTTGTTCTATTCCTCTCCCATATTCTCTTTAAAAGGTTTATTTGTCGAGACATCAAGAGGTTGCAATTGTGAAGTAAGTCCTCCCAGAATAACAGCAAACTCTGTATTTCCGTCTCAATTTCTCTTTCACAAATTTTTTCAAATGACTACTAAACTGATCTAGCACAAGAGAACTCTTCTTGAATAAAGCACTTTTCCTTCTCTCTCACACTCTGTTAATCCATAATTTCATAACTGCCTTGTCCATCCAACCCTTGTCATGAACTTGAATAACACCACCTGGCGGTAGCATTTCAGAAGGTTTTGGCATTGTTTTGCACTTGAAAATGATCATTGGATTAAGTTTAGTATTTTCAACACAATATGAAAGGACATCAGTGTAGTGCATTTTTTCATGTCCGCTAGTTATTATAGTTACAGTTTTAGCACCTTACATGGCAACAGTTCTGTTACTCAGCACATCAAATGTCTGAGGAGTTTCATCCATATTCACTATTTGGCTTAGTTCTACACTGGTTTTCTTTCGATGTTGAAAAATAAAATGATGGAAAGATAATATCTTATCTTCATACTCTTATAGAATTTTCTGAGATGTTTCGGTTTTGGTTTGCATGCAAGTCCATGACATTTCATAAACCTGTAGCACCAACCAACTCTACCTACCCTTAAAGTCTGTTAAGTTTCACTGTAGTGCTAGCTTACGAACATGTATATGAATCATTTTTGTATTAATTCCAATGCCATTTTGACTGTGTCCTTGAATCCATTTCAATACGTCTTCTAGTTTTGACCATTTTGCATTCAGTTCTTTATTTGCACATTTAGTCTTCCTCATTTTTTTCAGTTCTTCTTTACTAACCCACCAATCACAAATGGATTTTTCTGTTGATGGAGACCCGAAATGCCTCTCAGCTGCTCTGTTTCCATGTTCTTCAGCATATGATATTATTTTCAATTTATAGCCCACATCATACGAATATCTTTTATTTTTTTCCATTACAAAACTAGCTACTAAAAAAACATTGTACTGTTACCAATAACAAAAATCACTTTCAAGTTCGCTGGCACCATAGGCTGCAATGACACAGCATAGGCTAGACAATGTTCTGGGTCTGTGATGGCAGGGTGGGAGGGAGACAGCGTTAGCATGCTTGTGAATCCCTGCTACTCGCTAGTCGTATCGGTGCACTCCTACTGTCATTTGAATTGTTGCCAGACAAAGATAGGTTTCCTGTAGCATCAAATATATGGTCATTTTTAAGATTGGTGGGAATTTTAAATCAAACACTGGACATTTTTATATTAATTTCGAGTATAAGATGCACCTGAATTTTGGAGGCAATTTTTTGAAGAAAACGTGTCTCTTATAGTCCGCAAAATATGGTAAATCATATAGAAGCTAATGCAGTACAGAGTGAGTCATAACACTATAACCAAACTTTTGAGCAATTTGAAAACACTGCACCAATACACAGATTTTCTAAATTTTTGCACAAAGCATACAACTTTTAAAATAAAGATTACATTGAGGTTTGTATTTATTCTAAAAGCAAAATTTAGATAGCTTCAACAGTAAATATTTTATACAGTGGGTCAACGGAGAAGGATTTGACCTTCCTCTAGTAAATAATGTTATATCATCTCACATTACATACTACAGATTCAGAGTCAATAACTTTACCTATGATACACATATTTATTTAAACCATTTAACACTACAAAACCAATCAATCAATATTAAAATAGTATAAAATTTTAACTGGTAATTACTTGACTTTGAACATCTTTCATCCATCATCTCAGGTGTTTCTGTTTGTTCCACTCTGCCAACTTTATACCCTCTATCAATAAGCTCAGCAGCAAACTTTTCAAATGCAATTTCAGGAAATCCTGAATGAGCATGTTCACCCTGCAGTGCATACATCCGTGTTACAATGGTTATGCAAAAATATTTAAAGCATAATAATTTTAGAGAAACATATAGTAAATTCTTTTTCTCAGTTGTAGAATACAAATTACAGCAATAAACAATACAAAATATGAGGTAACTAACCTTCATGTAGGAAAGGCCAAGTTCCTTAAAACCAATCACAGCATCCATATGAAACAACTCGTAGAATTTTCCAACTTTGAAAAATATAACTGTATCAAAGTTCTCGGCTTTTATTAACCACCATTGACGCATAGCCTGTAAGATTAAGAAGCTATTGATTATGGCACCCAATTCACAAATCAACTACACATCTTCAAATAGAGAAAATATCAAAAGATGGAAAATAGTAGAGGTATTATATATTTAAAGTGCTACACTCTTCTGAAAAAAACCTTAAAAAACCTATTTTGAGTGCACATGACCAATAGTTAATACTCCGGTGGAAATTAAAATTGCAGCACCCAGACAGAGTTGTGGTAAATGATTTAAATTTGACCCAAATGAAGAGTATTAAATGATTAAAAATTGAATGTTTTAAACATAATAGCATAAGAATTGTGGGGCTACTTACTATGCAAATTTGCTATGTTTTTTTAGTGTATAGGTTGTGAATGGTGTGGTGTAATATGACACTTTTTTCCACAAGTTATTGTTGACCAAGTATATCAAGGTGAAGAGTGAAGATCTTCTACACCAAAATGTCTAACTGTGAGAGAGGTTTGGCATGTCTGAAATGGGTGCATCATATCATGAAATCTCCCGAAGGACTTGCCATAGGGCAATGTTAGTATAGAGAGTTGTTACACAGTGGATGAAAGAAGGCTCTAGTACACCTAGGGTAGGCACACATCCATACAGAAGGACAACAGCATGTGAAGACTGCCAAATTGTGTGGGTGGTTGTTGCTGGCACGCGGGTGACTGCAGGCCAGATCCAATCAGTGTGTAAGCATCTTAGAATTTTGGTAAATTCTAGCCTCACACCTTTAGTCATTAGGGGGAAAGCTTACTCTGTAGTAAAAGATAGTTTTCATTTCAGGTATAGGTTATGGGAGTGAAGCTTTATATAGCATGAAGATACTGTAACCAAACAAACTACATAAACCCCTTTAGGAATAATAAAAGTATTCAAAAGTAAATAAAAGCCCTAAAGTAAACCTTCTATAACAGAAAGAAAACATTAGTTTGGGAGGAAATAGGTTAAATCCCTCAAGTTCAGTTTCAAGTAATAAATTTTGATATAGGTTAACTTTACAGTTTCTGAACCGATTTGAGTGCAGTAAAGACTTTTAGTAGTTGCTAAATGCCGAATATAAACTTTGAATAATAATAAATAAACTTTAAATCAACTGAAAATTAAATAATCATCAGTAATCCAACTTTGTAATTATGAGCTTCTACCTGGGGAGCATTTTGTCATTTTTAAACCAATTTACGAGCAAGAAAGTAACTCAATACTTAATAAACCAACTACACTAATTTTCTGTAACAATATTAACACCTTTTACTAACCTTAAATATGATAATCCAAAATAATCCAGTTCAGCACATAAGAGATTTTTAATATTTGGCATTTCACTGTTTTTATACACTTTCGAACAGAATAAAGTAATTTTAATGAAGTAATAATGAAATTAAAATATAAATTCACTAAAATTTCGTAGTTTCTGAACGTTTAAATAACTTAAATCAATTTTTAATACTTCGTCAGATGCACTTCACTTTTAACAATTTTTATCTCAAAATCCTAGAGAACATTTGAAATAAAAAGTAGATTTCCAGGAAGACCTAAAAATCTAATATCACATATAATAATTTCAAGTAATTCCACGTAATAGAACTGATTCTAGGGAGATCTTAAAATTTAGTTTTCATTCCGACCATGAGGTTAACTTAGAAATTAATTACAACCGTTTAAAAGTAGATACAGAGATGAGGTAACTTTCAGAACACGTAATTTAATTCAGAGAATCTCTCGGTAATTTTATATTTCGGATAAAAGTAATAGAAATAAAGTTATAAAATTAAAACTGAAATCGCACTTTGGTTACGTCGTAGTTAGACTTTCCCTGCACCAATCTTAATAAAAATTACACCAATAAACTCAGGAATTTTGGTAAAACACGGTGGTAATAATATTATTTGCATAAATTGTGGCGTTAATAAAATGACGAAATATAGAAGTTTCTCGAACAATAGTAATTCTCCAGGGTAGAAAATTAGTTCACTCCTACGCTAAGATCTTTTAAACCAGATGCTTAAAGTTAATCACTAAATATCCATTATTTCACAATTAAAAAAGTATAAACACTGTCACACCTAAAGTTTCGCATAATTGGTTAGTTACTGAGATATTTCCGATCTAAATCGTCTAGGTGTTAGTAGAAAGTTGTATTTTGGCTCTGACGTCAGCGAGGTTATAAATCACGGGGCGGTGACATGACGCCATTCTGTCCGGGTTTGAATGTTGTACTGACATGACGTGCTAGGCGTGTGCGTTGGTGAGGTTGGTAACTCAAGTTTTGAGTTGGTACCACCGGGTCGGCCATTTTGGCTTTTGGGGCGTAGCCTTTGTTTATCAACATGAACTTGTGATTTTCATCAGGGGTCGGTCGGTCTTTACTTCTCTCCACAATCTGCAAACTTGTGGAACGAGTGTTCGATTCGCCTAATCAACTTTAAGAATGCTGTTTGAACTTTGAATTTCATTTTAAATAAACTTGAAGAATTTTTAGGAAAGTGAACTGTTTTATTTCTGTAGCTGTTGTAATACCTTTTCAATATTTGGGGTCATCAAATATTGTGGCGACCTTTAAGCATTCTAGTTGAATATCCTGGCAACATGGTCAAAGCAAATTAACAGATTCAGTAAGTTTTCATCGAACAGTGAGGTGCTATCAAGAGTTTAAGTTAAGGCACTTAGGTGATACTACAACCCCGGTATAGGCCTATGTCCTTACAAGTGGTTACGTAGAGAGTCACCCCCCCCCCCCCTGGATGACTGTAAACCAATTGTTTGAAGCTGAGTTACACTCTCTGACCACTATGCAATGTGTTCCATTAACCCGATTTCATTGCCAGCATCGTCTAACCTGGTGTACTGCAAAATGCAAATGGACACATGACAGGCGTACATTTGTGATTAAGACACGAATCTCGATCCTGTCTGTGGCAAAGTGATAATCAGCGACGTGTACACAGGCATAGTGGAGAAATGGCTTACCCTGCTATGATTTCAGAACGCCACACAGGTCCAGCCACTGGTGTCATGGTTTGGGAGCAATCAGTTTCGACAGCAGCAAAGTTGGCTGTTGTTGAAGGCACAATGACAGCCCACTACTACCTGGATAGGGTACTGTACCCATAAGTGATACCCATCATGTCCACCATCCAAATCACATCTTCCAACAGGATAATGCCTGTCCTCATACTGTGGCCATCACTACACAAGCTTTGGACCAGGTTACAATCACAATTTGGACCACACGGTCCCCAGATTTGTCCCCAATATGTTGTTGTTGTTTTTGTGGCTTTAGGGCACGTCGACAGCGAGGTCATTAGCACCCTAACAATGACCAGCTAATACTTTAGCTAAAAAGAATACTAAAGTGCCATCTGCATGGTGGACTGTAAAATTGGTCGGCCATACAGACAGCAAATAAAATAATTCACAAAAATAATACATGGCTTTAAAAGGACCACCAGGACCTAAGACCATAAAACACCTGGATGGCTGTAAAGGGGCCAAACAGGTTCACAAAATAATTAAAAATACTACACGTCTCATTGGCTGTATAGTGGCCAGCAAGACAGGAATTTTTCCCTACTACCAGGTAACCTGGGAGGGGAAGAAGAGGGGGATTTCAGAAACTGAGTCGGGTCCGTCTGCCGAAACTTCAGGCCCCGAATCTTTTGATCACCTCCATTTGCACTGGTAGCAGAGTTGTTGCTTTTCCGGTCACTGCACGTGGAGGAATTGGAGGTGGGGTGACTTTAACCGCTGCTGTTGCTGGTGTGGTCGAGGTCGCAGACGTGCTGCTACCGACGTCCACGGTCTTAGGCATTACGACCTTAGTGGGTTTGACACCGCATTTGCATTGACACGAGCATGAGGTACTGGTGCTCATGTCTGCAACGGACGTCTGGGTAGCAACACTCTGCTTCCTGACTGGAGCTGAAGCCATCTTAGCAAAACTAGTTGCAAAAATTGGAGCGGCGAGCGACTTGGCCTTCTTTTTAGCTTCCCCATAGGGAATCCGCTCTTTGGTCTTCAGCTCCTGTATCTTGCGCTCTTCAAGATATACTTGACACTCTCTATTCCAGTGCGATCTGGAGCAGTTGACGCACACCTGTGGTAGCGTACAACTGACACCCGGCTCATGTGTCCCCTTGCCGCAATTCCCACAGGTGGGGCTGCCCTTACATGACGCCGTCGTATGTACAAACCGCTGACACTGAAAACAGTGCATCATGTCCAGAACATATGGGTGGACATTCAGGTTTAGATATCCGGCCTTGGGCAATACTGGAGTGTCAAACGTCAGGACGAAGGTGGCAGTCTTTTCAATACTGCCATTCACCCTTCGTGTGATCTGACGTACCTCGACCACCTTCTCTTTTTTCCACTCATTCAGAAGCTCATCTGTCCCTAAATCCATGACATCACGACAGGTGACTGGAATTTAGGGACTTATGGAGTTCGCATTTTACGGTGAACTCCCCGAGCTTCTGACAATTAAGCAGTTTGGTAGCCTGCTTACTGGTGGTTGTTTCCAGCAGCAGCGTCTCATTCCTCAGTTTTTTGATAGAGTTTAGGGTACCTACAAGACCCTCTAGACCCTTAGAGATGTAGAAGGGTGACACCTTTCCAAAGTTACCTTCTGCTTTTTCCATTACAATAAAAGCGTTTGGAAGTGAACAAGCCTTTCCGTTACATTCACTTTCAGAAGCGGGAGGGCTAACAACCCTCACCCGCTTCTTAGAACTGGGTGTATTTATATTAGCCTGTGGCACACCCATACCGCAGGTTTTTTGTTGGTTTTAGTGAAGGCCTGAATTTTGGTCCCACGAGTATAAACAATTTAAAAAGAAATACTAATACAACAGGGGTGCACAGGTGCCCCTAAGGTTGCATGCTAGCGAGTGATCTCCCTCATCACCCATTCACCTCCTCGGCACGTGTCTGACCTTGAGGTCGAGGTTTTTTTTTAATAGAGGTTTGTTCCGTCCTCGCGATCCGGGCGATGAAGGCAAGATCTCCGTTCTCCTACGCACGCAACGTTCCACTTTCACGCCCTACGGTGGTCGTTGAAGCATGGTAGGAGTTTACGGTGTGGGAAACTTGCGCGCTCACAAGTTACCCGCTCGGGCACCGCGGGTTCGCCAAACCGGTACCTGGCACTTGCGTAACAGGCCCCTGCGGAGGTCCCCAATAGAGCATGTCCGAGATGCCAGGAGTAGACACATCACATTGTACTGGGTGACCAACTGTGCAACAACTGACTGCGCAAGACATGCAGGCATAGAGACATACCCGACGCAGATATCAGAACACTTATTGCTTCAATGCCGGCAAGGATCCATGAATGTATAAGTGCTAAGGTGGGTGCACTTCTTACTGACAACTGTATCTGAAGGTAATAAATTGATCCTGATCCATTACAGTTTGTTACCATTTCTTCTTGGTATGACTGCATATATCTATAAAGTTTCCTAAAATTCCACTATTCCTGTCTGGGTGTTGGACTTTTAATCTCCGCTAGTGTAGATTGTATAATTATCAAGGGTCTTCACCAACGCAGTAAAACCTAAACCAGAACAGAAAATAAATAACTTCGTGGACTGAGAACTGGCACTGAAACAACTGCAATTTATATTTTCATTTATATATACTTCCTTGGGCCAACTAGGACTACATTAAGCGCCTTTGCAACTGGCAGTGAATTCCATCTTCTTTTGGGCCCAGAAGTCCTTCGTTCATTTAGAATGGGCCTGTCTGTGTTCTTCTGTCCAGGGAGTTATTTCCATTTAATTATTATTAATTGCACAAGAGCAAGAAGAAAACTTGTAAATTAATTCTTTCATCTATAATTATTTGCAAACCAATGTATCACAGTAATTTTTTAAATACTGGAGTTACAGGAATAAAATGACAATCCACTTAGAGTTTTAAAAGCACTTGGTGAGGGAACTATATGGTCACTTCACTTTACTTCTTTTGAAGAAAATTTAAGCCAATGGTCCAATAACTTCAGTGAAAAAAATTAGTTGGAATGTTATCATATATAATCAGTGTTTTAAGTACTTTTACCATAAAGAACTAAAATGTACAAACTAAAATAATGCTAGGATAAATCAATATGCAGATTTTCAATTCCCATTTTTCAGAAATTATTGACTGTTAAAGATGCTTTTCAGTTTTTACATTATGGATTATTATTAGATGGGAAGGCATTCTTTTACCTGCAAAAGGTCACTAAACAGTTGCACAAATGGGGTGGAGGAACAAAAAAACCACCCGGATAGACAAAGCTAGATGAAAGAGCACTACACAGAAGGATTATCTTATAATAAAAAGGAAATCAACCATGGCCTTTATGAAGAAGTTATCCCTGTAACTGCCTGGAATGAATTCTGTAAAACCAAAATTAGGTTAGCCAAATCAGGTATCCTCCTAGCAAGGCCCAAAAGCATAACATTTTACTACTAAGCAACATCTTTTTTTTTTTTTTCCTTACATGAAGAAGGAATACTGTTTCGCCAGTTTGCTCTTTAGATGCCATGCATGATCAGATGTTTATCAGTCCACTGTGGACCATACCCTTGCAAAACTAGTATTCAAATTTATGTGTCAAGAGCAACCATTATTTTTAGTAGAGTGGATGTTGAGTTGTCAATGGTAAAAGACGGAACTAGCTATGAACTTATCTTGCAGAATCATCAACAGCATTTGGCTATAGTGAGCTAAGGCATAAATTGCAAAAGATAGACAATAGGCCTGGACACAGCTCCACCCTAACGTACGATGTTATTGGTCACAGCAGCTGAATTGAATTTTGTTTATTTAATTCCCATAATTCATATGGGAAAATATGAATCAGATGTGGCTCCATTTTCTTATATTACAGCTATGGTGATTTTGGGACATAAATGCTATCAACAATAAAATATGGTTTCCATTACTATTGAATAATACTGTAATTCATCCCACAAGCAGCTTCTCCAAAGCTTTCAGTATTCCTAATCTTTCTGACCAACATACTTAGTCATTTTCTTATGCCATCACTCAAATGTATTTTCCAATCACAAAATTTAAAGATCTTCTCTGCAATGGAACTATATTTCTGTTAAATCTTTAAAGTATGGATGCTACTGGTATAAAGATAAATATATGACTGAGCACTACAAACTATGTTCAACATTTGTGGTGTTAACAGTCCAGTAGCCCGTAGTGATTATCTCCAATGTGAGGCAGATAATTTATTATAAGACTCAAAAGGATCACTCCCTTCTAAAATAATGCTGATGTGAAAACAGCAGATACACAAAATTTTCCTTTATGATGTGTTCAGAGGGCTAAAAAATAGTTATTCTGAAGATTTCTCCCATTCTAAAGGACATATTTCAAGAGCTATCATCTACTGAGCAAATTACTTACACATCTTTGTATCACAAAGGCAGTATACAATTTATCTAAATAAGGTATAATTGCATCAGCAAAACTAGAATACAATGCAGTAGAAATTCCATCTGAGCTGAGTGATTTATTTATATTTATTTTCCAATATTCTTTCAGCATCCTCTACTATTACTCTACAATTCACTACAGAGTGAGTGGTGTAGGGTGTGTAGCACCTATCCTAGGGTGTAAACATTTATGCATGGAAAGTAATATATGGAATACAACAGGATGTGCCCATGGGATACCTTGAGGATCCATCTAAGCATTCACCTTGAGCCATCAAGGAAAACCATGGAAAACCCAGATCAAGATGGCCAGAAACCTTGAGACATAATTGTGTTGGATTCTAAGTTTTCTTGCTGACTAAATCCTTCCTATTCCATTTCTTAACTGCTCGTGGGAAAAATGAGTATAGAAAAGAAATGGTCCTGGCCCAGATTTCTGGTGTATTTTTTTTCCATACCTGGAAATGAATGTTAGTGGTAGTAAAAAGTTTGCTATCATCCTGAAATTGATATGTCAAGAACTTTCCAATCAGCTTCTGACAAAAGCAACACCTACCACGTTCCAGATTTTCCCAATCCAACTACCCCCCCCCCCCCCCCCCAACTTCACACCTATGCTATCGCTCTGTCAGTGGTTTACTTAGTAACGGTAGTGAGATAAATCATTATTTCATTTGTAAGGATGCTAGGACAACCATTTTTTTTAAAAACATATTTTTTTTATCCTAGTTCCCGATTTGTCTGTTGGAATATATTAGCATTATCCTCCAAGCACCCATTGCTCTTGCATATGATCATATTTTTTTGTGAATTGGCATAAAAGTTGACCTGTCCTCCTCTATGCACCCAAATAATCCATAATACTGCCTAAAATACTAAAGTGGTGGTTTTAAGCACCCTTTTTCATGTTACAAGGTAGTACACCTGATACTGACAGAAATCAAATACTTTTAATAAGAGGTGGTGCTATGGTTATCAGCTTCTGCAGGTGTGATAACTTTGAACAATTTTAAGTTTTCAATATTTGCATAAATAGGAATGCTGATGAATAAATGAAGCAACTGAAAATTAGATTCAATCAAAATACCTAAAATAGTATTGAAAAACTGTTCAGTCCTGAAGTCAATTAGACACTAATTTCAACATGCACTTCAATTAGAAGAATTTAAAATTAGAAATGATTATCTTCATAGAAATACAGATCAGAAGAACTTTCAGAATAAACATATGCTAGTGAAATTCTTCCCACAACAAACAAATGCAACTTCAAACAACCATCAGTACAACAACATTCAAGACAGATTAGTTGTTCTCGGGCTCTATTGCTTGTATACATTCAGGTCATTGAAACTAGTAATTAAGGACAAAAAACGATTTGGATGAAACCTGTACTGAAGAACTATCCATGGAATTCCCCAGAAGTGGTTTTATGGAAATCAAACACTAGATCAAGATCAACACATGAATACGGATTTAACCCAGCTGTTGAGCCGTATCTCACCATGATAAACGAGAAACCCTTGGACAAATACATACTACAGTAGAACTCCAATTATCCAAATCAATTGGGACCGTGTCAGGTATCATAAATTTTGTAACTGTGTGACAAAATTTGTTCTCAGAACCAAAAATTAGATTGAATAGCATTGCATATCATTTCTTAAGTCAGTTTCTATGTTAATTCAAGCTAGAAAGCAGATTTTTACAGTTTTGAGATAGTATTTTCAATTGCAACATTCTCAAGCATTTGCCTGGAGTAATATTTCAAAAATTTATAATAAATCGGAAAAACAATTAGAAACTTTAAATTTGTCCAGTAACCATTTTTAAATGTGTAGATTTGATTAAAGCTACTTTCAAGTCAATAACTTTAATAACTTCTGAAGTATGAATTAGTTAGCTTCTGTTGGATTACGATTTTTATTTCATCCTTTTGGCATTAGTAAACATGCTTTGCTTAATAGTAAATGAAAGAATAGCCTTTTAGGAGTAGAATAAAATTTATTTCAGTTTAGTAATAACAAAATTATGAAAGTTATTAACAAGTCTTAGTAATTGCATCAAAATAATTTTTTACGGAAAAACTATTAAAGTTACAGAATTTTTTTATAAGGATTTAAGTTGAAGTTTTTTTTATAATATCTAGCGATTCTCAAAATTTCAGAGTGATAGGATTATTTTAGTTGTCAAGGTGAAAACAATTGATACTAGCTTTCAAGCGTGATATCTGATATGTTTTCCAGAAGATTCTTGTATCAAGCGGAAGTTTTGTAGCTTCCCATGGGCCGTGAGTACCAGAATTTTCCTTGTTCACAGTGGAAGTCGGCCAGTCTTCTAGAAACAGTAAGCGAAGCGACACCATGTAGCTGAGTCCGCCAGCCAATTTCAGTTAGAGCGCAGCTATGCTGCTTAGTGTCACAATGTAGGCATCGCAAAGTTTTGAAGTTTCATTCCGAATAGCAACTATGCAGTTTTGAAATAGTATTACGCCATGGGGTGCGTCATTTGCTAACCAGTTGAATAGTAGTAATGTTTGTTGAAATTTTATTGAATTGTACTTTGGGGTGTGGTCTGGCTCGAATCAGTTAATCGAACTTGCAACTTTATCTTCAGAGAATTTGTCTGATGCCATTTCAGTTTGTGACTGCAAATTTTTTCAAGATTATAACGTATGTATACCAGCAATAGACTTGTGACTTTTTATTCCCAACAACATTTCTTAGTTTGGGATTAACAAGCTAAGTGGCGACCAAGTACATTTGCAAAGCTAGAACTGAAATATCTGCAGTTATCCACGGTCATAGCTAAGACAGAAGTTTTGCACTCACCCCACTGCAAGCTCGGTTTTTACAACCGGACCCCATTCGGATAATTGTTTTTTTCCAAAAAGGGTCTATTTTAATTAATTACTGTATGTATCTTGAAAATGGGAGGAAAAAACTATTTTTAAAGAAAAAGAGCTTTTAACTAGTTAAATGAAAAGGCAATTTGTTAAGCGTAATTACAAGTGCTATACACTAGTACAGCATGTACATACCATACTGTAAATAAAAGTCTTTGCTTGCTGAATATCTCTGTCTTAATTAAATAGCGATTCTGATAGTTGGAGTTCTACTGTATTAATATGGTACAATAATTGGCAGTCCTATGTTTCTAATATGCCTACTCCAACTGAGTATTCTGCGAACATTGTTTCTGAAGTTTTTTACTAACTAACAGTTTGTGAGGTGACCAAGAGGATCACATTTTAAACAAATCAAGAAACTGAACTGTTATCGAAGAAGAATCATGATAAATTAGAGGAAGAAATCATGCAATTCAACAGGATACAGGCTAACATCATTTATTCAACAACTGATGCCAAATATATTGAAAGATTAGAACTGCAAATAAATTCATTTGGGGACATCTTTCCAAGAAAAAGCACTGATTACTTTCCTGTCTTGTTTGCTGATCATACTGAACTTATCATGTAAGCACAGATTCATCAAGTAACAAAAGGGTCTTCAAACAACTTGAAATCAGCTAAAAGCCTAATGAAGGGACATGAAAAAAAATCTGTCATTTATCGGAAGAGTGAATCAGTGAAAGGGATATTTGATATAAAGGGACAACATTATGACATAAATGATACTCCATTCTATGACATCTGTCTTTTGTATGGTGTTTTAGTTAGATATGATGCTTTTTCATCATTACCTGAAAATAGCCAAATTTAAAACTATACTTTCAGGCTAACAATGCAGTAAACATCTAAAAATGCTGATTGACATTGTTGTAATCTTTCTTTTTCATTTCTTAAAAACATAAGGTAAAAAAGAATATTCATATGCACCTGTACGAGTTCTTATTTCTCTAACTTCAAGTCTGTCTCAACAGTCAGTGGTAGAAAGCCATATTCTGTTTCATTACACAACAAGCTGAGCATCCAGACACCGAATTTACATTAATTTATTTATTAGTCTCATTAATAATAATGTTGTTAATGACAAAGGATAGGGAAAATGGTCCATCACTCACCAAATTTGTAGGTTGGAGGGTTGTGACGAATACACAAAACAAGAGATGAAGACAATGGTACAATATTTCATTCATGCATAGAGGAGCTAGCCATTTGGCAAGGGCGAGGTGCACTAATGTGAAGTGTACTATCGCCAACTCTCGGAAAAGGTGTATATATTTTATTAGGAAACAATGGTGCTATAAAGCAGATACATTAAACATATCATCTGTGTGTATGTGTTTCTCCATGTGAAAATATATGAGCCCGAAAATTTTAATGATGTGTTTGTGTTTTTCTGTGTTTTGACACCACAGCAATCTTCAACTCTGGTAAGCGGTAGTTATTCTCCTTTCTATATGTTTAATACACATATAGAAAGGAGAATAACCACTGCTTACCAAAGTAGAAGATTGCGGTGACATGGACACATGAAAAAACACGTAGACACATAGAGCATTGAAATTTTCAGGCTTACATCCCTTCTTCAACAATAAAATGAAGTAGCTGCCTGATGGAAGTGGGCAGCTAACAGAATGTACAGAACCCAGGTCGGTGGCTCATGGTGGGGAAAAATAATATGGCAAAAAATATTGACGGGAATAGAAAAAACACATAAAAAAGAACAAATATATTACACACTACTAAAGATTCTGTGGGAAAAGATAGAGGATATGAGGAATGGATGGAAAAGAAGGAAGATTTCTGGTGCTTTCCACCTCCTGATTCCCGAGAGGGTTCTCATTTCAGGACAAAGTTGAAGAAGATTGTAACCTTGTTGAAGGACTCTGTTGATTGATTCCACATCTGGAAAGTAAAGGGTAGCAAAAACAGGGTTGTGGTTGGTTTTGGATGGTTTATAAGTTGAGTGGGTTGTGATGTGGCATGCAAAACTTGTTTAAGAACAGAATCCTCCTGCCAAAAACCCTCCCACACCCTCTTCAGTAAACCCCCAAACTTCAGTGAACTCCTAGTTCATAAACATGGGATTCCCTGGCTTACAAGATGGCCCCAAGGCTCTTTTCCTAGCAACAGATCCTGTTGCAATTTGTGCAACATGCACCCTGCCTCCACTACCTTCTCCAATCCAGTAACTGGGGAAAGCTTCCCCATCACAGGACTTGCCACTTATATATCGTCTCACCTAATATATCAACACACCTGCAACCATTGCCCAGTCTCAGAGACAGGGTATACCATGAATTCAAAGGCCATCAGAGTGAACAGACACAGACAAACGGTATTTATGCAGAACACTGAACATTCAGTATCTTATCATGCCACCTCTCCTGAAACCAACAATTTCAATGTTCTCAGACAAAAGTAACATCTCTGAACTCAGAAGGCGGGGACCGGCTTATCAAAATAAATTGGGCACCACACAGTTGCCAGGTCTTAAGATAGCACCAGTAATCTTCTTTCTTTTACACCCATTCCCCATGCCCTCTATCTTTTCCTACAGAACCATCGCTCACCAGAGCTATAGAAATTTGTTGAGATAACTTATACAATCAGCAGATGTGTCACTTTGTAGCAAATAACCTCAAGTTTGATGTACATAGTGTGTCAGTACACCATTCTGCCACCAGGAGCGTCAGCATAGTGCACAGTTAAAATGGATACTTTCACAGGTGCGGAGTGTGCTCACCGTGTGTTTTGGTTTCATGAAACGAACTCTGCAACAACTGTTTCATACCAAATATGCCAAAGTATCTCCAAGCAGGCCTACAATTTACTCTTGGCACTAGAATTCTGTTGAGACAGGTTGTTCACTGGGGCATAATACTAAATCAGCAGGACACCCATGTGTCGATTGTGTCGAACAGGTTAGGGAGAGCTTTGCCCGCAGTCCACAAAAATCAATGTGACGTGCGCCTCACGAGAGTGGCATTCCACAAAAGACTGTTTGGCGAGTACTGCATAGATGTTTACACTTGAAACCATACAGATTCACAATGGCACATCACATTAGTGATGCAGATAAGGTTCCTCGTGGGGAATTCTGTGTGAAAATGTTGGATCAGATAAAGGACAACGAGACCTTCCTGAACACAATAATCTTCAGTGATGAGTCAACATTTCATATCAGTGGCATGGTGAACATCCACAACTGCAGAATATGGGACAGCGAAAATCTACATGCAACCCTGGAAAACATTTGTGACAGCTCCAAAGTTAATGTATTTTGTGCCCTTAGCAAATTGAAAGTGTACGGCCCTTTCATCTTCATGGAGAAAACTGTCACTGGTATTGTGTACCTGGATATGGTTGAAAACCTTTTAATTACACAGATTGATTAAGATGACCAAGATGGGATGGTTTACTACCAGCAGGATGGTGCACCACCTCATTTCCTCACGGAAGTTCGAGGTTCCCTCGATAATTGCTTGCCAGGTCGGTGGATTGGCCTTGAAAGCCCAGTGACATGGTCACCTTGCTCCCCAGACTTGACACCACTGGATTTCTTTCTCTGGGGGTTCATTAAAGATCATGTGTATGTTCCTTCCCTACCAAACAATATGGCTGACCTGAAAAATCGAATCAATGCTGCTGATACACAAGTTATGCCCAATTTGATGCAACGAGTGTGGGAAGAAATTGATTACCTTTGGGATGTTTGATGCATGACAAATAGTAGTCACATTGAACCAAAATGGCATCTATTGGTTCTGTAAGTTATCTCAATAAATGTCAATATCATTCCAAAGTTGTACTTTTTGACTCACCCTATATATGTATAAATATATATATATATATATAGGAGAAAAACCACCACTCACCATAGAGGAAGATTCCTGCGGCATCAAGAGACAGGAAAAAACCCACATATATACAAAGAGCATGAAATTTTCAGGCTTATAGCCCTTCTTCAGCAGTAGAAGTTGAAGAAGGGATATGAGCCCAAAAATTTTATTGATCAATATGTCTACATGTTTTTCCATGTGTCCACGCCACAGCTCTATTTTACTTTGTTAAATGGACGTCATTCTCCAGTCCAAATGTTTACTGTATCTGGCCTTATAACACCTTTGTGTCCTAACTATGTGTGTGTGTGTGTATGTGTGTATATATATATATACATTTGGATAGGAGAAAAACCACCGCTTATCATAGATGAGGATTCCTGTGGCGTCGATACACGAAAAAAACACAAACACACAGAGTAATAATTTTCGAGCCTGTGGCCCTTCTTCAGTAGTAGTGAGATGGCTGCATGCTTGAGGCCGGCAGCCAAAGCCAACTGAGTGAGCTCACTAGGCCGGTAGCTCATGGTGGGGAGTAAGGGTGGAGGTAAGAAGGCATAAGCTAGAAAATATTAATAAATACAAAATAAACCTGTCCACAGGGACCCGTCACGGAAGTGCGGTAGGTGACAGCTGATGGTCTTAAATTGCCTATAAAGTAATGGATGTATGTGCAAAAAAACTGAAAGATATGCGAAATCACAATCAGATATATATTTTTTTTTTAAATTGGGAATTTAATACTAAGCAAAATTCGAAGTTACAAACTACAAAAAGATAGACTCTGGTGAGCGATGGTTCTGTGGGAAAAGGTAGGAGGTGTGGGGGATGGGCGGGTGCTATCTTAAATTTACTCCTGGTGGTAGTCTGGTGCCCAGTTGGTACTGATAAACCAGTTCCCACCTTCTGAGTTCCGAAATGCTGCTTTTGTCCTAGAGGACTCTGATGGCGTGGACCGCAAAACATGTGTTAAGATTATTGGTGCCATGAGTGGTGGCAAGATAAGAAACAGGGTGATCCGGGTTCTGGGTGAATACTGATTGTCTGTGACCATTCTGATGGCCAGTGGATTCTTTTTCAGACCAATGTAAGGAGACTGGGCAATGATTGCAGGTGAGTTGATATGTAAGGTGGGCGGATACACATGTGGCAAGTCCTGCGATGGGGAAACTTTTCCCAGTTACCGAGTTGGTAAAGGTGGTGGAAGGTGGGTGCATACTGCATAATTTGCAGGGGGATCTGTTGCAAGGAAACGAACCTTGGGGCTGTCTTGCAGGCTGGGGGGCCCCATGTTTATCGACCAAGAGTTGGTTGAGGTTTAGAGGTCTGCTGAAGCAGGTTCTGGGTGGACGAGGGAGGATTTTTGGAAGGAGGTTTCTCATCTCAGGGCAGGCTTGAAGGAAATCGTTACCTTGTTGCAGGACTTGGTTGACAGATTCCAAACCCGGGAAATAACGGGTGATCAAAATGGGGCTATGGTTCGTTTTAGAGTGTTGTGGGCTGTTGATAGATTGAGTGGGTTGTGATGTGGCCTGTGAAACTTGTTTGTGAACTAAGTCTGGTAGGTAATTGCGGGAAATCAGGGCTTCGGAGATGTTGCTGGCATAATGTTGGAGGGCCTGTTCATTAGAACACATGTGACTCCCCTGAATGCCAAGGCTATAGGGGAGGGAGTGTTTGATGTGGTGAGGGTGGCAGCTATCGTAATGAAGGTACTGTTGTTGGATGGTGAGTTTGATATGGACAGATGAGTTGATGTAGCCATTCGTGAGGGATAGGTCAACATCCAGGATAGTGGCATGTGTCTGTGAGTAAGTCCACGTGGATTTCAGAGTGCTGGCGGTATTGAGTTTATTGAGGAAACTGAGTAGGTTGTCTTCCCCGTGGGTCCAGATTATGAAAACGTCATCAATGAATCTGACCCACAAAAGGGGTTTCAGATGGGATCCAGCTAAGAATGACTGCCCCAGGCGACCTAAGTAGAGGTTAGTGTATCAGGGATCCATACAGGTGGCCATTGCAGTGCTGCTGACTTGGTGGTAAATTTTGCCATCGAAAGAAAAATAATTGTTGTTCAGTATTAGCTCGGCCAGGGTGATCAAGAAGGATCTGGTAGGTAGGCTATTGGGGTGGATGACGGTCTAGAAAGTGTTCCGTGGTGCTGAGCCCATGGCAGTGGAGAATATTTGTATATAGGGAGGTCACATCAACTGTCACTAGGAAGGAGTTAGGGGGTTATTAGGAAACAAAGGTACTGAAAGCAGATATATTAAACATTTGGATGGGAGAAAAACCAACGCTTACCATAGAAGAGGATTCCTGCAGCGTCGAGACATAAAAAACACGTATGCATATACAGTAAAATTTTCGAGCCTATAGCCCTTCTTCAGTAGCAGTGAGATGGCTGCATGTTGGGGGCTGGCAGCCAACTGAGTAAGCCCGCAAGGCCGGTAGCACATGGTGGGGGGAAAAAACAACATGGCGGGAAGTGAGTATGGGGGAGGAAAGGCATAAGCTAGAAAATATGAATAAATAGATAATAAACCTGTCCATAGGGACATGTCGTGGAAGTGCGGTAGACATATATCTCACATGCAATGGTGGAATGCGAAAAGTAGATACACATACATAGAAAAATGTAAACATTAATAATGAATAAATAATGGAGCACTAGAACAAAAACGAATAAAAACATTAATTAAATATTTTTTGAAATTATTAATAAATAAAAAATAAGTGATGGGTTTATTGGTAGAATTTTATAAGATATTGAGACCAGATGGATGTCTGATATCCAGGATAACTTGGTAAGCTAGTTCCCATCTCAGAAGTTCATATTTTTTGTTTCTGGCTTTACGCATCTTTGACTTCGAGATCTTTAGTGGTGGGAAAGGACTGGGGGCAAGGACAGGTAAGGAATGGGGGGGACATGGCCTTTTGAAGGAACCATCCCAGCATTCACCTGGAGTGATTTGGGGAAACCATGTAAAACCTAAATCTGGATGGCTGGACGGAGATTCGAACCTGGGTCCTTCAGAATGTGAAGTCAGTGTCTGAAGTTCAGATGCAGTGGTGTTTTCCAGGAAAACTCTGACTACTCTCACTGTAAAGCAGTTGATGAGATTGTTAAAGTTGTGGGTATTGGCACTGGATGCTACAGGATGGTAAAGGTTGCAGGTAGATTGTGGCTGAGGCCATTCACACTGAGAGCTTTTTTTTTTTTTAACAGTTTAACGTCCCTTTTTAACAACGTGGTCTTTAGAGACGGGAAAGGATGGGGGCAAGGAATGGGAAGGAATTCGGCCATGGCCTTTTGAAGGAAGCATCCCGGCATTCACCTGGAGTGATTTGGGGAAACCATGGAAAACCCAAATCTGAATGCCCGGACGGGGATTCGAACCGCCGTCCTCCCGAATGC
Source organism: Vandiemenella viatica (assembly GCA_031002005.1). Lineage (NCBI taxonomy): Eukaryota > Metazoa > Arthropoda > Insecta > Orthoptera > Morabidae > Vandiemenella > Vandiemenella viatica. The sequence goes on along the minus strand of CM061921.1, from coordinate 324,267,715 downwards.
GAGGCCAGAACGCTATCTGTTACACCACCACGCTCGGTCACACTGAGAGCTGAGGCTAGTTGGTGTGTGAGGTGTGTTGTTATGCAAGTAACAGGTGCAATGATGGGAAAGGTTTCCCTTCTGGCCAGAGTGGAATAGACTGTAGTAGGGGGATGAATGCTTCAAATTTTGCAGCGAGGTCATTGCGTGGAAAAGATCAATGTGGTGATTTTGGAGAAAATGAATGGGAATATTTGTGAATCAAGATGTTCTTGAGATTCGGTGGTCTGCTGAAACATATGCAGGAGACAGTGTTTTGGGTAAACAGTGCACATTTCAAGGAAGGACCATAGGAAGACATGCCCTTGTCACAGGATTTGATCAATGGAATCAAAACCAGGAGAGAACTGGGTGAGGAATATAGGGCTATCATTGGTTTTTAGAGGTGCAGGGTGAAAGTAGTTTGGTGGAGGGTAGGTGGCAGCACAAGAAATTTGCTTTTGAGATCTTTGGGGTAACAGTGGAAAATTGAGGCTTGTGATAGGTTTCTTAGGGATTATTCGTCAGGACAGACATGTCTGCCGCGGATGCAAGGCTCTAAGGAAAGGGACATTGGTGTGGAATGGATAGTGACTGTCGAAGTGTAGATATTTCTGAAAATTGTGGGTTTTATGTGGAGTGAGGTATGAAGGGCATCCTGCTGTAGAGCAATGTCCACACTGAGGAATGTGATGTGTCTGTAGAACTAAATCCAGATGATGTGATGGAATGGCTATTGTTAAAGGAATTAAGTAGTCCAGGAGTTGGTTTTCAATGAAGGTCCAGATCATAAATACATCTACGAATCTGAATTGCACAGTGGGTTTAAAGTGGAGGAAATATTCCTCCAGATGACCTAGTAATAGGTTGGCATAGGATGGAACCATGTGGATACCCATGGCAGTGCTGCAAATCTAGTGATACACATAAGAATTGAAGTAGAAGTCTTTAAAGAGAAGGATGTATGCCAAGGATGAAAGGAAGACTGGAAAGTAAATCATTTCTTACAACCTCCCTAATTACCATTCAACAATCAGGCTTGATATTTATTTTCCAAAGAAGAAGGGGTATGTACAATGGATTTGTTTTTGTTACACATCTGCCATCATGCTTGTACATTATTTTGATATTACTTTATATCATTTAAAACCTCATATCAATGCAAGTAATGAAACATCATAGTTATTACATGTAAAGTGGAAAAGGAGAAATTCTTACAGTAACCTTAAATTAACACAATAATCAAAGCTAAAAAATATTGGTTTCATTACTTATAATAGAATAAATTATATCATTAAACATCTTCACAGAAAGATAAATACAAGTGAGAAACTTACTGGTGTTTGTTCTTTCAAGAATTTCTCAGGTACATACAGTGTCCGTGGATTGTAATTTACATTATTTGGCCTCTTTCCTGATGCATCTCGGATACAGTCAGGCTTTAAGAAATCAAACTTCAAATGTTTCCATGTTTCAGATCCACCACTTCCACCCTAGACATATGCATCACAATTGTTTTAGTTGCTCACAAACTATAATGTGTTTATTAAACTTAGTGGCCAGAACTATTTTTTTTAAGTTTTCAAAATGAAGAGTCAGGTTAGATTAAATAAACATTCAGTGAGGATATGATCTGAATGAAAATATTGATTGAAAGGCATATACATCCAATATATTATAGGACCAATAATTTGGTAATTTTAACAATTAATAATTAAATACCAGAAATCCATGAAAGTAGCAAACAATCATATTTACCTCTGTTGAAGGAGAACTGACAGATGATATATCACTTTCAGAAGAGCACTTTCCAACAGATTTTAGTGGTGTCTTAGAAGGGCCATTAGTGGTTTGTATATCATTTTTCTGCCCAGTCAGTTTTTTGGTACTAGAACTTCCTGTCCTTGGTGAATGCAGAGGACTGAATCCTGGTGAATTAGGCTCACTTTTAGTGCTTTCTGATATGGTCTTTCCATATTGTTTTTGAAGCTGTAAACAAAATTGATCTCAGTTACTAAACGCATATAAAAACTGACCTCAGAGCAAAAAGCTCAAACAACTTTGCAAGATTTTTAACACAAAAAATATAAACACTAGCTGTAAAACAAGGGAAATTAAATTATCACTATCTGTCGAGGATCTCTTGGGAAAAGGGAGAGGAATAAAGATATGCAATTGCAAATATTCAATAACAGGTTCATAACACATTTAACATAGAAACAATTTCTATAAAAAGGGAAAAGATGTCAGGTACCACAATACATCTAATAAATAAAAAATCAAAGTGAACAGTTCACTACACAATTGTTTTTGAAACAAATGAAGAAAGTATTCAAACACAATGACAGAAAAGTAAATTTAAAATTATTTTAAAAGAGAAGTAAATTCTACAAGAAGGAAAGAGAAGCATCAGACATGTGGCAATCAAAGCAAATAATTCAGTGCACATTTACCTTGGAAACAAGTGAAGGGGTGTCATCAGACTTTGGCGTGGATACCTGAAAAAAAGGATTGTATACAACTGAATGGCAATAATAGTGCCCTAAAAAACTAAATACCTTAAAAAGAGAAACTATACAAGAATAAAATGGACTAGATACACAACTGAATCTGATATATAGCAATCAAAGTAAATAAAATATTTCATTTATACCTTTGTTTTTACCCCAGATTCACTATCCGATTCATCTGAACTATCCTGTATAACAAGCCTTTTGAATTTCTGCACAAAAAGAAAAGGAAAAAATCGTGATTAATATACTTTCACTAACTAAGAAGAACATAAATTTTACATTAAAAATTGAACACATTACCTTAGCTGGTTTATTATTAAGCTCCCGGGTGCTTTCCTGAAAAACATTAACATCAATTTAACATAACTAATGTCTTTAAACATCCAATAGTCAATAAATATTACAATTCTTACCTCTGGATCCTCACAGCTAATAACCAAATTGTCACTGCTTTCATACGAATCATTTGCTATAAGAAATAAAACATAAATTTTAAAACTTTGTTGTTTCTTATACCAAAAAATTAAACTATGATTTAAACTTGGACAAGATTTTTGGAATGACTTATATTCTGCAAGTTATATTAAATATGTAAATTAAGATGAGTTTTAATTATTATTAATTACTTTGAATTATTTCTCATTTGTGGCAGAACAGGGAGTAGACTGCCAAGGGTAGTGGCAAGAAACACTAGTGGGATTGTCTTGGAAACCATGTAGCATTTGCCTTGAGTGATGTTGAGGATGACCAAAGATGAAAATCAAATAGTTTTGAACTTTTTATAGATAAATTGTGTCAACAACTTCCTAAAAAGCTTCTCTTTAAAACTATTCAAACTTAATTCCCTTCATATTTTATTGGAAGCTGGGAATGATGCAACTTTAAGGCTACCAATCATGAGGACAATACAAGATTAGAATAATATGCATAATTTTAAGATTGGGTAAGGTATGAAACAAAATTTTATCCTGCTGATCAGGTGACTTAGTCAACTGCGAGATGCATGTGCATAGGAATTGACAGGAGCAGCAGCTGTTAAGTTGACAATGTTATCCAAGACTGTCAAACGTTACTTGAACAGATGGGGAGAAGATAAGGTTATGGCTATGTTGCATAGGAGAAATACTAATTTATTTTATATTAGAGCATTAAATTACATGGAAAAATATCAGCTACATGAAACCATAACAGAGGTCTATATAATGTTTGTTACATAAGACAAAACTCATGCTGGTGCCACAGTCCAAATGGTAATATCTGGCAGTCACAAGTGAAGAAGTCATGCCGTAGAGTTGGGTGGGCAGTAAAAAAAGTGAAATGGGTGGTGAGGATAATTTTCTAGGAGGCTTGATGCAAAGAATGAGGAAAACTGTACTGAAATTTTAGTAGCTAGGAAGATAAACTGTGTTGTTTGTCATTACATAAGTGGTAAATATTGTTCAGAATCAGCTTCAAGTACTGAAGAAAAGTTTCTGGGGTGTCTAACCTCATCAAAATTATGTGTCAGGGGACATTACAGAAGTGTGCTCCTCTTAAAGTTCTCTGCTTAACATCAACTGAATTTTGAGACTCAGCTGCTGGCAGGAGAGGAAGGCAAGGTGGAATGGTAGTCAGACTGGGCATCATCTGCCCTAGTGACATCATGTCCGAGTTCAACTATGTCCTTGTATGGTATGGCTCCAAGTGGTTCCAATTTATAATATTGCCATCGAGTCTTATACTTCAATCATCCTTTGGAGATTGTAATAACTGTCAGATTATACACAAAGAGTTTGTTTTTGTCTCTTCCTGTATTGTCTCATGCACATGTGATAATCTGTATATAAAGTTACAATAATTAAATAGCAATAATTTTATCAATTGAGTTACAACACACAGCGGCATAGTTATACATGTGCAATATACGTACACATTGCATTGAGATGGAAAGTGGGAACAATCCTAACATTCACCGAGTGATTTTAGAAAACTGCCTAAATAACATTTTTCTCCCGATTTTCCTCGCTGCTTTATGCCTAATCAGCTTCAAGGTAATTAGGGGTGGGAGAGGATTGGGGGACAACGAACAGGAAGGAATTCAGCCACGGCCTCTTGCAGGCACCATACTGGCATTCACCTGGAGTGATTTTGGGTAACTACGAAAACCAAAATCTGGATGACCAGACAAGGATTTGAACCCACATCCTCCAGAATGTTACTGCTCATATACTAGGCTCAGTCTAAAAACTATATTCAGTTATGTAGCACTGCTTATGGCAATGCTTTAACATGGAACAGAAAAAAGATAAGCATGCTTACAAAATTATGTACAAAATAGCAAAAAAGAAATAATGCACAGAGAGGAAACACCTCATTACAAACAGCTGTAAGCAGATGACACACCTTAAGAAATTACAGTGAACCCTTACTGAAGCAGTAAATTAAATAATTTTTGTCATATAGGTTGCATGTTGAAAACTAAGGACGTAAAATAAAAAAAAGCACAACTAAAGAGACTAAGAGAAGTATGTTGTATTAACTTACTCAGGAAAAGTAGAAAACTGAATTTGGGCTAATTAGTAAAAGAGCCCAGCTTTTCCCCATACTAACAGCAAAGAAGAAATAACAGCGACACAAAATAATAATAATAAAATAGAAATTATATCATAAACATAAAATTATGCACATCCACTAACTTTACTCTAGATAATCCTGATACAAAATAGTAAGGTAATAGGACTTACATTTCGATTTTTTTGGACTATGAAACTTCTTTTTAGGTGAAGGGGATGTACCATCACTAGAGTCTGTAAAATAAAATAAAAATATTTCAAGAAAACTTTTATTTATAATACCAACAAATCCACCAGTTACAGATATTTCAAAATATTCCAACAGAAAAATATCAAACTTATCTGATCACATGCACCATAAGTATGCTGTATACCTGACACTATAGCAACAGAAAATATCACAGCAATTGCTTGGTCAACTAATATATTATCAAATTTAAGTTGGTTTCACAGTAGCCCTAAAATCACTTTTAGAAATGAATAATTTGTATTTTTTCTCTTTCCTTCATTGTACTCCTTTCATAACACGTAAATAACACACAGCAATTCTGCATTCATGCAAATGGGATACAGTCTCAAAATAAAAAGGTGTTTCACATACCACATCTACGCTGGTAGAGGCAGAGTGAATTTGGTTAAGTGTATGGAAGATGTAGAAATGGGAAGATTTAAAAACAGAAGGAAAATTCCTTTCACCACATGTAGCATCATTTAGGAACAATTTTTCCCTTGGAGTAAAACAATTAGGAAAATTTCTGGGTTGAGTTCTTAAAATAACGACATTAATTTACTTAATGGACAAGTAACAATGTGCACAATATTTTCCTCTATTCAATATATGTTGGTATTAAAAACTAAAAAGATTTTCTTGTGTTGAAAATATGCTTTCCACACTATCTTGTAATTAAAAATAGTAATTAAGATTGTGTATCTGTATGACAATTTATATTTCTATCCATAATTTTTCCCTCCAGCACTAAATATCATTAGCACCTGCCCATTTTTTGTATTCCTACATTCACAGTTGGAAAATTTGCAGCTAAAACTCCACATTTTTTTCACGCAAAAAAAAAAAACTGTTACAAAGTTTAATGTAAAAGAAAGGAAGAATTTTTCTTTCATCTTTCAATATTCCACATTACATCAGCAACCACTTTGACAATGTTAGAGAGATATGAAGAATATAATTATAAAATTCACACATGGAAGGAGATGGATCAGAATCAGCTTTTTCTAAGATAAAACAACAATTTTAAAATTACACTAATGATTAATAGTCCAAAATGTTCAGAATAAAGAGATACATGACATATTTATAAAAATAGAGTCAGTAGATAAATGAGAAGGGGATTTTAGATGGAAAAATAGAAATTTATGGATTACACAATTTTAAAATTTGCTGAATTATGCTAGTGACAGCAAGGAAAGTGCATTCATATTACAGAGGAATTTTCACTAAGCATGAAGATCTACTTTGTTTGGCAATTCCAACAGTATTTAGGCATTAAAATTAATTTAAAGTTATTCAAACATGGATGACAGGTGGAGTGATGACAACAACTTTTGGAAACAATGTATCGACAATAGATTTGAACAGAATAAAGAAAGGTATAGGAAGACAATACTTTAGGAGCTAAATTAAAATACCATTGGAAAGTAGAATTTTGGTGAGTAAGACCTGAAAATACACTTGACATTCCCAACTTCGGGCAGGGTGCAATCCAGAGCAGTTGACGCACACCTGTGGGAGTGTGGAACTGACACCCAGCTCATGTGCCCTCTTGCCACATATGGTGGGGTTTCTCTTGCATGATGCCATCGTATGTCTGAACCTCTGGCACTGGAAGCACTACACTGGGTCCGGAACATATGGGTATACATTTAGATTAATGTAACCTGCTTTCATACAAGTGGGCAACACTGGAGCGTTAAACGTCAGAACAAAGTCTTGAAAAGACTACCATTTACCCTTCATGTAATCTCTCCATGTAAGCTCTCCTCTATTCTTTCCATAACTATAAAAGCATTTTCTATTGAACACTCTTTTCTGTTACCCTCATTATCTGAATCGGAGGTGGGGGAGCGCTATTCATCCTGACCCTCTTCTTACTATTGTGGGTGGTACCTTTCAGTCCACCAACCAGAAGTGGAAGTGTTTTTTTGGTTGTTTGGATTGTTAACTTGAATTTTGGTCCAACGAGTAAGGAGGAAAGGTCCGGTGGCACATACCTCCACTGCGTTCCCACCAGACTAATACAACAAGGATGCGCAGGTGCCCCTGAGGTCGCACGGTAGCGAGTGATTGTCCTCATCACCCATTTACCCCCTCGGCAAGTGCAAAACTTTGAGGTTGAGGTTTTTTTTATAGAGGTTTGTTCCATCCTTGCGATACGGTCAATGAAGCCAATATCACAATTCTTCTAGACACACAACGTTCCACCGTCATGCTCTACAGTGGTCATTGAAGCATGCAGGGAGCTTACAGTATGGGAAATTTGCAGCACTCACAAGTTTCCAACTCAGGCACCATGGGTTTGCCAAACCCGTACCTGGCACTTGCGTACCATGCCCCTGTGGGCCCGAATGCTGTTCATCTTGTGTGGATGTGTGGCCATGTTTAAACTCATATACCCAATTGTAAACAGTTGCAAATGCAGGAGGAGATGTATCATGAACTTCATCCAGCTCAGCTTTGATCTCTTTTGGTTTTAAGCATTTTAAATAAAAGTGTTACATCATTGCTCAAAACTATGTTTTTTTGCCCCCTAAATGAACAACAATTGTCTGCTTCAATTGGCAAAAACAATGAAACCACATGATGGTAGTAGCCGAGAATTTACCTGCTATCTAGTGAATAATGATGCTTACTGAAAAGAAATAATTTTTGACAATACATGTGCCATCTCTTGGGTTTTCTAAGGTATTATTGAATAACACCCTGTTATCAATAGAAATAACACTGCCATTTTTATAGCATTTTAACAATGAACTTTTTCGCAGTCCTACAGGTATCACATATTTGAGAAGATCCATCAACTATGCCATTAAAGTTGGCAATTCATATGGACAGCATGGGTAAATATGTAATATAATCTATTATTAAGTGACCAAACAGAGAGAAAAATAACTGACAAAAAGTAAAGAGAAAATTTACTGTAGTATAAACAATTATTAATTCCGAAGATTTGCAGACAATAGATGGAAGTTTGGGATTAATCGAGAATGTGATTCCTTGAGGAATTGGCATCATAATACTGCAGTAGTCAAATGCAAGACATCTCTAGAAATACTTTCTGAAGTACACACTTTATTATTATTATTGGCCGCTGATGAAAGAAGTATAAAAGGCACAAATCTACATCAAACATTTAGTTTCTTATGCTTCATCAAATTGGCTTTACAAAAGACAATTAATATCATTTTTTTAAAGATGTATTACATTTTAAATGATTCCCGTAAAATGTACATGTCCCTTTTCAAAATCAATGATAGAAATCCCAGGATTTCGTCACCATACTGCGGTCTGGTAGCTCAGTGGTTAACGCGCTTGCATTCAGAAGTTCACTGCTCCTGGGTTCAAATCCCAGTGGGTACAGGAATTTTTAAGAGTCATGTTGGATCATATGAGCTATGCCAGTCCATTCTGTGGTTCAGATTCCACACTAAACTGAAGGTTCCAGTGGAAAGGAACTGGCTGTCCCACCTCTGACTCAATTGGCTTAGTATGCCTCCTTCTTTTTTTTTTTTTTTTTTTTTTTTTTTTTTTTTTTAAATATTAAATATTTGCAACTGACATGTTATGCTCGTATTTGATATGTCTGATTAACCAACCATTTTTTTAACATACCAGACGTTCATAATGCTTGAAGGAGATCGAGATTCTGCTACAACAACATTCACTAATGACATCATAATACTGCTGCAGTTAAACACAAGACGTAGTATTTTCAACCACAAATTGGGTTTTAATACACCCTGCGCCAGCATGACACCATTAAATGTAGCTAGGAAAGGATTTCTAGCAATGTCTTGAGTTTGACTACTGCACCAATTCCTTGTGGAATCACGATCTCCAGTAATCCTGAGGATCACATTTGATTATATCATGTGTCTGCAGTGTTTGGAACTGTAATTGTTTAGTTACTTGTCATGTGATATAAATAAGCAAAAGATTATATTAGTCAACATACACTGCTGTTACTGCATCAACTGAAAGATTAAGGTGCTGTATAAGAGTATGAAAAAATGATTCAGACAGCAAAAAACAAAATCAAAAGTTACCATAAATTACAGATAAACACTGATAAAATCACTCAACACAAAGAAATGTAATATTTAGAATTATCCATTGTGATTAGGAACATATATGCCTCTTACCAGCAAGTCTACGTTACCTTTCACCTTATCCAATTTTGCTACCAGTCATATGTTGCTCTTAGAGCTGTAAAATATATACATACTTCACAAACTTCTCTCAAAAAGTGTCGTAACGTTAAATGGTGAGTGACAGGGAGAAGGCATATAGCGATGTATAATGATAACGCAAATGTTCCTTCGACTATATTATTTGGGAATATGTTTCTATTACACCCATCAAGATTGTATATAAGGCACAAACTTTAAACAAAAACTGCCATAACATCACACACTAAGTGATGAGAGGACACCATTCATGTTATATGTCATCTCCAGCGATACTAATATTATGTGCAACAAAATGCATCAATGGCCAACAACGATGAAAATCAAATCAACTTAACTTCATAATAAAAACAAAGTATCAAGTCCATTAAACTAAAACAGGAAGCGCCTATGTACATTCTGTCCAGGCTACATTCCAACCTATCCACAGGCGCAACTAATGATTCTGCTCGAAAATAAAAATAACTTAAATGTTTAATAAATCCAGGTTTCTAGCGAATTATGTTTTAACAACATGAACCAAACACCATTTTGGTACAGGCTGCATTTCAACCGTAAAAACTAAATTCCTTCAGCCCAATGCTGAAACAAGGATATTGCCGCTCTTTCAACCTAAACATAATCTATGTTAATATTGCCGTAACCTACTTCGATAAATGCCGCGGAATATTAACATGTGGGACATAACAAGTGGATATATTTCTTGACAATGTAATACTTATATCGTTGGACGCCGCATTTGTGTTTGGAAATAAGGCGTCTAATGTTTGCTTACAGTTAAAAGTAGTCAGTTTTTTATGGGTGTAATTTGTTCCAAATTTATGTTTTTGATGGCTGTGATAGCAACATATTCCCAAATAATATCGTTCAGAGAAGGTGCTGGTTCAGAGCCGTATTGAGGGGCTGAACCAGAGACTACGACATTTCTGTGATGATTTTGGCTGCAGATTTCTTGATCTTCGCCACAGGGTTGAGTCATGTAGGGTTCCCCTGAATAGGTCAGGTGTGCACTACACACGTGTATCAGCTACATGGGTGGCAGGGGCCGTGTGGAATGCACTGGGTGGTTTTTTTAGGCTGAGGGAGAAAGACCAGAAACACAAAATACAGTTACGGGCAACTGAATCAGATGTGGAATGTAAGAAGAACGTAAAAGAATCTCGACAGTTAAAAGTTCTCATAATTAACTGTAGAAGTGTTTGTAACAAACAAACAGAACTTGAAAGCGTTATTTGTACACAGAAGCAGATATCGTTATCGGTATAGAAAGTTGGAAAAAAAATGGAAATAAGTTCCACCAAAACTTTTAAAGATAGCATGAACATTTTTCGTAAAGATAGATTACACTCTAATGGAGGTGGGGTATTTATAGCTGTAAGTAAATTCTTCCAATGTAATGAAATAGATTAGGGATATTCACTAAACATCGATGCATCGTATCCATTCGATGTTTACCATACGATACATCGGATTGATTCGATGTTTTGACGAAGAATTTTTCTATTTGATGCATCGATGTTTTTATAAAAACATTGAATCATTAAAAAAAAACTGTGGCTAATAATGACAAAAATAATAGAAATAAATATTAAGATTACTAAATTTATTCGAGATTAAATTATTTCAATTTAAAGAAACTGTCATTAACATGTGGTGACACCTGTGAGCAATTAGCGGGACACAACGGTGAAGATGAATTTTTCTTCCTTTGAGTGTCCTGTCCGTACGAGTGAATGAATAAAATCAATTTATTAGGTTCACTCCTACCGTTTGTCGGTGTTTGCTGTGATTCGAAATAAGATATTATTACTCTAAAACAACTGATTGTTACCTAGTACTACTCAATATTTGAATAAAAACAGGGTTGGGGCCACATCTGATTGACTATTGTCAGGACTTCTGTTGTATCCGAATGTTTATTTTCGAAAGCTGCTCAAATAATCAGTCAGCAAAGGAACAGAATGATAGGAAAACGATTGAGTAAACTTTTGTTTCTGCAAAGTTTGCCTAAACACCATTGGTGTTAAGTGGTTAAAGACTTAGAATTAATAATTTTAGGCAGGCTTTAGTATTTAACATGTGGTTTTGTATCGTAATGGTCTGGTATAGTAATAAAATATTTCTGTTAATTTGTAGTTTATGTTTCATTCACAAAGTTATACCTCACTCATACAACACTACCTAACCAACACACAATGGCCTTGCATTCAGGAGGACGCGGGTTCGAATCCCCATCCGGGCATCCAGATTTGGGTTTTCCAAGGTTTCCCAAACCACTCCAGGTGAATGCTTCAAAAGGCAATGGCCGAATTTCTTCCCGTTCCTTACCCCTAGTCCTTTCCCGCCGCTAATGATCTCGACGTCAAAGAGACATAAATCCATAAACAAAAAAGCATAAGAGTAAACACATCATTACAGCTGCAGCATTACACTGCTGGTATAGTGTTACCGTATGTTCACACGGACCAAACGAAAGACAACGAACTATCTGCAATCAACTGGAAATTGTGAATATCAAACTATTGTTACATTTTTTCTCTGCGATTTTAAAGGAACAGGTAAGAAATAAATTAAACGACATTGGCCGACGAATATTGTTGGTTTGCATTTGTTAAGCTAAGAAAATCATAAAAGTATTTTATGTGATGCATTGAAAAACATCGATGCAGGGTTCCGATGTTTTACATCGAATAAAAACATTGATGTACTTTCTAAGTGGACACCCCTAAAATAGATGTCGATACGATCTGTGAAATCACATGAATCAAACTCAATGTTGCTGGGTCAAAACTCGTCATAGGTGCCTTCTACCATCCACCCAATTCCGACATAGCTATCGCCAAGGAGTTAAGAAATAATGTAAATAGTATAGCTAGCCATTTTCAGGATCACGCTATGATTCTAGGAGGCGACTGCAACCTGCCTTATATTGACTCGCGTAATTACGTTCACATTACTGGTAGCAGGGATAAGGCATTTTCTGAAGTAATTCTCAATCTGTTCTCAGATAATCATCTCGATCAGCTAGTTAATGAAGCTACGTGGTGTCATAACGGTAGCGAAAACATTTTAGATTTGCTGGTTACCAACAGACCAGAATTATTGACAGACAATTCAACGACCACAGGAATAAGCGATCACAAAGTGGCAATTGCGACTGTCAAATTAATGACAAAGGGAAAAAGTGGGAAAGGACGGATTGTATACAGATTCATTAAGGCCTCAAAGGAGTGTTTTAGAACCTACCTGAGGAATAATTACCATAACGTCAAGTTAACAGCGAATACCGTTGAAGAGATGTGGCATCGATTTATATGTATAGTCAGGGAAGGTATGTAAATACATATACTGAAGCGGACAGTAAAGGGGGAGAATGATTCACCATGGTACATATGTGAAGTCAAAAGATTACTCATAAAACAAAGGAGGATACATGCATGCTCAAGGTGGAAGAGGTGTTGTAGCGATTTAGAAACCTTAGCCGAGTTAAGAGGACGTGTTAAGAATGTGATGCGCGAGGCCTTCAACGATTTTCATTCCAACTCTCTCATTAGGAACCTCACAGTAAACCCAAAGAAATTTTGGTCATATGTATGAAAAGTCAGTTGTATAAACAACAATATTCCAGCACTAAGATTAATGAAAGCTGCGATAAAGCTAACATACTAAATACTGTATTCAAAAATTCATTTACTGATTAAAATAAGGATAGTATTCCAATTTTCCCACGTCGTGTTGCGTTGGTGATGGAATCACTATGAATAGACACTTCAGGTATCATAAAGCAATTAGAGCGTCTGGAGTGGGGAAAAGCACCGGGTCTGGATGGAATTCCAGTAAGGGTATTTTCAGAGTACACGGCAGAAATCGCACCATTTCTGTCTGATATATTCAGTAAATCTTTAGAAGTACATTCTGACGAAAATTGTGCAAGTAACTCTGATTTTCATGAAAGGTGATCGAAGTGATCCTAGAAACTACCATCCCAAATCTATAACATCTGTTTGTAGTAGAGTTATGGAGCATATTATATGCTCGAACATTATGAATTTTCTAGATGAAAATAATTTGCTTACAACAAATAAACATGGATTTCAGAAGAAAAGATCATGTGAAACATAGCTGGCCGTATTTACACACGACGTAATGAAAGTTAATGATGGAGGTTCACAAGTAGATGCATTTTTTTTTTTTAGATTTTCAGAAAGCCTTTGACTATGCCACACAACCGCCTTTTAGCGAAGCTTCGAGTGTATGGTAAATCGGATCATCTTTGTGAATGGAAAAGGATTTTCTAACTGGTCGGTCACAGTATGTCGCCGCTGAAAGAGAAAGTTCTTCTAATCTAGATGTTACATCAGGTGTACCTCAAGGAGGTGTAATAGAACTACTTCTTTTCTTAATTTTTAAAAACAATCTCCGAGACAAAGTGAAAAGCTTTTTTAGATTGTTTGCTGATGATGCAGTTATTTATAGGGAAGTAAGGAATTCGGCCGATTGCTTAGAAATTCAGCGTGATCTGGATGTTATTATGGCATGGTGTGCTGAATGGCAACTTACACTAAATTGTAAAAAGTGCAAGACAATAAGCATAACTAACAAAAAGAATCTGATTGTTCAGAAATACAAGGTAAACAGTTCTGTTATTGATATGGTTGATTCTGTGAAAGATTTGGGAGTAACAGTACAAAGGAACATGAAATGGGACTTACACATTAATTCGTTAGTAGGTAGAGCTAATTCCAGGCTGCGATTCCTAGCTCGATCCTTGAAAAATTATTACCTACATCTATACTCAGCAATTCACAATTACTGTGGGTGGCAGAGGGTGCTAAGCACACATCCTAATTCAGTGCATTCCAACCCTGAATAGAACGAGGAAAGAAAGAATACATAAATGTATCAGTGCGGCATCTTATTTCTCGAATTTTATCCCTCCTGTCATTGCGACCTAAATAGGTTGGCGGAAGAAGTATTTCGTTGCACTCGTAAATTCAAGATTTTCGCATATTCTCCAACAAATTCAAATGAAAACGACGTAATCTGTCTGCCAAACAATCCCAGCCCAACCCACATATCAGCTCTGTGACACTTAAATAAGGACTGTAACTAGCCTTCACAAATCGAGCGGCTCTCCTCTGAACTTTCTCTAACATGTCAATCAATCCCTTGCGATACGGATCCCATATTCCACAACAGTATTCCAAATGCAGACGCACTAGTGTTTTGTACGCTATTTCCTTTGTATGAGCATTACTACTTCTCAAAATATGACCTATAAAACATAGTTTAGAATTAGCTTTGCCCACGACGGAAGTTATGTACAAGTCACATTTATTATTATTATTATTATTATTACTCCGCGATTCACTAAAAGTGTGTGGCAGATTTCTTGTTGCTTTTTACTGTTAAGCCTAGATACTTCAGGGAATCAAGCGTGTCAACAACTGAATTCTTATCTTTGTACTCGTGAGCAAACGGAGTTTTTTTTATTACTTATTTGCATTGCCTTGCACTTTTTGCAGTTAAGAGTAAGCTGCCTTTTACGGCACCATTCTCAAATAACATCCAGATCACGCTGAATTTCTAAGCAATCGTCAGAGCACCTTACTTCCCTATAAATAAGTGCATCATTAGCAAAAAAACGCATCCTGTAATTAACGTTGTCATTGAGATTATTTATAAAAATTAAGAAAAGAATTGTTCCTATTACAATTCCTTGAGGAACGCCCGAAGTAACATCTAGCTTTGAAGAGGCTTCCCCGCCAACAACGACATACTGCGACTGACCAGTTAGAAAATCGCGTATCCATTCGCAAATCATGATCAGATATACTGTAAGCTCGAATCTTCGCAAAAAGCCGGTCAAAAGCTTTCTGGAAATCCAAGAAAATAGCATCAACTTGTGATCCTGCATCGATAACCTTCATTACGTCATGCGAAAATGGAGCCAGTTGCGTTTCACACGATCGGTTCTTACGAAATCCGTGTTGGTTTGCTGTAAGTAACTAGTTTCCACCTAGAAACTTCATAATGTTAGAGCATATGACATGCTACAGAATTCTACTGCAAACAGATGTTAAGAGATATGGGTCGATAATTCTTAGGATATCTCCGATCTCCTTTCTTGAAAATGGGAATCACATGCGCTATTTTCCAGTCATAAGGTACTTTTCTTTCTTCTAAAGATTTACGAAATATATCGGACAGAAATGGTTCTATTTCCTCCGCGTATTCTGAAAATATTCTTACTGGTATACCATCAGGACCCGGCGCCTTCCTCCACTTCAGGAGCTTTAATTGCTTTATACCTACAATATCAATTTGAACTGAATTCATCTCACATTCCACACGCCGTGGAAAAGCAGGAATATTATCCATGTTCTCGTCAGTGAAAGAATGTTTAAATTCGATGTTAAATACAGTAGCCTTGTCACGGCTGTCAACTTTCCGACCGTCTTGTAGTAGAACTGACATATTGTCACTACCACTAACTTTTTTTTATATACAACCAAAATTTCTTTGGGTTTTCGTTGAGACTCTTGGAAAGTGAGTTGCATCTAAAGTCACTAAAGGCCTCGCGCATCGCATTCTTAACACGTTCTCTTGTCTCAGCTAACATTTCTAAATCACTACTATACAACGTCCTCCTTGAGCATGCATACCGTGGGGGATCGTTCCCATCCCTGATTGTCCTTTTCGGTATATAAAAGTCCATACCTTCCCCAATCATATGCATGAATCGAAGCCACATCTCTTCAACCGAGCCTCTTCCTTCTATATAGGTAATGTAATTATCCCTCAAAAACGTTCTTAAACTCTCCTTTGGGGCCTTTCTGAACCTGTAAACGACCCTTTCTTTTTGCGTGTGGCTATTAATTTTACTGTAGCAATTACAGCTTTATGATCACTTATTCCCATGTTGGTAGAAATGCCCGTGCTTAATTCAGGCCTATTCATAACGAGAATATCTAAAATGTTTTCGTTATAGTTGTGGCACCACGTTGGTTCAGTGACAAGCTGCTCAAGATTAAGATCTGAGAAAAGGTCAAGAATAATTTCACAGGATATTTTATCCCTGCCACCAGTAACGTGGACGTAATTAGTCCAGTCAACATACGGAAAGTTGAAGTCATCTCCTAGTATTATTCCATGATCCAAAATTGACGAGCTATATTACTTACATCAGTTCTTAAGGCCTCAGCAATAGCCACATCTGCATCTGGTGGGCGATAGAAAGACCCTATTACAAGTTTTGTCCTAGCTACGTTTAGTCTAATCCATAGGATTTCACAGAAGGTATCTATATTTGTTTCGTTACACGCATGAATTAGATTTCAACCTATCCTTACGGAAAACATTCATGCTATTGTTAAAAATTTCTGCTGAACTTATATCTGGTTTAACCAGCTTTCAGTACCTAATACAATATCTGCTTCTGTGCTACTAATAATGTTTTCAAGCTCAGGCTGTTTATTACAAACACTTCTACAGCTAATAACGAGCACTTTTAATGGTTGAGACTGATTTACACTACTCCTAACATATGGTGCCGAATTTGATAGGGCTGCCCGTAACTGTAATCCCAGTTTTGGGTCGTCCTCTCTCAGCCTAAAAAATCCCCCAATGCACTCCACACGGCACCTGCCACCCGCGTAACCGATTCACGTGTGAAGTGCACACCCGATCTATCCAAGGGAACCCTACACGACTCGACCCCAGGGTGAAGATCTAGGAATCTGCAGCCACGATTATTGCAGAAACGCTGCAGTCTCTGGTTTAGACCCTCGACTCGGCTCTGAACCAGAGATCCACAGTTGGTTCTATCGACAATGCTGCACATAGTTAACTCAGCCAAAATCTTGCGGTCATCAACCACAGAGTTCATCCTTTGAGCCAGCCGCCGGAAGGAAGAGAGGATAGCCTCCGACCCCAGGCGGCAAGCATCATTGGTGCCGACATGAGCTACAATCTGCAGCTGGCTACACCTCATCCATTCAATGGCATCCGCGATGGCCTGTTCCACATCTTGGATCAGGCGCAAGCTTGCCCCCCCCCATGTGGCATTGACGACCGGAAACCACACGCCAGGCACCGGCAGGTGACTGCCGCACAGATTCCAAAGTCTCAATCTGGACTGCAGGTACGATGATTGGTAGGGGAGAACCTGTAGGAGCACTAACTTCATCAGGGTCTCTCAAAGCTGCAAGCCTAGTGCGAAGATCAGGCACCTCAGCCCGCATCTGCACACAGCAATCACAGTCCCTACACATATTACTTTCGAAACAAAAACTATGGAGAAGATGAACAAACAGAGTGATCCAAATAAACTGTTCACCACTTACTAATAACCGCTAGTCACGACTTTAAAAAAGAACCTAAATTAACACAAAAGGCACTTCCTCGCATAACGGTTGCTGAAGACTAACTGACTACTGGCGCTGTTAAACAAATAAGCAGATGGAACAAAAGCTATCTACACACTTTAAATTAAATTAACACAGAATGAACAAACAAAGGAGATAGCGTACAAATCTCTTGTGCGTCCACATTTGGACTACTGTTGTGCCATTTAGGTTCCATTTCATAAGGGGTTAATTGACAGTATAGAGAAAGTACAGAGAAGAGCTGCTTGGTTTACGATCGCTTGCTACAGTCCTTATTAAAGCGTCACAGAACTGATTAGTAGAATGGGAGTCTCTGGTAGATAGATGACGCACGTTTCATTTAAACTTATTGGTAAACATGTGTATTCCCACTTTCACTTACGAGTGTAGTGAAATACTTCGTCCACCAACCTGTTTGAATCGGAATGGCAGGAAAGATAAGATTAGAGAAATAAGGTGCCGCACTGATTCTTATATGAATTCTTTTTTCCCTAGTACCATTCGGGATTGGAATGCACAACAAAGAGATTAGCTCTGGTGCTGAGCACCCTCTGCCACCCACAATTTTGTGAATTGCAGAGTATATATGTAGATGTGTGCATGATCATTATACTTCGTTAAAAGTCTTTTCCCAGTATAATGTTACGGCACTTTTTGAGTGTAGTTGGTGAGGTATGTATATATTTTACAGCTCTAAGAGCAACACATATTAAACAATATGATCCATCAAATGTGTGTAACCAAAACCACAATTCATTTACAAGTCCCAGAGATTACACTAGAGCTGACATGTTTATAGTGTATTTCAAATTCTGTGTTGTCTGTTGTGCAGAATTACTGTATTACCCTCACCAAAAATAATTGGCTTGGAACAAAGTAGTTCTGGTGTAGTTTAGTACCACCAGTTAAAATGTCTGCACAAATGCACAGTACCATGCAGGGCATAGGCTACCTAGGCTGTAGCCTACTGGTCCACACCACATGCAATAAAAATATATTAGTCGCTGTAATCCAGTTGACATCTATTGTGTTTTTAATCTTCCTCTGTCGCGTGCTTTGGTGAGGTTAATTAACCTTTGGGTAATATCTAGATTGCGACACTGCTGCAACCACTTACCGCCTCGTGATGTAAACACTTCCCAATGGAGAGAGTATGACATCACTGTGTTTCCATGTGTGACGTGCTCAGCCTTCGATCGATTTGAGAATACATGCTAGGCCATTAAACGTAACCAATAGTAATAAAAATAAAAAAAATTACGGATTGAAAAAGTTAAAGAAAATTATTACTTGCACAATTAATAATATTACTAAAATATGTACAACATTCCAAACTGATAATTGATATTGTTCATTAGCATTAACGTTATTAGTCACAATTCCATTGATTCGTATTTGATTCCGTTCTTCTATATTTCCTCGCGTGGCTGAAATTGCCATTAAAATCATACATATGAAATAAAATATTTATAAAAACAAGATTTCGTCAATAACCACTTGCAATTAGGTTGGACCATACTAACAGTGATAGATACGATTTGGAAATTGGGTTTCAGCAATAACGTATGTGACGGTTATGTTTCACTATGTTCCAGGCGGTTTAATTCTAGATGGGGATACCGCTACAGTGTCTTATGGCCTCGCGACATATTTTCAAACAGTAATTCCGTTGTAATACAGCCTGGACCATTATTTTCAAGCAGAAATTAGGTTGTGATACAACCTGGATCGTTATGAAACCATTAAAATATTTATAATATGTCGCGAGGCGGTAAGAGATTGTAGCGGTATCCCCATCTAGAATTAAACCATCCAGGCTGCATTAAGATGTAAACAGTGATAGATATGGCAGCCACAATAAGGTGTTCGATAGTTACATTTAAGTGTGGTCCAAGCTGCATCAAAACCTCATCACAAGTGAATTAATTCCTGTACTACTGGTGCAAAATTAACGATTTCTCGATATGAGACGTACTAGTGATGGACGGTTTAATTCTAGATGGGGATACCGCTGCCTCGCGACTGTTAACGTGACGTCAACGTTTTTACGACTGTACGTGAACGCGACGTCACGTTAACAGTCACGAGGCCACGGTATCCCCATCTAGAATTAAACCTGATGGACTACTTTCCATTGAAGGCTCCATAAGTGACATTTTAAGCTGCGAGCGGAACTTATATGTCACATTCAGCAAGGTAGTGACGTCATACTTTCTTCATCCGGAAGTGTTTACATCACGAGGGCCTACACACCCTAAATACGGCCCTGGTACCATGTCTGGACAGAACAAAACAAATGGCTAAAAACGATCATTATTCATTAAACTTGCACAAATTAATATGTTTATCAATAATTATCAAAAACTATCAGCTGACAGATCACTATTCATTCATTACAGTTTAACTTTTGAACAAACGGCATCAAATACCAATGAATTACACCTGGTGGTTAAATTTTAATTTTATCACTATTTTTTTTTTCCAGGAAAATTACCAAATTTGTGTACACAATACCTTTATTCTATCAGGTTGTAGTTAAGAACTACTAATAGCATGACCTCAGAAATTACTAGCATACAACCCATACAACCCCAATGTGCTATTTTTCAAGCAAGGCCTCATGACATGAAAATGAGTGACATGTCAATCGGGTTATCAGTAATTCACAACTGCTTGACATACTAATTAACTATTTCGAAGGATGTAACTGCAAGCCATGATTACTGGATTTAATGAGAATTGTCATGCTTGAAAAGATATTTGACAAGTGTTCGCAGGATTAACACAATCACAAGACAAAACGAAAAGTTTTGCTAGTTTCATATGCGTAATCATGGAAATCGCAACTTTCAAACTGAATAGCACACACATCAATAAAACATTTAAATGTACATGTGGGTCCCTGCAATGTCATTTCCCACTTGTAACGTAAATCCTTTATGTACTAAAAACAAAGGGGCAAATGAAACATATCCCTCGTTTTTTTTCTAGATAAATTTGATATACAGGTATTTCAAGAAAGTTTTAGTTACTTAACCGAAATACAGAAATAATTAAATTACCTCTCTTCCTTTTTTCTACGTTTTCCTTCCCAAATTTTTCTTCTTTCACTCCCTTCTCCAATTTGACACCATTTTCCTTTCTTTTAGGAGTCCCAAAATAGTTAAATAACGTATTTTTCTGCGACATTTTTCAACTTTGTTCCACTAAAAACAAGAAAACATTAAACAACCACTTTCATCTCATAGCATGGAATCTTTCCCGCCAAACAAAGACAATTAATAGCCGCCAAACACTCCTCCAGCGTTGAGCAAAGATATAGAACGTCCAAAACAAGCATGATCGATCCCATGGTATGGTATCAAAGATAATACCACGAAAAAAATAGAACGATAGAAAGAAATAAGCAAAAAGGATTCAGTTATTACATCTTTTGTCGGAAGAATTCTCGCCACTTATGATCTAGTTATCACTTTGAACATTTTTGCTATGCGATAAACTGTTAGACAAAGTTTATAAAATTTGATCTGTTAAATTGAATTTATTGACTTGATATTTAAAATCCATTTTTCTTTTTAAAATTTCAACGATTCGTCTTCCTATTATTTCTTCAATTTTTCTATACATGGACGTGTTTTGAATACAGTATCCAAGGAGTAAAGACGTTAATTGAATATTTCTTTCCTCTCAATTATCACTGTCATCATGTTTCTTATCCCTCCCAATGTAATCAATGCTTTCTCACTGCTTAGATAGTTTGCGCTTTTAACTTATATCGTTCTTCTCAGAAACCCTATTTTGAAGATGTTCCAATATTTCGATTTCATAATCAGACTTTCACCAGTCCAGTCACCATTCTAAAAGCTCCTTTCAACATAAATTTTCTAATTTAAAGCTCTAGTGGTACAATGATTTAACTGGCAGACTGTACTGCGAGAAATCCACGGTCTGACTGTCGGTCTTTTTTCGGTGCACTTAAGAAATCTTTTGTTTTGTACATGCGGAAGTACATTAGGGGATGGGCCTTGTTGTGATTTCAAATTAAACTGTAAGTACGCATGGGCCAGTAGGAATATCGGGTTAGAATAAGCCACAACGTAGGTGGAATGCATACCAAATCAAAAGTGTTTTATCAAGGTGTTAAGGCACACAAGATTAATTTTATTTTCTATTTTCTAACTTCCTCTGTTCTCGAGCAATATAAATCCTCGTACATAGTTGATTAACACTCAGCCTCCCACTTTTAGTAACAGTTAATAGTAACTGATTCAGCTTCTTTCCTTGCATCTTCATATTGTGTCTTGTTACGTTCAGGAAAGTCGTTGCTTCCATTTTGTTCGTTTTGTGTAGTCAAAACGCAATTGATGATCGTTATTTCTTCTTCCCCCATTTCTTCTCCACTGTGATAGCTCCCGTTGCTTCCAAAGTATTTTCGTAAAAGTCAAGTCATATTTCAGTCTTTAAATATCCTCTTAATACAATTTGCCATGCCAGAAACAATAGCTGCTATGCAGTCCTACCAATTAAATAATTAGGGTAATTAGTTTCTTATTCGCTAATGATCTCTGTGTCGTCGTGCCCTAAACCCACAGTTCCTAATCGACGTATCAGACTGCAAATACTTAGTAAGATTACTATACTTACATGCTTGTACTGCAAACTGGAAACCAGATAGTATTTTTTACATTAATTTTACTTGGGTTAACAGGCTGACTGAAATTCATTCATGAAGTCACACCAGAGTTACTTGCCATGGTTTCAATGAGAAACACATATGTCCAAAAATTAAAAACACGCTCAATAGATCTCTCTTAATGGAATAGTTGCTGGTACTTTCATACACGCGGTGGACAGACTTCCAGCAACAAAACGATTCTTTGCAGTAACAAAAGGGCACAACACAATCTTCAACACTTTTCACAGCGTGTATTGTATTTATTAGCTCCCCTGAAAACTTTATGAATTACCACCAAAACGAACGAAATAGACACGTTCATATGTTATTCGAATCTTGCTGGTTCTTGAGTGGAACACCAGGCTTGTAATAACAACACTGTCACTATAAAAGGTTGCTTCAAACAATTATAACGAAACGGCTGAATCAGACAGCTCGTACAATTTTTAAATAATAATAACAATTCATATTTAAAGGATTATAATTTTTGTGTGAGAATGCTAGAGGATGGTCAGAAGATTTGCTGAATACAAGGACCATCAAAGCCTTTTAACAGGACGACCGGATACCTGGGAGCAGAATGAACACGGCTTTTTTCACGGCTCAATAGAAGTCGGAATAGAAAGATAGCTGCTTATCTCCACACCGAGTGAGGGTCTGACCACATATTCTCTAAGGAGCTGTAGATCAAGCTATCGATTTGGCCGGCAAATCTCTTGTTAGCGTCTGTCAAAAATTTCCATGCTCGCGGATGGAAATTTTGCTGGTGGAAGTCAAACCGAAAGCCGACACACATTTCCGAAGCGAGGCAGCTATTTCGAATCTATGTATGAATCGCGTGGTTTAGAATTCCCCAGTAAATACCAATAAAAGATGATGTTAGAAACTGGTTAGTTGCGGTTTTGTTACTTCAGTTTCCACATGTATTACGAGAAAACGGACTGGCGTTCAAGAAAAACTGGAGGGAGATACCGAGCAGAACAACATTCATGGAACATGCTTCGCTGACTTTCTTAGGAGGAAGTCACGAAGTCGCCATCGCAGTACTCGAGTGTTAATGTTTTGACCAGCAACGCAAGCTGATGGTAGTGCACTACCTGACATAGTCCTCCGAGGAGTACCGTTTGAGAAATATCTGGGCTTACGGTGTTCTTGCTGTTGTCTGGATGAAGTGACCGAGCGTGGTGGTGTAACGGCTAGCGTTCTGGCCTCGCATTCGGGAGGACGGCAGTTCGAATCCCCGTCCGGGCATCCAGATTTGGGTTTTCCATGGTTTCCCAAATCACTCCAGGCAAATGCCGGGAGGCTTCCTTCAAAAGGCCATGGCCAAATTCCTTCCCATTCCTTGCCCCCCCTCCTTTCCCATCTCTAAAGACCTCGCTGTTGAGAGACGTAAAGTAGTTAAAAAAAATCAACACTGCATCAGCAAGTGTAAGGTCCCAATGATTGTCGTCCATCAGCAACTGCAACTCGCGACATGCATCTCTAAAGACCTAGCTGTTAGATAGACGTTAGGCAGATAAAAAAAAATGGATGAAGTGTGCGCTTCCTCGTGCATTGACGCAACGCCGTCGCTGTCTGTGAGCATGTGCACATAAACCTGTCAGCACTACAAAAATGATAAAAGCTAATCTGCCAATAGAACACAGTGTGTACGTTCATCGACCCTCTAACGGCAGAGAAATTATTTGATTAAGAGAATCACTCCCCGACGAACGTTCCGAGCTTTGTTAAATTGCCGTGAGCAAATTCATGCGATTAGGAAAGACTTTGACTAATTTCCCTATCGATGAATAACTAGTATTTGTTAAAGTCAAAAATTATTGACCTCCATGTTACAGCAAAACGAAGACATGCATTCCTTGTAAAGTTCTGTTTTTATAGTGAACCATTTAGAAAGTATTTGATTTTCCATGTTAGCTTTTGTTTCAACGACAGCAACGAATTATACACAAACTTTTCATAACTTTCGTTCAACTGTCTCAACTGTAAAGCTCGGCGTAGCTTTTGCCAAATCATTGATCATTTATGTATTAAAGTGATCGTAAATGTACCGACGTCTGTAGGCCCCGAAAGTTAATAGAATAAATGTTTTAAGACTTTCCCGGTAGCAAATGATAGCATATTATTTCGCACCCACTTTCTATCACTCAGATCAAGTGATATAAATAATGAAATGGTTAAATCAATGAAAATGATAAATTATTAAAATTAATCAGAAAGGTAAGAGGGCAAGGTAATAACTAAAGCGTATCTAACAAAGCATACAAAAATCCTCACTATACAACATAATAAAACCACAAATAGATCCATTTCACTAAAAAAAGTTAAATACATTTAGGATTGTTGGCCAGGAGCTGAACCAGTAATGCTACCGGCTAAAGGGGACCTGCAGCTTTGCGTGGAATCCAATCCACGAAGCGTCTGCGGGTAGTTCACATGAACAAAGCAAAGCTTTGCCAAAGGAGAAGGTCAACTTCAAGGCAAAAAACAATTTCAATCTGTGCTGGAATTGGAGCAGGGAAACTCCTGTTCCCCAATCATGAATCACCAGACCAGTCTTAAAGTTGTTCAAACAATTCAATCACAAACAGTTTCATTTCGCTTATAATTACTGATTCACAAATACTACAAATTTATTTAATTTTTACATATTAAAATATAATTATATAAAATAAATATATTATTGTATTTACTGCAACATAAGAATTCCATAAAAACCAGAAAGACCTTATATATTTGACTGAATTAAAAATGACTAAAACTAAAAATTTGTATTAACATTTAAATCAATATTAAATTATAAATGAGGTGCCTGAACAATAAAGGGTTATCATGACAGTGTAGATAATGTAAAAATCTACCCTCAATACCTATATATAATAGATTTAAACTATATTCTCAAGTATCAAAAACTTGTGCCTCATACACTTCAATATAATTAAAAACATAAGCTAATAAAGCTAATAAGCTCATACACCACCAATAGAGATAATAATTCTCTTCAATTTAGTGCACAATAACAAAGTAAAATTTTTTAGTGATGCCATCTATATAATACATTTCCTATAATTCTTGGCTTGCAGTTTGAATAGGATTAGAAATTAATAAACTGTCAAGTATTACTTACTGTTGTTCAGGCTCTAACATCTACCATATTACAATTCTCTATTTTATTTATTCCAATAAAACTTTTTTTTTTGCAGAAAACAATCTAATTATAGTTCTGACAATTTCATCAAAATTATTATTAAAATATAACTCCGGGAATTATAAGAAAAACCTATCGAACAAATTGTTTCATTTTAATAACTGTCAAAAATTAGCACCTATATCAGTAATGATGGAAAATATATATCCAAAAGAGCCATTACATCAGTAATAGTGGAGGCATTAGGAGGATTAAATCAAACTCCACTACATAAACTAATAGAATATTCATCTATTAGACATATGGAATGAATAATTCGATCAATAATTATAAGAGAAACGATGTGAGAATTTTATTTTATTATCTTTTCAATTTTAAGAGCAATAGTTCTTACACTGTTTAATCAAAACTTAATGTTTTGATTAAATCAAATTATAAGATCAAACAATGAAACTAAATCTATTAAATTCGTTACCTGTTTAAGTTAATTATCACTTGGGGGCCTTCCCCCCTTCCTTGGATTTTTACCAAAATGAATTGTTATTCAATCTATAGTATACGCCAATTTAATATTTCTAGGTGCAGTTATTGCTATCATAACAACTATAACTCATTACTACTACATGCGACTAACTTTTTCACTATTTCTTTTTCTTCATACAGAAAATAAATTAAACGTTATAAAAAATAATTCATCAAAAATAAATAACTATCTGTTGTACATTATTGTAACAAGAACAACTGGATTAGCAAAAATACTAATATTGAGATTTAGAATTTAAGGACTTAAGTTAAATAAACTAATAGCCTTCAAAGTTATAAATAAAAGAACAACATTTAGGCAGTAGTATTATTACACTAATTTGAATTGCAGTCTAATATCATTATTAAATATAAAACCATGAGTGGTGGGAGAGTTTAACTCATAAATAGATTTACAGTCTATCACTTTAATCTTCAATCATCTCACCGCAAAAAAAAAAAACGACTTTTCTGTAAAAACCACAAAGAAATTGGAACATTATATTTTATTTTCGGAGCGTGGGCAGGTGTAGTAGGCTCTTCATTATGAATACTAATTAGTATAGTATTAGGACAACCATAAAATTTAATTGAAAATGAGCAAATCAATAATGTAAATATTACAGCTCACGCCATTGTAATGATTTTTTTGTTATGTCTATTATGATTGGAGGATTTGGAAACTTGTTAGTGGCTTTAATAATTGTTGCACCAGGTATAGCATTTCCACTAATAAATAATATAAGATTTTGACTATTACCACCTTCTTTAACTTTATTACTAATATCGAGCATAGTAGAAGGAGTAGTTGGTACAGGATGAACAGTATATCCACCTCTGGCAGGAGCAATTGCTCATAGAAGGGGATCAGTAGATTCAGCAATTTTTTCATTACGCTTAACAGGCGCGTCATCTATTCTAGGAGCAGTAAATTTTATTACTACAGCTATTTGTATACGATCACCTAATATAATCTTAGATCAAACACCCTTGTTTGTTTGATCGGTAGTTATTAGAGATATTTTACTTCAATCGTCCCTATCCGTTTTCTCTGGAGCAATCACTATATCATTAACAGATCCAAATTAAATACATTAAATTATAAAATATACACCAGTTGTTACTACAGTGGAAGAATGAACTAAAGCAAAAACCGGAGTTGGTGCTGCTATAGCAGCAGGCAATCAAGAAGAAAAAGGAATCAGAGCACTTTTAGTTATTGCGGCGATAGTTAAAAGTAACATTACCAACATTTTTTCCCATCTATTAAAATAAGTATAATTTCAACTTCCATTTAATATTAAAGCAACTGAAATTAAAATAGCAACATCACAAATTTGGTTTGATAAAAAATATACCGGTATTGTAAGATTCAATGTTCTGATAATAAATTACTAAACAATATGAAATCAAACCCAAGCCATCTCAGCGAAGTGAAATTTTAAATATATTTGGTCTAATATTTAATAACATTATTAATGAATAAAATATTAGTACAAGCAGAATAAATCGATTTAAATATACTACACCATGCAAATAATGAATAATATAATAAATAACCAAAGAAGAAATAAATATTACGAAAGAGATAAAAGTTTTTGATATTCAAATTAATAATAAAGCTATAACTACAGAAAATCTATTTAGTCTAAAAATAATCACTTCAATGACACAACAAATCATTATTTTATGCAAAATACTTGACTATAATTTAAATAAATCCAACATCAAATAAAGACTATTAAGAGGCAATCAATGTAATATCATCAAAATATATTCTTGATTACAACCAGTAGAAAAACTATATAATACATTCTATTTTGACTTTATGAATATATATATATATAATGTGTAAACAGCACTAAAAGACAAAATAAATAAAATAAGTAATATTGCAATAGATCAAGAAATAATTCTCTTTATTAAAGAAATTTCAACAAATAAATTCAAGGAAAGGGGGAAGGCTAAATTGGATGAACTTAACAAAAATCATCATAAATATATTGAAGGTATAATATTAAGCATTCCTGTATTGATTAATAATCTAAGACTACCTATTCGTTCATATCTATATATAATTAGCTAACCAAAATAAACCAGAAGAATATTATCTATAATCAACCATTAGATATAAAGAACATACTCAACCTCTAATATTTATTCTTATTAATCCCACAATAACAAATGATTTTATGAGCAATAGAAGAATAGCCAATTAATAATTCTAAATCAACCTGATATATACAAACTTATCTTACTTTCAATCCGCCAATTACACCTTAACCTATAATAAAATAGTTATATTTTATAATGAACTTCATTATTCATATTAAGCAATACCCACCTAATTTTCACATTGTACCAGCCAAAATGATTCCCCCCCCCCCCAAATAGGAGCTTCAAAGTGAGAATTAGATCATCATAAATGAATTATATATATTGGCATCTTTATAAAAAAGGCCAAAATACATAAAATATAAATATGAGAATTAAAATTATCTAAACCTACTAAAATAGGCATAAAAATTCCTATAAATAAACAATAAAACTAACAAGAAAGGAAATCTAGCAAAGAAATAATAAAAAATTATATAAATACCAACTTGTAAATGCACTGGTTGATAAGGTCAGCCTAGAATTTATAGTAAAGTAGGGATTAATCTAGATTCAGAATATAAACAAAAAGAAAACAAAGATAATCTAGAAAAATCCAAATACAATATTAACACCAAAAATATAAGAACAAATATACAAATATCTGAATAAAAACCAGTCAGATATACTCTTAATCTAGAAGTGAATATTAACGTGCAAATTCAAAGACTTAGTAAAAATCATTATAAATGAAACTAAATCAAAAGCCAGTCCATATCTAATTTGAAATGTAATCTATATATTTATGATTATAAATTAAATAAATAAAATATACTAAAAATATTAAAGATTAACTAACAAAAAAATTATTTTATTAACCGTTAAGGAATCATAAATATAACGAATACAATATATATTAATATAAATAAAATCTATAAGAATTAAATATTCATTACCGTAAGATCGAATAATAGGAACTAAAATAGATAAACCTGATGGTCCTTCATATACCGAATACACCAAAAAGATAATGAAGAAGAAAAGCTCCAACCAGCAATTAATCTAATAAACAGACAATTAAATACAATGAAATAACAATATACTCTCTAAACTTAACGAAACTATCAATAAATATTTATGTTTAGATGAATAAATATAAACAGCACCAAAATATTTAAACCCTTAATAATATAATTGAAATATCAGTTTTAATAGTTTATATGTAAAACATTGGTTTGTAAAACAAAAATATTAATACTTTAGAAAATCAGAGATAGATATTCCTTTTGCTGGTCCCCAAAACTAATATTTTACATAAACTGATATCTGTAATCATCACTATAGTACTATTCATATTATTATTAATAATAAATTATATATAATTAAGATAAAAAAAGCCTGTCAATATTATTAACTATTGTTATAAAAGAATTTAGATCTTTTATATTTACAAGAATTATTATAACAAACTTCTGAATATCTTACAATTTATTTTTAACTTTTCTTGGCAGGTTCATATATATCACCAGTATCAAAGGAAATATTTAATATCAAAATAAAATGTATAAGATTAATATTAAATATTTTGATATTAATAATATTATGCTATTATATAGACAAAACTTCAGAAATTCATGAATAAATAAATAGATACATAATAGTAAAACATTTATCAAATATAGAATTATCGGAATTAATAAAAAACTGAACAATACATCAGCAAATTTAATAACAACAATGACAATAATTTATCTATTGGTTCGAATAATTGCAGTAGTAGGAGTTACTTACTTTTCATCAGGAACAATCCGAAAATAAAATACGAATAAACCTTGATGATGTAGTATTAACCCATTAATTGACTTACCAGCACCAATGAATATTTTATTTATATGAAACTTCGGGTCAATATTAGGATTATGCCTTATGATTGAAATCATAACAGGGATATTTTTAGCAGTGCATTATACCACTAATATTGAAATAGCATTTAGTAGTGTAATTAATATTTATCGAGACGTAACCTGTGGATGATATAAACGTACAATCCATGCCGATGGGGCATCATTATCTGTATTTGTATATATATTCATGTTGGTCAAGGTTTATATTATATATCATACATATTTATGCATACTTGAATAACTGGAACAATAATTATATTTATAGTAATAGCAACAGCACTTCTAGAATATGTATTAATATGAGGTCAAATATCATTTTGAGCAGCAACGGTTATTACCAATTTACTATCAGTAATTCCATATATTGGAACAGATTTAGTTCAGTGAAATTGACGTAGATTTACAGTTGATAACGCTACATTAAATCGATTGTTTTATTTCATTTCGTATTACCATTCATTATTGAGGCAATAGTTAGAATTCATTTATTTTATCTTCATATAACAGGATCAAGAAAGCTACTAGGGTTCAATAGAAATATTGACATATTCCATTTCACTCATATTTTATATTCAAAGACATAATTATATTTCTTATAATTATTACCAACTTAATTATAATTTCACTAACTCGACCATATAATTCATATTCATCCAGTCTGATATTTCCTATTTGTATATGCAACATCACGATCAATTCCAATTAATCTAGGTGGAGTAATTGCAAAAGTAATATAAATTATAATTTCAATTGTTATACCTTTTACAATAAAACTCAATTCCGAGTAATTGAATTTTATTATATAAATCAAATTATATGATAAAGATTGGTATCAATTCTTGTTATATTAATATGAATCATAGAGTAGAAGAACCATATATTTATATAGGACAAATATTAACTGTAAAACATATTTCATATTTTATTATAATCATTCAAATCTCATATTTTTTAAATAAAATGATTAAATAGTTATTTAGTTTAATACCTCCAAAGCAAACATCTTGAAAACATATAATAGAAGTTTAAATCAGCTATTATCTTAATATTCTTAATTTATTTGACTAAATAGGAGAAAAATCAATATTTTTAAACCAAGAAACATATAAATAATTCAAATATAAAGGTAAAAAACTAATTCAAGTTAAATATATTAATTCATAATACCAAAATCTTGAAGGGTAAAATAAATAAAAAGACATTAATACTAATTTTTAAAAATCATCAATCTGTAATATTCTCCGCAAAGAACAATTAAAGATAATATTATTCTCATAAAAAGAATACTTGTACTATGAACAAGAAATATTAAAGTAAAACTACCTGCACTATATTCAATATTAAATTCAGAAACTAGATCTGAATCATCTTCAGAAAAATCAAATGTGGTACTGTCGGTCTCAGCCAAACATGAAGAAATATGCGGCTGAAATTAAAGGAAATATATATAAATAAAATATTTTATTCAATTAATACAAACATATATAATACAAATTATATATATAGAATATAATAATAGGGGATAGTAAAATTAATACTAATATTACTTCGCATGAAATAATTTAAGCAACAGGACTTAATGAACCTAATAAATAATAATTATAATTAGATGAACATTATGGTTGTATAAAGTCCAAAACTTATACAACAAAGGAAAAGCAAAAATATAAAATAACACAAGTAAGTTAAATATGGTAATAATCTTCACATAAATACTGTAATTATTAAGCAAAATGCCAGAGAAAAATAATAAATGATAATTTGATTGATAAAGGGGCATCCATAAATTACGTGAGGTGAAATAGGGGGAGCGTCCGGCGAAATCTCATCAAGGGGGGGGGGATCCACGGAAATTTCACGTGAGGTTTGTAAAAAAAATTTGGAGTGTAGAGCTAAAAACAAAAAGGTCTAAAAATTGCAGGATAGTCGATTTTAGGGGTGTATTTCGTTGAAACGTGGGTGTGTAATCACAATTTGAAGGGTGAGACCTAACAAAAAGGAAAAAATGTCTCAAAAAGTTTCGATGTCAATTTCTAGGTGGGGTTCTCACGAACCAGATCTCATCAGAGGTGGGGGCCCTGGCCAGATCTCATGAAATCTCACCAGTAGGGGTGGGCAGTTCAGAAATCCGGAAAAACACCTCACGTAATTTATGGTTGCGCCCTAAGGTAAAGAATGTTCTTTAGATAGTAGTTCTTACACCACTAAATGGTTGAGGAATACCAATAATCCCAACCTTATTTGGCCCTTTACGAATCTGAATATACCCCAGTACTTGAAATTTCAAATAAGGTAAAAGAAGCCACTCTTATTAAAAAATAAATGGTAAAATAAAAATAATTTAAAACGTACATGAACCTTATATTATTAATACTACCAGTAAAATTAAATTCACATTGTTAAAGATATAAACGTTTTGCACTTCTATGCCAAATTGGTATTAATATTCAAAATTTTAAGTTTATCTCATTTCTATGGTCCTATCATACGAATAAAGATAATTATATACAGGATAGAAATTGACCTGTCGTACGCCGGTCTGAACTCAGCTTATGTTAGAATTTAAAGTTCGAACAGATGTAATTATATGAGTTCTGCACCATATATTTACCTTAATCCAACATCGAGGTCGAAAACTAATTAATCAATATGAACTCTCTAAAATAATTATGCTCTTATCAGTGACGTAACTTTAACTTTTAATCATAAATTGTGGATCAAAAAATATATATTAATGATTCAATGAATGAAAGTTTAATTATTCTTCCTGTAACCCCAACAAAATAAATTTTAAATAATAATTAACTAATAATTCGAATAACAATTATTATAAAGCTCTCTAGAGTTTTATCGTCCCAGCAATAATTTCAGCTTTTTGAGTTAAAAGTTAAATTTCCTCTCTTGATATGACACAGTGAATTCTTCGTCAAGCCATTTATTCTAGCCCTTAATTAAAAGACTTATGAGTATCTTTGCACGGTCTTAATACCGCGGCTCTCTAGTATATTAGTGAGCAGGTCAGACACTAAATTACTATTAAAAAGAAATGTTTTCCATAAATAGGAAGGAAATAATTTTGCCTAATTCCTTAAAAAATCAAAATTATCTTACAATGAGATTTATACAAAAATATTTACCAACTAAATCTTTATTTTGTTTAGAATATTATCGTTACAATATATTTAAATATTCTGTATATTAATTATATCAATTATACAAAATAAAATATAATCAAATAAATAGCCGATTTACAGAATATTAATACATAATTTAAAAAATATTATAAATATATTTAGAGCGAATCCCCTAAATTTTTTAAAAATCCATAAAACATTATGAAATGAAAAATTAAAATCACTATTGAAATTAAATTTTAACTAAAGAAACTATATATCTTAAATGACAAATAAATATCACTACTAAATATAAAATATAAATAAATATTCAACAATTATTTATATATAGGCCCTTCGAAAATCGAGAATAGTAAATAAACAAATAAATATATATATATATATTCATATAGCCGGATATAATAGTAAAGTATAGAAAATAAACTTTTATATTTTTAATTAATTCAATTATTTTACTAATAAATAATAGTTAATTATATTTTTGTTTAAAAATTCACTTAAATATAAATAAAATTATTTTTAATATAAATTAAATATACCTAAATATAAAATAATAATTTTATTTTAAGATGTTTCGAAATTGAACAAGGTTAAATTTATTTTATGTTAAATTCTAAACTACATCATCTTACCCTTCTAGGTACACTTTCTGGTACACTTACTATGTTACCACTTAATTCAGCCATAATAATGAGAGCGGTGGGCGATGTTTACACATTTTAGAAACCAAATCATTTTACCGAAATTGTTAAACTTACTGTTGAATAATAAATAAAGATTAAACAATATTATTCATATAAATAAATTTATTGTAAAGCATCTTCAAAAGAAATTTACTCTAGTTAAAATAATGAAAAATGCTACTTATAATAAGATAGACTCAAAAAAGGGCGCTAATGACCCCAGTGTCGACGCGCCCTAAAACGACAACAACAACAACAACAACAACAACGACTCAAAAAGTAGGTATACAAACCAATAAATAAAGTACAAAATCACGAGTAATATCGATTACAGGACAGATCCCTGCAAATCGATAAATATCATAAAATTATTTAAGTTTTTAAAATCATAACTAATACTACTCAGGGTAGATTGATTAACATTTAAAGTAAAAGGGTATCTAATCTTGGTTTTAAAATGTATTTAATTTGAAACCTCAGCTTCTAGCATAAAATTTGCCCATACTAAATACCAACACTAATTTCAAGATCACTAGATAATTCATTCAAATTACTGAATAACGGACATTAAGTAAAAATCGTGCATATAACATATACAAATTTTTAAAAATCAAAGCAAGAATCGAACTTTATTATACTAAAAATAATAAAAATTGTATAATAAATACAGAAATTTTTAACATTAAATATTTATAGAAATTATTATAAAATAAATGACTACTTGGTCAAAAATAAATAGAATATCAAGACCTCGTCAACAACACAAAAATTCTCTTTATATATATAAATAAATAAGTTGTAGGTATGTAATAAATTTTAATTTGTGATAAGAACTCATCTAAATACATAATTATATTATCAATTCACTTAGTTTATAAAAAGATTAAATTATTTAAACGCTTATTCTAAGTGTTATTAGTCATTTAATTAAGTTATTTATGTTATATAAGCTAGTGTTATATTTAAATAATATTTTATATTGAATATCATGATATATTAATTTATAGTGGTATCTCATAAATAACTTACAAACCAGAATGACTGAATTAAAAATGGCTAAAACTGGAAATTTAAATTCACTTTTAAATTAAATAATAAGTGAGGTGCCTGAACAATAAAGGGCTATCTTTATAGGGTAGATAATATGGACTACTACCCTTATTACAAATTCAATAGATTTAAACTCTTTCCCCCAGTTTCAAAAACTTATGTGCCCCATACACTTAAATATAAAAAAAGAGGAGATGATAAATTTAATGGGTTTGTACCGAATCATTAAAAATTTTAATTTTCTTTTTAGTTCACAACAATAAAATAAATTTATTATTCTTATCATTTTTAGTGATGTAATCTATATTATACATTTCGTCCAATAATTGGCTTGAAGTTTGAATAGGATAGGAATATACTGTCAATTATTCCTTTACTGACAAGACACAGAAATTCAGCCATAAGTGAAACATCAATTAAATATTTTATTATTCAGGCTCTAACATCTAGTATTCTCTATTTTATTCATATAGTATAGTTCTGATAAATTCGTCAAGATTATTATTAAACATTGGAGCATCACTATTTCATAAAAGTTTTCCGGAAATCGTAAGAAAAATATATTGAATAAATTGTTTAATGATAATAATATGTAAAAATTAACATCTTTATTGATTGAAAATAAATATAAGATTTGAGGATTTGGAAACTGGTTAGTGGCTTTAATAATTTGAGCATCAGATATTGAATTTCCAGGAATAAATAATATAAGATTTTGACTATTACCACCTTCTTTCTCTCTATTACTAATATTGAGCATTGTAGAAGGAGGAGTTGGTACAGGATGAACAATATATCCAGCTCTAGCCGGAGTAATTGCTCATAGTGGGGGATCAGTAGCTTTAGCAAATTTTTCGTTACAATTAGCAGGTGTGTCATATATTCTTGGAGCAGTAAATTTTATTACTATAGCTGTTAATATACGATCTCCTAATATAACCTTATATCAAACAACCCTATTTGTTTGAGCAGTAGTTATTACAGCTATTTTACTTCTGTTATCCCAACCCGTTCTCGCCGGAGTAATCACTATATTATTAGCAGATTGAAACTTAAATACATCATTTTTTGATCCAACAGGTGGAGGAGATCCAATTTTATATCAACATTTATTTTGATTTTTTGGACATCCAGATGTGTATTATCTTATTTTACCTGGATTTGGTATAATTTCCCATATTGTATGTCAGAAAAAGAAAAAAATGAAGCGTTTGGAAGATTGGGAATAGTTTATGCCATGGCTAGTATTGGAATTCTTGGGTTTATTGTATGGGTGCATCATGTGTTTACTGTAGGAATACATGGAGATGCACAAGCATATTTCACTTCAGCAACAATAATTGTTGCTGTTCCAATACGTATTAAAGTATTTAGATGACTAGGATCAATACGTGGAGCAAAATTTAAAGTTTAGCATCCATTATATGAACATTAAGGTTTATTTTTTTATTTACAATTGGCGGATTGACGGGATTAGTCTTAGGAAGTTAATCTATTGATATTGTTTTACATGATTCCTATTATGTACTTGCTCACTTTCATTATGTTTTATTAACAGGGTACGTATTTCCTATTATTGGAGGAATGTATCCACTATTTACAGATATAGCAATAAACGAAAAATTATTAAAAATCAAATTAACAGTTATGTTTATTGGAGTAAATCTAACATTATCCCCCAACATTTATTAGGACTTGCAGGTATATCATGACGATACTCATATTAGCCTGATCCATATACATCATGAAATGAAATCTCTAGAGTAGGATTAACAATCTCATTCATCCGAATTATTATATTTATTCTGATCATATGACAGAGAAAATTTTAAGCCGTAAATTAATGTACAACATCAATATATCAAGTTCTAATGAATGAGATTAAAATTTTCCGCTGGTAGAACACAGATATAGTAAACTACCTATTGTTTCTAATTTCTAATATTTCAGACAAGTGTAGTAGATTTAAGCTTTACACATAAAGTTCAACCTTTTAAAAGAAATAATGTGGCAACTTGGTCAAATATTACAATTCAAGATAGTTCATCACCATTAATAGAACAATTAACATTTTTTCATGTTCACAAATTAATTATTTTAATTGTAATCATTATATCAGTAAGTTATTTAATAATATATATATTACATACTAAATTATTATATCGGTATATATATAATGGACATTTAACTGAATCAATCTGAACTACATTGCCAGCGATAACTTTAATTTTTATTGCATTACCTTCAATCCGAATACTTTAATTAATTGATGTTACTAATGACGCAATGTTATGATTAAAAGAATTGTACGTCAACCATATTGAAGACATTAAAACCCAGATTTGAAAAATATTGATCTTGATTCATATATATTAAGGAAAAGTGATCTAAGAAATAATAGATTTAGACATCTAGATCTATTGGTATTAAAGTAGATGCTACACCAGGATGTTTAAATCAATCCAGATTTAATATTAATGGCCTGGTATATTTTACGAACGTTCTTCAAAAATTTCTGGTGTAATTCAGAGATTTATACCCATCTTAATTGAGAGAACATCAACAATATTATTCTTATCATGTATCAAAAAATAATTATATAAGAAGTTAGTTTATATAAAGCACTTGAATGTCAATCTCTAAATATTATTGATTAGTATTTTATGCACCAGATGGCTAAAAGTAAGTAGTGGTCCCTGAAACCAAAATATAGTAACATAACAAATATGTTTGGTGAAGAACATATATATACAATCCCACAAATATCTCCATTAATATAATTTTCCCTATTTGTTCTATTTTAATCACATTAATTACAATAAATTATTATTTAACCCAATATAAACCAATAGTTAAAAAATAATCAACTACAAACTTTTCTTTAATTTGAAAGCAATAAGAAATCTTTCTCAATATTTGGTCCACAATATTGATAGGATTAATTATTATTCCCATAAGATTTTGGTATATCTTGTCATGTTTAAATTCAATATGAAATCAATTTTATTATACCTATCATATTGAATTAAAAAATGTTTTAGTGTTTAACAGAAAAAGTTAAATAACAATAGTATTCAATTCATTGTTCATAGTAATTATATTTATCAATTTCATATGATTATTTCCTTATTTATTTATTAGAACAAGATGTAGTGCAACCAGAGATTCCACTTGTGAAATTTACATATTTCTTTGGATTGGGATCGAGGAAAGGCGAGCGAGCAAAATTAAGCAATATTAAGAGAGCCACGACCGGCAAATTAGAGCACGTGTCAGCGATTCGTCAATTTCCAAGCGCCGAAAGAAGTATGCAAGCTGTCACTATGACCGCATGAAGAACGATGATATAGGGTTTGCCGTCTCCAGACAGCTAGAGATGAGTGGCGGTATCCTAGTAAAACCCTCAGCACACTCTGCCTTATCCCGTATATCCCTTCCAAACCATTACCTTTCCTTATAGTTGCAATGCACCCTACGCCAAACACTTTTAGTGAATCGCGGAGTAATAGTAATAGTAGCAGTAGCACTGCTAGCTCGGGGTCTGTCGCATTGTATTAAGCAGCACTGAAGCCTCTGGTAGTCTAAGAGAAAAGCTTCCGGGCTCCGCCTCGGAACGGAGTCACTGCAGCCACAAGAGATGTTCGACAGAAAACCAGCATGTAGGCTCTACTGAGAAAAGAGTTTGATGTGGGGACAGATCGGGATAGTTAGTCAGTATTGAAGAAGTTTTAATGTATGGCAATAGTCCCGCCATTTTGGAGTTATAGGTACCCATGTTGCCAAGCTCACTCCCATACCGTTGGCGGTGGTTAGAATGGCACCAATCTACCAGCTTTATCAGTTTCATACAGTATAATTATAGTTTGGCCGGAGATATTGTTTACAGTTATTTCCATGTACAGTTACTGGTATGCTTCCCTTCACAAACCTGTTGTCAATAAACATGTAAATATTCAGCAATTATTAGCCTTGATATTCCAAGTAATAGTCCTATCACAGGACTCTTATCTGAACAATAGTCGAGTTTTATGCTCGACGCTTTTTCATACCT
Source organism: Vandiemenella viatica (assembly GCA_031002005.1). Lineage (NCBI taxonomy): Eukaryota > Metazoa > Arthropoda > Insecta > Orthoptera > Morabidae > Vandiemenella > Vandiemenella viatica. The sequence goes on along the minus strand of CM061921.1, from coordinate 324,228,559 downwards.
CCCGTATGACAATCTGTCCTTGTCTAACCGCTCGTCTGGAGAGTGAACTCGAGGGTTACTACAAAGACATATACCTATAACTTTTTCTTTAGCTTTACCATTGTGAATATGTTTTATAATACTTGGTTGAATCAACAATATAAATCATATATTCACACACTTAGTTGCACAAAGAACTCCAGGAGATCTTATATAATTCATTATAACATTAATTAATATTATATCATTTATTTCTTATACAATATTAAATAAAACAATAATTCTTGGAATATACTGTTCTAAAGACATATGAATACTGAAAAGCAAAATTAATAGATAAAAAAGGTATAAAGCATATAGAACATATAAACCAATTACTATATATAAGCACTAGACGACCCGTGCGAAAATTTCGCGAATAAAATACGACGAATAGTGAGGTTGAATGCTTGTAATATAATGAATAGTAGAACCGTAGTTTTTTAGCAATTTTTTTTTTAGTGTAATAGGTACACAGCAAAATACTTAAAACATATTATGAAACAATTAGGGAAATTTAAAACACACTTTATTTATGACAAACTGTCACTGACCTTGGTAGAATAAAATCAACCTTAACAAACTGCACACAACATATCAACATCTCTGTGATATTTGTTGCTGAGCGAATAAAATGATTACATTGGAATTGTATAGCAAAACGACAGTGTTTCCGTAAAAGAAAAAAATATATACGAAAAACTACTTATTGAATAAAAAAAAGTTTATTGACTTCTCTGTGATATCCGCTGCTGAAATCTGGGAACTTGGCTCTGAACAGTCTCATACGCGCTACCACTTTTAACACCAAATTCTGAACATTTTTTCTTAATTTATGATTTTACCTAGCTGGAGACCTTAATTTTTAAAACGATATGTCATTTATCGATTTCAGCTAGGTATCGAAAAAGATAAAAGGCATATAATAAAAACAAAAATTTAAAAAATCAACACGTTCTATAACTAATATTGATACGTTTGCCCTTTAAGGGTCGAATTACAAAAAATTTCTTTTATAAAATATGGTGTGACCAAAGCAGCCACCTTGGTCTTTAAAATGATACCTCATTTATCGATTTCGGTTAGTTATCAAGCAAGGTAAAAAAGAAGTTTTGAGAAATTATGTTATTTTTGCTCCTTAAGGGTGTAATTTGGAGAAAGTTTTTTCTTAAAATATGATGTAACGATAGTGGATAATTTAATATTGAAATCGATACGTCATTTGTTGATTTCGATTAGGTATCAAGGGAAATAAATAGCTCATGACAGAAAAATGCGCTGTAAAAATATTAATACTTTTGCCCTCTAAGGTTGGATTTTTAAAAAATTTATTTCTTAAAATATGGTAACGGAACCGAAGACATTACGAAGACCTTAATCTTTTAAATAATAACTCGTTTATCAATTTTGTTTAATTGTCAACGGAGGTAAATGACTTGAGACACAAAAAACGCATTTTAGAAATACTGATATTTATGCCCTTTAAGGGTCGAATAACGAAAAATTCTTTCTTAAAATATAATGTGACCATGGCGGAGACCTTAATCTTTACTATGATACCTCATTTATCTATTTCGGTTATATATCAAGGGAGATAAATGGCTCGTGACACAAAAATGCATTATAGAAATTTTTTTACTTTTTCCCTTAAATGGTTCAATTCCAAAAACATTCTTTCTTAAAATATGATGTCACAAAGCTGAGACATTAATCCTCATAACCCAACTTGATTTATGGATTTTGGTTAGATATCCAGGGAAATAAATAGCTCAAGACATAAAAATCGAATTTTAGAAAAATTGACATTTTTGCCCTTTAAGGGTCCAATTACGAACAATTGCTTTCTTAAAATATAATGTTGCCACGGCGGAAACCTTATTCGTTAATATGATACCTCATTTATCTATATCGGTTAGATATTAAGGGAGATAAATCGCTCGTGACACAAAAATACATTATTTAAAAATTTATACTTTTTCCGCTTAAGGGTTGAATTCCAAAAACATTCTTTCTTAAAATATTATGTCACAAAGCTGAGACATTACTCCTCATAATCCTGCTTCATTTATCGATTTTGGTTAGATATCCAGGGAGATAAATGGCTCGAGATGCAAAAAACGCATTTTAGAAAAATCGCCATTTTTGCCCATTAAGGGTCGAAAAACGAAAAATTCCTTTCTTAGAATATAATGTTACCACGGCGGAGACCGTAGTCTTTAATATGATATCTCATTTATCTATATCGGTTAGAAATCAAGGGTGATAAATGGCTCGTGACACAAAAATGCATTATAGAAAAATTTATACTTTTTCCCTTTAATGGTTGAATTCAAAAAAGATTCTTTCTTAAAATATGATGTCACAAAGCTGAGACATTACTCCTCATACTCCTACTTCATTTATCGATTTTGGTTAGATATCCAGGGAGACAAATTGGCTCAAGACATAAAAATCGAATTTTAGAAAAGTTGACATTTTTGCCCTTTAATGGTCCAATTACGAACAATTGCTTTCTTAAAATATAATGTTACCACGGCGGAAACCTTATTCGTTAATATGATACCTCATTTATCTATATCGGTTAGATATTAAGGGAGATAAATCACTCGTGACACAAAATGCGTTATTGAAAAATTTATACTTTTTCCCTTAAAGGGTTGAATTCCAAAAACATTCTTTCTTAATATATCATGTCACAAAGCTGAGACATTACTCCTCATAATCCTACTTCATTTATCGATTTTGGTTAGATATCCAGGGAGATAAATGGCTCGAGATGCAAAAAACGCATTTTAGAAAAATCGACATTTTTGCCCTTTAAGGGTCGAAAAACGAAAAATTCTTTTCTTGAAATATAATGTTACCACGGCGGAGACCTCGATCTTTAATATGATACCTCATTTATCTATATCGGTTAGATATTAAGAGAGATAAATCGCTCGTGACACAATTACGCATTGCAAAAATATTGATAGTTTTGTCCTTTAAGGGTCGAATTCCGAAAAATATCTTTCTTAATATATGACGTCACTAAAGCGGAGATCTTAATCTTTAAAATGATACTACATTAAACGATTTCATATACGTATCCAGGGAGATAAATGACTCATAACACTGAAAACAGCATTTTAGAAAGATTGACATTTTTGCCCTTTAAGGGTCGAATTCCGAAAACTTCATTTCTTAAAACATGATGTGACCAAAGTGGAGACCATAAGCTTTAAAATGACACCTCATTCATTGGTTTCGGTTAAGTATGAAAGAAGATACAGGCTTGTGACAAAAAAATACCTTATAGAAATAATATATATGATTGGTTTACAAAAATACAAATGAAAGAAAACATAATATAACCGATATAAGAACCAATTAAAACCACTATTAATGTTATAAACTTTAAATAATAAGGTAATAGAATACATTAAGGAATCGGAAACATTAACCATCTCATTGTAGAACCAACAAATACAACAACTAATAATAAACCAATTATACCAAATAGTATATGACTGGACGTATTGTCAAATGTACAAATAGAAGAATAATTATTGTAATTAATCACACAATAATAAAATAAACGAAATAAATATATAGCTGTTAAACCAGTAGATAAAAAATAAAATAAAAAATAAATAATTAATAAAACATATTGTAGCTATTTCAAGCAATATATCCTTTGAATAAAATCCAGATAAAAAAAGGTATTCCACATAAACATAAACTAGGAACACTAAAACAAATAGAAGGTATAGGTATTCTATAAACTATAGAACCTGTAAATCGAATGTCTTGGTATAATATAATATTATTCAACCACGTTGTCCAAAAGTATATAAGACAATAATTTTCTTTAAACCATATTCAAAATTAGCACCTATACCGGCTATAAATATAGTTAACTATACAATATATAGCTAAAAATATATAAAGTTTCCTGTATTAGTAATGGTTGAAAACGAATGATCAAATATACGCCAGCTGTATTCAAAGTGGAAGAATGAATAGGCTGTTTGACTATTTTTTTGAAAATATTTTTAAATAGTTTATTGATACACGTTATTTAGCGGGTACTAATTATTTTTTGACGAAAGTGCTTATTTTACATAAAATACAACGCTAAAATTTAGAGGATTTGAAAGCCCGCCAAAACGCTTCTTTGCTGCCTGGCGCGGGTCAACGACACTAGTGACGTCACGTGCAATCTTTAATAGTTCTGCTATTAAACACTCGATTTTTGTTACATGACAACGTCAATTTACAACAGTTTTCGACGCGGTAAAATGCAATGATAATAATAATTAAATAGTAGAAACTAAATTTTGAAATATGTAACTCGTAATGCATAGTTTAAAGCCATTTAAAGTAAGAAAACACAATTTTCAATCAGCCGGAACTTCAAAAATTAAATACTACACATTTATAGCATTTCGAATGGTAAACGATACGGTTCTTACAACTTAAATTCATTCTGAAAATTGAGTTAAAGTTTTCGAGAAGTTCTGTACAGTAAACGAAGTTTGACAGGAATTTTTAAAGGACACTGCATCCAAATTCACGCATTGCGGGCCTATATAAATTTTTTACAGCTAAATTAAGCACAGTCAGGGAATAAAATTACTTTTAAAAGATGTATTCGATACCGAGGCATACCATACCAAAATCATTTTTTTTTTAGATAGGCCTTACTTTCAGAGCTATTCACGATAGATTTCTTTTATTTTCGTTTAGTTGGGATTTTTAACATGATGCACTAACCAGGGACTACTTCCGCGTACGAACACGCTGTTAGTCCAGTGTCGTCGAAGCTACTACGCAGCAACAGGCGGGAATTAATTACAGCCAGTCCATAAGGTTTTTGACGAAAGTTGAAGAGGGGTAAAATAATTGTAATTTTTTTCTCTAAATAATACTAAAATTTGACAGCCCTACTGCAAGTATCTTGGGGGCACTATATCCTATGTGTCACGTGGCTTGGGCGATTTTTGGTGCCCTATACAGAGTTTTTCCGAGCCAAGATGGCCAGTCTGTCCTGGAAATCCGTGTGAGTAAGGCCTGTGTCGCTTTGGTGCGTGAAATGGAGGTTCGTATGCTTGCCAATAGCCAGTCTCGTGCGTTGGTGGCCGTCATCATGGAATTACGAAAGTATTCCGCGAGGTTGGGACAGTGAATATGTAACTTAAAAGTTTTTCATGGGGTTTTCTGCTGTTTGTCTTCCACGATTCATAACTTGCAAACTTTAGAAAAGAACATCCGATTGCCTAAATCAACTGTATTTGTGATATTTTTTGTTATCTTCAAATAGAATATAGAAATGGTGAAACTTTTATAGAAATTTTATTTATGTAGTTTGAACTAAGCCATTTTCTCTCACAAGGTTAAATAGTTGGGAGTGGCGACCATGGTAATTAGCAGTTGGTTTATTTTCCGAAGGTGTATTCATGGTCTACAACATTTTTGGAAGATTATGGACATTGTTAGAAATTTTGGAGAAACTTATTTGGCAGTGAAAGTTACTAGTTCATGTGATTGAACCTAGTATTGGTCAGAACCTTTACAATCCGTTTTAAGACAACTAGGTTTAGTAATAAGTGTTTTATCAAAAGTTTTCTATAATTGATCAATGTTTGATTTACTTATTCATGATATATTGAAGGACTTATTATTTTTATGCGCTGGTTCATATATTCATTATTAGGGCGATTTAAAAAATATACAACGTAGGTTCTATAGTTTATAGAATACCTATATCTCCTTTTTGTTTTAAAGTTTCTAGTTTAGGTTTATGCAGGGTAATTTCTTTAACCGGATTTTATTCAAACTATCTAATTCTTGAAGTATCAAGAATATTTTTATTAATTATTTAAATTATATATTTTTTGTTAAGTTATATAAATTAAACACTTGGTTTTTCTTACGAATTTCGGAAATCATATAAGTAACGGTGCTGCTACAAAATTTAATAATAATCTTGATGAAATTATCATATCTAAAATTAGGCTGTCTTTTTTTCCAAAAATATTCATTTGAATAAATAACATAGAGAAATATAAGATTATAGACGATAGAGCACGAACTACAAAATATTTAATTGAAGTTTGATGTATGGCTGAATTTTTGTGTTTTGACAGTAAACGAATAATTGACAGTATATTAATTTCTAATTCTATTTAAGCTTTAAATCAAGAATCGGAGGGAATGGATAATAAAGATGCCATCACTAAAATTCATAAGAATAATGTTTTGTTGTTGTTGTGCCTAAAAAGAAGATTAATATCTCTATTGATGGGGTATATACCCATTAGCTTTATTAGCTTATCTTGTTAATTACATTTAATTGTGTGAGGCACATAAGTTTTTGATACTTGAGGAAATAGTTCAAATCTATTAAATATATAATGGAGGTAGTTGTCTACATTATCTACTGTACCAACATAGCCCCTTATTATTCAGGCACCTCATTTATTAGTTAATTTAAAAGTTAATACAAATTATTAGTTTCAATCAATTTTAATGAGTCAAATATGTTAAGATAATTCTAGTTTGTACTGAATTCCTTATGTTTCGGTAAATACAATGATATATTTATTTTCTGTAAGTACATCATAATGTATAAAGTAGCTCAATAAAGATTTATATTATAATAAATACTTATGTTTATACATAATTTTACAAAATGTATTAATTCCCATTTGAGATTCTTTAGAAAGATTCATGAATATTGTTTTATAGAAATAATTCATTTTAAGTTAGTTAACTGAATAATGTAGAATGATATAATTATTTATTATAATATAAATTATTTATTACATGTAACTATTAATACACTCTGATATTTAATGTAAAATATTATTTAAATATAATATATTAGCTTATGTAACATAAATAACTTATACTGTTATTGTTATTACTATTTGCGATTCACTAAAATTGTGTGGCGGAGGGTGCATTGCACCTATCTGGAAAGGTAATGGATTGGAAGGGAGATACGGGATATGGCAGGAGGCGCCCATGGGCTATTGTGAGGAACCATCCCAGCATTCGCCTGGAGTGATCTGGGGAAACCATGAAAAACCCAGATCAAGATGGCCGGAGTACTTTATCGAAAGCTACTCCTGCCGGAATTTATGTTTACTCGCCCGGTAAATCCTTTCTATTCCACTCCCTAATCGCTCGTGGGAAAAATGAGTACAGAAATAAATCGGTTCTGGCCCTGATTTCTCTTATCTTAATTTCGCGGTCATTCCGAGATATGAATGTTGCTGGTAGCAATATTTGTTTACTGTCATTCCGAAATACGTCAGTCGTGAATTTTTCAATTAGCTTCTGTTGAGAGCAACGCCTTCGGTGTTCCAGGTCTTCCCAACCTAACTCCTTCAACATGGCACTTACGCTTTCCCTCCAACTATATATACCTGTCACGAATCGGGCGGCTCTTCTTTGGACCATCTCTAATGCCTAATCCCTGTTGCTGTGGACCGCATACAGAGCTACAATATTCTAAGTGAGGCCGCACTAGTGACTTGTATGCAATCGATTTAACTTCCGGAGTGCATTGTTTTAAATTACGACCTAGAAATCGAAGCATACAATTTGCTTTCCCAATTACATTCTCGATATGCTCATTCCACGACAAATTATTACGAATTGTTACCCCTAGGCATTTAGCGGAATCTACTGTTCTAAGGACAGTACCATTAGTTGTATATTGAGAGCTAAATGGTATCACCTTTTTACAGACGTGCATGACTTGGCACTTTTTATTGTTTAATGCCAATCTTTACACCACGCAATTATTTTCATAATATCGTCTTGTAACAAAGCGCAGTCGTCATGGGTTTTGATTTCACGAGAAATAATAGCATCATCGGCAAATAATCTTTCCATCCCCCTTATTATGTCGCACAAATCATTAATGTACGTATATGAGAAACAACACTCCTAGAAGACAAACAGAATGAATGTTAGTATGAGGGTCTGCACCATTCTTCTCAGCTAGGTCGCGTAGGGGTTTCTCCAGACGTCGGACATAGGAGCTTCCAATGATAAGTAAACATTTCCCTGGCATCACTCGGTGTCTGCGATTAAATCTTCCCTGCTGTGATTCTGGGCCATTCGCACTAAGATCTTCTACGTCCTGCAAAACTGAAAATGAATTACTTAGGGACAAGATATCATTTTCCCGTCGGTTATTTTGGAATTTTGTTGCCTGCAACAGATACCTGACAATCCTCACCTGCCGGTTCTACATCACCAGCCTCCGGTAATTCTTCAATGCACTGCCGCTCCTAGTCTAAGATGCTCCAAACCTGTGCCTGAAGAGATTCCAACGTAGTATGAATCTCTTCGACATCCTGACGCCTACTGTAACACATTGAACAAACCATGTCCCTGAAACAGCCAAAAACGGAGCCACAAACAAATTAATCACAAAAATCAGCGAGTGTTGCTACGGCTGCTAAAGCTCAACTGACTGGATAACTACCTAAACAGGAAATATTGAAAGATAACAACAAAAATTAGCACAATGCAAATCATAAACAAAAGTCGGCTACTACTGCTACGGCGGCTGAATCTCAACTGACTGGATCACTACCTAAACAGGAAACATTGAAAGATAACAACAAAAACTAGCACAATTCAAATCACACACAAAAGTCGGCTTCTGCTATTACGGCTGCTAAAGCTCAACTGACTGGATCATTATCTAAACAAGAAAAATTCAAATATAACAACAAAAACTATCACAATTCAAATCACACACAAAAGTCGGCTACTGCTTCTACAGCTGCTGAATCTCAACTGACTGGATCACTACCTAAACAAGAAATATTCAAAGATAACAACAAAAACTAGCACAGCTCAAATCACGGCTGCTACGGCTGCTAAAGCTAATATGACTAATGACATATAAAATACTCATTTATATTATTTAAACTTTTAATAACATAAAAATAAAGAAATTAAATAATATAATTATGTATCTAGATAAATACTTATCATAAATTAAATTTTTTTATATACTTACAACTTATTTAGCTATATATACAGGGTATTTATTGTGTTTCTGGCGAGGGCATGATATTCTATTTATTTTTTACTAAGTAGCCTTTTATTTTATATTAATTTCTATAAATATTTGCTTTCAAAAATTCTGAATATATTTTTCAATTTTAATTATTCTTAAGTATAAGATTTTTATTTTAAGTATTTCTATATTTTTGATATAAGAATTTTACTTATTATGCAGTAATTTTAATTAATTATCAAGCAATCTTGGAATTAGTATTAGTGTGAAGTATTGGCCATTTTTGTGCAGCAGTTTCGGTTACACAATAAATACATTTTAAAATTATTGGTTCATAGTTACTTAAATTTATCAGTATAATTATTTTAGGTGAAATATTAATTTTCTACAAGTGAGACTGTAAACTTTAAATTTTAAACTAGGATTAGATACCCTATTATTTTTAATCTTTATCAATCTAGCATTAGTTACGTTCTTAAAACTCAAAGAAGTATGCGTTTTTTTTTTTTTTTTTTTTGCTATTTAGAGGAACCTTTCCTGTAATCGATATTACAAGACTTTTATACTTTCTTGATTGGTTTGCATATCTCTGTTACAAGAAAGTTTTATTAGAATTTTAATTTTTGTTATTTTAATGAAATATATATTATGTCAAAATAAAGCTTATAAGAGATCGTTAACAATAAATTTATTTATAAGTATAACATCGCTTAATCTTTCTTTCAAGGTGTATTGAAATGTAATATTAATAATTTTAAGGTCTAAAATTCGTATAATTATCACAAGTTTATATCTAATATATTAAATCATTTATCTAGTCTTGATACTATGATTATAACTCCAACAGGTCCTTTTAAAGGTCACGGTATATAATCAACTAAGTGAATTGTTTGATTTGTTAATATAGTTAATATGCTTTACACGAATATAATGTTCTTAATACTGAAAATACATTTACTTGAATAATGGCCACAGCTGACTCTTGAAATAATAATAATAATATTTGAGTTATTAATAATATGATAATTAATTGGCATATAATTACAGGCCCTGTATTTCCTATAAAAGTTATAAATAAATGTCCTAGTTTTATATCAGCAGCTAATCGAATTGCTTGTGATCCTGGACGAATAAAATTACTAAAGGTTTCAATCAATACTATAAATAATATAAGAGCTCCTGGAGTTTTTTGTGGAACTAAGTGTGTGAATATATGATTTATATTGTTGATTCAAACAAATATTGTAAAACATATTCATATTGGTAAAGGTAAAGAGAATATTATAGATTTATTTAGTGTTCTAGTAAATATATAAGGAAATATTCCAATGAAATTGTTAAATATAATTGTTACAGTCAATGAAATGGATATAATTATTATTCTACTTTTTCTATGAAATTATAATATATTTTTAAATTCAGTATGAAGGGATAATGAAAATTGATTTCATATTGAATATAATTGAGATGGGATAAACAAAAGCTTATTGAAATAATAATTATTTCAATAAATATTCTTATTCAATTGAGTGATATATTTATAATATTAATTGATGGATCAAATATTGAGAAAATATTTCTTATCATTTTCAAATTAATGACAATTTGCAGTTGAGTATTTTTTAACTATAGGTTTAAATTGGGTTAAATAATAATTTACTATATTAAATATAATTAATATGATTGAAAATATAGCAAATATGGAAAATCATATTAATGGAGATATTTGTTTAATTAAAACATGTATCTATATTCGTCACCAGAAGTATTTGTTAATCTACTATATAGTGGTTTAAGAGACTGTCTGACTATGACGTTTATTGTAAATTAAATTAAACAGTCCTGTAATAGGCATAAGACATGTCACATTTCGACGTTTATTGTAATGTTTTACTTTGATATGATTAAGTCTAATTGAGCAGTACCTGAAACCGCGTTGCAGTACACTATTCATACACTTCACATAAATCAATTAAAAAGGCGTGTACCAATTACAAACCTCCTTTATTCAGATCATCCAAAAATAAAATAGATCACGAGCAATCGAACATCAATCAACACCTCACCGCAACAGCTCACTTCATTGTTTTTTGTCACTTGTTATTGAAAGATCGTTGTATCCTACAGTATGATTTTTTCTCTGCTACTCTTATAATGATTTCCCCAACCTAAAGTTTATTATAAAATAGTACAATCCAAAGTAGCATCCAACTGCTTGTAATTTGACAAGACCATTACTTACCTGCAGCCATCTGGTATAAAAAGTATTAATAAATAACATTTAGAGATTGATATTTAATTGTTTTAATTTAACTAACTTATTATCTAATTATTGTTTGATTCATGATAAGAACAATTTTGTTGATGTTCTTTTAATTTCGATGGTTATAAATCTATGATTTACGCCACAGATTTCTGAACATTGTCTGTAATATTCACCAAGACAATTAATATTAAATCTTCCCTGGTTTAATCACTATGATGTAGCATCTACTTTAATACCAATATATGGTACTTTTCGTAAATGTAATACGAATTGGAATATTTGTAGGTATAAACATTATAAACATCTAGAAGTCTAAATCTATTATTTCTTAGATCATTTTCATTTAATATATATGAATCAAGTTCAGTATTTTTGAAATCTGAGTATTCATATCTTCAACATCATTGACGTCCAATTGTTTCAATTATAATCAGGGCGTCATTAGTATCATCAATTAAATAAAGTATTCAGATTGAAGGTAAATGCTAGCAATGTACTTCAGATTGATTCAATTAAATGTCCATGTAATATATACCGATATAATAATTTATTATTTAATATGTATATTACGAAATAACTTACTAATATATTGATTACAATTAAAATAATTAATGCGTGATCACGAAAAACTGTTAATTGTTCTATTAATGGTGATAATTGTAATTGAATTGTAATATTTGACCAAGTTGCCATATTATTTCATTTAAAAGGTTGAACTTTATATATAAAGCTTAAATCTACTGCACTTGTCTAGGTAGTTCATTATATCTGTGTTCTACTGGCGGAAAATTTTGATCTCATTCATTAGAACTTGATATATTGATGTTGTACATTAATTTACGGCTTGAAATTATTCTCTCTCATATGATTAGAATAAATATAATAATTCTGATGAATGAGATTGTTAATCCTACTCTAGAGATTATATTTCATGATGAATATGGATCAGGCTAATATGAGTATCATCGTGATATACCTGCATGTCCTAATAAATGTTGGGGGGAAAATATTAGATTTACCCCAACAAACATAATTGTTAACTTGATTTTTAATCATTTTTCGTTTATTGTTATATCTGTAAATAGTGGATAGCATTGAATCATTCCTTCTATAATAGGAAATGCATCCCCTGTTGATGAAACATAATGAAAGTAAGCAACTATATAATAGGAATCATGTAAAACAATATCAATAGATTAATTTCCTAAGACGAATCCCGCCAATCCGCCAATTGTAAATAAAAAATAAACCTTAATGTTCATATAATGGATGCTAAAAATTTAAATTTTGCTCCATGTATTGATCCTCGTCACCTAAATACTTTAAAACGTATTGGAACAGCAACAATTATTATTGCTGAAGTGAAATATACTTGTGCATCCCCATGTATTCCTACAGTAAACACATGATGCACCCATACAATCAACCCAAGAATTCCAATACTAGCCATGGCATAAACTATTCCCAATCTTCCAAACGCTTCAATTTTTTCTTTTTCTGACATACAATATGGGAAATTATACCAAATCCAGGTAAAATAAGATAATACACATCTGGGTATCCAAAAAAATCAAAATAAATGTTGATATAAAATTGGGTCTCCTCCACCTGTTGGATCAAAAAATGATGTATTTAAGTTTCAATCTGCTAATAATATACTGATTACACCGGCGAGAACGGGTTGGGATAACAGAAGTAAAATAGCTGTAATAACTACTGCTCAAACAAATAGGGTTGTTTGATATAAGGTTATATTAGGAGATCGTATATTAACAGCTATAGTAATAAAATTTACTGCTCCAAGAATATATGACACCCCTGCTAATTGTAACGAAAAATTTGCTAAAGCTACTGATCCCCCACTATGAGCAATTACTCCGGCTAGAGCTGGATATACTGTTCATCCTGTACCAACTCCTCCTTCTACAATGCTCAATATTAGTAATAGAGAGAAAGAAGGTGGTAATAGTCAAAATCTTATATTATTTATTAATGGAAATACTATATCAGATATTCCAATCACTAAAGGCACTAACCCATAGGTGTCAAACTAAATTTTGCAGAGGGTCGTATATTAAATTTAGAATGTGTAGGCGGGCCAGATTTTAAAACTTCCGTAGAGGAATCGAGTATAAAAGCTCTAAAAAAAACATGATTCTTCTGTTATGTCATATTGCGATTGGGGGCCATATTGATAGGGCCCTGGAGCCGCATGCGGCCCGCGGGCCGTATCTTTGACATCACTGCACTAACCTGTTTCCAAATCCTCCAAACGTAATACGTTGATATCACTGGAATACCGTGTAAACACGTACCACACGAACGTGTGTATTTAAATTATAAATAAATATAGCTAATAGTTAGTTTTTGTTGTAATAGTAATTTGAAACTCTAAATTCTAATACATTTTACTACTGTGAACGTTAGTGAGTGTTTTTATTCTTGCAAAAAAAATTTATTTGTGATTTAGTGCTTTGTTATGTTCCGTGGTTATTTCCTGTGTTTGTTTACATTTTTGAACGCTAGGCTTAAGTTCAGATTTTTGTTACAGAGCGTAAATATATTTAGATAAAGCTTACTTGTGAATTAATTTAGCAGTTTTTTTGGAGGGTTAAGTTCAACAAATTTTCTCTCTCGCATTGTGTACTATGTTGCTGTTAGTTTCTTGTAATCATGAGTGAAAAGTGTGGAAATTGCCGTAAATTTCTGAGGGTGGGAATCTTTTGCGAAGGGTGTGAGAAATGGTTTCATTGGGGAGCGATTTGTAGTGGCGCCGAAAGTGGAGATATTGAGGAGTCTCTCCCATGGTTCAGTAAAGATTGTTTCAAAAGTAGGAATATATTGATGCAGGAGGTAAGGATTAGTGCCCTTGAGGCTGAACTAATAGAAGCTAGAAAGGAGTTGGATAGGCTGCGCAGGGAGGGAAACAGAGATGGTTGGGAACTGGTGACAAGGAAAAGGGCAATTAGAACAAGAAGGGCTTCTGATTCTTTTGTTGTTGGGGTGCAAAATAGGTTTGCCTTGTTGCCAGAGTTAGACAGGGATGAGCCTTCTGTAGCTGTAGGTGTAGGTAATAAGCAGCAGACTTGTAGGAAAAGCTGTGAAGTTAAGTCCGGTAGGCAGTGATTAGGGAGAAAGAAAGTCTTGCTGCTAGGTAGTAGTCATGGACGAGGTGTTGGGCCATTGGTGCAGGAAAAATTAGGATCAGGTTTCCAGGTCATGAGTTTCTTCAAACCTAGTACTAGTCTTGCTCAGGTAGTAGAAGATAAAGGTTCTTTGTGTAAGGATTTCACAGATCAGGATCATGTAGTGATAGTGAGAGGAGCGGGAAATAGTTTGGGCAGAAATTATAGGTATAGTATCAGAGATGACCTGGAGAAAATAGCAGAAGCAACGTGCCACACTCGGGTCAGTGTGATGTTCTCAAGACGCTATGATCGGCCACAGATAAACTCTGCTGTAAGGTGAGTGAATCTGGAACTGGAACGGTACCTTATGTCTGATACTGGCTCTGGCAAGGGATTGGTACCTGTAGAAGCTATTGATAGGTGGAGTTATACTATACCTCAATAGTAGAGGGAAGGGGGTTCTTTCAGATCTGATAGCAAAACAATTAATTGGGGCCACAAATTCACATGAAAAGATTCCTGTTATTAATGGTGCTAGGGCAGCTCCTTTTTTAGATTAGGATCATGTATTAGGCAGAGAGTTTTAAAAGAAATTAGTTTAAACAATAATGAGTTTTCACATACCAAAATTAAAAATTGTGTGGGTTTAATTTATTACATCAGAATATCTGTGGGTTTACAAACAAAGTGGATGAATTGCTAGTCCACATAAATGAATTAAATGATATCAATAGAATTAATGTTTTATGCTTGTCTGAACACCACATAACTACAGGAATAGGTATGTCAAGTGTAACCGACATTAATTTAGTTTCTCATTATTGTAGAACAAACTTGGAGAAAGGAGGAGTTGCCAATTATGTTAGAAATGCTTATAGTTTTGAGGATATAAGTATCAGCAAGTATTGTCTTGATCAACATATTGAAGGTTGTGCTACACGGCTAAATTTCAATAATCTAATTTTCATAATAGTAACAGTATACAGAACACCACCGGGAAACTTTTCTATTTTTATGAACCAATTTGAACTCTTATTAACACTTTTAAGCAGTAAAGAAATCAACATAGTCGTATGTGGTGATTTTAATGTAGATTTTCGAAATAACTTGTCATGTTAGAATCATTAGTCAGTTCATTCAATTTAACACAGGTAGTTAATTTTCCAACTAGAATAATGAATAATAGTCACTCAGCTATAGACAATGTTTTCCTAGATACCTCAAAATTCAGTTATACCATCAAGCCATCCATAAACGGACTTTCGGATCACGATACCCAGTTATTAACCATCAACACTTCAATAGGAACTAGCTCTAAGAGTAATGTTTTGAAACTGATAAATGATGAGTCAGTTACTTGTTTTAGAAAGTGCCTCAATACCACAAACTGGGAACAGGTTTACAGTGCTCAAGGTATGGATGAAAAATACAACATTTTTAGCAGCATTGTATTAAATTACTTTGAAAGTTGCTTCCCCTTGTAAAAGTGTCGTGCTTCTCGAAAAGAACAAAAACTTTGGATAACTATTGGCATTATAACATCATGCATTTATAAAAGGGAGTTATATATTGCCTCTAGGAACAGTGAGAATGCTAATATTAAAACACATTACAAATAGTACTGCAAAATACTGAAAAAGGTTATTAACGAATCTAAAAGTATGTACTATAAATATATAATTAATGATTCTGAAAATAAAATTAAGACAATATGGGACATTTTAAAAAAGGAAATAGGAAAAAGTAATCAAATAGGTAATGATATTTTTATCTAAGAAAATTCAGTAGAATCTAATTTTTCAATTGCTGATATATTTAATAAACATTTTTTTATCTGTTGCTGATAAATTGACTGCTAATAGCTCAGTGACACACAGTATGGATTTTGTCTTAACAGGCTTCCAAGAAAAATTTAACTCTATGTCTGTAAAATTTGGTACTCCAGAAGAAATAAGAAAAATTATCAGGTCCCTTAAGAGCAAATACTCAAGTGGTTATGATGGGTTTTCCGTTAAATTAATTAAATTGTGCTCCACAGAATTAAGTAATATACTAGGTTATCTGTTTAATATATCTTTACTTGAGAGTACTTTTCCAGAAAGACTTAAATATGCTGTAGTTAAACCACTCTATAAAAAGGGAGATAAGGCAGCCCGATCGAATTACCAACCAATTTCCTTACCAACAGCCTATTCCAAAGTTTTTGAGAAAGCAATATACAATAGAGTTTATGAACACCTTAATAATAATAATATTCTAACTAAATCACAATTTAGAATTCAATTGGACCATTCAACAGAACAAGCTATATTTGAATTCACTGTCAATATTTTAGAAGGAATAAATGATAAATTAATTCCTGTGGGAATTTTTATGACTTATCTAAGGCATTTGACTATGTAGATCATAAAATTCTGATACAGAAACTATAGTATTATGGTATAGATGGCAATGTTAATAAATGGTTTAGCGCTTACCTTCTAAATAGAATACAGAAAGTGTCAATGGATAACTTTAAGGCTGCCTCAAGAGGTCCACTGTTTTCTGAGTGGAAATTAATCAGATGTGGAGTATCTCAGGGTTCTATATTGGGGCCACTATTGTTTTTAATATATATAAATGATCGATCCTGTATTTCATCTAAAAACTCATTATTTGTCCAATTTGAAAATGACACAAACATAGGAATTAAAAATACTCCAGATTTATCTACAGAATATATTTCAAATTATGTGTTTGAACTGATTAATAAATGGTTTACAGCTAATGGCTTGTCTTTAAACTTTGATAAAACTCAGTATATACAATTCAATACATCACACAGGTTAACACCAGATATAGGTATAAAATTTGCAGGCTAGTTCATTCAGGAGGTAGAGAGTATGAAATTTCTAGGTTTGTATATTGATCATAATTTAAATTGGAAAGTACATGTCTCTGACTTAATAAAGCTATTGCGTGTCTCCACTTTTGCAATTCATACAATTTCAGTTATAGGTGATTTCCGTATGAGGTAGATAGTTTATTTTGCTTATTTTCACTCTTTATTGTCATATGGAATAATATTCTGGGGCAATTCTACCCATAGGGACAAAGTGTTCAGAGCCCAAAAGCGTTTAATAAGAATTATGTGTGGGGTTAGCAATAGAACTTCATGTAGAGAGCTGTTCAAGAAGTAAGGGATTTTAATATTAGCGTCTGAGTATATATATACAATAATGTCCTTTGTAGTCACAAATTATACTTTGATAGAAACAAATAGTAAAATACACAATTATGGCACTAGAAGTAAAAATGATCTTCACAAGGATTACAAGTAATTATAATTTGTTCAAAAAGGGGTCCGATATGTATCTTCAATAAGCTCCCAATACATATTAAATGTCTAGCAGATGATAAGAATCAATTCAGGAAAAAATTGAAAGAATTTTTAATTGACAACTCCTTCTACTCAGTTGAAGAATTTATTTCTAAGGTATTTAAAAAATAACTGCCAGTAGCTTGTGGAAATTTAGTTTACATAATTAATTTACCATGTATGCTATGACTGTACATCTCCTGGTGTATGTATTATTTCGTTATGCAATTGTTTACGATACCATGTATGCTATGACTGTATGTCTTGTCGTATATGTATTATTTTGTTATGGAATTTTTTATTGTACCATGTATGCTATGACTGTACATCTACTGGTGTACATATTATTTTGTTATGCAACTGTTTATCTGTAAATTGACAACTTTCACATCCCACAGAGCCAGTCTCTTGTATTGGGATCAATGTGAAATAAATGTATTGCACTGTATTGTATTGTATAACTATAAAAAATTATTACAAACACGTGAGCTGTAATGATTACATTATTGATTTGATCATTTTCAATTAAATAGCCTAGTTGCCCTAATTCTGTACGAATTAGTATTCTTAATGAAGTGCCTACTATACCTGCCCATGCCCGAAAAAAAAAAATAATGTTCCAATATCTTTATGGTTTATAGAGAAAAGCCATTTTTGTGGTGAGATGACTGAAGATTAATGTGATAGACGGTAAAACTATTTATGAGTGAAAATCTCAGACCACTCATGGCTTTATATTCAATAATGATATTACGTAGACTGTAATTCTAATGGTGTAGTTATACTGAGGCCTAAAAGTTGTTCTTTTATTTATAACTTTGAAGGCTGTTGGTTCATTTAACTTAAATACTTAAATGATAAATCTCAATATTGGTGTTATTGTAAATCAGTTGTTGTTGTTACAATAAGGTATAGCAGATTGTTATTTATTTTTGATAATTTATGTTTTGTAACATTTAATTTATTTTCTGTATAAAGAAAAATAAATGATGAAAAAGTTAGTCACATATAATAGTATAGAATAACAGTTATTATGATAACAATAATTGAAACTAGAAATAATAAATTGGGGTTTACTATAGATTGAATAACAATTAACTTGGGTATAAATACGAGGAAGTGGGAAAGGCCCCCAAGTGGGCCTAAATAGGTAACAAATTGAACAGATTTAGTTTAATTGTTTGATCTTATAATTTGTGTTAATCAAAACAGAGTGTTTTGATTAAACAGCATATCGATTGTTGCTCTTAAAATTGAATAGATAATAAAATAAAATTCTCACATCTTTTCTCTTATATTGAATGATCTAATTATTCATTCAATATGTCTAACAGATGAATATGCTATTAGTTTACATAGTGATGTTTGATTTAATCCTCCTAATGCCCCAACTATTACTATTATAATGGCTGTTGTTGATATAATTATATTTATTTTTAAACAATATGATATTGCTGATATAGGTGCTAATTTTTTTAAGTTATTAAGACTAAACAATTTGTTTAATAGGTTTTTCTTATGATTTCCACTCCAATTTTTAATAATACTATTGTTGAAATTATCAGAACTATAATTAGGTTGAATAAATAAAATAGAGAATAGTAATATGGTAGATGCTAGAGCCTGAACAACAAAATATTTAATTGATGTTTCATTTATGGCTGAATTTTTGTGTCTTGACAGTAAAGGAATAATTGACAGTAAATTAATTTCTAATCCTATTCAAATTCCATCCAAGTATTGGAGGAAATGGATAATATAGATCCCATCACTAAAAATGTGTTGTTGTGAACTAAAAAGAAGAGAATTAATATCTCTATTGATGGGGTACGAACCCACTAGCTTTATTAGCTTTTTAATTATATTTAAGGGTGTTAAATACTTGCGACAATAGGTTAAATCTATTAAATATATAATGAGGGTAGTTGTCTGAATTATCTACCCTTCCAAGATAGCCCTTTATTATTTAGGCACCTCATTTATTATTTAATTTAAAAGTTTCAGTCATTTTTAATGAGTCAAGTATGTTAAGATAAGTGTTGTTTGTGCGGATTACTTTATGTTAAGGTAAATAATATATATATATATATATATATATATATATATATATATATATATATATATATATATTATAATCTATAAATTAGCTCAAGAAAGGTTTATATTATAATAAATATTTATATATATATTTATAAGATGTATAAAGAACTTTTTTATATTTTTAAAACGGAATATTTATACTAAAATCTTATGCGTAATTATTTAATTATATATATATAACCTTTATTATACTTTATTGTATTGTAGTAATGCACTACCTGACATAGTCCTCTGAGACATCGCTAGGCTTACGGTGTTCTTCCTGCTGTATAGATGCTTTCTCGTGCATTGATTCAACGCCGTCGCTGTCTGTGAACATGTGCTCAGAAACTTGTCACCGCTACATAAATGATAAAGCTATTTTGCCAATTAAAACACAGTGTGCACGTTACCCGACCCTTTAACGTCTCTGGGCAGAGAAATTGTGCGAGTATTCAGAGCTTTGTTAAATTGCCGTGAGCAAATTGATGCGATAAGTAAAGACTCGGTCTAATTCCCCTATCGATCAAGAACTAGTATTTTGTTTAAGTCAAAGACTTATTAGTGTCCATGTTACAGTAAAATGAAGACATTCATTCCTTGTAAAGTTCTGTTTTTATTGTGACCATTTAGAAAGCATTTGGTTTCTCATGTTAGCTTGTGTTTCAACTACAGCCATGAGTTACACACGAACTTTTCATAACTTTTGTTCAACTGGCTCATCTGTAAAGCTCGGTGATGCTTTGCGAAATCATTCGTTATTTATTTATTAAAGCAATCGAGAATACGCTGACGTCTGTAGGCCCCAAAAGTTAATGAATAAAGGTGTGAGGTTACGACTTTCCTAGTGGTAAATGATAGCATATCATTGAGCACCCACTTTGTACCATTCAGATCGAAATAAAAAATTGATTAAATCAATGAAAATTATTAATATTAATCAAAAATTTAAGAGGGACAAGGTAATAACTAAGGCGTCCCTTACAAAGCATACCCAAACCCCCACTATACCACACAATGAAACTACAAATAGATACATTTCATAAAAAATGATAAATGCATATGACATTGTTGGCCAGGAGCTGTTCGTGGCTGTACTAACCCAGTAATGCTTGCGTGGAATCCGATCAACGAAGCCTCCTCGGGTACTTCACATGAACAATGCAAAGCTTTGCCAAAGGAGAAGGTCAAATTCAAGGGGGGGGGGAAAAATATATCAGCCTGTACTGGAATTGGAGCCGGGGACCTTCTGTTACCCATCATTAACCACGAGACTAGTCTTAAAGTTGCTTCAAACAATTCAACCGAAATCAGTTTCATTTCACATTTAATTACTGATTCACAAATACTCCAAATTATTATTATTATTTTTTTTTTTGCCTATGACTTTATGTGCCTCGTTAGTCATTAGAGTCGTGAAACCGAGCATAATGGGTGATCGGTAACGATCTGGCGTCACATCCAGATGTCGGTTTTCCATATTTTCCTGCAATCACTCCTGACTCTTTTTTGTTATGTTTTGTTTCTGGCGTTTCGCCTCATCAACGTCGAAGTCATTAGAGGCGGGAAAGGAGGAGGGGCAAGGAACGTGATGGAATTACGCCGTGGCACATTCGAAGGAACTATTCCGGCATTCGCCTGGAGTGAGAGACCGTGGAAAACCCAAATGGATGACCGGACGGAGATTCAATCCCGCTTCCTCAAGAATGTGAAGACAGAGCGTTACCGGTCGCCCACAGAGCTCGGTTCCAAATTGCATTTAAACATTCAGTAAGGTTATTGCAAATGCTAAAAGTGAAATCTAGATTAATTACAAAAAGCTTCTCCCACTAACAAACAACACGCTTTTACGGCGCTGAAATCGTAAGAACGTCCACTCTTCACACTTTCAAATGTGGACTTGATAATTATTCAAACTGTGAATATAAATAATTAAACATATTCGTGTTTTTTAACCTCTCTTCCTTTGCTGCTGTGATAATTTTTTTTTTGTAATGATTCTTGTGTATTAAAACTTAAAAAATGTTTTTTTTTTTATGTCAAAAGCGTTTCGCCTTTATCTAAGACATCGGCAGGGTTAGTTTTTGCTCATGAATCCAGTTCGAAGTCCTGTACCAGCTAAACGCTTAATAAAATTTGAAAAAAGTACCAACATGAAACGCAAGCTGCTATAGAACTTCGAACTGATCCATAAGCAAAGACTGGCACTGTAGATATCTTAAATAAAGACGAAACGCGTTTGTTCATAAAACGAATTTTGTTTAGTTGTAAGACGCGAGACTCATTACAAAAATAGTTATAAATAATTAATACAACGCCAATACAATTGAACTAAGGTTTTTATTTTTCACCGAACGCTGGTTTTGTCTGTGGAATGTGCATGTATGTAATTACTTTTTTTTTACTGCTACATTTTACATAGCGAAATTGTGGTATAAATACTGAATTTCTTACATTTTCTGAGGTTGCGAATTTGTTTGTTCCTATACACTATTCCAGATGTCAGCAATTTTAGTCGAATTTTAGCACTGCAGTTCGTTTTCTGGTATATTTATTTCACTATCACCGCATTGAACAGCACTGTTTTATGTGGTCTTCCTTTTATTTATGACTTTCAGCCTTATCGGTCACATAAAAGTTCAATACATATTCTTTGCACAACAGTTTACATTGCATTTTCGTTATATGAACTTTCTACACCAATTTACGTTCCTAGCATTATAATGTAACATTTCAACATAATATAAGGTATAATGTAATGTATCTCTTAACGATACAATAGAGAGATAATTATACAATTAGTGGAATTATTCAAGCTCTGTGAGTTATTCTTTGGTCCATGTAATACACTTGTACCCTAACCATTCACACCAGGCAGTCATTCTATACTTGTGTCTAGTTAAAAGCATCACAGGGGAATGACCTGTTTGTTTGTTTGTTTGTTTTTTCTAGTAATTTTGGGACTTGTCTGTTGTACCACAAGGTTCAGTGTAACCTTCCTGTATACAGTTTCAGTCCTATTGTTGATACAAATGCACCATAGTATTATGACAGGGGCGGCTAACCAAAATGATCTGGAGAGCCATAATGCCGCGGGCCGCATGTAAGTTTATATATCCCCATATTAGATTTAGCCTCACTTTAGACATCTTTTTGGAGTGAATATAATTTAATTATTCTGCGAATTCATGACTGTAAACTCATAAATAAAAGAGGCAATATCTATCATATATTCGCAAGATAATTATTTTAATATCAAAGTTAATTTTTGAATATATGGATGCACAAATAATGTATTTTTTAGTACATTGGTTTTCACTACTTTGGCCATTATAAAATAAATATATTTTGTAAAAGTGTGGTGAATCCCGCGGGCCGCAAAAATGTTCAAGGTGGGCCGCATGTGACCCATGGGCTGCAGGTTGGCCACCCCTATACTATGATGTTGACTGGTTGGTCGAATATTTCTAGTCACATAGTATACTATGGTTAGTGTACCAACTTCGTTCAAAATATTTCCTGTGGGGTTCGCTGTCTTAGGTTTATATTTGAACGTTTCCATCCTTGAAAAAGGTTATTGAGGTTTTTTGTATTTGGTATTTATTGAATGAGAGCAAGATGGGTAAATTGGTGGGAAGAGGAATATTGCACTTTGTATGTTCCAGCATTTTGTTTCGAATATTGCTATGTTTCTTACAAAAAACAGGATGTGATTTATGTCCCCCACTGCTTTATCGACACAATCACAAAGGGGGTTATCCATCAGACCTAACCAGTTTATGTGGTTGGGAAAGTGGCCATGGTGAAATAAGTTCCTAATAATATTGATTACATGGCGTCTGTTAACTTTCCAGTTGTGGATCCTCAGTTTGGAGGGGATACATGGTTGGATGCTGCCGTAAATAGCTCCTTTTTGAAGCATCAAACTGTTCCAATCCGTTTGCCATCTATTCCTTGCTCCCTGGCAATGCGGTTGGGGTCGTGGTAGTTCTATTCTTTGTCTTTCTAAGACGCTTCTTTGGCTAGCCTGTCTACAATTCGTTGTATGTGATCCCTTTATGTGAGGGTATCCATATTAATCTCGTTTTGATACCTAGGTTATTGCTTAGGTGTATTTCGTGTAATATTTTTTATTATCAGGGGCGCCATCCTATATTTTCACTGGGGCTCTGTTATGCTCGTGGTAACGCTCAAGGAGTAAACTATTATTGCCACCTCCCTTGATCCCCTAATCCGGCTGCATTTTACTGCTTCTAATATCGCTTTAGCTTCAGCTAAATATATTGGTGTTTGCGGTGGTAATAACATTTTTCAAGGATGCAAACGTTCACTTATAAACCTAAGACATTTCACGAACCCCACAGGAAATATTTGGAATTGCCGACTGGCTCCCCTGAGTTACTTTTTATCCATCTGTATATATGTGGATTGAGTTTGGGTCTGAGTTGGCGTTGCTTTGCGATGTGTGGTCCCAGCACGGAACTTGTATGTCTGAGAATCGGAGATTGTAAGGTGCTTGGAATATCGGGTATATGGGTAATTTCGTTACACTGACTCCACCTTTCGTCCGACTTGTTCTACATGTTAAGTAGGGGAGTACTGTTTAGGGAGCCTGTGTGTTTACTTACGTTCTAGTGCTTCCAGTAATTAAGATTACTTAACCGTTCCTCCAGTGGGAGTGTGGTGATGTTCAGCTTTTAAAGTATTAATTTCTCCGTGAGTTGTATTCTTCTTATGTAAAGAGGCATTTACACAGCTTCTACTAGTAACCCGTTAGTTGGTGTAGATCTTAGTGCTCCTAAACATTTTCTAAAGCAGCGATACTACAAAGAGTCCAGTTTCCGCAATGCTTCTTTTGTGGTGCTTGTGTAGAAGTTGTTACCATAATCTATTAAGGCTCTAATCATTGATTTGTATAGGAATAGAAGTGAGTTGGGGTGGGCTACCCATCTTGATCCCGCCGTGCTCTTATAATGTTGAGTCGCTTGTCCGATTTGGCTATTGTATATTGAATATGTTCTCTCCACGTGGACCGGGAGGCCAGTATTATTCCCAGAAAACGGCTCTTTATACACTGACAATTAGTAAGGTCCTACTTGTATCCTGGTAGACCTACTTCGAGGATTTTCATTTTTGAAAATAACACCATTGATGATTTCTCATTGAAAATGTCTAATCCCTTATGGAAGGTCCACGTATTGAACGCCCATATCGCTTCGCTCAACTGTTGGAAAACATCTTCTATTGTTGAGCTCCTAGTGTAAATTACAATATCATCTGGAAATTGGTACCTAGCGTGGTGGTGTAACGGTTAGCGTTCTGGCCTCGCATTTGGGAGGACGGTGGTTCGAATCCCCGTCCGGGAATCCAGATTTTGGTTTTCCATGGTTTCCCAAATCACTCCAGGCAAATGCCGGGATGCTTCTTTCAAAGGCCATGGCCGAATTCCTTCCCATCCTTTCCCGTCTCTAAAGACCTCGATGTTAAAAAGAGACGTAAAGCAGTTACAAAAAAAAAAAAAAAAAAAAAAAAAAAAAAAAAAAAATCCTTGTAAATGCAATATTGGTATCTGTAGTTATTAATGCTATGTTACTGAGTGTACTTATTGCTTTCCTAAATCCAAATGATGTCGGGAGTAAGTTGTTCCTTTGTATCCATCATTCTATCCTGCCCGGTGTCGTGTCTGAGGGTAGCGGAGGGGCTAGAGTGCCGAAGGTCGCCGGTTCGAGTCCGGCCTAGGGCATGGGTGTTTAATTGTTGTGTGCGTAAATGTCGTGTCCGTGTTGTAGTGTGCATACTTGATAGCAACAAATCACATTGAGCTGGCTGTATGGCCTCAGTAGCCCAATATAATATTTAAAAAAAATAAAAAAAACTTGTGATGTGGCTGTGATTTGAGTCTTTAGATGAGAAGTCCTCTATGTTTTGGGTTCCTCCTTCGCCCTATAATCCCCTAAACATTATGGGAGCTGGTCTAGCGGGAGAGACCGTTGAATGGAGATATCGATGGTTATCCTAAGTGGATATCAGATGTAGTTGATTTCTGTTCAGTTAGATACTTGGATTTCACTTGTCACTGAGTGTTGGCTGTTCACTGTACACTTTACTGGAAACTATAACTTCCTGTTCCGTCTACACAATAACACAACTGTACGTAACTGCTTCGCGAGAACAAGGAAGTTCGTCCTCCGAGGGTTGAGACTAGACTGGTTCTGTTTGGTCTTCTACCAGCCGGTATATTGTTTACACTATGAATGTGTAACGTTGATTGATTTATTTTTGTGTCGGTCTAATGTTTTTATTATATTATTATTTGCGATGGAGCTCATGTCCCGCTGGCAACTGCCCCACACGCGTTCTTACGATTCATTCATATTATACATCAAAAAAACTTTGCAGTCTGAGGTGTGTTGTTTATTACCACCGTAGTTAATTTGTTCCAATTCCTCACTGCCCTACCTACAAATGTCTGAAATCAATTGCTAACTTATTATCCTCTCTTCCTATCCTCCTGCTGCTTCTAAATGCCCCATCAATATTTATGCAGGCCTCATTGCCAGTATGTGCCTTCACCCACCTTCTATCCTGCATTGATTCCTGGCCCAAATCTTTTATCATTTCAGTTATTGAGAGCATCCTTTGATAATTTCCACAGACAAACCCAACAGCCCATTTTGCATCCCCTCCATCCTACAATACTCTAGCAAGAGCCGACAAAATTTCGTAACCCATCTCTCCAACGGATGCAATACTTTGGCGGGTCTAGCTTTCGGGAGGACGCAGGTTCAAATCCTCGTCCAGCCATCCAGATTTCAGTTTTCCATGGTTTCCCGAAACCATACGAATGACGGGATGGTTCCTTCAAAAGATCTTCGCCGAATTTCTTCACGATCATTGTCCACAATCCTGTCCCGCCTCTAATGACCTAGACGTCAACCTTTGAACCCTTTCCATAGAATCTCCCCAATGGTATATTACTGTCAACCGATATTCCCAGGTATTCAGATTTTACTGCTTCAAAACGCAATACCCCTTCCAATGAACAATCATAAAAAAAGCTAAGCTGGGTATTCAATCAGAAATTTTGTTGGACCCTCCTGAAGGAGGTATAGACTGGTATTGGATGTAGGGTAGTTCCTTACCTAGCCTAACCCGGTAATCCTACCGCGTAAAGGGGAACTACATTTTTTTACCGTAGAATCCGAACTGCAGAAAATTTTTGACGTACTGTACTTCAAATTACACAGCAATTTGTGCCAGAGGTGAAGATCGGAGTTATTGCCCATGAAAATCCGCGCCGAGCCAGGGATTCAAACCGGAGACCTTTCGATCCCCAGTCAGATGCCTTAACCACTGAGATAACAGGCCGCTACTGAATGATCATACAAACCATTTATCTTCATTCCATGTGTATCCACCCAACCAGATATACTGTTTAGATTCTTCTCTCGATGCGAGCGTGGTGGGTGAGCGGTAACGCTCTGGCCTCGCATTCGGGAGGACGCGGCTTCGAATTGCCCTTCCGGCCATCCAAATTTGGGTTTTTCATGGTTTCCCTAAATCACTCCAGGCGAATGCCGGGATGGTTCCTTCAAAAAGCCATGACCGAATTTCTTTCAATTCGTTGCCCCGAGTCCTTTCCGCCTCGGCGGTGACGTGGCGTAAAACCATAAGCAAATAAAAAAATATAATCCTATTGTATAGCATTTTGTCTTCTGCAAACAACCTATCCTCTAATTGTAGATCAACAACAGAATCATTCATTACAATCATTAATAGTAATGGTCCTGATACACTACCCTGTGGCACACCCATCCTCACTTTCATCTTCCTTGATATTGCATTACCGACTTTGACTCTTTGCTTCCTACTTATTCTTATTTGCTGGGTAGCGCTCTTTTCGAAAAAAATGTTCATTAATAATTTGCTGTGTTGTGTGTGTGTGTCACAGGTAAATGTGCCTTTCTGTGTTGTAGATGAACTTCTTACTTTTTTTTTACCATTGTGACTAAGGAATTTAAACCACTCACAACAAACCCAACAACAGAAATTTTATTTTTTTTTTTTGATGATGTGACTCGAACGTAAAAACGTTTTCACTTCAGGAGCAAATTCATAGTAAAGAAAAAATATTTCAAATGATAAACAGCCTACAAATACGACCAGCACAATAAATAAATTCCTCAAACTCGAATATTTCTTTGGCTTGCCACAATCCAGCCCAACAAGCATCCAGTGATACTGTAATGAATAATTTGTCGAAATTTCATTATTAAATTCTATCGTTACTTTTCAAATTATTGTCATTATTGTTAGGTAAATTTCAAAGTAATGAAAATCATTACGAGTTCAAAAGATTCTAATTTACTGAATACGTATCTTAACGCTCTATTGCCCAAATTATTATTTCATGTAGAAAGAAATATTTATATGCACAGACTTTGAGGTCACAGTGGGTAGTTACATTTTTTTGTTCAGTCTTGTACAAATAATTTAGTATTTCTATTTCAAGGCAAGAATGCAGCTTCATGTTACAATAAAATTGGCAGTAAGTAAATAATAATGAGATAACAATTTATTACAGGTAAAAATATACACAATTGGTCTGATATGCAGCATTTCCCACAATTCTATCATCTAACAGCTGTCTAAAGTAGGTCAAAGGTAAACGAGGTTCTTCCGGTGCACAAGGGAGAGAACTCTTCCATGGTGGAACAGGAAGAATAATACGATTGTTAGAACGTCTCCAGTCATAATTGGCTTGAGACTCATCACTACATTCTCGTTATCACTATCATTATTCACAAGTACACCATTATCACTGTCCTCTGCACTATCATTATCACTCTCGGCTATAATTATGTCACCTTGACGATTTTCTACTACCTCAATATCGTCCTCACTATCTGAAGCCAAGACAGATTCTTCTGATTCATACCCCGGAATATTCCTAACTTCATATACTTCAACTTTTCTACGTTTCCCATAAAACTTTTTGGGGCCCATGACTGTAACAAAGTGAGGTATGATTTCATTATTGCCCAACGTGACTTCAGAGAAACGGACCTAAATTCACTCATAACACATGCAATATTTATGGTTACATGAAATGCATTGTTTATAATGAAGAATGAGACTTAAATTTGTTTCTTGAAAAATGAATATAGTATCACTGTAAATAATAGCTAAACTTGCACCAGCACAGGAAGACGACAAATGAGTGCAGTCCAACATTCAATGCTACCTACCAAAGATAATATTATATTGGCGTCAGTGCAAACAACCTAAATTTAAAGCAGCCATACTGTAGCATTCAATTCACACTGGTCAAGAAAGGAATAACGCTCCTAATGCGAAATATAACGATAAAATTTGACGTGACTTCAGAGTCACGGTAGGCAATAGAGGGTTACGCACTGCCAGTCATTGCTGAGGTTAAATTGGAAGTCTGTGTTTATTATTTTGCTTCACGCAACATGGCCGCAGGATGTTTAGAAGTTCTGAAAACAACGTATACAATACTGAAAAAAACTTTACGTCATCTTCACGCAAATCAGGGACAAAATCTGTTCTTATTGACTTTCTGAACCCAGATTTTACGTTTTCCTTCCCGTTATTGTTCCTCATCTTCTGCCAGAAAACAACTGGCTATCAACATTTTTTGTTTGATATCCGAAACTGTCCAGGATGAATAATAATAAATATTTAAGAACCAGTCTAGATTGATAAACTTTACTGAATGCAAAAAAAACTAGGTACGCTTTAGCGGTGGCAACACTGAAAGAACGCTTCTCGGGTTTCTAGCCGCGTCAAATCAGCATGCCTCTCCTCTGTTGCTTGGGCGAGCGAGTCCAGTAGCGGAGAATCCGAGGCATAAAAGAGGAACTCCTTCACTCCAAATATTATACATATTTGCAGAAAATTCAAATCTTACCGTATGAATCTTCTAAATGCATAGTCCAAAGATTAGCGGTAGGACATTATTTAAGCAAGCATAAAAAAATAAGAACAAAAAGTAACTTTCAGCAAGTTTAAAAACATCGTCTTCGAAAATATTCCAGTTTTACTCAGTGGGGGGTACACGTTCAAGAACGATCTGCCAGATTTTGTTTATATTGCAGTCTCAGTGGTATGAGACCATAGGATTCTATTTTGTTTGCCTTGAGCTAGTTATTATTATTCCTTTTTATAAATTGACTATACGCATCGTTTGTATGTAACATCCCATATATGTGTTACTCTTCGCTGAAAAAAAATGATAATTTTGAAATTATTTTTTATTGAAATCATTGATTTTATGAATATTTAAAGTGCCGACAGAAACGCGAAACCTCCGAAAATGCTTAACATGCGGTCATAGGGAACAGTTTAAGCATTCACTAATTCCATAGATTGGGACTGTTGTGTTATGAAGCTGGCAGTTTTTCAACATCCATGACTCTCAGCGTACAGAGCGGCGAGAATCATGTTTCGGAACTATAGAAAATAATAGAAAGCTTATTTACGTTAAAGGGTAAGCGAAATAATTTCCAATGTCAGATGTTGATACGCTATCTGTTATGGCTGATGGCTGTACATACAGCAAAGGTATAAAGTAGTTGAAGCAAACCTATGGACTGAAAATCCAAGACAATAGCCGTTTATCTTGTGGAGGCAGACTTTTCTACGCTAATCACTGAAGGATTTCTGAATGATTTAATTTACCATTTCATGGTTAAAGTCGAGAATTATGTAATAGACAAAGAAATCATCATAACTGGAAATATTAGCAAGCAAACTATTTTTGAAGAAGTAGATTTTATGATTTATCAGCGTATTGGTAAACAGAGAAAATAAATAAAAGGGAGAAATATCTAGGTTAAGATTGTGAATATAGATATAACAAATGTTAAGAAAGTGATAACAAATAATGTATAATGTGGCTTAATAAGAAATAAAATCCGTAAAGAGTGCAAATAATTAACGAAATAAATGAACGTTATAAAAGTGCGAGTAATTAGGAACTTTAAGATTTAGAGTAAACTAGGTAATAAGAAATTAACTAAGAAAATTGATTTTGCTGTAGCGGGAGTGAGGTTGGCCATAAGGAATACTTTATTGCGGATATAAGGCAGCTGCTCAATGGCAACCATTCTACGCCAGGATGGGAAGCTTTGTCGTCATTCAGTTCTGTTCTCGAAACCGTTTGGCGTGAAGAACTGGGTTCTTCTAGACCAACCTCACGGAAACAAAAATTCAGCATGTGGGAGGGATAAGAAATATACACTGCAGAGCCAAAGAAACTGGTTTGCGTATGCAAACACAGAGATATGTCAACACTCAGAGTACGGCGCTGTGGTCGGCAACGCCTATATAAGACAACAGGTGTCTGGCAAAGGCGTTAGACAGGTTACTGCTGCTACAATGGCAGGTTATCAGGATTTAAGTGAGTTTGAACGTGGTGTTATAGTCGGCGCACGAGAGATGGGACACAGCATCTCCGAGGTAGCGATGAGGTGGGGATTTTCCCGTACGACCATTTCACGAGTGCACCGCGAATATCAGGAATCCGGTAAAATATCAAATCTCTACATCGCTGTGGCCGGAAAAAGATCCTGCAAGAACGGGTTCAACGACGACTGAAGAGAATCGTTCAACGTGACAGAAATGCAACCCTTCCGCAAATTAATGCGGATTTCAATGCTGGGCCATCAAGTGTCAGCGTGCGAACCATTCAATGAAATATCATCGATATGACCTTTCGGAGCCGAAGACCAACTCGTGTACCCTTGCTGAACGCACGACACAAAGCTTTGCGCCTCGCCTAAGCGCGTCAACACCGACATTGAACTGTTGATGATTGGAAACATGTTGTCTAGTCTGACGAGTCTCGTTTCCAATTGTATCGAGCGGATGGACGTGTACGGAAATGGAGACGACCTCATGAATTCATGGACCCTGCATGTCAGCAGTGGACAGTTCCAGCTCGTGGAGGCTCTGTAACGGTGTGGGGCGTGTGCGGTTGGAGTGACATGGAACCCCTGATACGTCTAGATACGACTCTCACAGTTGACATGTACGTACGCATCCTGGCTAATCACCTGCATCCATTCATGTTCATTGTGCATTTCGACGGACTTGGGGAATTCCAGCAGGACAATGTAATACCCCACACGTCCAGAATTTCTACAGAGTGTCTCCAAGAAACTGTTTTAAGTTTAAACACCTCCGCTGGCCACCAAACTCCCCAGACATGAACATTATTGAGCATATCTGGGATGCTTTGCAACGTTCCGTTCAGAAGAGATCTACACCCCTTCGTCCTCTTACAGACTTATGTACAGCCCTGCAGTGTCAGTTCCCTTGAGCACTACTTCAGACATTAGTCGAGTCCATACCACGTCGTGTTGCGGCACTTCTGCTTGCTCGCGGGGGCCCTACACGATATTAGGCAGGTGTACCAGTTTCTTTGGCTCTTCAGTGTATTATTAAATTACATTAATATATTATTATAAGTATATTGTTTGATTATATGATCAGTACTCATTACTCATCAGTTCATGACTGAAAATGGCAGACAAATAATGTCATATTGCGTTGTACTGTTTATTTTTTTCTTCTCTGTTCCAATTTGATTTAGTTGGCCGTTATTACAGCCGTCAGTCCAAGTCTAGATCCATTTCTAATTCATTTGAAAAAGTATGTAGTAAACTGTAAATTTTCTTCCAGTTTCCTAATATACATTGTTCAGTGCAAGCTATTATTCGCGTGTGTCCTCCAGTCAATGAATTTAACCGTCGGGAAAGGGAACATTCGCCATAATTATGGTGTGAAATATTGTAAGAAGAATTCAACGTCTCTTCTAGTAGGGCACACCGTTTGCAGCTTGTGAGGTTGTTGGCGGAAATAAGATCACACGAATGCTATGACACTCCCCCCCCCCCCCCCTCCGTGGAATCTGCAGTTATAAATGCAACAGGTAGCGGAAATATTCGTCGCAGGAAAGACATGTGACGAGTATAAATCCTTGTTATGTAAAGAAGTGCTTACTGTTGTCTGAGCATTTTGGAGACACTGAGAACTATTGCTTACAGCGTAAAATTTATGTTATCACCATTATGTGGAGTTTTTTTTTTTTTTTTTTGGGAAGACCTGTCACCATTAATATCATTACTATTGTTTTTACATAACCACATTTCAGGGTCTTGTATGGACGTAATTATGACGTGCTTAGGGCAAGAGTTTGCACTCACAATTGGCAGTAGTGCACAACTACCGTCACACCGAAGCAGACGGTTGTAAATACTCCAGCCGAAACGGATACACGGCAGCCAACTTGGCAATTCTTGAGTAATATAATCTTTCCTTGGTTCTGATTGGTATGTACCTTTGCTTATATCAATTGCCTCCCTACAAATTTTAAAAATATTTTGTTACTTTACATGTCTTTTTTCTTTCTGTTCATCCCTTACTGCTTCAAGTGCTCTGAATGTTATTGTCAGCCTTTTGGAAAAGTATCTTAGCGCTTACTGATCTTCTTTGAAGTTATTTTTTTTTGTTTTTATTTTTACGAGGCACTAAAATCTGAAGTTTTTAGCACGCTCTTTGAAGCTTAACCCTTTTAACCGAAGCATTATATGTCTGGTGTCACAAGATATTCTGGTTCACATGTTCTATTATTAATCCAGCATATATTAGTTGATGAAACCTACTGTGCTCACTTTCAAACTGTAAAGCTCTTTCGTTCTGTGATAGTATCGTGTGTTTCACTAAAATTGAAACTTCCAAAAGAAAACTATTATTTTTACTATACAGATTAAGAGGCCATATTAATCAGGAACTGAGCGTCTGGACATCTGCTCCATCGGGTTGGATGCACGAGATGAAAATAATTCAAATAATAAGGTAGACATTTTTGGTTTGAATAAGTTAAAAATGTAAAATATCAATAAAGTTATAGCAGTATAGTGAAAGAGTTTATGAGATTTTTCAATTAATGGCTGTATCAGCGTACTTCGAAGGCGTAATTTGTTATATTTAACAGATAATTTCTCCTTTTCTCCTGACATTCTTCGGAGGTTTTATCATTTCTAGAAACCGACAGGTACATATCTTAGGAAGGAATTACCTCATCCCTCTTCCCTGCTCTAGAAACGCTCTAGATTGTAGAAGTACTCGAAAAATACTGAGCAAGAAGCATTTACCGTCCGAGTCCGTATGCAAGCTATTGAGTAAGACTTTGGTGTAAGAATAGCAGCAGTAGATGTTAGAGCTTATCTGCATGTGGAAAATGGTCAGAACCTACAAGGAAGTGACGCCAGTATAGACGTCACATATTATGCTTTTTATTACTGTGATATACGACTGTCACCGAGAATATCCATTGTTGACTATCACCACCAAATATACTGTTTCATGCTGGGGCTCCAGTGTTTGAACACGTTTATCAGTATCACCGGTGAAATACCGCTGATAGTTCGTGACATCAGTTGAAATAGTTGTCTTATATAGAGATGTCTGGAAATTAATTATTGCCTATCTTCTGTTGGCGGCTAATTCGTGAAATTCCTACTGGTTCTTGCAAAGAAGTTCATGATCATGAAGCAGTCTCATTAATAGAAACAACTCGAACTCAGCTGGTGAGTGTTCAACGTTCGTTCTTATTATTCGGGGGGATTCATGATCGATATCCAGGCCAGCCATCCAGATTTCGGTTTTCCACGGTTTCCAGAACTTACTGCAACCAAATGTGACAATGGATATTTCGGAAGACCATCGTTGTATTCTTTCATATTCTGTCCCTGAAATACCCTCCCTTCTTCAATGACTTTAAGGTTGACGAGCCGTAAAGCTGTATTAATAAAAGGAAAGAACTGGTTCTAGGAATGAGTCATATACAGCCACGCGAAGGGAGGATGATATTGGAGGACGAAAAGAAGCTGCATCCACACGTTTTTATGAAGTCGGTTTCTATTTTCGGTCAAAACTTCTCTTCAAATGACTAAGATGGCAGGGAATGACTCTGAAACTTCCCGGCTGTACAATCCACTAAGATTTTGTAGAATCTTTGAGGGCAAATTCTCGTCTTGCTTGTGAGACCATTTAATGCCATATTCTTTGCGTTAATGATCTGGTTACCTCTGGCGACTTGTCAACTTTGTTGGTATGAAAATTCCAGATAACTTCCCATGCACGGATTCCCAGTTAAATTACATAAAATAGAATATATACGAAATTTTTTGTATTAAGTTTGTCTTAGCACGAAAACATTATTTTAGGGTTTATTTATTTGATAGTGAAGACTAAAAGTATAATTAATTTTTTCCCTTTGCGTCTTCATGGTTCGTTAACGGTGGATTCATTGGAGTGGGAAGAAAATCGGCCATTCACCTGTATTGACTGTGGAAAAACCGATATTTGTATGGCCGAATTACGACTTTAATAGTATTCTTTCCGAATGCCAGATCAAAACAAATCACTCACTCGTTAGGATCTTTTTATCTATTTATCCTTTCTCGTTGAATCATTAAAGTTACTGAATACTGTGCTAGTTGGTATAAGTTATCAAATATTTCGATCAGTTTTCAATATTAATTAGACAGTTTAAACTACAGTGTTCAAACTCAGGGACGTAGCTACAAAAACAGCCAAAAAATATTTTCCTTTAACGCCACCTTTATAACCATTACAACTAAAAATTATTGTCAATATCGGAGCGTGGAATGTTAGAAGTCTTAATAGGGCAGGTAGGTTAGAAAACTTAAAAAGGGAGATGGAACGACTTAAGTTAGATGTTGTTGGGATTAGTTAGATTAAATGGAAGGACGCACAGGATTTCTGGTCTGGGGAACACAGGATAATTAACACACGAGCTGTCAATGGAGTCACTGGTGTAAGATTTGTAATGAATAAGAGAGTAGGGAAACAGGTGAGTTATTATGAACAGTTTAGTGACAGGATTATTTTGATGAGGTTAGAAACTAAGCCCGTCCCAACACCATTATTACAAGTGTATATGCCAACGTCTCAGGAAGATGATGAAGAAATAGAGAAAATATACGCCAGAATTGAAGAAATAATCCAATATGTCATGGGGAGGAAAATCTAATAATCATGGGTGATTGGAATGCGGCAGTGGGGAAGGAAAAGAGGGGAATACTGTAGGAAGTTTTTGTCTAGGAAACAGAAATGAGCGAGGAAGCAGGTTGTTAGAATTTTGTGAAAGATATAAGCTAGTTGTGGCAAACACACTGTTTAAGAACCGTGCAAGAAGGATATACACCTGGAACCGTCCTGGGGATACAGGTAAATCTCAGCTAGATTATATCATGGTCAAACAGAGATTCAGGAATCAATTTCTAGACTGTAAAGTGTACGCAGGAGCAGACATAGACTCTGACCATAATTTGATAGTTATTACGTGTAAGCTGAAATTCAAGCGAATAAGAAAGCAGTATAAGCAGAACAGACTGGAAGTGAATAAACTGAAACAATCTAGAACGAGAGAAAAATTTGCAGAAATGGTTGACTTTGGTCTGAGAAGTAACTCTGAAAGGAGCTCAACCGAGGACGAATTGAATGCATTAAAGACTCAAATATTGAACGCTGGTAAAGTAACATTAGGCTTTAGGGAACAAGCAGCCCGAAAACGTTGGATCACAGAAGAAATTTTGGAGGTGATGGATCAGAGGAGAAGGAACAAAAATGCTCAGGATGAAGCAGGAATAGAGCAATGCAAGCAATTTAGAAATCAAATAAACAGGAAATGCAAAAAAGCAAAAGAAAAATGGCTCGAAGAAAATGTGAAGAAGTAGAAAAGGAAATGGTCACAGGTAAAGTAGATGTTGCATATAAGAAGATCAAACAGAATTTTGAGGAAAAGAGGTGTAAACATTAAAGCTGCCCATGAGAAACCTCTTTTAAGCTCAGATGATAGAGCTAACCGATGGAAGGAATACATTGAGAAACTGTATGATGGGGAGAACTTGAACAATAGCGTAATGGAAAGGGAAGGAGATGTCAACATTGACGACTTAGGAGATCCTGTTTTGAGGACAGAATTTAATAGAACTCTGAATGGCTTAAAAGCGAATAAAGCATCTGGAATTGATGAGATCCCTGCAGAACTTCTTAAATTCCTAGGAGAAGAAGGAATCAAAAGATTATTCAAGTTGATATCAAAAAGTTATGATAAACGAGAAATACCAACTGATTTTAATAAAAATATTATCTTCACACTTCCAAAGGAAGCATAAACCCACAAATGTGAGAATTATCGCACCATTAGTCTAACATCCCATGGTTAAAAATTAATGACCAGAATAATATACAGAAGAATAGAAAGGGTAGTGAAGATCAGTTTGGGTTTATGAAAAATCGCGGTACAAGGGAAGCAATTCTGACTTTTAGATTAAGACTTGAAGGGCGTACCAAGAAAAATAAAGATACTTTCATGGCGTTTGTTGATTTAGAAAAAGCTTTTGTTAATTTTAGGTAGTACAAGATGTTCCAAATTTTAAAGAAATCGAGTCTATAAAATCGATATAGTATTAAACTTTATAAACTATATAAGAATCAAGTGGCTCTAATAAAAGTAGAGAACCATGAAAAACACGCTTCAGTTCGAAAGGGTGTGAGCTAAGGTTGTAGTCTATCCCTGTTAATATTCAACTTGTATGTACGGTAGAAAAAGCAATAAAGGAATTAAAAGAAAAATTTTCATGTGGCATAAGTGTTTCGGGAGAAAAAATTAGTATGATACGATGTGCTGATGACATGCTGATGACATTTCTCAATATCGAGAAATTACTGAATGGCATGAACAAAATACTGATGGAAGATTTTGTACTAAATATTAATCAATGCAAGACAAAAGTGATGAAATGAAGTAGAAATGATACCAATACTACTAGATTAAATATAAAAATAGTATCGGATTCAATAGGAGAAGTAAGTGAATTCTGCTACTTGGGAAGAAAAATTACAAGCGATGGCCGAAGAAGGAATGATGTTAAAAGCAGAATAGCACTAGCAAAAAGAGCCTTCATGAAAAAGAGAAATCTTTTTGTTTCAAAAATTGATCTAGAAATTAGAAAGAACTTTTAAAATTCTGTATGTGGAGCACAGCAGTTCACGGTAACGAAACATGGACTTTAGGAATACCAGAAAGAAAGAAAAGTGAAGCATTTGAAATTTGGTGCTTCAGAAGAATGCTGGAAATTAAGTGGACAGACAAAGTACGAAATGAACGAGTTTTGGAAATGGTGGGTGAGGAAAGAAGTTTGTAAAAGAGTCTAACAGAAAGAAGGGACAGGATGGTAGGTCATAATTTGAGACATGCTAGATAGTCTAATTTGTTAGTGGAGGGAACAGTCGAAGGTAAGAACTGCAGAGGAAGACAGAGATTGGAATATATGAAGCAGATAATTGAGGACGTGTGTTGTAAGGGATATGTAGAGATGAAGAGGTTAACACAAGATAGGAAGGGATGGAGGATCGCATCAAACCAGTCGAAAGACTAATGATAG
This sequence comes from Vandiemenella viatica, assembly GCA_031002005.1. Lineage (NCBI taxonomy): Eukaryota > Metazoa > Arthropoda > Insecta > Orthoptera > Morabidae > Vandiemenella > Vandiemenella viatica. Next base: position 324,190,179 of record CM061921.1, on the reverse strand, counting down.
AAAAAAAACTGGTAGGTCCAATTGCTTTTTTATATTTTTACATTTTTTTCTTTTGATGCATTCTAAAAACTAGCTGACAAATATGTAAAATGTGAATATATTACTACCGTGAAAACTGGTATTTCCATCTAGACCCCTATCGACGAATTTTTCCCATTTGTCGTTGATTATATAGTGATCAGAACATTAACATGATAGGTGCAGTTGAAAATATATCTTTCTTTGAGTTATTAAGATTTTCTATTCTTTTCAAGTATTATTGTTAGGGAAGACCGTGGCGAGTTGGTAAATGCGTCAAGTTTTGGGACAGCTTCTGAACGTTTTTCCTATAGGAGACGCATTTCTGAACCCATTCTTTTCACAATATACTTTATGCGTTATCCATGTTTTGCTAACCCGCAAGCCTCTCCATTAGTTATCGGCTGTCGATAGTAATAGGTTTCAAAACGCAAAACAAGCTTCCTGCGGTCCGTAAAGTTATTAATAAGAGAGGAGTAGCAGTGATGTAAATGTATCTCCCATACATCACAATTCCAAAAAGTAAATTAAAATTTTTTTCAGCTCTTAATGACAGTATTTCAATTTAGCGTGTGACACGCCTGATGTGGCTTCACTTAAGTCGATAATTCTGTCGGTAAAAGATAAATGCATTTTAGTTTAACGTGGAATCCTAACCATGGAGCGTCGCATCTTACTTCTGGAATGCAAAGCAAGCGTCAACAGAGATAAGAGTCAGGTAGTAATACTGGAAAACAATTCGTCCATATTACCAGTGAGACAATTTACTGCTTAAGACATCAGCCAGCTAGCAATGCCAATGGTATGTCGAAAATAGTGTAACCATCATAATATCGAAAATTCTGCGTACTAAACTCGCTCCTTCAAAAACTGAGACTTATCAAGATCACAAAAAAAAACGATGTTCGTCAACTTATCGTTTTTTAAAGTAATAGATTGATTATATTTCGGTAATAAAGTGCTGCATAAATAATTAATTAATTCCTTTTTTATTTTTACAAAACATGCCATCACACAACATTAAAATTTCTATTTCCTAACAGAAGAATGCTGAAATTTAATTGGAGAGACAAAGTACGAAATGAACGAGTTTGGAAATGATGGGCGAGGAAAGAAGGTGTGTTACTTGAACAAGTAACAACGCACGAATGAAGGTGGATATTATACTGATCTTCAGCAAAAGAAAAATGAGAAATTTATGGCGATGATCTTTGTTATGTATAACGGTTTGAATAACTTGAGGAAAAGCGACGATCAAATCAGGTCATTCGGATGAATACCAGCACAGTAGTAGTATAGCCTACGTTACTGTCAAACTGAGCCCTGTGGCATGGCAGAGTTGATGCGCCTCTGTGAAGATTGTACTTTACCTGCTCTGACAATGAAGTTCGACGTATGGAGGTAGGAACTCGGCTGTTTTTCGTATGGAACATGCGTTGATAATGTATGCCAATTGTGCCATCGGGCCACAGATTTTATATGGCGAAATATCATTAGGGAATAACGAAATAGTTAATTACCGCTGAATTGCAAGTCTCCGATTATAACACACTCCAGATCAATAAATAGAGAAGCTAATGATGCTTTCTTTAAAAGCGTTAAAAGTCTTTTCAGTCTTCACCAATGTTGTAATTACATCATATGCTTTGAGTACTTGAGTTAATCATTTTTTTTTTCCCAAATCACTGTAGGATTTACAGCGCGCTGGTTTGATGGTGGCACAGTGTTACACGTGTTAATAATGCGACGAGAAACTGAGAAACGCTCTTGTAATTCAGATAAACTCATGTCAAAACTTGTGACTGAAGTAAGCCGCAATTAATTGACTAAATTACAGGATCAAAAGAAAGACATTTCAATGCGAGAGCTTTGAAATCTATTTATAAATGTATTTGTGAATATAATTTATTATGGCTTAACGCTGATGAATATAGGATCGCGTTCCCCTTTTCTTTTGTAAAAGTGGCAGATTTTACTCTCTTTCGGAATGACAACTACAGGATCAAACGCAGCTCTCCGTTATCCTCACAGCCAGGGATTTTCTCTCTCGCGGGAGGAAGAGAGAAGAGGCGCCTCAAAGGAATTTATCAAGAACGACCTAATGGAGAGCTCCACATGTCGGGGATCTGAAAGAGCAGATTCTCCACACTGTTAATACGGGAACAGAGGTTTAGAATAAAACTAGAAGTCCGTCACTAAACTTAGTGGTTCCAGGGTGATAGAAATCTAGTATCAGAGGAGACAAAACAAATTCTGTAAATTAACTTTAAGAGGAATGAGACTAGTGTAATTATTCCTTTGCTAACCCGTGACGAGTTTAATTAGAGGTCTCTGCAATATAGCGAACTGTTAGAAAACTTGAATAATACTGGTTAAATAATAAAAAATAAAAAAACACTAAATAAATTTTAAAAGGAACGAGAATAGAATGTAAATTTTATTTTGAAAATAATTCTTAATATTTAAACTAGAATTTTCTTTAGCAGCAGGATAAAAATCATTTTTACCAGAAATATTCGTTGCCCATGTAAATCATGAAGTACGAGTTGTGTTTCAAAGACACATTCCTATCTGAATCCTATTCAGATGTAACATTTAACCTGCGTTTAAGAAAATTCTGTATTCAAATAAGTAATTTATTCTTATGCGAAGCAAATGTATGGGTTTAATCAAGTTGTTGTGTTGTGGATACCCATCTTTAAAAACAGTATTCCCAATAACCATATTTGATTTTCTCAACAGAAATTTGTCGCTATTTAAGTGGATTTGACGTTTTTAGAACAAGTATCTATTTGATCAATGTAAAGGTGCATTATCTGGCGAAATCTTGGTATGTCCCTGAGCTCATGAGTTCCACATATCACAGCTTTAATCCTGAGATTTGCTCTAGGATAAACTGCATTTCCTTATCTTCAAAGTTTTAAATATATACAGGCAGACAAACCTCGCTTTACATGGTACGATATATATACACTGAAGTGACAAAAGTCATCGGATACCTCCTAATATCTAGTGGGACCCCCTTTTGCCTGCAGAAACCCGACCTAACATTGACTCAAAAAGTCGTCGGAAGAACCCTCTAGAAATATTCAGGCATGTTTCATCTACAGCCGTCCATAATTGCGAAAATGTCGGTGCAGGAAGTTGCGCACGAACTGATCATTCAATCATGTTCCAGATATGTACGATTGGATTCAAGTCTGGCGATCTACTGACCAAAACATTCGCTGGAATGGCGCAGAATGTTTCTCAAATCAATATTTAACGATTTTGGCCCATTCACATAGCGTATTGTCATCCTGGAGATGTCCGTCGTTGTTTGGAAACATGAAGGCCATGAATAGCTGTAAATGGTATCCAAGCAGTTGAACATAATCATTTCCAGTCAATTGTTGGTTTATTTTAACCAGAGGTCCATGTTACGAGAATACAGCCCATCCCATACAGAATTGAGTCGCCACCAGCTTGCATAGGGCTTTCCTGACAAACTGGGTCCATGGCTTCGAGGGGTCTACGCCACACTTGAACCCTACCACCAGCTCTTATCAACCTCTTATCAGCTGGAGTCTTAACGCTACTGGCCACCACCCAGTCTTTTTCCAGTCATCTATGGTCCATCGTGTTTGCTCATGAGTCCAGTAGAGGCGCTGCTGCCGATGGCGTTTTGTTAGCAGAAGTACACGCGTCGTTCTTCTGCTGTCATATCCCGTTAACACCAAATTTCGCTGCACTGTCCACACGGACACGTCTTTCTTATGTCCCACATTGAGTGTTATTTTTCTTTGACGCAGTGTCGCCTGTCTCTCAACACTGACACCTTGGCGCAGACGTTGCTGGCCTCTGTCATTAAGAATACTTGGTCGGCCGCTGCGTTGCCCATGGCGGGAAGCAAGTAAATATTCACGTCACTCTCTTGACACTGTGGATAGAGAATGTTGAATTTACGAAATGGAATGCCCTATGCGTCTAGTGCCAACTACCATTCTGCGTTTAAAGTCTGTTAATTTATGTCGTGCGTCTATAATCTCGTCAAAAAACCTTTCAAGACTACAAATGAAAGTCCTGACACTGCACGGCACGTTTGTAACGTCTCTTCCGCGGTGTTACCGCCATTTGGATAGTTGCATCTTCCGATCCCATTAATTTTGGCACTTCAGTTTATCCATCCATAAGGTGGAGTCTAAAATAATTTTAAACTCGTATCATAAAATGCATTTTAAAAAATCAATTTCAGTGATTTTTGAGTCCTTACAATTAAACTGCACATGATACAGTAGTTGCAGAAAAACGAAAATAAAACAGATGAAACATGTCTAGAAGATGGGCCGATTTCCTACGGTGCCATTCTACTGGATTTATGAAGTCACAAATCCTACTGACAATTACAGTCTCATGCGTAAACGGAGAGAAATTATGGAATTGTGGTCCATTAGAGGCTAAAAAAAGAAAACAAAACAAAAAGATGGGGGTAGGTTTTAGTCAGAGCTAGTACCTCAAGTGTTAATGCGAATACAAATATTGAATATAACTTAAGAATTTATTTAGGTACTCAAAAAAATTTACAGCTAGGTGCTTAACTGCTGAAGACTGAGCGTGGTGGGTGAACGGTTAACGTTCTGGTCTCACATTCGGAAGGACGCGGGTTCGAATCCCCGTCCGGCCATCCAGATTTGGGTTTTCCGTGGTTTCCCAAAATCACTCCAGATGAATGCCGCGATGCTTCCTTAAAAAAAGGCCATCGCACAATTCCTTCCCGTTCCTTGGCCCAGTCCTTTCCCACCTTGAATGACCTCGACGTTGACAAGGCGTAAAGTCATAAGCATAAAAAACTACTGAAGTTTCACGTGGGTACAGTACTTAAATGTTTCAGAAGAGGATTACAGAAGTAAAAATATTTTTTATTACTTAACATTTTATTTAGGTACACAATCCAGGCTGAACGACTGTGGTATCATCGTGTTCCTCTGGGCAGCCCACGTCCCAGCTCGGTCCTGCTGCTCATCGACTCCTGGATGAACTTCATGGCTCCGCATGGCTTTCTCTCACTCGTTTTTCCTGTTGAACCTGTACAACCGATACGTGACAAGGGTTTTTGGTTTAGTTTTATCTAGTTACGCTGCTTCTGCTTTGGTTCTTCTTACTTTGTAATTTTACATTTTAACTCCCAAAGCGTAACAATTTTTCGAAGCTTACTTTTATAGATCTTGAAATGATATTATATTTTGTACTAAATGATAATATTTTGCAGTAAGCGAAAAACAATCGGGTTTCTGTCTCTAAGGCAACTCAGCGTGCACTGAATATACTTGACCCTTTCAAGCTTTCTTTGTCGACGTTGTCCTCCACTCAGTAGTCTTTGAATTATAGTCGTTCCAAACTGGACAGTTTACATGTTGCTCTTAATTCTGTGATGCCTCCTAGTACTGTACTTGGAAGACGTATTCACATCAATATACAAACAGAACAACAAAGCCTACACAGTTTGTTGCCATATGATGATGCTCTCTTCTCCCCTTCGGCACATGTCAAAGATATTTGTTATCTACGTAAATTCACCGGCCGGTGTACAGATACATACGCATCGTATTTAAGCTTAGCTGTAGTAGACAGGGGCTTTGGGTTTTTTATGGCTTCACGCCTCGTCGATTCGGGGCCAGATGAGAAAGGACCGGGACAACGACGGAAAGTAATGTGACACGGGCTTTTTTAAGGAACTTTTTTTTTACTTATTGTTTTACATCTCGTCGACGTCATTAGAGGCGTGAAAGGACGGGGGGCAAGGAACGGGAAGCATTTCGGCCATGGTCTTTTGAAGGAAGCATCCCAGCATTCGCCAGGAGTTATTTGGGGAAACCATGGAAAACCCAAATCTGGATGTCCGGACGGGGTTTCGAACCCGCGTCCTCCCGAATGCGTTAACCGTTTACCCACCAAGCTAGAGTTTTAAGAAATAATCGCGGCATTTGCCTGACGTGATCTCGGGAAAACTGAAATATGGATGGCCGTACGGAGATTCAAGGCTTTGGAAAGACGGTGGCGGTTTGGAGAAAAAATTTTGGTAAGTGATGCAGTGATCAAACCACGGAATCGAACGGCATCGATAGTTGGAGCTTGATCCTCATTTGCAGCTGAAACGCTGTACATATCCCTTGAATGGCGATCGTGTAAACATACGACAGCAGACTGACATGACGAACGTACACCGAAGAAGTTTGCAAAGCCAGTGCACCAGAAGAAGATTTGCACCTGCTGATAAACCACTGCTTCTTTGATACATGCCACTGGTATCAGACAACTGACTAGTGATCAGGCTAATTATGTACAGCGCCTACCCGGTCTGTGGATACGCATCACTGTACTTGAATTTTACTTGTTAGATGGACGTTTGTGGCGACCGTGTTAGATTGATTTTCAATGAAAATTTAACACGACGTGAATTGCTTTCGTTGGATACAACAAAGACAGTAACGATTGCTGTGATGAATAAACTACTTGAAAAAGAGATGAATTTCTCAAATATTATTTCATTGCCAACATCAAAGCCTGAAAATTATTTTGCACTGATCATAACTAACTTCGTCGTCACTTCCTTAATCCGTTGTTGATGTTAATCGTTCAACGAAAATTATACTTAACTCTACCAGTTCGCCAATAGCCCGCTTTTTTTTTTTTGCTTATGCCCTTACGCCTCGTCGACGTCTTAGAGGCGGGAAAGAACTGGGGACAGGGAACGGGAATGAATTCGGCCATGGCCTTTTGAAGGAAGCATCACGGCATTCTCCTGGAGTGATTTGGGTAAAAGATGGAAAACCCAAATCATGATGCCCGGACGTGGATTTGAACCCGCGTCCTCCAGAATGTGAGGCTAAACGTTTGAACCATTCACCCACCACGCTCGGTCAACAGTTGGCGGTATGAGTTATTTATATTATGGTACAGTTTTGATGAGTCTGAATTTTCAGAACATTCGAATAAACCTAAAATATAAATACGTATGTGCTAGCAAAATAAAAAAAAAATTACGGTTACTGTTTTACTTGTACATAATTTCACAGGTTCAACAACAGACCTGGTCCATACATAGTGTTGGTGCAGGCACAAGTGTTTCGGAGCACACCGTTCAGCGCACATAGTTGAACATGAGGTTCCGCAGCAGACGGCCCCTACGAGTTCACATGCTGACCCAAGGACATCATCAATTGCGATTGCAATGGGCACGATATCATCGGAATTGGATTTTGGATCAATGGAAATATGTCGTCTGGTCGGATGAATCACGTTTCTTGTTACATCTGATCGATGGTCGTGTCCTGATACGCCTCCTTCCAGAAGAACGGCTGCTCCAAACATGCACCACCTCATGGATACAGGCCGGTACTGGCAGTATTATGCTATGGGGGACATTCACCTGGGCTTCCCTGGGGCGTGGGGCAGTGATCGAAGACGCCATGACATCTGTGATCAACTAGATTCCTTCGTGCTTCATGTCAATAACTACAGCGATGTTATCTTCCAGCTGGATAACTGCCCGTATAACAATGCCAGAATCGTGCTACATTGGTTCTAGGAGCATGTTAGTGAACTCGCGATGATGTCTATTAAGCAGCTGGTCATAACGTTTTGGCTCATCAGTGTATGTAAACATTAGCTAATGAGGTGGCAGTTAGTAATAACAGGGTAATCTCATCTTAACACAGATACTTAATTTATATTCATTTAACTGCGATTAATTTCTAACATCAGTCGAGGGTTTACATCCAGCAAAAATCGATTAACATTTTTTAAATTAAATTTGAATGAGATGTAAATCCTGTTATGAATCGAAAAGAAGTTTCCACGTTGGATACTTGGTGCTGGGTTATGCTGAATTGAAATATAATAAAATATTAAATTTGCAGTTGAAAAAACTAACGCCATATGCAGTTACATATGAATAGGACAATTAAACAAGTCCTTTTTTAGGCTTTACGCTTAGTCGGCGTCGAGGCCATTAGAGGCGGGAGTAAGTTGAGGACAAGAAACGGTAAGGAATTCGGTCATGGCCTTTTGAAGGAACCATCCCAGCACTAGCATTGAGTGATTTAGGGAAAGCATGGAAAATGGAAATCTGGCTGTCTAGACGGTGATTTGAACCCGTGTTCTTCCGAATGCTTGGCCCGAACATTATCTTCTACACCAGATGAACCGTTTCCAGATCGTTGATCTGCATGAGGCTGCAGTTCTTCTACTGTTAAAGGGATTCCGCCAAGTGGCCATAGTGTTTTACAAGAAATGCCTGAGATCACAGAACCCATTTGTAAGGTACAAATGTCATCCCACAAGTTCGCACCCCAACCGGGGGAAAAAAAATATTACAACCATGTAAAAATTACATATGGCATATTGTCAAAATAATTACATCCTCTAACGAACCTTTATGTTCTATAGGTCCCGAAAGCTGGTGAGGTGTGCATTTGTTATGAAATTGTGAAAAATAAATTCGTGGTGTGATTAAATATTTGTGTAAGAAAGAGACGCCTCCAGGAAATAAAGAAAATATTGGAGGATGGTGTCCCTGCCTGCAGAACAGTGAAAGAGTGAGAATCTGAACTTAAATGCGGTAGAACCAACACCTGAGATCATCTCACTGCATGAAGGATAATGGAGACAAACACTCAGGAAAATGTGGACTGGGTGCATGGATTATTGATGTCACAAGGTTAACAGGTCGGCAGATTGCGGAGATATCAGAGATTATAAGGACAACAGTAGATAGCATTCTAACCGAGTATTTGACATAAGAAATTTTTCCACTTTCTGATCAAAATGCAGTGAGGTGTCAGGTGTCTACGAAAAATCCATCCCGCTTTGAAGCGTGGTAGGTGGGCGCTAACAGTCTGACCTCTCATTTGGGAGGACCCGGGTTCGAATCCCCGTCCGGCCAGTTTTCGGTTTTCTATAGTTTCCCGAAGTCACTACAGGTGAAATCCGGGATAATTCTTCAAATGTCTGTGGTCAAATTCCTTTACGTTTCTTGTCCGAGTCCTTTCCCAACTCAAATGACCTGTCAGTAGATAGCATTCTAACAGAATATTTGTACATAAGAAACTTTTCCGCCCTCTGATCAAAATGCAGTGAGGAAAAAAGCCGATTCAATAGATTCTGACAACCGATTTATTACTCTGAATTAGACCTAGGATAATTTTTTAAAAGAAAACGTCAATGCAGTGCAACGGTCATATACCACCAAAGAAGGCTCTGCCTTCTGCAAAGAAAGTGATGGCACTATGTTTTGTGATTCAGATAACAGTGAAGCCATTAAGCTAATATTGTGACGCAATTACTAGTGGTTATCAAGGGAGAGACAAGAGTAAAGATGTCAAAATGTGCTCCCACACATACAAGAATATCTTATTGCCGTGGTTGCGATCCGTGAGTGTGCGTTTCTAGTGGTACCGCAACCTGTTTATTCACCTGATCTCAAACTTACACCTGTTTCAACGCCTTTAAAATTCTTCTGTATGATGGCAGCGATTTGAAGTCAAATTATAACGTCGTATGTGCTGCCATTTTTATTTTTATTTTTTTATTTTTTTGACGTTCGGCTGGTATAAAAGATCTGGAACGTACTTAGAGGAAGTTTGTAGAACTCAGAGGTGACTATGTTGAAATATATCACAACTTTTCTTTTAATTAATTTGCTTCTCTTATGAGACGGCCTTTGCATATAATTGATGTCTTAACCTCAGGACTATTTCGCTAGGAAGTAATTGTTTTCCGAGCACAAAACAAGGACATTAAGAAACATAAGGGTGACATTGCCCTGGGGAAGAGAACGCTGACAGGCAGTCGAAACTACGCCTTGGCCGAAGTAAAGTGGGGAAAATGACCACATCGGCAGGGATCAGGATTGGCAGAAACTGTCCCGTCGCAACGGGGTCAGTAGTGGGAGGTCATGGGTTAAAACCCCGTGTAAGGAAGGATTGCTCTCTCTCGCTCGCGGCCAGCTCAAGCTCTCTACGCAGAAGAAGCAGTCACCGGGAATCGAAGTCCTTCCCAGCGACCAGTGGTCAACAGGTGGTATCAGCAAGTGATCAGATGGGTTCTACTGGGGAACTAGTTGCGCATGGGGAGCAGCATTTGGCCCTAGATGGGGAAGGCTACGTTGTTTACCCGCAGGCTCGCATGTCGCTCGAAATAGAGTTCTAATCAGTAAATCTCTTGGTAACAAAGCGCCCGCTCATGTCTTAACTGTCGTCTTTCGCATGTTATTCCTTCTTCTGAATCATTGTACATCACTGTGTAAATATTGTAAAGTAAATCATGCAACTTCGCAAGCTGAAGTTATCTTACAATGAAGCCCGAATCCAAGTAGGATGCTAAGCCCAATCATTACTCATGGCTCCCTCTTAGTAGAATCTGTCACTTCTAAACGCTCGCACGCTCCGGTGGCTTCTTTTCTTTTCTTTTTTTTTTTTTCTTATGGTTTACGCCTCGTTGACATCGAGGTCATTAGAGGCGGGAAAGGGGGGGGGGCAAGGAACGGAAAGGAATTCCGCCATTGCCTTTTAAAACAAGCTTTGCGGCATTCGCCTGGAGTTATTTAGGGAAATTATGGAAAACCCAAATCTGTATGCCCGGGCTATTTCCCTACACACCTATTTTTCCACCTTTCCTTTAGCCACCTACTTTTGTCCTCTACAAACTTCAACCTTAAATTGCTTCGCAATTTTTGGTAAATTATTGATCAGTTCTCTTGGTAACTTATTCCAATCTCTGACCCCCTTATCTACGAAAGAATGTCTTCCCACATCCTTGTGCCTGAAATCAAGTGCCAGCCTTTGGTCATGATCATCGTTTCCCTTCCACGCATTATTTTTAATTCTTACACCAATATCTTTCCACACCAATATATGCCTTGTCCACTCCCACTACTCTCTTCACCCTCCTCCTGTCTTCCAACGAATCCCATTCCAGCTCTTTTATCATATCGATCACTGACAGTGTTCTGCGATAATTGCCAAAGACATATCTAGTAGCTCTTCTCTGCACCCCCTCCAACTCCCGTATTTGATACCCAAAATGTGGGTCGCATACGTACTACACCATCACATTCAAGTAATGGTCTTACTAAAGTTTTGTAACCCAATTCCATTATTTCTCTCGTACATCCCCTCATCACCCTCTCCAACAAGTGAAGGATTTTGAAACCTTTTCCTTCTACCTGTCCAATGTGTCCTGCCCGGTTGAGCTTATTATCAAATGTTATTCCAAAATAATTACATTTCAAGTCTTCAAATAGCATTTTTCCCCCACTTATAATCATAATAAACCTTCAGTTTCTTATCGGTGTGTTTAATAAGCTGACTTTTATTTGCATTTGTCTTCATCCAATGTTTTCCAAATCAGCTGGGTATCCTGTCCAGATCACCCTGCAGCTGTTCACAGTCTTCTACCGTTTTGACCCTTTTATATAGCATATGTCATCTGCAAACAACCTCTGACAGTAATTCATCAACACTATCATTCACTAGAATAAAGAACAGCCATGGTCCCAATACGCTACCCTGTGGCACACCCAAATCTTATGATCTAGCTTAAAATCTGCAGTATATTTTATAACTCTACGTGAACGGAGCAAGACCTGATAATTCCTTCGTACTGTGAACAGAGAGGCGCCACAGATCACAATGTATCTCACTTGTAGACTCCTTTAAGAGATACCTACCAAAGACCATGTTACAATACACGTAAACTCTCCACCCCTTGGATTCTGTTAATATCTTTTTTTAAATCCTTTTTTAATTCTTTTTTGTGCTACATAACTGGTTATTTATTTATTCAGTTTCTTGAAATATAGTTATTACATTAGAATACACAGATAGCGTTAGCAAAATTATTACATCAAAGATTGACACTCCAATAGGTGTAATGAGTTTGTGGAATTTAATTTACGGTGACGTTTACAAAGATACTGCATTACAAATGTTTATACTTTGAAAAACCGGAAGTGAAACGCGTTATTATTATACAGACCAAGGACAGCGGAGGCGAAGCAGTGGAAAACTGCTGATAGTCACTAACGTCAAAAGTAACAACCGAATGTTTCCTGACGACAAATAAATGTGGGCTATTCCTTACCCTCATGAATGCTAATTATTTATGGCGAGATGGAGAAAGCACGAGCAAGCTGTAGATAAATGATAAACTGTTCCGAGTATTACTCGGAACGTATCAATGTTTCACACTTGTATTCTATCAGTAATTAATTAAGAAGCGTAATAGAGATTTATAAACAACTAAGTAATGAACATTGGTAAATGGATTAATATAGGCTAATGGTAAACTCTGAAATGAATTAGTGGAACCGTTGGATTGTGTTGCTTGTGATACTGATTATTTTGCATCTCATCTCGAATGTGAAAAGGAGAGTAAAATACGGGTTAGCCAGATGTTCATATCCTACACTTCAGATATCGTCGATTTCTTCTGTACGAAATTAACGGAAACGGGTCAAGTTGTTATTTAAACTCGTCCCACTTAACTGCTTTATCGTTATCACTCGAGAGCGATAACGCAGGTAATTGGTACCCTCGACGAAGAATTCCTTCGGAAGAGTTTCTATCACGAGCTAGGAGAAGATGCCCTTCAAATGAACTCAGTTGTAAGCACGCAGAAGGCGTTTTTCTCCTTCTATCATATCTGCTGCTGGAACTATATAGCTGGGAATTAATTATTATTCATTTTCTGATAAACTGTTTTAGGATAAACAAATAACGCTGCTCAGAAGTGACTTTCTTGCTAATGATACGAGAGTGGTTTATAATGATTTTATACCGATAATTATGGAACTACGAATGTTTTTGCACGATTGGTTCTGGTTTTCTTTTTTGGTCTACATTTTTATGTTAAACTGTAAAAAGCCATTATGAAAATAAAAATTTATTGCTGGATATGAAAATTTTATTAAAAATCGCTATCAATTATTTCATTTTCGTATCTAGTTAATTTATGTAAGAGTGTAAAAGGGAAAGAAATAACGATTATACTTCGTAGAAACATCTTTTATAAGACTTTCTTTTATGGAAGCGGCGATAGTAGAAATGTGATCAGAAGCCAAAGTAGTTATACTTCATGATAATGAAAAGGAGTGGTTGTCTAAAAGACGACAGAATTAGAACTTATACGAAAGAACAGGATTTTCTGAACGTGGTAAGGCTGCTCCTATGACGTAACGCTGAGAGTGACGAGTGTGTGGATGCAGTGGAACAAGTAGGACCGAGTGCATAAAAATGTGACTCAGATCATACAAGCAGAGTGTCAACGGTAACGCTCTGGCCTCACATTCGGGAGGACGATAGTTGAAATCCACGTCCGGTCAGCCAGATTTCGGTTTTCTATGGTTACCTGAAATCGCGCTAGGAATCTAGGTGAATACCGGCATTCTTCTAAATGCCATGGCCGAATTCCTCCCCATCCCTTGTCATCGGATCTATCCCACTTCTTATGACCTCGAAGAGTCGCAAAACCAGAAGGAAAAAATAATTCTTTACTGCTTTATCAAATAATAATAATATTTTAAAAATCTGCTTAACTGTGATAAGCTCGTAAATCCTATTAAGACAGAGGAACCCTTATTCAGATAACCGGTATCCTAAACACCCGACAAAAATGAAATCAAGCGCCACATCGCCAGACACAAAAACAATACTGCACCTGGAGAAGACTCTGTAACTGCAGAACTATGGAAATATGTCCCTGAAGAATCAATAGAAATCTTTCAAAAGGCAAATAGAAGAAATTTGGAATGAGGAAATTGTACCCGAAGATTGGAACAGCTGTGATCCACAAAAAAGGCAGTAGGAAGATTGTTGACAACTACAGAGGAATTTCCTTGCTTCCGGTAACATACAAAATTCTCTCACTTGCCATTCTGGAGAGATTAGAATCCCAAGTTGGGTACCAAATAGGTGAATACCAAGGGGGCTTCAGAAAAAAATCGCTCAACAGCGGAACAGATCCACAACCTCAAGACGATCATCAGATACTATACGCTCAGGTCAAAGCAATATGTGTCAGTTTTTATGGCCTTTAAGATAGCGATGACTCGATAGATCGGGAAGTGCTTCTGAACATCCTTAATGAATCTGGAGTTGACCTAAAATTATTGGCTATAATTAGATCCACACTGACTAACACAAAATCAAAAGTTAAGTTTTTAGGATGTCTGTCAGATCCTTTTGAAGTTACAACTGGAGTCAGGCAAGGTGACGGTCTGTCTCCACTACTTTTTAACTGTGTTCTCGAAAAGATCATTCGGACCCGGCGAGCAAAATTAAAGGAAATTGACTACAGCCCATCAAGAATAGGAACTAAATCTAAAGGGATCACTATAGACACTCTGGCTTTTGCCGATGACATCACTATCGTATCTGATGACTTAGAAACTGCTAGGATCCAAATTGATTTGCTGAAGGAAATTGCTGATCAAACCGGTTTACAGATATCTTTTGAGAAAACGAAATTAATTACTAACATCAAGGATGCTCCACCGAAACTTCAAACAACGTACGGGGACATTAATCAAGTGGAAAAATTTAAGTAACTTGGTGAGATCATTATGAAAAATGGATTGGACAAAGAAGCTATTCGGGAAAGGATTCGCAAACTAGAAATAGCCTACCAAACTACACGAGAGGTCTACAATAAAAAATGTCTTTCACAAAATACTAAAATACGTCATTATGAAACAGTTCTGAAACCAGTAGTTTTGTATGCAGCTGAAACCTTGTTCCTGAATCCCGATAAAGGACTTCTGGGAGAACTGGAGAAAAAAAGAGGGAAAAATTATTAGAGGAATTTTGAGTTCCAACTTTAAGAATGGCATCCATCAAAAGAAATCCAACAAAGAAGTCTACAGCAAAATAAAAAAAATCACTGAAACAATCCGCAAAAGACGGGCTCGATTCTATGGCCACCTCAAACGGATGGAGGAGAACAGACTAACAAAATAAATCTTTAATTTATTTGATTCCAGACCCAAAACTGTAATGCCCTGGTTCGTAAATATTAAAGAAGATCTTCATTTGATGGGGCTAGAACCAGAAGATGCTTTCAACAGATATATATTTCGGAAGAAGTTAATGACAAGTGGGACAAGCCGAGACGAACACTCCAACGGAAGACGCGGTACACTACGGACAGAGGAGCGCAAACAGGCACATTCAAAACGAATGAAGGAGTTCTGGGCCCAAAAGAAGAAGAAACTTGCTGCCAAATGCACAAAGACTTAACGTAGTCCTAGTTGGCCTCAACGAATAAATAAATATATATAAAATAATAATGATACTCTTCTTGCCCGAGAGCGAACCCGGGACTCTCTGTGTGATGACCAAACATCTTCCCTAGTACACTAAGAAACAACGCTAGCCGCAACTGCTGTAATAACTTGAGCTGCGATTGCAATTCGGTAAAACGCCTTTTTCTCACAAAATACGGCGTATCTAGTTATATGGTTTCATATGAATTATTTTTTAATGTTGGAGAGTAACCCTTATTAAAACAATTGAAATCATTTTAAATGCATGTCTGCAACTCTCCTTGTGATCATCACATACTTCACAAAGCAGACTGGTTATGATGATTTTGTTCGACTCTGAATCGTAGGCACCTCAGTCAAAACTTGGTACATGTGATTAAAAGAAGTGACATGTTCCCTGGCAACATGTCGTCTTATACGATTACCTGCGCTGTAAGCTTAATTCTAATGATAACCGCATACGAATTAGTAGATATTCTTGTAACATTATTCTTCCAGAATCCATTATATACTGTCAAACTGGTCGAACGGAGGGTTGGAACGGAATTAATTCAAAATTCTCCATCACTGTTAGTATTAAATGAGGCAAATGATACCAGCAGCCAATAGTTTAAAGCATGTTACAGACAGAAGTAATTATCCTTCACAGAAACCCTGGATCTATGTTAGATGACATTGCTAGGAAGGTTTAGGCCCTCCTATAACATGAGGATACCACTTTTTCCGTGGCTCACCAGAGGAACGTTATGATATGATTTTTCAGCAATATAATCGTCAAAATCAATCAGCACTTATAAGTTATAATTGTTGTAATGTAATAAAAAAATAATCTATTATGTCTTCCTTAGCTATGGCTTTACTCCTCGTTAAAGTCAAGGTGGAAAGTACCATTCCGGCATTCGCCTCGAGTGATTTCAGGAAATCATGAAAAACCGAAATATTGATGACCGGATGAGGATTCGAACCTACGTCCTCTCGAATACGAGGCCATAGTGTTAACGCTCACCCAGCACAGTCGGTTTGGCTTTTTTCTTTTCGCAGTTAATGTTTGAGTGAGTCAAATGTATCAGTTAATAGATAAAAAAAATCGGCAGCACTGTAATACATACGTTAGGAGCCAATTCTATGCATTTAGCGTTCTGAATTCTGATAAGGCTGGTAATACAAGCCACATAAAAGATGCAGTGCACTATCTGCTAACAAAGGCTAATGCGAAATGTATATACGGCCTTAATACGATTTTCAGGAATCTTTACATGACACATACATACATACACACATGTTTTTGATCTGACCTAGATACATCGAACTCTGCAGGTTTGAACAGCCTCGGTGACTGGAGTCAACTACAACTATCTGATAAAATCGCTGAGAATCTTGTATGAAAACTACTAGCTATCGCACTTTCCAGTTTCGAGTAAAATCAATCAGGCAGATATTTTACCTAACAGCGGTTTCTTAAGTTTTCACAACCAAAAGTGAGGAGGTGTGATGTATTAGGCCTTTTAGTCAGACTTTGACTTTTCCTTTGTTAAGTCTACGACCCTACGACCTGCTGTATACAAATATCGCTGCTATATACAGTAGCGACATTAAGTATTTTGACAAACACATTTTCCCCGCTGGAGGGCGCAATGCGCGTCGACCGGCTAACCCCTGTCTATGTTTGGTCACTCAGCGGCAGCAGACGACTGTGCAAATACCTGTATCAGAGTTCGGCGTTACTGTGGTGAGTATACAACCGATACTGTCAGTTTGATCGGACAAAAAGTATTTTGACACTTCAGTTTACTGCTACAGAACAATTGTTTTACCCCGCTTATGTGCGTTATATCGAATACCCTTTGTTTACACAGGTTTCAACATGCCGAAAGTGAAGGAATACTCTCAAGATTTAAAAGACGCCGTAATCAGTGCTATTCGGAAAGGCAAGACTCAGGCTCAAGTTGAGAAGGATTTTGGTTTGTCTAGGCAAATCGTAAACATTTGGAAAATCAAGCATCAGTCAAGGGACAACAGATAATAAACAAAGAGCAGGTAGGCCCTGTAAAATAACGCCTCGGACCAAGAATCTTATAAGAAAGCTCTCAAAGGCCGATCCAAAGAAGACAGCCGTCGACATTAACAAAGAATTGCGGGAATATCACAACGTGCAAATTTCAAATAGTGCCGTCAAATTAATCCTAAGGGAGTCAAATCTTCATGGCCGACGTCCCAGTAAAAAGCCTTTAATATCGGCGAAGAATAGGAAAGCCCGACTTGAGTTCGCGAGAGACCACCAAAACTGGACCCCTGAGCAGTGGTCCAGTGTGCTCTGGAGCGACGAAAGTAAATTCAATTTGTTTTCTTCTGATGGGATTCGGTATGTTCGACGCCCAATTAACGCCAGAAACGATGTGCGGTATCAAGTTCCAACAGTGAAGCATGGCGGTGGGCATGTCATGGTGTGGGGCTGTTTCTCGCGTTTAGGTGTCCCCTGAGTCGCTTGAACGCCCTCGTAGACTCCATGCCAGCGCGCTGTGTAGCGGTAATCAAGGCTAAAGGCTATGCTACTAAGTACTAAGCAAAGACTGAATTTTCTTTGATTTTTCACGTTTGGATAAATTTTGTACGTATTGTAATATTGTAAGTAATAGAAAATAATGTTCCTTTTCTTATGAAACTAAAGCAAATAGAGCAGTAGAAAAAGTGACATAATAATTGTAAGGAAGTTCCTTTAATAAAGTTTATTTTTCCTATAAAATGTGTTTGTCAAAATACTTATTGTCGCTACTGTAAGACTGTGAACTATGCTTTTAGATCGTCTCATGAATCCAGATAGAATTACGGTTAATCAAGGTTCTCGCCACCTACGGCTAATATTAATATTCGTTTACTGCCCCTACACACACTGACATGCCAAAACGAACCCGTAACAGAATAACGTTCTTTCACTGAAGTTTTATGGCTCGTCAACGATTAGGTTGTTAGAGCCGGGAGAGTGTTATGGACGATAAATGGAAAGGAATTCGATAACGGTCATCTGAAATAACCATCACGGTATTCGCGCGAAGTGATTTCGGAAAACGATGAGAAAAACACCGAGCGTGGTGGGTGAGCAGTAACGCTTTGGTCTCGCTTTCGGGAGGACGCGGGTTCAAATCCCTGCCTGGTCAACAAGATTTGGGTTTTTAATGGTTTCCCGAAGTTACCCCAGGCGAAAGACTGAATGGTTTCGCCGAAAGGCTACGGCCGAATTCCTACCCGTTCCTTGTCCCCAGTACTTCCTACCTCTATTGACCTCGATGTCGGGAGTAGAGCCATAAAAAAGAAAAACAAATTTGGATGACTGGACGAGGAACCGAACCTGCGTCCTCAAAGATGCCAGGCTGTACGTTAACACCAGGCTCATAACATGTGCAGTAGTGTTTAGATGCGATCTACTGGAAAGGAACTAGAAATATCTTAGTTGGGTCCTTGGAGGAGTAAACAGAAGCCTGGTGGTGGTGGTGCAGAAACAGCTCTTGTAGTAGTAATCTGGCCCCCTTTCTGCTGGACAGTAAGGCTTCTCAGGGAATTGACGAGCTTCAGCCCCGACTTATCTCGGTCACGCCAAGACTGTCGACTTGATGATAACTAAGTCTATAGAACTTGGGGAACAATGGAACAGTTACTTACTATCAGAATGTCGGGAGAAACTTTTACTCGTGGTGATACAAGTGTAAGTAATTTCTTGAACGAAATGGAGGCAGATCCTGTACAGTTATTGCTTTATCAATTTTCATTTTTTGTTCATAATAAACACTTGTTTTCATATTAACTTGAATCTTTTCCATATCTGTTAGTGTTATGATATTTGTAAAAAGCGTATTTTTAGGCGAATATGGTGAAACTACTTTAGGGTTAATCTCGATGACTATTAGAAACGGCCTACAAACTATCAGAGGGACAGTTACTTGAGTAACGCGATTTGAATTCCATATTTATTAAGCCATACTAGGGTTCGGATATTTATGACCAAAAAAAATAGAGAAACATGCATGCAAATATGACCTTAAAAACGGGTAAATAGGACCTAAAAATGACAAAATATGAGCAAACATTTAAATTTAATGTACATCAAAATATACTCAATTGTACATCATTTATTTAATCTAGTAGTGTCGCTTTCATGTAGACAGCATAATTTGCTTCCGTGTGCTCCCTGCACCGTTGGTACATTAAATTTTAAATCGTTTTGTTGAAGTCAGTGGAAAAAAGGACATATTCTTAAATAAAAGCCATGGTAAAAATCATGGCAATGCTCTGTCTGTTATGATCAATTCGCAAATAAAAATAATATTATGATTCATGCGAATTAGTATTTTAACATTAGCACTCTTCAGGTAGATTAATTATTTTGACAGTCTATCATTCAACTGAGTGAAATTATTCACTTTATTGACAGATAGCGCTATCCGGCGTGGATCTATGATGCTGATGTTCTTCATCATGTTTCTTGTCACTCAGGTACAGTACATTATCTCTTAAATTAATAGTTGACATTTATTTAATCTTTTTCGTAACTTAGTAACATCCATTGATGTAATGAATTGATATGTTATTTGACAAGAACTGATTTACTGCTTCCTGATGAGTAGTGGGGGTAGGGTGACTCTGGCGATTTCCTGGAAAAACCCAGGATCGGCCGTTGGCTGGCCTTTTAATCAGCCAATCAGAGTGAAGGGGGGCGTACTAAGGCCCCGGCGCCGCCCGCTGCCCTCAATCCGTGCGTGACATCACAGCCGACACAGCCGGACAGCGAACAGCAGTGACCTCAATATGACTATTTCTGGCTGCCCCGTTACACGCCATCTCCTTAGACGTTGATCGCTAATTCAGAATAACCACACTCCTTTGGTACACGTCTATCAAGAATATTTTCATCTCGATATGCAGTACAGGACGATTCCATTAGGCGCTATTCCGACCGTGTCATTACGAATTCACTGGTGTGAAATGCACGCGTCATGTTGTACACTGCTTCCTGGCATAAATTAGAGGTCCCTAAACAATCGTTATTCACAAACCTATAATTCTCTTCCTAGGACTTTCGAAGAGCATTTTGTCATGTCTTATTGATATTTCGAACTTTATAATTCATTAATTGTCTACTTACAATGAAATTAACTTCTAAAATTATTTTTTCCTTGTTTTTTGGACAAAACTCATTGCTTCTTTCTACAAAGAGTACTTTCGACTCAAATGACAAGTTTTTACTTGAAAACCACCCCTCCCCTGTACCTTATATATCATACACCTCTGCGACGTTATACATTATGTAAGGTCATTTCTTCATATGTATCTAGATGAAATTTTTTATACCCACGCCAAGTTGTCTTATTAACCTCGATGGTAATGCGCTTAACATCACATTTAATGGCATTTTCGGTGAAAATTCGGTGCTATTTAAAGACCATTTGTTCCCTCCCAACATTATCATCACCAATGTGATCCTTATACACACCCAGAAATTTATTTCGTCTTCTTCATGATGCCCAACCCACCTCTTGTGACATGTCAGTTACAAACTCCTCTTTTCATTTATAGTATTTCATAACCGTAATAAGGGTACAATACTACTCCATCATAATCATCTAATATAAAAAAATTGGGTGTAGGGTCTTCGTTAAATAAAAAACATAATTTATTGATAAATGAAACAGATTTATTGAAATTTTATTGCATAATATTACATCATTCAATACTTGTGGTTGTATCTCATGTGTGTGATAGACCTCCCTTGCCTTCACATACTGCCCCCTCCTCCCTCCCTCCCTAATTCTTCACTCAATATCCATTTATTGCCTTACACTTTTTGAAATTCTATGCCACAGCATGTATACCTTTAAACGTTGATAATGTGTATGAGATAGGAACCTTTTCTATATAGGTGGCATATTTTCTCTGTCTCACGCATTACAGTTAATAGGAACCTAATGACATAGACGTGTGACTAACAGGGGTAATGGCTATATATCTATCTCAGAAAGCATGCATTTACCACCACTTTGTAACACTATCAGTGATTTCAACCGGTATTTTTCTCAGGTATATACTACTGCTCAGTCGTCAGGACATACCTGTAGTACCGCGCCACAAATGAGAAGTGTAAAAATTACAGACCAATCAGTGGCTGGCACATCAATCGAGAGAATAATACGCAGCCACATGTTAAACTGCAGATCCCCTCTCGGGCTAACAACTCTAGTTGTATTATGGATGTGTACACATTCAAAAGCAAAGATTCAAGAGAAACATACGGGATTGGCCTAAAGAGAATATAATACACGGAAAGGGGAGCAAACAGTCAGTCAGTCAGATGAAAAATCTGAATATCACACTCGTCTCTTCTCTCTGAGCTCAAGATATTGATCTGTACATATAAAATACACCCGCACTCATGAAAGGATAAGTTTTAAGATGGATTTGGGCAGGTATAAGGCAAATGGATGTATATATGGACAGTGTAGGTAAAAAAAACATACAGCAAACAGCGGGACCAATACCTGATGAGGAGGTGTACACAATTTTTATATATTTTCATTCACCTTGGAAGCAGAAGGAATCCATCAGTAACATCTACCCCCAGGTACCAAACTGTTCACATTAGCATCGTCTCGCTTCTCACACACCTCAGTCCTCTTTGTCATTTAGTAACATGTGCCCAGGTACTAAATTGAGCACATCAGCATCATCTCTTATCGCCCACATAACAACACTCTCTGCCATTCGGTTTCCAATATTTTAGGGGCAATGAAACATAGCGAGAACCCAGCCAATTTTAAACCCAAAGAGGCATTGAAGTGATCTCATGATGTATGTGTGTGTAACCTTGATCAATATATAGATTTGGTGTAAAATAATATTGGTGTGTTAACTTGGGTATGTCATTTCCCTCGCAAACTGTCTTCGATTTCATATCTTTATATAGATAAAAATCTCGCGTCACGATGTTTGTCCGAGATGAACTCCGAATATTTATTATTGCGAATTAAATGTTCGTACAATGTTTGTCATAGGACAATGGCTTGTAATTATTTGTAAGTGCCATAGGTTTGAGCGTTCTGGTGGCTCAGTGATTAAGGCGTCTGATTGGAGATCCAATGGTACCTGTTTCGAATCCCTGTCCTGGCGGTGATTTTTATACGTACTTAACTAGGCCTTCACCTCCGGCGCAGGGGTGGAATGCGCAGCCAATAGAAACCCTGTAACCAGGTCATTGCGACCGCACGAAATTATTATTATAGTTCCATAGGATTCTAACAGCTGGCGATGTATTAATTTATCGACACAACACTTGGTTATCTAGGTTGGGTAACCATCCAGTAGATGGCGTTGTGTTTCGATTTATTTTATGTTACAGTCTATTCCACGTCATATGTGTATATGTATGACATAACCCAGTTTCGTGAATTTTTCGTGTAGTATCATTTTTATAATTGTGCTGTGTATCGTTTGTATGTTATTATATTCACACACATGAATATATCATTGAAGAAAACGTTACGATAAATTCAAAAACGTGTAAGTATTTGTTGCTTGGTTCTCATTTTTCTTATTATTTTCGTTATGGCCAGCTAGGGACCACGTGTCAATTTCAATTCTTCCCCAGTTGTTTTTTTCTTTCTTCCTCTCCGGTACTCCTTCATTATTACACTGTGTTTTTTCTTTCTCTCTTCAGACCATTTTGCACCCGTTTTCTTCTCCTCTCTACCTTGGAATCCTGCCATATTCGAAATATGCTTTCGAAAATATTTTCTTTCCATACTGTTCACTGATATTATTTCGTTTCAAATCTTTCTTAACCTATTGCATCCCCAAAAATATTTTAATATCTTTTTGTTAGCCTGGTGTCATCCATGTGATAGACGTGTCGAAAAATATCAGTCTCCTATTTTTTCTGACTGATTCTGTTATTTTTTCAATGTTATGATATATTTCCTCATTAGTTCTTATTTTCCATTGTACTGTATTTTTCAATGAACCCAAAAGTTTCCTTATAATTCTACATTCCAATACTCCACGCTTATCCAATTTCTAATTTAGTAGCGAATGGTATGGTGGCTCGGTGGTTAAGGCGTCTGCTTGGCAATCGAAAGGTCCCCGGTTTGAATCTCTGTCTTGGCGGGGATTTTCGTAGGCATTTAACCCGATTTTCACCTCTGGCACAGCTTGCTGTGTAATGTGAAGTACGCCAGAACGCTTCCGTGGTCAGGATTCCATGTAAAACTGTAGGTTAAGGCGACGATAGGGGTGGAATGCGCAGCTGACAGAAGCACTGTCATCAGGTCATTACGACAACACGGAATTATTATTATTTAATATCAGGCATTTACTTGCATAGAGGCATTCCGGTTTCAGCACTGTATTATAGTGTCTTATTTTAAGGCTTTTAGAAAGGAACTATTTGTTGTAATTCAACTATTTTAATTTTAATTGTTGCAATTATAAATTTCAGTGAAATGCCGCCAAAAAAACTAACCTCAACAATTCGTGTAGCCTAGAGGCACGACGCAAACGTGTTGACAGGACTCATCAATCAGCAGAACAAATCGCGGCAAGTAACGAAGCTCAAAGAATCAGGACAGCAGAGCGTCGTATGCAAGAGTTTCAAGAACAGTGTGATGAACGTCGAGAACAAGGGCGGCACGAGAACAGCACATCGCTATATTTAGAGAAAGAGAATGAGAGAGAGCAAATCAGCCGTGCATTAACACGTGTATCATTTGATCGTCTTGCCTTCGAATATGCACCAGACATTGATTACTCTGCACATTCTAAAATTGCAATCGGTGCAATGGGCAAAGTATGCCAATACTGTCAGGCGTTGAAATTCCGCAATGAAGCAGCCGGCATGTGTTTTGCATAAGGAAAAGTTGTATTATTACCACTTACCACTCCCCCAAAACCTTTGCAATCACTTCTTGCTGGCGAATCAAACGATTCGAAATTGTTTCTGCGCAAGACACACAAATTCAATTCCTGCTTCCAGACGACGTCTTTTGGAGCAACTAAAATTTGCGATCTCACATTTGATGGACGTCATTTTGAAACTACATTCAAAATACAATGCCAGGTGTACCATAAGATTGGGTCGTTGATGCCGATGCCAAATGATATCCCGAAGTTTCTCCAAATCAATTTTATGGGAAGTTGTGAGGAACGCGTGACAACTCGATGCCAGTATAATGTCATCGAACAAGCAGAAGAGAGAGCAATTGTGGTACTGTTGGAAATTTTTTGGAAATAATAATCAACTTATTCAATTGTTTAAAAGAGTGTCGCCACATTTAAAAAAATGACAACTATCAAATTGTTATCAAAGCTGACAAATTACAATCAGGAGAACACGCTGGCAGGTTCAACGCGTCAACTGTAGATGAAGTTGCAGTTATTATAGTTGGTGATCCAGTTGACAATAGAGCCATTAAAATCACATGTCGAGATTTTGATTTGGCTAAAAGATAAAATCCGTCCAGAAGAAATTGATCAAATAATTTCAGCCGTTATTCCGCACCCGGTAATTGATCAAGAATTGTTTGATATTGTTACCAGTCACATGATCCACGGACCGTGCGGTGCTTTTAACATAACATTGCCATGCATGGAAGATGGAAAATGTAAGAAGCGTTTCCCAAAGGAATATACGAATGATACTATTACGGATATCGACGGTTATCCGTTGTATCGCCGCAGAAACGCTGAGAATGGTAGCCACACATTTACGATGCGAATTTCAAATTCTAGAAACCAAGTTGAAATTGGCAATCAGTGGGTGGTACCATACTCACCATTGCTATCAAAAACGTATAAGGCTCATATTAATGTCGAGTTTTGCAGTTCTGTAAAATCCATTAAGTACATTTGCAAATACGTTAATAAAGGCAGTGATTTGGACATATTTGAAGTAAAAAAGTAATTAAAAATGACGAAATAGCACGATACAAGATACGTAGATACATCAGCAGCAACGAAGCAATCTGGTATATTTTTAGTTTTCCCATACACGGAAGAGACCCTTCTTTCCAGCATCTTGCAGTACATCTTGTATATTTCACCGAACAAAATATTCTACAAAGAGCACTTGAGCCACCAAAAATGACATTAACTGAATTTTTCACATTGTGTCAAAAATCTGATGTGTTCGGCCAATTCGCAAAAACATTATTATATACCGATGTTCCACGCTATTTTACGTGGAACAAATTAGGTAAAAAATGGGAGCCACGTAAACAAGGAGAACCACATCCTTTGATCGCAGGCATATTCAAAGCCAAGACATTAGGACGACTCTACACAGTACATCCGAAACAACGTGAATGCTTCTTTTTGCGTTTGTTGTTGGTGAATGTTCCAGGACCAACTTCTTTCGAATTTTTACGAACAGTTAATGGTCGAGTGTTCAATACGTATCAAGATGCATGTCGCGAGTTGCAGTTGCTGGTGGACGACAATCATTGGGACCTTACACTTGCTGATGCAGTGTTGATTTTTTTTTTTAACTACTTTACGTCTCTCAACAGCGAGGTCTTTAGAGATGGGAAAGGATGGGGGCAAGGAATGGGAAGGAATTCGGCCATGGCCTTTTAAATGAAGCATCCCGGCATTTGCCTGGAGTGATTTGGGAAACCATGGAAAACCCAAATCTGGATGCCCGGACGGGGATTCGAACCGCCGTCCTCCCAAATGCGAGGCGAGAACGCTAACCGTTACACCGCCACGCTCGGTGCAGTGTTGAAATCCACGCCGAATAGTATTCGTCAACTTTTTTGCAATTATTTTGACAACATGTTATCCAACACAGTCACCGATTTTGTGGGAAAAATAGAAAAACAGTATGACTGATGATATACTTCACCGAGTTAAACAAACAAACCTATGCCCAAATCTAGATTTCACACCAGAGATGTATAACGAAGCATTAGTGTTAATCGAAGATTTATGTATTTTAATTTCAAATTTACCACTTAATCATTATGGTATGACATCACCGACTCAGTTAACAGTGATCTGCAACGAGAACAACAGTATAACAATGTGGACTTAGCTACAATTATTGCGAATAATGAGCCATTACTGACAGAATAACAAAATAATATTTATAATCGGATTTTGCTGACTGTTGATGCTGAACAAGACGGTTCTTTTTTTTTTATGGACGCACCAGGTGGAACCGGTAAGACATTCTTAATATCGTTGATCTTTGCGAAGTTACGGTGGCAACAGAAAATTGTATTGGCAATTGGATCGTCAGGCATTGCTGCCACTTTTTTAGATGGTTGGCCAACCGCACATTCAGTATTTAAGCTTTGGTATTCATAACAAACCAAACGCAATGTGTAACTTTTTAAAAAAAGCGGAATGGCTGCTGTGTTGAAAAAGAGTTCAATTATAATTTGGGACGAGTGTATTATGGCTCATAAACATTCGCTGGAAGCATTTCATAGAAAGGCAACGATAAACTTTTCGGTGGTACTGTTCTACTACTGTCTGGTGTCTTCCAGCAGACATTACCAGTGATTCCTCGCTCTACTTTTGCCGATGAGATTAACGCATGTTTAAAACAATCGTTTTTTATGGCGGAATGTCGAAACACTTCGATTGACCACGAATATGCGAGTACAATTGCAAAATGATTCATCGACACAAGTATTTTGTAAGCAATTGCTGGATATTGGAAACGGTGAAATAGAACTGCATCGAAATACACAATACATCAAATTGCCAGACAAATTCTGCACTGTTGTTCACTCAAAAAATGAACTAATTGAGAGTGTGTTTCCGGATATCACAAATAATTACTCAGATCATAATTGGCTCAGTATTCGTGCTATTTTGGCAGCCAAAAATGTTGATGTCAACGAAATTAACTTCCAGATACAACAGTTGTTGCCAGGTGATTTGATGTCTTTTAAATCAATAGACATTATTGTAAATGAAAATGAAGCCGTAAATTTTCCAGTTGAGTTTTTAAATTCTTTGGATATACCAGGAATGCCACCACACAATCTTCGGTTAAAGATTGGTTCACCGATTATTCTACTTCGGAATTTGTATCCACCTAGATTATGCAACGGTACACGTTTGGTCATCAAAGGGATCACCGTAAATGTTGTTGAAGCAACTATTTTGACTGGAAAGTTTAAAGGAGAAATCGTCCAGCTGCCAAGTATTCCAATGATACCGTCAGAATCTTCAGTACCATTTAAAAGGCTTCAATTTCCGATTCGTTTGGCTTTCGCTATTACAATAAATAAGTCTCAAGGCCAAACAATGTCCGTTTGCGGCTTGGACTTGGAAAATACGTGTTTCTCCCATGGGTAGCTATATGTCGCCTGCTAACGAGTGGGGAAACTATCCGTTCTATTTGTATTAACAAAAGACAGGCTAACCAAAAATATTGTATACCAATTAGCGCTTAGATAAATTAAATTATAAATTGTAATAATTTAAAATAATAGTTAAAAATGTTTAAAAATCAACTTCATCTACCTCATTTATAAAACTGAAATTTCAATTTGTAAATAAATAAAAATAATTTATTTATTTTTATAAATATCAATTTTTATATATTTTCAATTACGTAATTTGCAATAAAATTTAATTAAAATTTTTTATATTCACTTGTCCTTAATTTAAACTATCCGAAACTCTTTACCAATTACTTTTGAATTTTCAAATCGACTAAAATGTTTTTGTCTCTAGTAGTGAATATTAATTTGACTACATTAGGTGGTTTAGAATAACATTGATCCAACGTACTATAACTACTGAGTCACAGCAACGCGTGACCGGGTCAGCTAGTAAAATTATAAAACCAAAAGATTCTATAAGGTCTCAGTGCTCTGAGGGACACTGAAATATTAAGAGGAGTCGACTTTCTCAATTTGCCAACATTTAAAATTGCCTTTTAGAATGGACAAAAGAAACCCTCGGTAAGAAATTCCAATAGATGGACCTTTGTTGAAAGAAAAATCAAAGACTTTGTTACAAAACAGGGAATTCAGAACTTTTCAGCTAGTAATAGCTGGGGTAGTGGGTTTTAAAAAGCGCCATGATGTAGCTTTCAAAAAAGCAGCCGGGGAAAGTAAATCTGTGGAGACTGTGGACCAAGGGGTGTGTAACCAATCGAATGAAGATATGCCAAATCTTTTAGAAGGGTATGATCCAAACGATATTTACAATGCAGATGAAACTGATTTGTTCTTCAAGTACCTTCCGGATAAAACATTTACATATAAAGGCGAAATATGCCATGGAGGAAAACAAAGTACGGGAACGCCTTACTATGACTGGTGCGGACAAACTCCCCCTTTTCATCATCGGGAAATCAAAGAGACCTAGATGCTTTAAAGGCTAGGATGACAAAGATATAATTTAAAAAATGGTTGAAAAAAAGTTGTCAAGGAAATGAAAATGAAACGAAAAAAATTTGTGCTTTTGAATAACAACTGTGCTGCCCACACGGACTTACCAACACTTGCAAACGTAAGAGTCATGTTCTTGCCTGCCAATACCACCAGTAAACTTCAACCACTAGATCAAGATTCATTCAAAAGCTTTTATCTTAGAGAAGTTGTTAAACATACTCTTATTTCTCCGAAAAAAAAATAGCCCTTAGATTAACGTACATATAGCCATGAAATTCGCAAGGAGAGCATGGTACACAGTAAGTAACGTTACTGTCAAAAACGGCTACAAGAAAGCTGGGTTTTGGATCAGTACAGATAAACAAGATTTATTGCCAGAGGAAAATGAGGTTGAAGTTGGACCTACCAATGAGGAACGGACCAAGCTTGTGTTCACGAAACCATCATATTAACGCCAACCTTCGAAGACTTCGTACAAGTTGACGACGACGTGGCTACCGCTGGAGAACACACCTACGACCTACGACGATATCGTTAAGAATTGTGTGAGCAAGTGTACTGACGGAAATGACAGTGAAGATGAAGCTGATTGATAGCAGATTTTGTATACAGAAGTAAATAACATTCCATAAAAGCAAAAAGCTTTGAAGGCACTGGAGACGCTCCATAATTTTTTGAATACTTGGCGGTTGTCGATAAAACAATATTTGATAGGATTTATGAACTGGAAAAACGTGTATAAAATGCGGAAACAGAAACGCGGAATAAATTAACGGATTTCTTCAATTAAATATTAGTGTAAGATTTTTTGTTTTCTTTTTGGAAGCATCTATGTCAAATTATAATGAATAATACCTATACAATACATACATATTTATAACTACATATTTGCTGTGTTTTCTAAACCTCTATAAGTGAGAAAACTCACTCCTGTTCCGGTATAAGCGAAAAACCTGGTTTAGTGAAAAACGTCCAAAAGCGAAAAATGCGGTCCCTTGAACTCTCGCTTATCCAGGTTAGACTGTATTTGTAATTTATTGTTGATTTTTTTTTAACAATTTAAGGGAGCAAATTCCTCCAAAGTTACCTCTTTCACACAAATGTTGATGTCTTAGAACTTCTCACCTACCTATCCCCTCAAAAGAAATGTTGGGGCTAAAGTAATCCTTTCCATCCCTCCAAATTAGTGAAAACTGATAAAAATGAGTGGGGAGCGTCCCCAAGGGAAAAAGGGTGATGGGGGGAAACGGATATCATATTCGGATTCAGAAGGATATTTTACATAAGAATGGTGACAGGGCCAATTTTAATGAAGACCAGTGTAAACTATTAAAACGACATGGTACAAAATAATAATAATTCCCTTTGGTCGAAATGACCTGTGCATTCCGTCCCTGTCGTAGCCGCCTTAACCTAACCCAGTAGTTTTACCGGGTACGGGAGACCTATAACCACGGCAGCGTTCTGGCACTCCTCACATTACACACCAAGCTGTGCTCGAGGTAAAGGACGGTTTAACGGCCTATGAAAATCCCCGCCGAGAGGTAATCGAATAGGGGACTCTTCGATCCACCTTCAGACACTTTAACCACTGAGCCACCAGACCGCTAGGGTACACCTTTACTACACTAGAGAACATTAAGAGATTTACAAAAGCTTTAGCGGAACTTCAGCTTACAAAAAAAGTACTTTAACTTTAGAATTAACTTGTACAACGAATAACTGAAGTAAAAAATGCTGCCTATGGCTTATTTAGATAAAAAATACAGGCATTTTTTGTGAGTCAAAGCTTCTATTCTATCAGTGATTTTATTTAATCATAAAATATAGTATGTACTTTAGGATTTTTTATGTCAACTGCTATATTGCAACTACTATTTCTTTGTTTTACTATATGTATTACTTGTCTCTACAAATCTCATCATTTCATATGCACCATCATATCACAAAATTTACGTATCCCATGTCAAATTTACAAACTGCCCTTTCAATTGAGTATCTGTATTAATAAATATCTATTTATTTATCTATCTTTCCAGATGCGATAAGAGTGCGTTCAAATTCGTAGCTGATCGGAGTTTTAACATCGTAACTGTCTAAGCGAATTTTAGGACAGTATCCAGTTTCCACATAAAAAAAACTATAGATTCTGCATACAGATGAACAAAAAATACATATAACAGGTAGATCGAATTCTAGGCTGCAAATCATAGGTCAAATTTTAACCGACTTCAGAAAAAGGAGGAGGTTCTCAATTAGTCAGTTCTTTTTATGTATGTTCAGCGATATCTTCGCCAATTTTGAATCGATTTAAATGAATTTTTTTTAGTGGATAGGGTATACCTCCAAAGTGGTCCCATATTAATTTCATTGAAAAACTACCCCTATACACCCCTTAATTTTTATACAAACACACATTATTTATCCGATTTCGATGGAACTTTGGACATGTATAGTCAAAAATAAAGAGAAAAATGCTGTCAACTTTTGGTTTGAAAAAACTGAACCCCTCTCCCCCTATCCAACCCCTTAATTTTCTTTATACAAGGCTACAGTCGACGCCATTTAACTGATCTCCATTGAAGTTCGCATATACATGTAATTTTTCAAAGAGAATGTTTCAGACCAAAAAGAAAAATAAATAAATAAAAAACCCCCCCATGTCCCACTTTACACCCCTTAATTTTATATAAACCTACATTTCATATCCGATTTTGATTGAACTTCGCACATGTATATCTTAAAATAAAGAGAAAAATCCTGTCAACATTTGTTCTGCCAAAGCTCAACCCCTCTCCCTCCTTCCACCCCCTAATTTTTGTCAATGTTCTTTATAAAAAGCTACAGTCGACACAGTTTGACCGATT
Source organism: Vandiemenella viatica (assembly GCA_031002005.1). Taxonomy (NCBI): domain Eukaryota; kingdom Metazoa; phylum Arthropoda; class Insecta; order Orthoptera; family Morabidae; genus Vandiemenella; species Vandiemenella viatica. The sequence continues at coordinate 324,158,605 of CM061921.1, read as the reverse complement.
ACCATGAAAGTTGGTGCTTATATGAATTTTTTCACGAAGAAGGTTTCTGACCAAAAACCACACCCTCTCCCCACTAAACCTCTTAATTTTTATACAAACCCACAATTTTAATCCGGTTTAGATAGAAATTAGCAAATTTTTATTATAAAAGAAATAGAAAAATAATGTCAACTTTTGATTTGACAAAACTGAATCCCTCACACCGTTTCCACCCCTTTGATTTTTGTCAATTTTCTTTATAAAAAGCTACAGTCGACACCATTTGACTGATCTTTATGAAAGTTGGCACATATATGTATTTTTTATGGATAAGATTTTTGACCAAAAACTACCATAGCTCCCCTTTTACATCCCTTAATTTTTGTACAAACCCACATTTTAATCCTATTCGTTGGAACTTCTCATGCACATACTTTAAAACAAATAGAAAAAGGAAAATAATGTCCACATAACTTTCACAAAAATGCAATCCCTATCCCCCTTTCTACCCCTATAATTACTGTCAAAGTTCTTTATATAAAGCTACAGTTTCTATATGATATTGAAGGAAGTATGCACTTGTGTACTTTAAAATAAACTGAAAAATCCTGTCTACATTTGGTTTAGAGAAGCCAAACCACTCTCCCCCTTTCGACCCCTTAATCTACACAAAGCTACAGTTTCTATCCGATTCTGTACTTTAAAACATACAGAACAATTCTGTTTAAATTAGGTTGCAGAAGCCCAAACCTTCTTCCCTTCTATCCCCACCCCTCCTAATTTCCAATGTTCTTTATACATACCCACAGTTTTATCAGATTTAGATGGAACACTGCACATGTATACTCAAAAACTAAGAGAAATATAATGCCTACATTCTGTTTACAAAACCCAACCGCTCACACCCTTACCCCATTTAATTTTTGCCAATGTTCTTTACACAAAGCTACAGTTTTTATCTGGTTTCGATAGAACTTTGCACATGTATACTTTAAAACAAAGAGAAAAATACTGTCCACACTATTTTTACAAAAACCAAACTACTCTTCGTCTCCACACCCCTTAATTGTTATTTTTATACATACCTACAGTTTTTATCTGATATCAATACAAATTTACACACGTATACTTTAAATCAGTCAAAAAAAGTCTACATTTGGTATAAAAAACCCAATCCCTCTTTACCGCCACCCCTTTAAATTTCCAATGTTCTTAAAAAATCCACAGTTTTAAATCCCGTCAAAATCAATTAAGCTTTTTTTAAATCATGGCAAAATATTTATAAAATAAATGTGTTCTAAGGGGCATCCATAAATTACGTGAGGTGTTTTTCCGGATTTCCGGACCCCCCCCCCCCCTTCTGGTCTGTGAGATACCCCCTAGAAATCGCCCTCACAACTATTTGAGGAACCCCCCCCCCCCCCCCAAGCTTTCACGTTGTGAAAACCAATTAGAAATATATATATTACATGTTCTATATTTTATATGTTACATGTTTCGATTGTCAAGCAGCAGCTTTAACAGATGTTATGATTAGATGGAAATACAGCCTGGACCAAAATGTAAACTGGCATTCCTTAACACAACATTCAATTCACCCCGTTCTGGAAGTTGATGTAAAGACATTTTTTTTTTTTTAAGCAAGCGGTTTAACCACTGAGCTACCAGGTAGTTCGCAAAATGAGAACTGATGCGGATTATTTCAAATACAAAAAACTATATTACCACTAAAAAATAAAATAATTGTTTAAAAAAACATACGAGTAATAACCGCCTTAAAAAAAGCACACTAAAAATATTAAATTAATTTTTATACCTTGCTTACAAGAAACTGAATCTAAATGGACAATATTTTACACAAATGTTATTGAAATTTTTATATTAATTAGTTATTTTTGGAGTCGGTGCCAGCCAAACCAAGAAAAACAAAAAGATAAAAACAACAATATATAAAAATCATGATAATACCTACCTAAAAGTAATGCTAGAAACATGTTTCAACAAAACTGAAATATAGAAAAACAAAAAGATAAAAACAATAATGAATAACAACAATATATAAAAAAATCATGTTACTACCTACCTGAAAGTAATGCTAGAAACATGTTTCAACAAAACTGAAATATACAGATGATACGCCGATATTATACTAACTGTAAAGCGCTTGATTCAGCCTACACACTGACAGTGTACCGCCAGAGATATGCCTGGATGACCAACAAGGCTGGCCACAGATTAAAATACCGTTAATTTGTTTCCCTAAGCAGTCTCCGCAATAACACTATCCGCCTCACGACATGATTTAAAATACACAGACGGAAAAAAAAATCCCAACACCAAGAAAAAATTATTGTAGAGTAATGAAATTTGGACAATGCATTTGTCAAGTTAACATGTTTAATTGATTAAATTTTCAAGATCACAGGATAATTTAAGCTCAAGAAAATGCATTTCAAATGTGAAATACTGTTAAATTAATAGCCGGTGTAACCTCCAGAATTTTGAATGCAAGCCTGCAAACGTGAATGCATTGTGTCATACAGGTTTCGAATGTCACTTTGTGGTATGGAGTTCCATGCTTGTTGTACTTGTGCTGTCAATACTGGGACGGTCAGTGCTGGCTGTGGATGATGCTGGAGTTGTCGTCCAATGATATCCCATACGTGTTCAATTGGAGACAGATCTGGTGATCTCGCAGGCCAAGGTAACATGTCGACACTCTGTAGAGCACGTTGCGAGACAACAGCGGTATGAGGGCGAGCGTTATCCTGTTGAAAAACTCCCCCTTGAATGCTGTTCATGAATGGCAGCACTACAGGTTGAATTACCAGACTGACGTACAAATTTGCAGTCAGTGTGTTTGGTATAACCACAAGAGTGCTCCTGCTGTCATAGGAAATTGCTCCCCAGACCATGACTCCAGCCCTGTAGCGTGCATTCCACTGACTACAAGCCATCGCCGTTTGCGACTCCAGTGGTGTCAAGCCAGAGCTCATTGGAGGACGGAGTGGAGATCTGTTGTGTTTTCTGATGAAAGCAGGTTCTGCCTTGGTGCCAGTGATGGCCGAGTGTTGGTCAGAAGGAGGCCAGGGGAACGCCTGCAACCAAACTGTCTGCGGCCTAGACACACTGGACCTACACCTGGAGTCATGGTCTGGGGAGCAATTTCCTATGACAGCAGGAGCACTCTTGTGGTTATACCAAACACACTGACTGCAAATTTGTACGTCAGTCTGGTAATTCAACCTGTAGTGCTGCCATTCATGAACAGCATTCAAGGGGGAGTTTTTCAACAGGATAACGCTCGCCCTCATACCGCTGTTGTCTCGCAACGTGCTCTACAGAGTGTCGACATGTTACCTTGGCCTGCGAGATCACCAGATCTGTCTCCAATTGAACACGTATGGGATATCATTGGACGACAACTCCAGCATCATCCACAGCCAGCACTGACCGTCCCAGTATTGACAGCACAAGTACAACAAGCATGGAACTCCATACCACAAAGTGACATTCGAAACCTGTATGACACAATGCATTCACGTTTGCAGGCTTGCATTCAAAATTCTGGAGGTTACACCGGCTATTAATTTAACAGTATTTCACATTTGAAATGCATTTTCTTGAGCTTAAATTAACCTGTGATCTTGAAAATTTAATCAATTAAACATGTTAACTTGACAAATGCATTGTCCAAATTTCATTACTCTACAATAATTTTTTCTTGGTGTTGGGATTTTTTTTTCCGTCTGTGTATATGGAATTTTTGTTCGTACTCCCCGTTTCGTCTCGAACACCAAATAAAGTTCAGTAATTCGATTATCGCGATGTGACAGTTGGCACCGACTCCAAAAATAACTAATTAATGTAAAACTTTCAATAACAGTAATGTAAAATATTGTTCATTTAGATTTACTTTCTTATAAGCAAGGTATAAAAATTATTTTTAATGTTTTAGTGTGATTTTTGTGTAGGTGGTTTTTATGTCTTTTTTAACAATTATTTTGAAAATTTGTATTGCAAAAACAAAGGAGATAGCGGACAAAACTCTCTTGTGTCCACATTTGGACTACTGTTGTGCCGTCAGGGATCCGTTTCATAGGGGGCTGATCGACAGTATAGAGCCACGGTCCTTATGAAAGCGTCAAACCGAGAATGGTGGTGTAACGGTTAGCGTTCTGGCCTCGCATTCGGGAAGATGGCGGTTCGGATCCCCGTACGGGCATCCAGATTTGGATTTTCCATGGTTTCCCAAATCACTCCAGGCAAATGCCGGGATGCTTCCTTCAAAATGCCATGGCCGAATTCCTTCCCATTCCTTGCCGCCCATCCTTTCCCGTCTCTAAAAGACCTTGTTGTTAAAGAGACGTTAAGCAGTTGAAAAAGAAAAAAGAAAAGAAAGCGTCAAAGAATTGATTCGTAGATTGGGCTTGGATTATCTGATAGACAGACGACGTAGATTTCGTTTGAACTTATTGCTAAACATGCGTTCACCCACTTTCATTTACGAGTGTGATGAAATACTTCGTCCACCAACCTATTTCGGCCGCAATGACATGAGTGATAAAACTAGAGAAAAAATTGGCCGTTGTTGGGGACTGCCGATAGAAGTGAAAAAACTATGAATATCATACGCACAACACATCATACTAATAGCTACAAATACACTAAATAATAATAATTCAGTGTGGACGTAATGACCTGCTGCAGGGGTTATATTATCTGCGCATTCCGCCCCTGTCTTAGCCGCCTTAACCTAACCCGGTAGTGCTACCAGGTACAGGGGACCTACAGTTTAAAGTGGAATCAGAACCACGGAAGCTTTCTGGCGTACTTCACATTACACAGCAAGCTATGCCAGAGGTGATGGTCGGGTTAATGACCTGTGAAAATCCCCACCGAAACAGAGATTCTAACCGCAGACATAACGTTCGCCAGTCAGACACCTTAACCACTGAGCCACCAGACTGCTACAGAAATACTATTAACATTAGCATGTTGGTAATGCGAACCCATCCAAAAATCGCCCAACGCAGCTAAAGAAGATTTCACTTCAAAAAACTAAAAATCAAACTTAGTCCACATCCCAACGGTTCGTCGAATCTTCCCGAAGAAGATTTACCAAGCTATTGTGTCAGAGGCAAGAAGGCCAATTCCTTTCTTCGGTGGTCTGCAGTTTAACGTGGAATCAGAACCACGGAACGTCTCGGCGTAGCTCATATAATCAAATACAACTCATCGCGGGATTTGGAGAAAACGTTTCGCTAGTAAGCGTCTTAACCGCTGAGCTACCAGACCGCCTTATTTGGAGTATAGGTGTGCTAACTACTATCAAAATCGGATAAAAACTGTGGGTATGTATGAACAAATGTGACAGAAATTAAGTTGAGGGCGGAAAAGAGGAGAGGGTTTATGTCTCTGTACTTCAAACGTTAACCGTGTTTTTCTATTTATTTTAAATTACACATATGCAAAGTTCCATCAAAATCGGATAAAAACTGTTTGTATAAAGATTTTACCCATTCGAAAAGCGTCCAACGCGCATATCATACGTGCAACAGGGGGCACGTCGGCGACGTGACGTCATGAACTCACAGATTTACCCCCGTCCAAACATGGCGTAAATTGCGTATAGAAGTTTTCACTTGAATAAGATCCCGCATTGATGCTTATTTGAATTCTTCCTTCCCTCGTGCTCTTCGGGATCGGAATGCACGGACTAAACATTAATTTTGGTGCAAAGCACTCTCTGTCCAGGGACGCATTTAGGCATAGGCTACCTAGGCTGTAGCCTAGGGTCCCGCACCATAAAAGGGCCCACACCACATGCAAAATATAATAAAAAAATAAAAATAATAATCTATTATACGCAAAGAAAGAAATCTGTTTCCGAAACGGTTTTATCACCGAAAGTCTTGAAATGCTCCTGAAAACCGAAAACAATGTTCGTGAAGTAAGGGTGTACTGTAAAATAACATTTCAGTGCACCTATACCGATAAGTAACAATTTTGGGGCTCAACGATGAGGACTTATAATTTTTGTAACATAAAGTTGCAGTATACTGTTGTAGGGGCGTATGAATGTAAATTGAATCAATGTCGTGCACCTGCAATATTAACTAAAATTTCCTACCTTCATGTCCGTCAGGTTAGGTAAGAAAAATTCATTTAGTATAGGATGTAAACAGCGAGTAGCGGTAGTTTTGTTTATAATTGAATTAGGTGTATTTAGAATTCAGTATTAATTTTATTTTAAATTCGTTTTTATTTAATTTCTTGTTTTAAGTCACTATTTATTTCTTTTAACACTTTATTTCAGCATTCAGGAAGCTCGATCACTTGGTGTGGCATGGGAAGGCTCTGATTGCGTTAAAAAAAAAAAAAAAAAAATTATTCGCTGACATGCGTGTGAATAATCAATATTGTGTTTTTAATCTGTCTCTACTGCGTGCTTTGGTGATCTTAATCATCTTATATCGTCTGTTTTATCTTAATATGTATGCCCCCTCTTTCAAATTGTTATTAAAACTTTTGAGTTTTCAATTCCGTGGGCTTTTTTTGAGGGTGTCTAGTTGCAACGTCACAACTACAATAGGTGGCACCTTATCCATCGATCATCCGTCAAAAAATTTAACGTGCGAGCATCACTTGCTAACCTCGTCCACTTCAGTCTCGTAAGAGATACAGAAAACACGTTTCTAACTTTCGAGTATTCAGTAAATTATCCTCGCATCTTTTTACTATCATTACATTATCCAATATTTTGCATTAAAAGGTCTATTAATTTAACAACAAGTAATATATATATATATATATATATATTAAGATCCAGCAAGACAGTTATAGCCTAGGGACCTACAGATCATAAAGGGCCCGCACCACAGGTGTAGCCTAGGGGCCTACAGATCCTAAATGCGGCCCTGCCTCTGTCGTCCACAATTTTGTGAATGGTGAAACCTACACCTTTGTGAGGCTCCGGCCGGTGTTTTGGCGGTGCAGCGCCGTGCGTTGCGGTGCGGCGTGCCTGCAACAATGGCTGTGGTAGTGAGCCGTCGATACCGCGCGCCTGCGCCGTGCTCGCAGCTGAGAGCAGAGGCGAGAGTGGCACGGGGCTTCAGTCAGCCGCCTGCACCCAACAGGCATGGACGTCGACTCCGACCTCGAGCAGCTCATGGGCTTCCTCGGTCAGTCACACCTTTTATTACTGCACCAACACACCACTCTCACATAGTTCCACCTAGTACTCCCCGCTGCGCTGAACCTCTCGTTTCATCAAAATTTACCGCTTATCTCGGCGGTGACTTCAGTCATGTAGACACGTGCGTTTTTAGTCGGTCATGCGTGTGTAGTGTTCTGGAGAGCGGGAAGAGAAAAAATTGGAAGAAATCATCGAAGCTTCTCGTTCCAATGATGTACCTTCGAATACGGGGGTCGCTAGGAATGACACGATCAAAAATCAATTATTTAATGAACAGGTGTTTTGAAGACACTATGCTGATGTAAGGAGCCGTAGAAGTTTATGTTTAAATGTTTTGACACTCGTATACCTCTAGCTAGAAGAGACTGGCACAGAAACTTGGCACTTCATAGCATTTTATAATGTCTACCAAACAATCTGGAGATACTACATCCGAATGCTGTTATGATTGATATAACTGCTAAATTTTTTAACAAATCACCTAATGTTTTAAACACATATCTAGAACGATTCAGCATATTAATATTTGATAAATAGCATCAACTATAGCAACGCATTTTTGATCAATTTATTAATCTTCCGTATGATCTTTTTATTTGGGAAACAATTTATGTCTCGTTCGAATATCTAACTTTGACATCTGCTATTACCTTCAAAGACCCACATCTTGTTTCACTTCGTCTGCAAATCGTTCACGCAGTATCCTGCAAATGACAAAACCAGATAATTGTCACCGTGTTGCGAGTGCAGTTCCAACAATGGTTAGCTTGGATATTAGTTTCAACGACAATTAAGAATCTGTGGTATGAGAAAAGACTTTTGTCAGATTTTGGATTACTGGATTCACAGACAAAAGTATACACTGTTAGTTTTCAACGGTTTTTGACACTGCTTTTTCAAACAAAAGTTATTAACCAAGTACTTCACACTGTCACATACAATAGTGACATTAAAAGGCGGTTCAAGTACAGGCAACATCCACTTTAACGTTTGAAGACAGAACATTTATGTTTGTACACTGAAGACATTCTTTGCTGTTCAGTCTGCTGTTTGCTTTTTCTACATGTACAATTTTGAAAGTTGCAGTCAGTGAAGTGCGTGAGTCTTATATGAAACTGGTTCCTGCGACAACGTACATACATATCAAGCTTTTTAGCAGTGCCGTTTGTATTGTCGTGAGCGTGAAGATATGCCTAAAATGAGCTCTTCGAATCACCGAAAATCGCAAGTCAGTCGAGTCTGTTTTCTTCTGTTAAACTTCGTCTCCTAGCAGCATTATGTCTCCGACCGAATAGCTCCCAGATTGGAAGAAATTGGATTGGCGCGGGAATTGCGAGCATCGTGACTGAGGCGTTGACCGGAGAAGCGATTAAGATCTGGGGCTGCACGGGAGGCAGTTGCCGTGCGTGGGAGTAGACAGATAGCACTCGATTTCTCCTCGCTCACTGGTCAACGCTCTCTATATAACCAGCAGAGCATTAATGATCCAAATACTATCGATCTGCAAGTGTTGCTGAGGTGTCTAGAATGAAGGAATTAGTGGGATAAGAATCAACAAGTGGCGTTGTCGATTGAAACACTTCTATAATTCCTGGGCGCTTGTCCAAGGTAATGGCTTTATGCCTCGTCGACGTCATGGCCATTAGGGGCGAGAAACGACTGGGGGAAAAGAACAGGAAGGAATTCGGCTATTCACCTGGAGTGATTTTGGGAAACAATGGAATTCAGAAATCTGGCTGGCCGGACGGGGATTCGAACCGGTGTCCTCCCGAATGCGAGGACAGAGCGTTACTACTCTAGATAACAATGAGGTGTTTATTTCCCAACAAGAAGTTACATCATTCGTGGAGAGTTGGATTTACATCGCTATGTAATCTTCTGCAAGTAGACAGATCATTCAATAGACAGTGACTATTCAGCAATGTTTCAGACCAAACTGTTACTTTCTAAACGATTTCTTTCTGAATATAATGTGGATCCAGAGCCGATTCCACTGTATACTTGGCTTGATACTGATTAAATATTCCGTTAAGTAACATTTAAATTATTGAAGTATTCTCCTGTCAGACTATTACCATGTCTTACAGAAAATATAAGCATTACCACCTGCCGTACCGTACAGAGCTTTACAAATAATAAATCCTTGTTTGAGATTTTTTCCTATTTTCTGTAACAAATGCGCCATATAGCTAAGAATATACAAGATTCGATTATCAAGTATTCTGATTGTAAAGCTTATTTGAAGTAGATTCGCCGTTTAGTTTCTCCTATTTTTTTTATCCTAAAAGTATTGATACCAGGCTCTAGCCGCATATAGAAGCAGGAATGTGTACAATCCCAGATAAACACCATCAGCCCAGGTTAAGTGATGTTCTATATTCTTAGTGACATCAAAACCATGGACGTAATTTATTATGAATGCACTGATACAGAGAAACTGAAGTAAGAAAACAGCCTTACATCTAGTGATACTGCAATATTGTTTCAAGGTGATCTAGGATTCTGGCGCAGTTTATGGTTTGCCTTAGTACTTTGTAGTCTATTGTGCGACCGGGCTTGGTATTCACGGGACGTGGATTCAATTTATGGCTATAGCAACTGGATTTTTGTTCTGAATAATATCCAAAAATCGTTATAGCGAAGTGGTTTTTTAGTACACACTTTGACACAGATGCTTCCAGTTTATTTTCTACAATGCCGTAAGTACAGTTTCTGATGACTTAGACATTAAACATCAGTGAAAAAAACCAACTATTTTGATAACATTATCAGTGTGATGAAGAGCCAAGTAACTGCTCCTTTGAGCAGAGTATGGTGGAGTTTGTTGTCTTGAGACATTTACTCCAAGATCATTACGATGGGGTATAGCATTGCTGTAGGTATGTCTCATTATTTTGGATTCTGATGTATTCTTCACTGGGAAAATTAGAGCGTGGAGGCGTCCCTCCTTGCGATGATAGACAAGTTGGGTGAGTAGAGGACATCCTCACGTTGGTCGGACCCGTGACGAGCACAGGTGTGGCTGCAATGAATGCTGTGACGACGGCTTCAATTCCCTTTGGAAGTCGTCCGGCCATCTTGGCTGTTCCCTGTAAGTGGTGTCTTACTGCTTCTTGCGCGTTGACTGGTGTTCTTCGAGGCGTCGTGGTGATGTGTCGCTGCTGAAGTGACCCTGCTCTCTGGTCAACTTAATGATGGCCGAATGGTAACGTGTGGTGCGCCAGTCCGTTTATGGCTGGTAGCGGGCTGCATATTGAGCCCTCGATGTTGCTGTAGTGTGCGTTGCTGCTTCCACTTGTTGCAGCCTCAATATGCGGCAGAGTGCGCAGAGCCCAATTGCAGCAAACAGCGTCCTCTCGAGGATGTTTGCTTACGGAGACGCCGTGGCCGCCTCTGGAACAGATGCACCTGGCAGGTGCAGTGCAATCCTTGGCGTAATGACAGAAATTCTGGCAATTGAAGCACTGAACCAGTTTGCGTGAAGGTGGCTTTGCTGCAGTCATCTGCGCAGTGGCGTTGGTTTTCGCTCCGCCAGGAAGCATGTTGTTGTGGGTCACTGCAGTCTGCTGCGTTGGGGCTTAATTATTCTCCTTGGTCTGCTGTGTAGAGGCATTTGTATCCTCTCCTCCGGGCAGCATGATGTAGTAGGTGGTGGGGAAACTTTGCAGGATCTTGATGGCTGCCACAAAGTCTTCCGGGCAGTACAGCAGAATCTTTACTCCTTCAGTATCTGGCCAGCAGAATATAGGCAGCTTCATGCGACGTTGCAGATAGGCCAGTATCTTGCAGTGGTTTCTGGAGTAGCGGGCGAAGATGGGTGGAACTGGGTCCTCCACAGAGTCGACTGTTGTTGATATCTGTGGTGACTTCCTGATCGGTGTGGTAAGAAAATTACGAAAAGTCATCGAATCAAAACAGAAGGTTTTGAATCTTCTGTTAGTGAAGTCGACGCATTCCTCACAGTCGAAGTCGCTAGCTGGAGGGGTCGGGAACACAAGTGCCTTCGGCCGCTCAGCGATTCCCTCTGTCTCTGCGAAGTGGCTGTGCTCGCGACTTGACAAGACCAGCTCGAAAGTAGCGGCGTCGCTCGTTGGGATCTCCCAACTGAATTGCAGGTCGTCCAGTATTACATTGATGAAGAATTTCCATTTCTAGGGATTACCTCGGTCGAGGCGCCGTCTCCATAATATCATTGACCACTCCTCTGGCCTGACGCTCTCAACAATACGTTCGGTGGCTCCTTGAAGTAAGATGGAGGCTTCTGCATAGAAGCCGCCTTCTCGTGGAAATGCAATTGACTTGTTTCTCTTCTTCGATTTGTCTTTCTTGGCCGTGTCGGACTGAGCGGGCTTCTTAGTAACGACAGATGATGCACCGATATCAACCATGGCGAAAGTGGGCATCTGTGTTATCAGTGTGTTAGACCTGATTAGGGCTGTTTGGTAGCTCATTGGATAAGGTGCTCGCTAAATTCAAGGTACCAGGCTTGAAACCCGCTGCGGCCAGAAATTTTTACGAGTGGTTTTTTGTTTATGCCAGTTTGGCCAGATCGCTCAGTGGTTCGAATTCCACCCCAGGTTCTCTAAGACACTGGCTTCCTTCAGGAGGATTCAGCCAACCTTCGGTTTATGTACTGAGTTAAATAGTATTTAGAACTTTTTAGACCTTCATCAGAAACGCACATCTCTAAAGTAGAATAGAAGCTTATGAGATTGTTAAGCTGTAATTTCCATTTCTTGGTGGATAAAAGTCTTTCCCTCGCTTACCCATTATCTCTTCCTTCAGCCCATCCAGATTTAATTATTGTGAACATAAAATTTTTCTTAATATCTATACACCTACACCTGAGGCCGGCAGAGGAAAATGCTGCGTTTTGGAGCTCAAACTACTTGAACTGAGTGATCGCAACTGAAAACCAACTACAACTCCTCTCTTTCGCGGGAGTTTTCATTACGCATATGAATCGACTTCCGGAATTATTTTGAGGCAGTAATAAGGAAAATGAGTATGATATCCTTGTTTGTGGAAGCTATACAAGTTTACGTTGGGCTATCTCTTTCTGAAATATTTACTTTTGAGACAGAAACGATGATGTTCCCAACATTTACGAAGTAGCTGTAAGAAGATTCGCAGGGGCACCGGCTGCAAGAAGGAAAAATGTTAATAACTCTTTAATATGCCTCTTACTGGAAAAAATCGTTATTAAGGCCACATTAAACATGTCTGTGTTGAACTGCTTTCATAATACAAGTTATAATTTTTTTTAAAAAAAATTCTTAACGTCTCTTAACAGTGAGGTCTTTAGATACGGGTTATGATTTAAAGCAGGAAAAAGCGCATTAGATTCTTGATTTTTTTAATTATAAAAACGTCATCTACAAATCATCATCATTGTCGTTTGCTCTTTTCAACTTTCACGGGTTGTTCGGCACCATCGTCTTCCAGACACTGTTTCTTTTCAAAAAAAAGTTCCATATACTACCGGCTTGATAGGCCTGACGGCCTGGGGCGGATGTTTTGCCATCTGTCTGCGAAACGCGTAACTTGTATTCTATGTAATAAGTGTATTTTTGTTTGTGAAATATTTAGTTAATGGGGACGGTCAAAGCATTCGCCTACATAATACCGGAAAACAGCTTATATACCGCAATCGGGATGGTCAGTACGCGGGGACCAGGATTTCAACCTGCTCCCAATTTACCTCCCGATCCAGTATAGTGGTACTTTAACCCACACAGCCAAGTGTACCGATGACATTGAATCTAAGTAAGTAAGTCTAATAACTGAAGATCACAAGTAACGTCCTCCAATAATTTGTGGCGGTTTTTTTTTTTTTTGTCATCAGTCTCTCGACTGGTTTGATGAATTCCTCCATTCCTTCCTATCTTGCGCTAACCTCTTCATCTCAACATACCCCCTACGACCCACGTCCTCAGTTATCTGCTTCATATATTCCAATCTCTGTCTTCCTCTACAGTTCTTACCTATGACTGTTCCCCCCACTATCAAATTAACCAATCCTGCATGTTTCAAAATATGACCCACCATCCTGTCCCTTCTTTCTGTTAGACTCTTCTACAAACAGGTTCATTTTGTACTTTATCTGTCCACTGAATTTTCAACATTCTTATATAACACCACATTTCAAATGTTTCAATTTTCCTTCTTTCTGGTAGTCCTAAAGTCTATGCTTCGCTAACACAAAGTTCTGTGCTCCTAACATAAAGTTTTAAAAATTTCTGTGTCCCAGAACAATATTTGAAACTTAAAGATTTCTCTTTTTCATAAAGGCTCTTTTTGCTAGTGCAGATCTGCTTTTAACACATTCCTTCTTCGGCCATCAGTCGTAATTTTTTTAATCAAGTCTTTCCTGTAGTTTCCAAAGTGCTATGCATATTTTCATTTTTCCCGTTAGCGTCTTCTAAGAACCACGAGCCAATTTCTTCTTCTTCCTCCAGTTCTCATTCATTTTCCAACAATGTAACGTTTTCTTCTCTTCCGACAAGTTCAATCCTGTTTTCTTTTTCTTCCTGCCTTGTAATCCTTCAGTTTAAAACCTTTTTTTTTTTTTTTTTTTTTTTTTTGCTTATGGCTTTAAGAAAGGATTAGGTACCAGAAACGGGAAGGAATTCAAAACTGTATTTAAAAAAATCGTCGCGGCTTTAGCCTGGAGTGTTTTAGGGAAACGGGGTTTCGAGCCCGCAACTAGGGATTGCAATCCAGCAATGTGAGATCCCGCAATCTCTATAATATTAACTGTTTATTCCTTTTATTTCTTTGATTCATAAAAGACACATCGTAAAGACACATGGTAAAGACCATGCAAATAACAATTTTCCTGTGTTACGGTGTTCTGTGTAAATTAAATAATAATGTTTTATCTTTCCTACTTGACCATGGCATTAGGTTTACTTTGTAAGCAAGTAGCTTTTAGATGAAAGAATAAAACTGGGTGGATAGTTTGAGAGGAACGTTAGTATCGTATGACATGAGGCCTGCTGAGTGAACGCTAACGTTGGGGCTTCACATTCTGGAGTACCCGGGTTCGAATCCTAGGCCGAGCATCCTATTTTCAGTATTACGTGGTTCACAAAATCATTTCACGCAAATTTCAGAATGGTACCTTGATAAAGGTCATTGCTGGTTTGTCTCTCAATCCTGGTTAATAATGCAATACCGGCTTCATAGATCTCAATACTGGCAAACTGTAAAACCTTATAATACATTCATATGGTTGCTATATGATCTAATGTATTCACAAAAAAGGTTAAAAGCTACCACTAGGTGCACTTAATAAGTCTCATCGATTCCTTTTGTTCCATACTTATCAAAGATGTTATTCGCATGTATAAAACAAAATTTATCGCTAAAATTCCCACACAACTCCCCCTCCCCCCACGCGGCTCTAATGATATCAACGTCGACGGGCCGTAAAGCCCAAAGAAAAACAAGTTATTGAGGATATAAATTACTTGACTGGACGCAAGTAATTACAAAAATTAAACGTCAGAAATGAGAAACTCTCAACTCATCACAATATGAGGATTATTCAATACCTATGTTTCCAATGTCGTACCAACAAAAACAAACAACAGAAATGACTTTAGAGGTTTATAGAAGTACTTCAATACGCGTTGTTAGCACAGGGAGTATTGCGTACTGCTTTCTCTACCTTTTGAGTTTCCAGGAGCCGCATGGTTTTTCACAACAAAAATCTAAGTTGCTGCTGCTATCCGTAGTGAAATTTTATTGAATCTGTACGCATCTATCTGCTAGGACTGAAAACAAAACTTTTTTTTTTTTTTTCGTCTAGACTTCAACCGCGTGATTTTCATGTCTTGCAGGGGTTGGCCTGAAGTGATTTTCGGACCAAAATCTGGATGATCGGAATAATAATCGAACCCTAGTTGTTTAACCATCATCTTCGGTGTTTAGTATGAATATCAAATGAAATCCGTGTAGTAAACTGCTGTCTACAAAAAGATGATGCAACTTGGTTGAAGAGAAGTACACACCGACAACATTTGAAAAGGATGCTGGCTGTGGTGAGAAATGCGTAATATTGGATGTCAAGTGTAACTATATAGTTTGGAAGTAAGGTGTAAGGTAAATAAAGGTGGTAGTATTAAATATATATGTGTTAGGAATATTTACTCGTGGCTTTGCGGATGTAATTTCTTTTCGGTTTTTTCGCTGCATCTTTTTCCTTTCGTCGCGAATATTTCAATTCCTATTTTGTATAGTCTTCAGCGCTTCTTCTAACTAATGAATGTTTGATTAATTACCTACAAATTACGAAGGGAATATAATCAGCCTTTTGCAGCTTATTAAATAAGCGAAAGAAGCACTGAAGGAGATCTTAAGTGGAAAACGAAACGTCGGAAACAAATGAAAAAAAAAAAAAACACCAGCGAAAAACCCGAAAAGTAATTCCATCTGTATAACATGACAGCTGCGAAATTGGAAAACCTTACACTCACTGCTTTACTTAAAGCCATTACGCAGATCCCCTTTTGGTTGTAAATACGGTGCCTATCCTCGTTTTTCCTCATTACTAACCTGCCCGATAGCCGACCCCGGCAGCGTAGGGGATCGCGTGCTAGCCTCGCGTGTCAGAGGTCGCCGGTTCGAGTCCGGCCGAGGGCATGGGTTGTTTTAATTAAGTGTTGTGTTTGTCTTGTGTCGTCTATACCAAGTAGAATCTATAATGCATTGAATGATACAATACATCGTTGCAAACTAAAAAATTACATTGTGCTGGCTGTATGACCGTGTAGCCAAATGCCATTAAAAAAAAAAAAAAACCTGCCCGATAATTTATGAGCACTACTCGCGTCACATAAGTATGGACAGGGTGGAAAACGCTGCATAAGAGTCAATTGAGGACACACTATTGCTCTATGAAAGCGTTTCTCAATCCAAGGCCGAGTAAAATGTCAAAAATAATGCTACAGACCACTAAATTAAATTGACTTAATTTTTTACCTATGTGTAAATTATTAACATTAGAGACATATTTTACTGCACCATTATAACAAAATAAATATAAAAGCACATTTTGAATTCCTAACACTGATATGAAACAGGAAATGGACTGTTAAAATTTGATCACATATCGACCAGACTCTTAGTATTCAGTAACAAATGAATAATAATGTTATTGTAGATTGAACCCTACACTTTATCACCGACCAGCTTCACCACTCTTGCGTTTCCAACACTACCACAAACATCAGTCCCTTATACCTAACACAAGACCATCAGAAGGTGGCCAATAACGTAATCCTTAAACGAACGACGCTCTCTGTGAAACGTATGTACTGAACAGACTATTAAAGGAACAATGCTGTCCTCATGTCCTGCAAATTCCAGATTTTTGCCTGGTCATTAAAATATTCATGGATTTTAAAAAGTTGCGCTTATAGCTTTATACAGTACGTTATCTATTTTTATAGCTTGGCGCTGCCAAACCAGAGAGATAATCGAGTCAACGCTGATGCTTTATGTAAGGGATCAGAACTCTTAGGTAATCAGTTTTCGTGTTTCAGTAAATTGTTACATATGAAAAGAATCGTTCTGCTGCTCATCGCACTGAAACGCTTTCCTCGCTGTCCTACGAGTCATGGAAGTTGCATACGAGGTCTGCAGGTAGTGAAGGTTGATTTCAAACCTTTCTTTCGTCACCGCACCACAACATTAACTCGAAAAAACTTTTAAGAAATAATTATACCTTTGAAAACGTGAGTTAGAAGCTAAAAAATATGTTAAATTTTATATAAAACTTGTTTTTATTCCAAGGGCGTCATCAGTTACTTCCCTATTGCGTGTGGGTAGCTACTAACTCCGTTCCACCATCGTCTCGTTCCGTGTTTAGTTCTTCTTCTAATGCTTCTAAGTAAAATACAGGTTCATATTTCAACTAGAGCAGGGCCGTATTTAGGATGTGTAAGTCCCTAAGCTATATCTGTGGCGTGGGCCCTTGTCTAACTGTGTATACTCAAACATAAGCATTTCAGGACTTACGGCGCTAAAACTGTTTGGGAAATACGTTACTTTCTTTACACATTATTTATATATTACGCTCAAAGACCGAAAACGCTCATTGAGCGAAAAAAAGCGAACACAACGCGTTGTGGTTTCTTGAAAACGGCCACAATGTGGCTTATCAGTATCTAACTCTTTGTGTTCACGTCTAATCGGTCCAGGCTGCATTTAATATACATGATTCTTCTTATCCGTCGGGTTTAAAAGGCTCACAAAAATAATAATAATAAAAAATGTCAATTCTTCGTGTGTGGAGAATGCGATCTGAACCAGACACGAATTTCGCTGTTTGGAGTTGGCCACAACGCGTTCTGCTGTTTTTTGTAAGTGCCATAACGTGAGTAACGTGTTGTGACCGTTTTCAAGAAACCGGTCTCCTTCTTTCCGTCAGTGAGCGTTTTCGGTCTTTGAGCGTAATACATAGGTCTATATATATATAATTTTTTGGTGTGTTGTGGGCTCATAAGCTACATCCTAGGTAGCCTACGCTTAAATGGGTCCCTGAATTAGGTCATGTCAGGCAGCCATGACCTTTGACCATAAAAACTCATCTTTTGTCCCTAAAAATTCATTTTTTTTTGTTACTCTTAGACTATGCGCGGTGCAGTTTTGGTTTAAATTAACCATGAACGGTCCAACAATAGTCAGAATTAAGAAAAAGATCATATCAGGTTCTGTAGTAATAAAACCTCACGTTTCTGTTTGTAAAAACACTTCAACTTGATTATTGTTAAAAAAAAATATGGTTGAGTGGGTCTGCCAACGGTGATATTGTGTTTATTCTAGGAATAATCCTCCGAACTCCCGAAAAAGGTGGTGACTTTCGTTTTCAAATGTAAAAGAAGCAGTTCCCTGTCATGTTGGCATTAGCCATGACAAGGAACAAAATCCAAGGGCAGTCCCTGGTCAAAGTAGTTATTAATTTGCCTGAACCTGCCTGCTAACTGGAACCCTTATCCATACCCAAAACACGGTCACGGTCTTACACCTAGTTACCAGATGTGTTCCTCTACTCGAAATCTGACAAGACCATTGGGTACCACTTAAAAAACATATTTCTCATTATTAAGTGTAAAGTACGGGAATTCGACCCTTGCTTTTTGAAAGAATCTTCGCAGCATTCGCCTGGATTGATTTCGGGAAACCATGGAAAGCTGGATGGCCGCATGGAGATTCGAACCTACGTCCTAATGAATAGGAGGTCAGAGCGTTACCATTCACCCACCACGCTCAGGCCGCAAAATCAGCCAGTAAATACGTAGTCCTTTGATATAATTTTTCTAAACCTAATTTTTCATTACCAAAAATCTTTATTTTAAATTGTTTCACTGTTTACGATTAATTGTTCAGCACCTCTATGAATAAATTATTCCAGTCCTTGGCTCGAACTACAGATGAGCGGTCTGGTGGTTCAGTGGTTAAGGCGTCTGACTGGATATCGAAAGGCCCCCGGTTCGAATCCCTGTCTCGGCTGGGATTTTCATAGGCACTTAACGCGACTTTCACGTCGGGCGCATATTGCTGTGTAATGTGAAGTACGCCAGAACGCTCCCGTGGTTCGCATTCTGCGTTAAACTGTAGGTCCGCTGTTCCCGGCAGGATTGTCGGGTTAGGTTAAGGCGGCTACGACCGGGACAGTATGCGCAGCCAATGAAAACCCTGCCACCAGGTCATAACGACCACACGGAATTATTATTAACTACAAATAAAGTTTTTCACTCTCTTATGCATGAAAACATGACCTAGTTTACGGTCATGGCCAACTCTTCCCTTCCACATATTACTCCCATCTCTTCTCCCAATATCCATTGTTCCACCACCAATGTATGGCTCAGTGGCGGCCGAAGTGATTTGCTCAAGGTAGTGACAACAACAAAATGTTTCTAGTGGCGGATCCAGGATTTTGGTTTGATTGGGGGGGGAGCTAGAATTTGGTTTGGGGGGCTCATTACTCCAGAATGCCGCCCTTTTAAGAACAGCAAAAAAAAAAAAATAATAAGTTCCCAAAATACATGTCGTCGGGGGTGACCTTGGTGCTTTTATTGGTGGGGAGCACCTAAACCCCCTAGCCCTCTCCTTCCCTGGATCCGCGGCTTACTGATCATCATTGAAGTGAAAGGTGAAAAACAGCTCAGAGTAAGAATCTCGCTTTATAAAGATTTGTAGGGCGTGAAAGTCTCATTACCAGCAATTACTGCCGGATTAATTAAATGATTTTGAAATTAATCAATGATAAATGTTTTAAAATTGACCAAACGGTAAACATTTAGTGATTATCCAAAAACTGACAAGTTGATCTACAAGCAGTGTTGGATTACCCAAAAGGTAGGACTAGGCACGACTAGGCAGTAGCCTGGAGTCCCTGATTTTTGAAGGCTCCCTGAAAGTTCACTTTTTCACTAAATAAAAATAATAAAAAATAAAATCATCCAGAATAAAACAATCAAAATTATATGAAAGGCATGGAAATTAATTTTTTTGTTTCGTAGTAGTGTACGATAAATAAAAGTAATTTTCAAAATATGATAAATTGTAAAATTCGTTTGTTAATTGAATAAAAATACGATAAATTCTATTAGTCATCTACAAAACCTTTTCTTTGAACTTATAAAATACATATAATTAATTTAAAAAACAGAGGGAATCAAAATTTTTGAGAGTGTTTAGGACCCCATACTGTCTTCGATGACCACGACGGCAGTGGAACACATTTCTCTTGAGAATCGTTTCCAGTTACCTGCATTCATAAACTTATGTAATTCTCCTTCAGAGAATCAAAGAAAAAAACAATATTGCCTGCTCGCATTGACAAAGCTTCTAGGGCAGCGTATGCAAACCTTTTTCAACCCGAGGACCAGTAAATTTTCAAAAATAATGCTGTAGGCTACTAACTCACACAGGCCTTTTATTTTATTTTATTTTTTTCTCCTTTTCGTTTCAGCCGACTATGGACGACGATTGCGCAACTTCATTTTCCTCTTCTGAGTTTCCTTCCTCCGTCGCCAGTCACCTCCGCAATTTTTCCTCTGTCTTTTTTAATGTCTTCCACCCTGGGCCTAATTTTATTTTGTTGTTATTAAAATATACCATTATAACATAATAAATCTAAAAACACGTTTTGAATCCTATGAAAACGCAGATATAAAACTGGATGTGAACTATTAAGAGTTAATTACATGTTAATCAGACCAAACCAGATAAATAATAATGTTACTACAGGATGGGTGCTACACTATATCACCGGCCTACATACATAAACCAAAATAAAAGACGCTAGACAGTATGCCTTTTATTTTTATTTACTTCACCACTCGCGTTACCAATCTTATCAACTACCGCGGTTCCTCATACCCATTTAAAACCCTTAGTAAACCGTCATTTACTTAATCTCTAGACGCCACATGAAAGTGAATAGACTGTTGCAGAAACAATGCTGTTCTATCTCATCCTCTATCTCACGACACATTTTTGCCGGGTCATTGAAATATTCAAGGCTTTTAAATTTTGGGCATACAGTACGAATATCGTACCAGAATTTATGATATTATGCCTGAGGAACTCCTGAACTATGTTCGCGGACCACCAGTAATCAGCGAACAGGCTGAAGCACTATTCTAGTGGGTATTTAGTCGAATGCTACAAAAATGGCAGCTGCTGCACTCTGCCGGCAGTATTACTAACTTTTTCGAGCTGCAGCGTGTGACAGAATGAAGTTGTCTCCATTCCCCATTAAGAAAGCGAACCCCCGACCTTGAATATTTCCACGAAAAAGCTAGAGCGCATGCACGATCTGTGCCAACCAAGTTTTGTCTCCACGACAGCGAAACAGTTCATTGATGTGGCCAACAGATGGAGTTCATTACTTTCCCTAACTGTAGAGTAGAGAATGCGGCATTTATAAATATTTATTTTTCTTTCACTGCATTTATTTTTTAATTTATTTATTCATGATTAGAGGTAGTGACATGTCACAGTGGCACTACGTCTAGAGCCGCCACTGGTATGGCTTATAACCTCGCACACACTCTCTTCATCCCTCTCCTGTCTTGCAGTGACTCCCAACGCCGCTCCTTCATTATACTAATTTACAGCTAACCCCATTTGCAACCTATCCAATTTTTGTGTTTCGTGCCAATAATGTTGGTCTGGTAGCTGAGTTTTTAAGCCGGTTGTTTTCTAAAGTTCGCTACTCCGGTCACGGGTACAAATCCCTGTGGGCGCAGGAACTTTTAACAGTTGTGTTTGATCATACGAGCTACGCCAGGACAATCCGTGGTTCAGATTCCAAGTTAAACTGTAGGTATCCGCAGGAAACGAAGTGAACACTCTACCTCTGATACAATGACTTAGTATGCCTCGTTCGGAAGGATCGAACCAATCACCGGGTAGTGACTGAGTTTTTACCAATAATGTAGGCTTGATGTTATCCTCCTGACCAATGTTTTGTTTTCCAGTTGCCTCACTTCCTCTGATCGTCCTGTACAGTAGATGATGTAGTTTGAAACTTCTGCCTACAACTTCCCCAGTGTCTGCGCCCAACAAAGTTTACGTCCTGTCATATGATACGCCAAATTTTTGCATTTTGTGTCCGAAACAAGCAATTCCCCCTTCACTGTATGTATTGTTAGTCACACAGTTATATCATATATTACTATGTCACGTGGCTATCTAACAATAACGGGATGATCGAGAAACTTGTTAGTTAGCTCTTCCATGAGAACAAGCTAATGCAATGTAGTGGCAGAATAATGATTCACAGAAACTCTGTTACCATTCGAAACGGTTTTTCTTAAGTTAATGTTTTCTACATCTTTCTAGATATTTCCTTTCGTGGGAACGTCTTCACTGACAGTGCACCATGTGTTCAATTACGAAGTTGCGATATTTTTACTATGAGGTTACGTTGCAAGCTCATTGATTACTTTGATTCTGAAGCTCGCTCATTTGAAGCCTAGAGTTTTAGACGGTTCTACCGTCACCGTTAGGCCATAAATCGCCTGTGTCTCTCTGTCAAATATCTCTTGACTGTCACATGCTTAAGGACAAATTCTAGAGTTTTATTGACACCTAAACAGCGCTGATTTCGGAATAGTTCCCTAAAGAGGAGAGCTAAGGGTATGTTTGAATACCAGCACAGAATATACTTCCTCTGCTGCTGGTGATTTGGGTATCATCGTTTCCTATTGTCGACTTCTGATAGTGTTCACAAACAATCCCTTATTTTTTTCGAAAAATTTCAATTACAGATCTCTTGTTCTAATTTATTTCAATATTGTATAATTCTTCCAAGCAAATTTTTCTCACTCTAAGTATAAGTTAACTCGCCTGGTAGCTATATCAACACCCTGTTTAATTCCCAATCTACACCGAGCTTGGTACGTGAACGGTAAAGCTTGGGTATAGTTTCTAGGAGGTAGTGGGCTCAAATCCCATGATTTCCTGAAATCACTCCAGGCGAATGCCGGGAAGATTCAGTCAAAATGTAATGACAAAATTCCTTCCCATTCCTGGTACGCAGTCCTTTCTTAATTCTTATTTCATCGATGTCGACGAGGCGCAAAGCCATAAAGGAAAAAATTAAAAATTAATAGATTTAAAAAATGGAAAGATGCCAAGGCAGGAAGGAAAATAAAACATGATCGAAATGGTCCGAAAAGAGAAAAATGGTACATAGTGACAGTATGAAGGAGTACTGGAACAACAAAGGACGAAGTACTGAAACTGGCTCGTCGTCCTAAGAAGACAATAACGGGAAAAGATGATATTATGTACAGCACTAAGGAGACCACAGGAAATACTTTGTCGGCATTCACCTAAAAACCACAGTCATGACGGCCGGACTCGTGCCTGGCCCCGTTGGTCCACACTGAGATACACTGGCGGGTTGCTTGATTCAAAATTCCCGTGCCTAACTCTAGTTTCGAATTCAGGGCTAACAAGCTATTCCCGGGTTGGCCAACTACTACATGTTGTCAAATATATATCTTTTCCACTTGATTGTATTTCAGGTATTATGTTATATACGTAGTCCAAATTTGAGGTAAAGTGTTGTATCAATGTACATGGTAGTACTAACTTTAAGGAATGACAACGTACATTTATAAAAAAACAAACAAACAAACTATAAAGCACAATAAGATCCAGTTTCGGAGCATACACAACAACTGTATTGGAATTAAGAGAAAAGTCTTATTTTCTAGTTTTAAAAGTTATTCTCTTGTTTAGTGCGGTAATCAAGGTCCTACAGTAGTACGTGGAATAGTAGTATACTTCACAGGAACAAAGTAATGCTTGGCCATAGTTGAAGGTCAGTTTTCGGGTTCGTAAAAGTTCCGGCCGAGCCCGTGGAACGATCGCTTGGCGATTAACTGAAACCAGCAGCGGAACACGTTTAAAGAGAGTCAATAGAAACACACAAATCAGCAGCGACGAAAACGTACGCTGGTTATTGCATCGCATGCTTCAATTTCGGTGATCGCACATTCCAGTGAATATTTTAAACATCCATTATAACTGAATAATTATTCTTCTGAAAATTCCTTCAGTTCTTGTGTTTGAGCCAAAACTGGTCACTTAAACCCTCACGTTGCTATACCAAAAACGTTTGTTTTACAGTGCTCTATCATATCGCAAAATTTGTATTACTAATTAACGTACCGAGCGTGGTGGGTGAACGGTTAACGTTCTGGCCTCGCATTCGGGAGGACGCGGGTTCGAATCCCCGTACGGGCATCCAGATTTGGGTTTTCCATGGTTTCCCCAAATCACTCCAGGCCAATGCCGGGATGCTTCCTTCAAAAAGGTCATGACCAAATTCCTTCCCGTTCCTTGTCCCCAGTCCCATCCCGCCTTTAATGACCTAGACGTCGACGAGGCGTAAAGCCACAAGGAAAAAAAAACTAGTTAGGGTGCATACAAGGGAAAATAAGTCCTGAGATTTGAATAACTACTAGCAGTTGCTCGCAACTTCGTTGGCGTAGTCTGTTATTGTACACACCTCTCTCTTAAACCAACATTGGCAAACAATCACATGATCCGCGCCCCATGTGGATCACTGGAACGCTTATTCTTCTTGCATCAACGGTCTGCACAACAAATTGTAACTTCATTACTCCGAATATCATCATACCCCTCGTACTCTGTAATCACAGTAAACATTTCAACTGAGAGAAGACATTTACCTTTAAAAGGAAAATAATTTGTAAGCTCTTTTATTTTAATTCCTCAGTTTTTGACCTACCATCAATATGAAACATACCCTATTTTACCCGCGGCGCCGCGGGATATACATTATTCAAAACCCAATTAAAATCTGACCAGTAGTTATTTTTACTAAATCGCGTTCAATGAATTTTTTATTTAATTTATAAGTTTTAGGACATCACACCAAAATGAAGCGTATAGTATTTTACCCGCGGGCTCACAGGCTATACATTAATCGTTACTCCATTAAAATCCGTCCAGCAGTTTTTACATGAATCGCATTCAACGTAAAATTATTATTAATTTATCATTTCATCACCTCAAATCCAAATGAAACATACCCTGTTTTACCTGCGGAGCACGGTCTGCGTATCAATCAAAACCCCATCGAAATCAGAAAAGTATATTTTTGTGAATCGCGTTAAACTGAAAACGATAATAATTTGGGAAATTTCGCAGTTTCCCGACATCACACCAAAATGAAACATACCCTCTTTATGACGGACTTAGATTAATCGAAACACCTTCAAAATCTGATCAATATTTGTCGTGATGGCGTATTGAGTCGATAAACCTTACTCCCCTCCCTTGGTGTATTTCGGAAGCGTAGGCCTAAATTGGAAGGAACCAGGTTTCACACTCTCCCTTCTTTTATCTCTCATCCACAACACAAACAACAATCTACACTGAACATAAACATTATAACAATTATCAACATTTACGAAGGCCCTCCCCCACCCAGTTCATCTTCTCAGACGTTGCCATGGAGAGGTAAACAACTCTCACAGTAGCCACCTATGACCGTACACGTGTAAAGCGCTCAAAAGAAGAAATAAGGTTTTGGGTAAATGCAATCCAGGATAGTTGTACAAGAGCCAAAAGTTCATGGGTATCTGTTGATGGAAGAAGAAGCGTGCAGTTTATTGCCTTAAGATAACCAAAATACGTTCAGTGAGCCATATGGTGAGCAAACATTCACAGCAGGAAGAAGCAGTATCTGTCTGCTGCGAAGAAAGCTGGAATTTCGCTATCTACAGGTGTATGGGAATTATTCAAAGTGGAACAGCCCGTTATGCAACCTCAAGCGTTGATGTTTAAGGGTTTAGAGAATCTGCGGAAAAGGGATGGTTGCAACCTGTTCTGTGTGAAGAAGACAACATCGAAATGTGTCTACTGCAATGCACCAGTGTCCAGATAATCATGAGGCGAATCTGAACAGCCCGTCAGTGTTAAGCGAATAAGGTGTTTGCCATTCTGCGCTCTCGTCACAGTTCCTGGTCCGCTGCCAGATTTTCAACCCACGTGGTGTAATGTCTCTGCATTCACATCACAGTAGTGGCGTTTTCCTATGCGAGCAGCAATGTCATGGTACAAAAATCAACCCTCGCGCAGCTTACGTTCAAACTCTATCGATTATTGTTGCTACAGTAGATTCTTCATCGTCTACGAGGAAAAGCGAGACACACATAACTTATCGTCCACAAATCATGGTCCGCGTATCTTCTAAACAAACCTCGGCTTGTACTAACAGACATACACCATCAGTTTGTAATTATAAATATTTGCATGTGATATCCCCTTCTCAAGGCGCGCCTTTCCTGCTGGTCATTGCCATGGTGGGTGCCACATCTCCTAAGCAACGTCCCATGGATACGTAATGGTGGCTTTCCATGGCCCGTGGTTTTGTAGGCCGCGCCATGCTGCCGAATTGTACGAATCAGCACGCGCCACAGACTAGCCCTCACCACCTCGCAGCTACCTCCCACCACGTTGTCTACTGTCGTTTCAGCTACCCGGGCGTTTGATGTTTACGGACTGGGCGACGGATAGAGACACGCCATCCGTGCCAGCACAGGCGGCTGGCTCCCTTCCCACGGCCACCGAGCGTGGTGGGTGAACGGTTAACGTTCTGGCCTCGCATTCGGGAGGACGCCGGTTCGAATCCCCGTCCGGGCATCCAGATTTGGGTTTTCCATGGTTTCCCCAGATCACTCCAGGCGAATGCCGGGATGCTTCTTTCAAATAGGCCATGGCCGAATTCCTTCCCGTTCCTTGTCCTCCATCCCATCCCGCCTCTAATGACCACGCTGTCGACGAGGCGTAAAGACCAAGCAAAAAACAAAAACAAAAATCCCACTGTCCGCTGTTGATAGGGAGACCAGTGCAGCCGTGGGAAGCTACCTGGGATGGTTTCCATTATGCTCCTTTGTGCGAGTGGATGTGTTATCACTCCTGTGTGCAGTGTAGTGCATGGTGGATAAGAGATTTGATAGCAGGGAGCAGTGATACCACTTGTCGGCCCATTCAGTCCCACTCTTTCGAAAGACATCCTCGAGTCATCAAGTCTTACAAAATCATCTGACGGACGGTTCACCATCAGTAGTGTCGTATGTGGAGAAGGTTGGAATGTAATCCTTGAGATTGGTACACAATGTGGTGATTA
Organism: Vandiemenella viatica; assembly: GCA_031002005.1. Taxonomy (NCBI): domain Eukaryota; kingdom Metazoa; phylum Arthropoda; class Insecta; order Orthoptera; family Morabidae; genus Vandiemenella; species Vandiemenella viatica. Next base: position 324,131,738 of record CM061921.1, on the reverse strand, counting down.
AGAATCGTGCACCACCACTTCTCCGATTTTCGCATTATAAAGATTCCAGCAATGAGGCACTGTACACTCATTTTAATATTCGTTTTTTTTTTTTTTTTTTATGTACCTGGTATGAGGCAAAACTGTGTTGGAGCCACGGACATACCTGTATCTGCCCTCATCCTTCCCATCTTGTAATAGTTCCGTCTATCACTACCAATAAAAGCCCAGCTTGGGCATCGTGTCTGTACCCGTGTGACGTCAGGCGTCCAGCCTTATTCAACTGGCCAGTTATATCTGGAGACGTTCTGATCTCTATCCTTAAATATCGCCACTATACCAACCAACAAATGAAAGCTACCTTTTTCGTTTTTGTTATGTTGAATATGTTTTAATTTTGAAAACAACCATAAATAAAAGTATGTATTTTATAATAATAACTGTCACGTGGTCGTAATGACCTGGTTGACATGGTTTTTATTGGATACACAATCCACGCCTAGCGTAGCCGCCTTAGCCTAGCCCGGCAATCTACGTATTTGATTGAAATGAGATTTTTGTGTATAATTGTTAGTAGCAGAATAAGATTCTGCTGGGTTGCCAATCAAAATATGTCCGCAAGTATTTTTAGTTAAATTTTCAAAAAAATTGTGATTTTAAAATAAATTATAGTTCATTTCAATGAGAGACATGTAAACAACGTAAAAAGTTTTTGCTGCCTATGTAAAAGTGGCCGCAAGTAGGGATTTCCAGCTGTTAAAGATATGTAAAGTGCGTGAGAGTTAGCGCACTGCACCGTCAGTCAGACGGTTTGATGTACAAACTTTAACAGCTGGCATTCCCTTCTTGCGACCACTTTTACATAGGCAGCCCAAACTTTTTATGTTATTTACATCTACATATATACTCTGGAATTCACAAAATTGTGGGTGGCAGAGGGTGCTCCGCACCAAAGCTTATCTCTTTGTTGTGCATTCCAATCCCTAATGGTACGAGGGAAAAAAGAATTCATATGAGAATCATTGCGGCACCTTATTTCTCTAATCTTATCTTTCCTGTCATTCCGGCTCAAATAGGTTGGTGGACGAAGTATTTCACTACACTCGTGAGCGAAAGTGGCAGTACACATGTTTACCAATAAGTTTAAACGAAACGTGCGTCGTCTATCTACCAGAGACTCCCAGCCTAGTCTACTAATCAGTTCTGTGACACTTTCATAAGGACTGTAGCAAGCGGTCACGAATCGAGCGGCTCTTCTCTGTACTTTCTCTATACTTTCGATCAACCCCTTACGAAACGGATCCCAAATGGCACAACAATAGTCTAAATGTTTGTTCATTACAATTTTTCAATATTCGACCTATGAATCGCAGCCTAGAATTAGATCTACCTACTAACGAATTAATGTGTAAGTCCCACTTCATATTCCTTTGTACTGTTACTCCCAAATATTTCACAGAATAGACAATATCAATAACTGAATTGTTTAACTCGTATTTCTGAACAATTAGATTCTTTTGGTAGTTATGTTCATTGTCTTGCACTTTTTACAATTTAGCGTAAGTTGCCACTCAGCGCACCATGCCAAAATAATATCCAGATCACGCTGAATTTCTAAGCAATCAGCCAAATTCCTTATTTCCTTATAAATAACCGCATCATCAGCAAACAATCTAAAAAGGCTTTTCACTTTGTCTCCGAGATCGTTTAAGAAAATTAAGAAAAGAAGTGGTCCTATTACACTTCCTTGAGGTACCCTCGATGTAACATCTAGATTAGAAGAACATTCTCCTTCAACGACGACATACTGCGACCGACCAGTTAGAAAATCCTTTATCCATTCACAAAGCTGATCCGATATACCGTACGCTCGTAGCTTCGCTAAAAGGCGGTTGTGTGGCACAGAGTCAAAGGCTTTCTGAAAATCTAAAAAAAATGGCATCTACTTGTGAACCTGAATCAATAACTTTCATTACGTCGTGTGTAAATAGGGCCAGACCAGCTGTGTTTCACATGATCTTTTCTTCCGAAATCCGTGTTGATTTGTTGTAAGCAAATTATTATCGCCTAGAAATTTCATAATGTTTGAGCATATAATATGCTCGATATCTCTACTACAAACAGATGTTATAGATATTGGACGATAGTTTCCAGGATCACTTCGATCACCTTTCTTGAAAATCGGAGTTACTTTCGCGATTTTCCAGTCTGAAGGTACTTTTCGCTCTTCTAATGATTTACTGAATATATCAGACAGAAATGGCCCGATTTCCACCGCATATTCTGAAAATACTCTTACTGGAATTCCATCTGGGCCCGTTGCTTTCCCCCACTTCAGGAGCTCTAATTGCTTTATGATACCTGCAGTATCTATTCGTAATGATTCCATCACCAACTCGACACGACGTGGGAAAACGGGAACACTATCCTTATTGCCATCAGTAAATGAATACATGTCTCTAGTTGAAATGAATTATAACTTATTTAAAAAACAAGTGAAATAATTTTTTTGAAAATTTTACTAAAAATACTTGCGGCTATATTTTGTTAGGCAACCAGGCAGAATAATACCAATAATTAAACATAAAAATTGAATTTCAATCAAATAACAGATGAACGTAGAAATCATGCAGTCGGATCTTATGATATACCGGGTATAGCGGACCTACAGTTTAACAAGGAATCTTCTGATTTGAATTTTCTTCTTTGGATTAAAGAAGTCCGATTTTTTTCGAGTTTTACTGGTCGTTGACGTCGGGATCATTAGAGGCGGAAGGGAAATGGGGGTAAGGAATAGGAAGATTTTTTTTTTATCTGCTTAACGTCTCTCTAACAGCGAGGTCTTTAGAGACGGGAACGGATGGGGGGCAAGGAATGGGAAGGAATTTGGCCATGGCCTTTTGAAGGAAGCATCCCGGCATTTGCCTGGAGTGATTTGGGAAACCATGGAAAACCCAAATCTGGATGCCCGGGCGGGGATTCTAACCGCCGTCCTCCCGAATGCGAGGCCAGAACGCCACCACCACCCTCGGTAGAACGGGAAGAAATTGAATCATGGTCTTCTGAAGCAACCATCCCAGCATTCACCAGGAGTGATTCCGGGAAACCATGGAAATCCGAAATTTAGGGTTGCCGGATAGAAATTTGAATCCGCGTCCTCCCGAATGTTACCACTCACCCACCAGGTACGAGATACTGATTTTCGTTTGGTGTTCGCTAATATTACAATAAAATAAAAGTAAAACTTTTGTGCAGACACCAGATAGTCATTTTTTTTTTAAATAAACATCCTTCAATTGGTCGATTTACAGACATGGTGACGAGATTCTGACAGAAAAATTCTGAGTCGAGATATCTAAAGTGAACTATTTATCACCATTTATATATTAACTGTTATTGTTTAGCCAATGCAACGAAGATTATTATTTCACCACTTGTTCCACCACCCAGAGGGTACCATAAACGGAAAAACTGACAGGAAAACACTATCCCCTTAACGGACGGGACTAGAAGAGCTTTTTGTTTCCGAATGTAGTCTCGGGAACGGTCCAAACCCCGTCTGGCGCAATTCCGACTGCAGACCGAGTCCATGTGACATCTGATGGTTGGCCTGTATGCTACCGAGATACTGCTCCAACTAGTGCTAACAACTCCTGGGGAGGGTGGTTATAGAAGTAGCCACTGTTCCACCGAGTCATGTCACAACAAAGCCCTGAGCTCACCTTAGCACACAAATAGCGCGATACACACTATTTCCACCGGAAGTGCAAAGTTTTCTTATCTACCATTATACTCAGAGATTTTCCAACCAAACACGTAAGCGGCTACGAGGAACCGGATGCAGACAATTTTCCTGAATCGACTGGATCACTCCAGAGACTCTCTAGTGTCTTCCTCACAGCTTTGTTTCCTACAGGCAAACTCATTCCACAGACAAAGTGCCACAGGTGTCTCTCTTCCCCTCATCTCAACTTCAAAGCATAGCTGAGCTGGGTTCCTTTAATCTGTTTCGAGACTTCAAAGTATCGTTACGTTTTGTTGTCAGCTGAAACTTTTATACATTTTAGCATGTTATATGCCTCTCTACTAACTGTTTCTTCCAGACCTCTTCTTCAACAACAATACAGCAGACTAACAAATTTAACTGATGTTTGCTAGTAATGTATATCCGGTAGGCGTGAATAACTGTATGAAATATTTTAAAAGGACCGAGCGTGGTGGGAGAGCAGTTAATGTTCTGGCCTCGCATTCGGGAGGACGATGGTTCGAATACCCGTCCGGACATCCAGATTTGGGTTTTCCATGGTTTCCCCAAATTACAACAGGCGAATTCTGGGATGCTTCCTTCATCAGCCATGGCCGAATTCCTTTCCGTTCCTTGTCCCCATTACCATTCCGCCTCTAATGACCTCGACGTCGAAGAGGCGTTAAGCCATAAGAAGAAACTATAACAGGAATAATATTTTGGTGTTGCTGTGGGATTAACTGTGGAGTATTCGTTAACACAATAATTAGCTGGATAATTTTAGTTATGTTTTGCATTAGACTTAATTTTCTTCTGCAGTTAGTTTAGTACGTTTGTCTTTTAATTATTTGCTTGCCATGAATTCCATACTCACCCAACACCCCCTCTACGACATATCCTTCAGGGATTACGAGAATACACTTCTTATTTATATCGCATTAATACATTATTGGAAGGTACATTTGTTGTTCCACATACTGTTATAAAGCAAAACATGAATTACGGGGATAAAAACTTGGACAGAATGTCAACATAGGGTCTTACACCCGGAAAACTTCGAATCTATGACATGTTGCTTTCTAAATTACGCATGAAATGTGCCATCAGTAACTTAAGACTGGTAAGAAAACTCAAACGGGCTCAGCTAAACTGACACATGATCTAACCGAGACTGTTCTGGTATGAGCCGATATAGAGTATCCTTCCGCAGTATTGACGTGAAGAGTCAACGAGCTGAGAAGCCTTACTGCTAAGTCGTTGGCGAAAGAGCTTCCGTCCAACGCGTTCATAAGCAGTTTTCAAAACAATTTGCCTAACATTGGCTACAATTAAATATCAGCCACTGAATAATGTAAAAATAAGATTTTTCGTATTGTAACATCTTTCTCAAACAGAGTTACTGTACAAAAATGTTGGGTAATTTTTGGCCATTAAATTTTTTCTGTTTGTGATGTGACGATTTTGAAGGGTGACAGTACGTTGATGATTGAATGGAATTAGTCTCTTTACAATGGAGTAACGCAATCAAACCTATACATTATAAAATTGGTATACGGACCGATGATATGATAGACAGAATGTTATGGAAATAAATAGTGTTCGAAACAAACCGTTAAATAACAGAAACTGAAAACATGGAAGTCACTGAATTGTTAAGTCTCTAGAAGTAGCGATTATTTATTCATGACAGAAATACTTTAAACCACCATGTTACACATCAAAAACGAAAACTTCATAAAGTTATTAGGAATTCGTTTGTTTGCATTTATACTTCCTGTAAGAATAGAAAGCAGAAAAAACTGAAAAAGCAAGGGAAAAATATCTCTTATTACGTTTCTAGAGAGAGACTGTAATTTGCGTCTAAAACGTTAATAGAAGTGAAACAAACTGGGTGAATGTTATAAGTTTTAATGTTTTGAGAGCTGTCCATGGAAAGGAAATTCATTACTATTAGTGAAAATTGTAACACTCAGAAGGAATAGTCTGAATCGCTCCAAAATAGAAGGATGTGTAGTACAATGGAACCATAACAAGTGAATAACATTGCACAGAGATGGTATCCTCGTAGGCCCAGCAACTCAATGTTACGCCACGATCAGTCGGTGCATAGCCATCAAACGAAGTGAGTGACGGTATGCCTCGTCGACGTAAAAGGGTGAATTATTAGCACGTGGGTGAGTTCGAACGTGGCAGAAACAGGAGATAATTATTCTGGGATACATCTGTTTAATAAACTACCTAATCGTATAAAACAGCTTTCAGATAATAAAGATGTATTCAAACAAAAACTTAGAGATTATCTTATTGGCAACTCCTTCTACTCCATTCAAGAATTTGAAGAAAATAATTAATTGTACTCATTATGACGTTTGCAAAACTCAGTTGCAAAAATGTATGTTTATTATTATTTCTTGTATTTGTAAAATATGTATATATATATATTTACTATGATATGACTCATATTATGTGTATATGTATCAACAATGACATGTTTCACATCCCAGAGGTACTTCCTCAGCAGGGATCCATGGAACAAGATTGATAAATAAATAAATATAAGTATTACACAAGAGCAATCAGTAAATTCCATTTTTTAATTTTTTTATTCTATTTTTTCCATTTACATTTTGATCCAACGTCTAGAGCCTAAACTGGGCCGTTAAATCTTCTTCACTAAAGACAATATTTACAGTGAAAATAAGGATTGTAATATTAATTATGTAAATAAATCACAAAAATGGAGCAAGTTACAGTTTGAACATCTAAACCTAATATATAAAAACGACAAGGATACCTATATGTATTTAAAAATTTCTTATTAATTCTACTTATTAAGAACTATATATATTAAATGAGTACTTTGACCGTCCCACTTGTGTTACAAAACCCCATTAAATGACTTCAAATGTCCAGATGGTCAGTTGAACAGTATGTATGCTTTAATAAGCCTAGACTGCAGCCCCTGGTGTAACTCTCTCTCACCGAGCGGGGCGGTGTAACGGTTAGCGTTCTCGCCTCGCATTCGGGAGGACGGCGGTTCGAATCCCCGTCCGGGCATCCAGATTTGGGTTTTCCATTGTTTCCCCAAATCACTCCAGGCAAATGCCGGGATGCTTCCTTCAAAAGGCCATGGCCGAATTCCTTCCCATTCCTTGCCCCATCCTTGCCCCCATCCTTGCCCCCCATCCTTTCCCGTCTCTAAAGACCTCGATGTTAAAAAGAGACGTAAAGCAGTTACCAAAAAACAAAAACTCTCTCTCCGGGTATCGACTGCGGCGGAGACCCCAGCGTTTCAGGAAGTTACCCTCCTGAAATACACGAGGGACTCCAGCAGTCACTCAGAATGGAGACCCTGTGGGAAACGCAGATGTGATTGTGGCAGGTCATGGCGGATGTCTACTTCGGTTCCCGCCCTCAGCTTTCTTCCGCTCCAGATATTTTGGCATTTCGTTTCGAGAGGATATTTCTACACCTTCATTTAGCAAGTACCATAGTCTCTCTGAACGCAGTATGTCAAATATCCTAAAACCTTGAAGCTGCTGTTGCTGTGAAATTCTCTTCTCGGCCGTTGTTCGGCATTCCCATACCATCATTAAACTCTTCAATGGATTAAAATTGTAAATACGTTGGAAGAAGGAAATGTGCGTCTTTACGAGAGCTGGTTTCCATCAAGGTTGGTGCGATAATGGTGTAATATCACGAGCTGGTAACGATAAATTAGTTTTAGTCAAGCGCCATTTTTCATTTCACCTCTTTGACGAATCTAATTAATTTGATATTGATTACGTATGCAAGGTGCAGCAAAGATACTTAACATTACAGGCGAACCTATAACTAACTAACTTGAATATTTTTTGGGGATTAATGAACTGCAAAGGATAAATGAATTTCACATAGCTCAGATATTTAGTTAAAAATTAAGCACTGAAAATGGATGATTTATTATTACTTCCAGTTGTAATAATCTCTGATAGATCACTATCATTAAATGAAATATCAGGTGACTGATTTTTTGCGGACTGGATGATTACACCGCATCTTTATGTAGGCCTGACTGGATGGGTGCGTGCATCCGCTGTTCGTTGACTGATGTCGGGCAGGCTGTCTTCCTGGAATTTCCCTGCAGTGGACCCTGGCGTGTCTGCGTCATAGTTTGCGATCTTGTCCCATCAGCTGTTCGGCGGAGCTGCGTGCTATTTCTCCGGGGCGTAGTTGCGAAAGCTGATGTCTGTGAACGCGCCTTCACGACCAATAAACCAGAAGTGCCTTCTGGCTCCGTTCTCTCGAGCCACCTCTACGCGGAATCCGATGGCCAGCAACTGAGAAACATTACATTCCGCAATATCGTCAATTGCTCTACCGATTCGTCGACATGCAACAAATAACAAAACGTTTTAACAAGTATCGAACGTTAACAAAGTGGTGGTTAGCTGAAAGAGAAAAAATCGCCTTTACTGGTGATCTCCAGGTTCTAGGAAGTCTCACATTTCCTCGTAACTTGTGTTCTAGTGTTTCCATCGGATTTTCGCACGTTCCGAGCGCATTGGCTCTAAACGCCTATTTCCTTTCACACATACGAACTTAAATTTTAGGGTTTTGTAGCGTATTCATCACATTATTCTGAATGCTACTTACTTGTCCCTTCCAGATTCCTTCCGGCACAAGTAAGCTGGGTTGACTAACAGCTGCTCTTGACTACAGAAAGCCAACGTCGCGTCATGAGCTTACAATGCAATACGCGGCACGTTCTCTGCAGCAAACTGTCTCCCACTTGTGCCCCAAACGATGCATGATCCTGCGTCCCGGTCGCCTTTTAATTCACCATCGTCAGTTATTTGTATGATATAAACCCGGGACGTATTATCGACACAAAGGACACTATGATGTTAACACTATGACCTGGAATTCAGCAGACAGTGATACAATTCCGTTCCGGGAATTTAAATTTCTACTCTATACAATTTCGCGAAATCATTCTAGACGAATACCACGAAGAGTGAACAGAAACTAAGATTATAAGGACGATATTCCTAGAGCGTCATCCGTTGTAGAGAAATAAGTAGTGTGCGATAATTCTAAGACATGCGGTCGGCAACTGTGCAAAGGTACAGCCACCCTCAACCTACAGCGCTAGTTGCAGATAATCACAAATGGTGATTCATTTGGAAAACTGCTCTCGTGAAACCATCCGATCAGTTTTTTTTTTTTTTTTTTACTTATGGCTTTACGCCTCGTCGACGTCGAGGTCATTAGAGGCGGGATAAGACTGCGGATAAGAAACGGGAAGGAAATCAGCCATGGCCTTTTAAAGGAAACATTTCTGCATTCGCCTGGAGTGATTTAGGAAAACCATGCAAAACTCAAATCTGGATGACCTGACGGGGATACGAACCTGCGTACTCCCGAATGCGTTAGCCGCTCACCCACCACGCTCGGTCGCTCAGTTATTCGATTTCTGTGGGTAAAATATGTAACCTACTGGTAGAGGTATACGGAGAGAATGTAATGTCTCGTCAGCTTATCGCAGAATGGTGTCGAAAGTTTGCGGCCGGTAGAGAAAACGTCACCGACAAGGATCGCAATTGAAGCTGTTTCGCTGGGACATCATCGACCACCCTCCCTACAGCCCGGACCTCGCTCCAAACACTTTCACCTTTGTCCTCACTTTAAGGAGCATCAAGGAGGCCAACGATGCGCTTCAGACGAGGAGGTGAAAAACTTCGCGATAACGTGACTGAACACGCAAGTACAGGATTTTTAACAGGAGGGAATATTTAAACTCATCCCATGAAGCAAAAGTGCCTAAACCGATGTGGAGGCTATATCGAAAAATAACTCGTACTATCAGTTGACCGTATTGGTTGTATTAAATAAAATGCACACGTCACTACAGGCTTTGTAACCTTAATTCCTGATGACCTCTCGTAAAATGGTTCCTAGGTACAAGATAAGGCTGATTTCCTTCCTGTTCCTTGTCAAAATTCTTATCACTACACTTCACTGTCGACCATGCCTTTTTTTATTTTTAAATGTTGGCTCCATCTCTAAATCAGTATGACTAGGATGACGTCTCGGTTTGCACCATGGCCAATTATACCTAAACGTGTTACAAATGACAGAACTTTAGCACGCTCGGCAATATAGCTGGTTCTGGATTTAAGATCTAAGTCTTAGACTCCCAGATGATTTATTTATTTTTTGCAACCGAAGTTCCAATATAGCTGCTATTAAAGTTTTATCTGGCGATAAAGTAAAATTGTTTTTAATGGTCTCGGAAGCTGGTAGTTTTCTTTGTTACCCTGTATTGTATCCAGATAAAATTGAGTATAAACTTTCATGCGAACCGTAATTATCAGAGTGGCTGGCACGTGTTGGGAAGCCGTAGTATGCTAAGCGGTCCTTACTCGCCTACACGCACTGTGGCAAATGGGGTCGTCGCAACTCCAAGACGTACGGCGCTCAACCCATCAAACCTTGGTGACCGCAGAGAGATGGAAATGAGCCACTCCAAATCACCTAACTCCTCAAACAATGAAAAAAAACATTCACTTCGTTACCTATAGCGATTACTTTTTTAATCTGCTCGTAGATTGTGACGGTAACTTGGAACTGAAGAGCAATAAACCCCAGAAAAATCTTTATTTGTTACTCTCTGGTTAACAAAATTAGCATCAAATATAGCTAAACGACACAGACTATTTCTAGCTAAAACGAATCCTAAACGTAACAACAGATAAAATACAAGCTCTACTTAGAAGACTCTAGTATCATCCATTTTTATGATTATATGGAAACCAAAGAGATAATTAAGTTGTTTATGTAGGACTTATATTCCCACATTGCCGAATCTTCACGTATGTTTCCATATTATTCTTATAGTTTTATTTTGTGATATTTTTACACTTAATAATGTACGTGTTATAAAATCAGTCTGAATTATACTGCTTCATAAGAAAATTAGCACGTTCTGAACAGTTCCCGATAAGCTTCTTACATCTACAGCACACGTTGGACAATCATAACTAACGAAATAATTAAAATTTCCCTGGTACTGGTACGTGTATAGCTGCTTATAACTATCAGCTGGTCTAAAGCGTCATTAAGTAAGGTACGAGAAAATCGTTTAAATCAGTTTTGAATACTTAGGCCGTTATCCTTAGCTGCTATATATAACAAAAGCTTGTTCCAGAAAAGTACCTTGTGTAAATATGTTTTTTATACAAAATAGTACAGTGGGTGAAAAAACTCAAGAGGATAAACTGATATGGAACAGTTCCACACATTAATGTAATATACAAAAACTGACACTGATGATGGTCTAATAAACCGAAACCCATATGTCGTAACGAAGTTTTCATTTGTTTGCTGCACTAGACGGATAAGAAAACCCAGCATTTAAATCAGTTGTGATTTTGTATAAAACCGACTGTGGAGGTTGAGTGGCAACGCTCTGGCCTCTCATTCGACAGAATGCGGGTTGCGGGTTGCGTCCTTGAAGATTTCGGTTTTCCATGGTTTCCTGAAATCATTGAAGGCGAATGCTGGGATGGTTCCTTCAAAATGCCATAGTCAAATTCGTTCCCATTCCTTGTCCCGCATGTAATGATCTCGACGTCGACGAGGCGTAAAGCCATAAGAATAAAATGCTATGTATAAAATTGTCCCAGCCAGGAACACCAGTAATGCTGAAAGAGAACGCATTGTTGGTGTCAGTGACTGCAACTCTTTGTTTAATTCTTCAATATGTGCATTCAGACTTTGCGGTCATTCAGCCTGTTTAAGCAATCTCAGTTTACTCTCAGAATCATATTAAGGATTCTCGCTTGAAATTATACAGGGTGGTCCCGAACTCATGGTACCAACTTTAATGGTAGGTACAAGACATCGCATATCCGTAGCTGCTGCAGGTGTGCGTGAAATACCAGGCATCTTTGAACGTGTACGCCAATCGCTCCACCGACGATGTCAAGCATGTATCGCTACTGGTGGACGCAATTTTGAACACTTAATGTAAACATGACACTTGTCAACAACGCTTTCAATAAAAGCTTTGTTTTTCCTTTCGGCTGTTATCGCCCCTGTTTACGCCACACCGCGTCACTTGCGACCATACATTCCTATACAATAACTCATTGTTACAATGTCATGTACCGACCATTAAAGTTTGTACCATGAATTCGGGACCACCCTGTATTGGACCGAGCGTGGTGGGTGAGCGGTTAACGCTCTGGCTTCGTATTCGGAAGGACACGGGTTTGAATCCCCGTCCGGGCATCTAGATTTGGGTTTTCCATGGTTTCCGCAAATCACTCCAAGTGAATGCCGGGATGCTACCTTCAAAAGTCCATTGACGAATACTGATGTGACAAAAGTCATAGGGTAGGAAGATTTAAATATCCATATGTCGTTAGCACCCCAGAAAAATCTTATTAATGTGCCGTGCAGTAACGAAGATTTCATCTGTACTCTCGGGAGTCATGTGAATCGTTTTCTGATGTTATTGAGGCCGCAGGATATGAATTAAGAAACTTTCAATTTTTAATTGTTGTTGGCGCTAGAAGCATGGGGTATTCGTATCGGAAATGTTTCTTGATTCAACATTCCTCGATCCACAGTGTCAAGAGTGTTACGTGAATAAGTAATTTCCGGCTTTAGCTCCTGTCTTGGGCAGTGGTGTACCACGTCAACTTAATGACCGAGACCAGCGACATCTGTGTCGAGGTGTCAGTGTCGACAGACAGGCAACACTGCGTCAAAGAACAGCAACTCTCAATTTGTGACGTATGACAGACATGTCCGTACGGAAATTTGGGGATATGGCAGCAGAAGACCGACGCGAGTGCTTCTACCAACAAAACAACATCGGTTGGACGCTAGATGTCTCATTCCAGTTGATAAGAGCTCATAGTAGGATTCGAGATTGGCGCAGACCTCATGAAGCCATGGGACCTAGTTGTCAGGAAAACACTGTGCAAGCTGGTGGTGGTCCCATCCTGGTATGGTATGGTGGAGTTTACATGGCCTGAACTGGAATCTCTGATCAAAATGAACCGATCACGATATTACAAAGTATGCCATTACTTTTGGTACATCAGTGTATATATTGAGTTACGGTAACGACAAGATGTTTAATTCAAACAACTCATGTCTGAAGCCAAACTAGAATCAACGACTGCAGCTTGCGATAAAATGCGTTGTGAAAGGAAAAATGTGTCTTTGATTTAGGAAGAACATTAAGGGTAGTATCAATCTTACTTCTTCTTCCCGGTGATTTCCTGCTGTTCCGTAGGGTCAGCTTTTACTATACTTTCAGTAAGAAGGGGAAAATTTATTCATGTCAGTCACAAACTAAAAACAAAAGCCGGTTTTAGTAGGTAGCGGGTAGGCAACCCGACTAACAGGCAGGTATAACCAATTAGCGATTATGAAAGAAAAATCCGCTAATGCTATGTAGATGGCGTGAGTTTTAAATATTATTAATGCAATAATTTCAAGCAAAAATTATAATCATTTCTACATATTATTTAAAAATTTGTGTATAAGTTTCCACTATTAGATCCTTCGTTTCGGCAGTATGGTTTTAGATCTTATACAAATGAAACATTTACTTCACACATTGGAAGGACGGACGAATCGAAGATTATAGTAACAAAGGTGTGATAGTAGTTAGTGGTAACTTCTCCTGATCGTATAAAGTCGAACTTAATCATTCGATTTCGCTCTTAGCTGTTTCCTTTTATGTGTTAAAACCAGTTATCTTTTGATGCTTTAAGCTCCTAAATATTAATAATGTTTTTCTAACTAACTCTTTCCGCGAATTTTAAGCATATACTCTATTTCGTGTACGTGTTTACGAAGAGAATATTTAATTGAGTTTTAAATTACGAACTCAGTAACAGAATTCTTGCAAACTTGCCGATACGGCTTAAGGTTGCAGGCATTTTTACTCAGATAACCGTAACTAATTTGCGAATATAAACACGTCTCTAGAAAATTAAGTAAGCATCGCGTTAGATGATCAGAATCATTACACAGTTGTTTGATTGAAGGATTCGTTTTAAACATTATGATAGTCTGTGAAACACACTCAGGAAACATTTGCAAGCAACGTGAATCCACGGATTTGAAGATAGTATCATTCAGTTTCTCCAGACCCGATAATTCGAGAGGATTTGACAGCCACACAAAAACAATGTCGACTTTACAGTGTCGTTAAAATCTAGGGATTTTCAAAAATCAGCTTCCACTACCAACTTATAGCAAGTAGCGTATAACAGGAAAGCGTGATTCTGAATGATCATTGGAAAGGTCATCGCTGCGGTGACCCGCCATGACCTGCCGTGACTGGGCTTTTCAGTTTTGTCCCGTATCGATAAACTTGGATGATGTCATTCTTGTTCAAGATTCACCTAAACCTTTACCAAAATCACGTCACTGCTCGCATACGGAAAAAGTCTGCAAAATATGGTTAAAGTTTGATTTAATTTTATTTTCTAATAACATACTTCCTTGGAACAAATTTATTCGAATTTGATTTACTCCGAGTAATAGCAGCAATATATCGTTTTAGCTCTGAAAAACGCGATGTCTATTGGTCATATGTTAACACAAAAAAATTTAGAGCAAAGCTTTCTGGAACCTACCGCATCAAACCTCAATTCTTTCTATAGCGCTAGTATAAATGCCAACTTAAAGTGTGAACACGTTCGCTTTAAATAAGAAAGAAGTTATTACCACGCTGGTGAAGGTAAAATATTTTATTGGTAATTAATTATGATATACAGATAACGGCAGTGGGTGCAGTGGAATAGTTACCGTTTAAAAAGTGCATTGACCGGTTACGTACTTGCCCCTGTACAGTCACCCGTGAAGCATACCATTCAGTCTGCAATGCCCATTGAACCGGTTACTCAAGGACGCCAGCATCCGTGTGCCCCCGTAACGGCTAACAGGGACGGCGTACAGAGGTACAGAGACAGCTGGGTGAGCAGTAACGCTCTGGCCCCGCACACGGGAGAGCGAGGGTTCAAATCCCCGTCCGGACATACAGATTTCGGGTTTCCATGGCTTCCTGAAATCATTCATCTTGAATGCTGGAATGGTTCCCTCAAAAGGCCATGGTCGAATTCCTTCCTGTTCCTTGTCCCCATTCCTTTTGCGTCTGTAGTGACCTCGATGTTGACGAGGCTTAAAGACATAAAAAAGAGGCCCTGTTTGAACAGCATTTTTCGTTTTCCAGTACACGATGACTTAGAAAAGGATTTCGAAAAATTTGGTGTTGACATTTCAACCTTCACAGCACAGATCTAGATCCAAAAATCACCTGTCTCTCGTTAAGGTGAAGCTTTCATAATGTTTATGGCAATTTTGAGTATTATACCAGCGGTCTTACCTGATGATATACAAAATCAGTTGCTTTCAAATGAGGAAAAAAAAAACCTAAAAAATGGCTGTTCATAAAACTGTTATAGAAAATTACGTAATCCTTAGCTTATGACAAATCTAGTTTTTGCAACTTTCAAACACGATATGTTAAATTTTAGGGTTTTATGTCTCGTCTACATCATGGTCTTTAGAGTTACGTATTAGTGGCCATTTCTAACGTTATGAATTCTGAAAAAATTCTGTTTCCCGGAATAAGATCTGAACGTGAACTTTCGAATAAAATTCTTTGAAAAACATCTTCATACAGTACATGTTACAAATACAGCTAAATTAATAAACG
Organism: Vandiemenella viatica; assembly: GCA_031002005.1. Lineage (NCBI taxonomy): Eukaryota > Metazoa > Arthropoda > Insecta > Orthoptera > Morabidae > Vandiemenella > Vandiemenella viatica. Next base: position 324,116,289 of record CM061921.1, on the reverse strand, counting down.
TTGAACTTGAATTCAGATTCATACAACGTCATAGCCGATCTTGCTACCGCATGCCGTTGTGGTTCCATGAGCCACGAGGAGATCTGGTTTCATCCCCGGTAGTGAAATAAGTTTTAACTTTTCTAATCACTAGATTGTGTACCATTGCACAGGGTCAAATCCCAACCAGCTTTGCAGTAAGAATAAAGTGAGGGTATACGACAATATTGACGGCGATTCGTCCGTCGAAGGGAGACGTAAAATTTGGTGGCCCCCTAGTGATTTTCGGAAGAGTATGGCCGGCACCAGGTTTCGCGCTCTCCCTTCTTTCTTCTTCGTATATGCTATGTTCACTTTCAACTGGCGGCTCAAGGTCATGTTCCCATTGCCCCCCTCCCCCTCCCTCACCACTTCCTACCGTTGCGTAGCCCTCCGAGCAGAACAAAGTGTCCACGTAGGCTAATGGCAAGTTTGTCAATGGGAACTCTCTCCCCTACGCATGTAGAAGTAAGGGCAGTGGAGTGGGAATAGATCAGATTAACCTTGAGCCACCTCTGTTAACTGAATCCACTATAAAAACTTACGAACAGCCTCTACCTGCATATATACAACACTAAACACATTGAGAAGATGAACTGGATACATTTCCTCCTTATTTGACTTATTAAGACATCTATAGATATCTCTGACATGCCCATATATTCTGTACCTGCTTAAATGTTTTTACTTTTTGGATTCATTGTGGCTTATAATATGTGCCAAAACTACTTTAAATTTCGCTTTATTGGATAAGGGTGAGGTAAACTTCATGTCGGTTAGATATTATTAAAATCACTTAGTTTTGAACGTCTGTAAACTGCAGCCTTCGCGGATGGAAATGATGGAACCATCCCAACATTCGTTCGTATGTTTGGACGGAGAGTCTTCGTTTACTTCGTGGCACAGCGCCAAACGCCGTCACCAATCAATGTGCAAACGTATCCTCGTGTGCTTATCATTTCAGACCATGTTCGTTTATATAATAAGAAAATCAAAGCACCATGCTGCTGCAAATAAGAGAATGGAGATGCTATATAGTATTGTTTTACGTTGTGATATGTTCCGGGCTTTTCTCTGCTCTTCATTTGTTTAAAATCTTGTCTCTGATTCTGTGTTACATGACGTTTATTCCCTGATGTGAACAGTAATACCTGCTCGCTCAGACACATACTCACTGTCATTTATCTTCTGTACCCCTAAACGCAAAATTACGGTACTGAAGTGAGTGGCTATAGCGTTATTGATGGCCGCAGCATACGTGAAAACTATAGGAAATTCTCTTTTGGGGAGTGAGGTATTAGTATGTGATACGTAACGAAAAACTACGAGTATATAAATTAATTACGAAGATTTATGACCAAAGAATTTTATCTTAGTCTAGTTTAATGGAAACAAAATAAATAAAGAAATCTAATTTTATGATATCTATATTCATTTGGAAGAAAAAAATATATGTAGGCCAGAAAATATATTAATGCGAAACAATTATACGCAAGGTGTAACTTTATTGCATGAATAAAAGTATCTAGATCATAAGAGTTACGTGAAATTGATGCTTCTCTTTTTTATTGTGATCCTACCCGTTTAAAATGATCTATGGTATTAGCTGTTCGTAGGGTTGAAACGGTCACGCATTCTGCTCTATCAAGGAATGTGCTCACATTCGGGAGGAAGGCGGTTCGAATCCCCGTCTGGGCATCCAGATTTGAGTTTTCCATGGTTCCCCTAATCACACCAGGCGAATGCCGGAATGCTTCCTTCAAAAAGGCCATGGCCAAATTCCTTCCCGTTCCTTGCCCCAGTCCCATTCCGTCTCTAATGACCTCGCTGTCGACGAGGCGTAAAGGCCAAGCAAAAAAAAAAAAAAAAAATAAGGAATGTGGTCCATTCTTCTTAACACCAATCGAAAGAGTTTTTTGCCTGCTACATGAAATCGCAAGTTTGGTGGTTTAATATCACTTACTGGAAGTAACCCCTTTTTTCCGTTTTGGCCTTCTTTAAAAGGCTCGATTCTCGAGAAATACTTCACACTCTACAGTAGGTACTTGCACAACAAGTTTCATTATGTCAGACCCGCCGGTGTGGCTCAATGCGTTTAGGTACCACACACTGGATCTGGGAGCTACAACGAGACCAGGTTCGAGTCATTCTGATTTCGGTTTCAGATGGTTTACAGCAACCATCTAGGCGAATGCTGGGACGGTAACCAGCCTTCCTCTCATAAACTATACAATCCGCAAACAAAAATACACTTATAATACAGAACAGAGAAATTTACTCTTTCGCAAACAGATAGCAACACAAATTTTCCCCCTATAGGTTAAGTAAAGCGGGTCTCATGATTCACATTGGTCACCTTGGTCCTTATGTGGCTGTACTGAAAAAAACACACGTCAGAATCACATTTGTTATCTGATAGGTCCTTGAGAAGTGACGTCCGAATTCCACTAGCAATCCCTCAGGTTGCTTACATTCTCACCACGAAACCAGTTATCACTGTAGATATGCTTGTTAATAGCAATTTTGCTATGTCATAAGCCGTTCAAAGATAGCTCAGACGATCATTTCAGAGTGCGCTATGAATTTCTGTCCTCTATGACGCAATGATTCCTGACGTCACATTTTCGATCTCTTGGTTCACCTCAGTGTGGTCTACCTACACGATCGATATAATAGCGACTAATTTTGTGCTACCAGTTACCCATGTTTTTCCGCAACAACCAGCCACAGATATAGCATAGCGTTCTCTACTTTTTCTTATGGCTTTACGCCCCGTTGACGTCGAGGTCCTTAGAGGCGAGAAATGACTGGGAGCAAGGAACGGGAAGGGAAAATACCGGCATTCACCTGGAATGATTTGGGGAACCCATAGAAAACCGAAATCTGGATGTCCGGACCGGTATTCAAACCCGTGTCCTCCCGAATGGGAGGCCAGAATGTTACTGCTCTCCCACCACGCTCGGTGCAAGTGTCCTTTAGGGGGCATCCATAAATTACGTGAGGTCAAATGGGGGAGGGGGGGGGTCCGGAAAAATCTCACCAAATCTCACCCAGGGGTCTACAGAAATCTCACGTAAGGTTTTGAAAAAAATTTTCGTATAGTAGAGCTAAAAAAAGAGTCTACAAATTGCGCGAAAAGCGATTTTACGGAGAAATTTCGTCGAAAAAACGAATTTTGAAGGGAGAGACCTAAAAAAAAAGGTATCAAAAAGTTTCAAGGGCTATATCTAGGGGGGGGGGAGGGTTTCTCACGGACCAGATCTCACCAGAGGGGGGGGGGGGGCAGCGAAATCTCACGAAATCTCACCAGAGGGGAGGGGGGGTCCGGAAATCTGGAAAAACACCTACCTCACATAATTTATGGATGCCCCCTTAGTATTTATACATACGCTCATTGACTGTTACGGCGACTGCAATTTAGAGCCAATAAAGAATGAGGAACCGTTCCGTTTATTCTCGGCTGAACTGAGCCTCAAATAGCTCTGCGCGGAGTACACTCCAAAATAAATACGAGTTCTGTCAGCAAGTCGGGCACGGGTTCATCGCTCCACTTTCTAAGCGCTGTTTTTCAAGTAACTGTTAATTCCTTTTTTATTGAACTAGGGCAGTCTGGTAGGGCGCTCGCCACAAAATTCAGTTTCCTTGGTACGAATCCCCCTTTAGCCACCAGTGTTTTACGGGCTTCCACCTTAAGCTGTTGGTTCCATAGGAAACTAACTGGCCGTCTTACCTCTGATATGCTGGCTTATGAACGCCTCTTTCTGGAGGATCCAACCAACCATCGGGTTTGGACTAAGGTAAGTTAATTTCCAAATACTAAGTGAAGTGCATTTACAATAACGACTGCAATTAAATTGTTATTAAAGATCTGCAAATATTCAACCATATTTATTTTCTTAGGAGAAATTAAAGGTTTCGGGGCATTTCAGAAATGTTTCCTCTTGACAATCGATGAACGATGCAATAATTTTAGAAGTCACGCTTTCATTTTTTTTAAGTAACACTTTACAGCTTTTCGACGTCGTCATCATTAAAGTCAGCAGAGGATGGGGAGTTAACCGACCGAGGTGGGTGGGCGGTAACACTATGGCCTCACATTCGGGAAGACGCCGGTTCGAATCCCCGTGCGGGCATCCAGATTTGTGATTTCCGTGGTTTTCCAAAATCACTCCAGGCGAATGCCGGGATACTTCCTCCAAAAGTTCATGGTCAAATTCCTTCTCGTTCCTTGCTACCAGTACTTTTACCTCCTTTAATGACCTCAACATCAACGAGGCGTAAAGCCATAAGCAAAAATAAAATAGATGGTGATTTGGGGAGGGCGCATGAAGTGCAGCATTCGTCAATAGTGACGTAGGGAAACAATGGAAAGTGAATACTGGATGCCTGGATTGGGAATCGAACCCGGTTCATCTTGAATACAATGTTCCAACGGTAACCGTTCACCCAACAGACTCAATTTTTAAATTCAAAAACTTAAACTTAAAAAAAGTTATAGCCATCAAATACTAACTTGTTCATCATATCGTATCCTACCTAATTCGATGTTATCTGAAGGCAGTGTTATCCCGTGTCGTTGTATTACGGGAAATCCCGCCTGGCAGTATGCTGCCACGAGGTCCGGCTGAGGGTACAGCTGCGAAGCAGATGTTTCTCAGTGCGAAAGATGCCTAATTTACACATTCACACTAACCAATTCGAGATCGGATAAAAACCATTTTAATATATATGTCATCTGGTTTATACGACGGTTCGGAGTGGCTGGGCGTATATTTTAAATGTCTGCACGAGCAACATTTGTGTTGTTCAAATTAAAAGCACTGAATACCAATCAGAGTGGTTCCTAGAACGGCAATTAGCGGACCTATCACACTCCATAGTTAAAATGATTTTCTGTTCCGGCGAAGAAATAAATATTCAAAGACGTAAAATTAAAAAGAAGGGCCTCAGATGACAAATACTATTCTTTCTGCAGTTTTTTTTTTTTTTAATTTCTAATGAGATTTCTGTAAGATAATGCTTTAGCAAGTAACGTAAACTATTTTTGCCGTCGTGCCGCCCACTATCCCTAGTACTTTACCCATAAATAATAATCTATAATGTCTTTGCAAATTTCTAGTAAAGACAGCAGGAAAAATCTTTATAGTTTGTGATGCTGTCCGTCGATTTAAAATAGCGAGGTCTCTTTGAAAATTCAAGGACGTTGGTTTGAAACCGGGTATGATAGGATTTTTTTATTATTATGGCTTTACGCCTCATAGACGTCGAGGTCATTAGAGGAGAGAAGATACTGGGGAGCAAGAAATAGGAAGGAATTTGGTCATGGCCTTTTGCAGGAACCATCTCGGCATTCGCCTGGAGAAATTTGGGGAAACCATGGAAACCCAAATCTGAATGGCCGGACGGGGATTCGAGCCCACGTAATCCCGTATAGGAGAACAGAGCGTTATCACTCTCCCACCACGCTCGGTCAGGAATTTTTACGGGCACTTAAGATGACCTTCCCTTCTGGTAAACTTGGCTTTATGTATGATAAGCTAAGGAATTCACATTAAACTGTAGCTCTAACCGCGGTAGAGGCGGATCAAGTGAAAACTTGAAACTCTGTCTCACAACTGAAATATGCCGTACACTGGAGACGAATTTTAATTATAATGGTAATAGTATTATTACTACGTAAAGTATCGTATTCAAGAAAGAATGGACGATCGTTACTAAAATTTACACAGTTATTTTCCCTCGTTTCTCTCAATTCATTACTTATTTTTTCATATGCCATACTGTTTGGCAAATCCAAATCATAAACACAAAACAAAAACTCGTTAATAAATATTCTTAAAATATAAGAAAAATACACAACCGAATCAGATGCCTGGGTGGTAAATCTGTGGCCTGGTATTCGAAGGGATGAGGGTTCAAATCCCGGTACGGCCATCCAGATTTTGGTTTCCCATGGTTTCACGAAACCACTCCAGGCAAATGACGGGATGGTTCCTTTGAATGGCCATGGCAGAATTCCTTCCCGTTACTCTCCTGGCTCTAATGACGCCGACGCAGACAAGCCGTATATCCCAAAGAAGGAAGAAAGTTCTTAGTAATTAAATTGGAATTCAGTACTGGTGATTCCTCGTTCAAACGAATAGACGTCAACAGGTTCAGGAAGACGGCTTGTTGTTTAGGAAATAGTGAGATACGTATATGTTTCCATGAACTCATCAGCATCATCATCAGTCAATTGAATCATAAAATGATGTGGCCTCTTACAGGTATTAGTCCAGATAGAACCTGAACTATCGATATCGAAATTTTTCATTATTGCAATACATTCTTTTCAATATAGTGTATGGGTGCAGTAAACCTCAAACTTATGTAGACTTTAAGCATCTTCCTAACTTTCTAAAATGTATAAAAAATTCTATAGTACTTAAATTTCTTTAGTAGATATTTCATTTATAAAACTAAAACACCCCATTTGTAATGCATGCAAGGAGACTGTAGCTTCTTTTTAATTAGATGGTTACGTCTATTGTTGTTTTCATACGTTATTCCGTGTTGTATTTTGAGCACATTTTCTCCAAAACAAGATTGGAATATAAGATTCTTAGTTACGTGTCTGTGGCCGGGTCTCCCCAACTTCGGTATGTGTCCCATATGCTCAAATGAAAATAACATCCTCCATGAATTTATGGTCAATTTCGTATCGCCGAAAATCAGTGGAAATCAAGAAGAGGGTTTTATGAGTATAAATTTAATATCTGATCAGACAATAATTCGGTATCAACACGCTATTTCGGTATAACCTCAACAGTTGGGCGGACTCAAAAACACGTATATCTATAAATGAAAATAATAATCCGTTGCAGCCTACACCACCTTTAGTTTTCTAGAGTGGTGATCGTAGAGGTAATTTGGGGCAATATTTCCCACAACAATCCAGTTCTGTAATATACTATGATGCAGACTCCTTGCGCTTTGGAACGAGGGCGTCCGGTCGATCTTCTACTGAATGCCAACCATATACCTGTTAAACACGGCTATATTTCATTCTTACTTCAAGCAACCAAATTGAATTTGACAAAGCTTTTCCTTCTGTCTGGAAAAAAACTGGATTCAGCTAAAATTCTGTTATGTTTAAATAATTCTCGGGAATCAGAGTCATTGACTACCAGGCAGAATTCTCAAGCACTATTTAAACATAGACGATATTATGCAGGGAAAATCTACGGTCACTCAAAAACCCATTACATTGGCTATTCAGTTTTGATAAAATGTATTTTATTATGATAAGAAAATAGGAAAAGGTCTAGTGATTTGGGTGACGTCTTCACGTCAATTTTTACGGATGTATTCAGCGAATAAGGTGAGGGACGTAACTATCAATGAAAAATAAAAAAAACTCGACTTGAATCTAGAGAAAAATCCTTAATTATTTTTCTTGGTTCTTCAGAAACCTTACGCGACTGATAATTCCGCGCTAGCAAGAATTAAAAAATGAGGACTATTAGCAACCAAAATACTTATAAATCAGTTATTGAAATTTAAAATCCAGTCTCCACTGTAAAGATCATTCGAAAGATTGCTTTCTATATCTTGTCTTGCTGTAATCCGACAGTTGCGCAGTGAAGGACCCAGCTGCTTAGTAGTCTAACGTCAGTTTGAAGTTTTAGGTTGTTTTCTATAACGTGTTATCGCCGGGGACTAGGAGTAAAACAGTGTTGTGATAGGTGGCAATAAAACTACCAAGTATTAGCCGTTCCTCCAACACGCCTAATTTGAGATTGTTTTCTGTTAATTGTAATATATAAACTGACAAAGAAGAGTTGGCTGAGTAGGAAAAACCAAAGGAGCAGGCCTGTTTTTTATTTTTCTTGGAACTCCTCCCCTCCTTCTAAATTTACATTGTATGCAAATGTTTTAAACACGTTTGTGAGCGTCACTGGTTTTTACAGAGCCCTGAAGCTGCCACCGATTTGGAAAATTTTATGGTTGTCGATAGCCTGCAGGCACACATGGCTTCTCTGCAAGCAACATTTGAAGTGGTGCTGCCTGACGTGTGTTAGAACAGATTGCTTTATTTGTATGTTTGTATACTATGATAAAAGATCCCTAATCGAATAATTTGTGTGGTTTAAACACACCGCCGCCGCATATGTAGCAGTAATTGTGGTAAAAGACTGCAAGAAGAGTTGCGCCAGACAGTATTAAATGGATAGATTCTATTATGGAACAAGGAAATTAGCATAGCTTTTTATTATTATTATTATTTCACAGTGTGTCGACGTCATTACGAAACATAACGTAAGCGATCATTAACGAAACATAAGCTATCGCTATATCCATATTCATTAAAAATGGTCGGTTCATGCTTGATTCATTCATACAAATACAAAAATTCAAAAATTTACGGTTTGGCCTCTGTGTGATCCGGAATTTATTACTAACCTTAATAAAAAGTATTCTATATGTTGTGTGGCGAGGTAAGTTTTTAATATTTCCAGTTTTCTTAAAATTCGTTATGCAATATTTGCGTGATGCGCGTACAGTCAGAAATTAAAAAAAAATATTACGATTTGGACTGTGTAATACCGGAAATTTTGCAACTTATTGGAATACAAGCTATCCTACATGCTGACTGACAATATGACAACTATGTGCAGTTTCATTTAAATCCATCCATTAGTTTTTGTGTATTGCGCGAACATACAGACGGACAAAATCTCGAAATTCTACGGTTCTGGCATATTTGTCATCAGTAATTGCAACTACTCTTTTTGAAATAAATTTCATGTACAGACACAACTTTTCTACATTTTTACAAAAATATATAATAGTCTTCAGTATGCAATTCGGTGTTTTGTTTGCACATGACCAGTGGTTTGAGCCCCCTAGAAACCCCCCCCCCCCCCCAACATCGTAATGTTTTAGATTTTTTTTTTTTTTGCTCTACTGATCTTTTAAGGGCGGCATGACTATAAAGCGTACCCTTCATGCCACATCCCCCCCCCCCCAACGAAATCCGCTCAAACCCTCCCCAAACGAAAATCTGCTCATGCCCACCCTCCTTAACGAAATCCTCTCAAGCCTTCCCCCCCCCCCCCCCCAAATCCTGGATCTGCCACTGCACATGACCATAGAATGTTTGTGTGATGCGCTCTGGCAAGCTGCAATATCCGTAGTTCAATCATTGAAAATCACGTTACATGATGTAAGGTGCAATTACCTACTGCACCAGATGATATTCATCGTGTGTAACTCACAGGAGCGCAGGTTACTTGAGAAATACTAGCAACCGGATAACTTTCCTTTCTTGAACTAGTCCTCTCTTGCAATATTACTGTTGCTGTGTCGAGAGTGTCTTCAATAAAAATACAATGATTCATTCCGTTCCATCAATACTTTGCGAAGGAGGTCGTATTTTGATGCGTTTCTGGTTATGGAAAATGACACAGGGGACGAAGCTTTCTTTTTTATTTTCGCTTTTGGATTTACGGGACACCGACATCGAGGTCATAAAAGCCAAAAGAGAGTGGAGACACCCGGAACGGGAAGGAATTCGGGCAAGGCCTTTTGAAGGAATGATACCGGCAATCGTCTCGAGTGATTTCGGGAAACCATGGAAAACTGAAATCTTGATGGCTGATTGGGATTTGAACCGTTGTCCTTCAAATTCCAGTCCCGAGGGTTACTGCTCACCGATAGGACTTGGTCACAGGGGACGAAGTTTCCAATCTTCTTGTTTTTATAATGTCATACCCTATTCCTGGCGTAGGTAGTTACCATGGGAACTCTCTTGGGAAGAAGATCTGATTTGCCGTTACCTTCCCCAGTGTGTGTTTGTATGTGTTATTGTACCGTGATAGTGCGTGTGCATTCAGTACAGAATGTTGTTTGTGTTGTATGAAGGGGGGAGAGAGTGAATCCGGATGCCTGCCCATTCAGGTCTACTCTTTCAAAAGACAGTAGACTTAACGTCCCCAAGACGGACGAATCACCATCGTATGCCCTCGTTCCATACGCACTGCAGAGAGGTTTGGGGTTTAACCAAGGACTTTGGTGTACAATCAGGTGATTAGGAACTGTGCACCACCACCTCTCCAAGCCCTGATGATTAAAATCCTTCCATTATCAGGACTCGAAGCAGCTAACCCTGTGTCAACGCCGGACACCATCACGGTGCCGCAACCACTTAGCAAACGGGGAGCGAAAGTTCCAATGCAGAGCAATAATTTGGGTACCAAAAACTGACATTTTTTCAGGCTGAAAATTTAACCTAAAACGATGCGAAAGGTCAAACCCACCGTGTAGCTGTGTAGCGGCTCCTTAGGCCCGTTCAGAAGGTTAGAAGTACTAACTCCACTAACAAGGAGAGTGTCAGACACGTATTATAGGATTTACTTGTTTCAAGCAGAGTCACTCCTAACACCAAAAAATAACTCCTGTAAATGTTTTTAGTAGATATCCCGTATTTTATGGAAAAAATATTTTCTCCAAATTACAGTTTCCACTCAAGAAAAAAGATTTTTCTCCAATTACGATTTCCGCTCTAGTGCCTGTAATGCATGCAGCATCTGCAGTCAGTGATGTTTGTCAACGCAATCGGCGAGGTGGTCGTAAGTAATGTAACAAAGAAATCAGAAGATATATATTTTCCATTTGAATTATTACCTGAAAACTATTAGTGATATTTCAGATCAACGTGTGGTTTAGAAACAATTTTTGGTACCGTAAGTGTTTTTACAACTTATTATAAACCTTTTTACTACTTTATTATTTTCTGGTTACTGCATAGTACAGATAATCAGTCAGTTGTTAAGGACCATTTAAAAAGTGGTTGTCTTTGTTACTTTAATATAAGATTTATTGCAGAATCGTACATCTTTTTCGGTACGTCACGTATTTAATTTGTATGACAGAATTATATATTACTTTATCGCAAATATAATAATGATATTCCTGGCGGGGAGAAAACCCAGTGAAATACGCGAAAACGCTTGTCCGATTCGGAACTGCAGGTCCTCTTTAATTGGCAGGTTTCATTGGGCTGACCCGACGGAGTAGAATCTCTGTCACCAGGTCAGTGAAGCGAGACGGAATCGTTATAATTATTATGCAAGATAACCAAACATAGTCGCTCGAAGTATGTATTAAGGAGGTAAGTTATTCATATCTTTCACCTTTAATTAATTAAAGAAGTACTAAAAAATGTAATGAATAGCTAATTTTATTCAGAAATCAGTTCTGAATTTGGAAGTTTATACCCAGCGTGATGGGTGAGTGGTAGGTCTCGCATTCTGTCCAGCCATCCTGACTTCGTTTGTCCGTAGTTTCCCGAAATCACTCCAGGCAAAATCAGGATGGCCCAATTACTTCCCATCCCTTTCCACAGTCCTATCCCGCCTCTAATGACCCCGTCGTTGACGAGGCATGGAGCCATAAGCAAAAAAAAAGGGAAGTTAAAGAAATTTTTACCTCATCCACTCTGCAAATTCTCTTCTAATCAAAAAGTTTCTTGCAATGCACTGTCTACAGCACAAACGTTCTAGCTTCTCATTAGGGAGGACGCGGGTTTGAATCCTCTTCTGGTCATCCAGACTTTGATTTTTCATGATTTCCCGAAATCACTCCAGGTGAATGTCGCGTTTGTTCCTTCGAAAAGACATGGTTGGATTCCTTTCCATTTACTTGACCCCCCCCCCCTCATCCTCTTCTGGCACTGATGTCACTGATGTCAACAAGCCGTAAAGCCCGAAGCAAAAAGCTAAGGGCATTATTAGTTGAGAAAAACTCTCAGGACGAAACATTTATATCGTGGGTACTTTTCTTTCAGTCTGACTACTTTACGCCTCATTCTGGCGATGAAAGATTTCTCCTAGTTTCTTAACCCTGCGAGACTACACCAAACACATATTTGCACACTTCGATATCATAACATACAAATTCGCCATCCTCGTCATTATTAGTTATTAGAATATATCCTAAACGTAGGCACTATGGTGGCGTGAGAAGCTCTCTTGCTCTACCGTGGATGTCGTTGGCAATGAAAAACCACAAAATGCAAAAATTTACGGAAGTTTTGTGTTAACTATTCTAACAATAAAAATGTAAGATTCTTACAATATTCTGCATGTTTTAATCGTTAGATCATAGAATAATATATGGGATAGTATATGGCAGAGGCTGCGACATTGTTGATTTAAATGACGCTTTGTAAGTACCGCCGTGTTGCTTTGTTATTGAATGGTACTTTAACTTCTGTCAAAATGTACCGTGGTCTTCTTGAAAAGACGTCGTGAATGCAGATATAGATTTCCTCAGAAGTGCGATTCTCGCTTCTCTGAAATATGGTAAAGTGGCTCAAAGTTAATTTTCTGGAACTCCAGTAATATAATGCCTATTTCTGAATCACAAGCGATCTGATGGCTCAGTGGCTGAGGCGTCTGACTGCAGGTCGAAAGGTATCCGGTTCGAAACCCTGTCTCAGCGGGGATTATCAAACGCCATTAACCCGACTTTCATCTATGGCATAGCTTTCTGTGCAATGTGAAGTACCACAGAACGCTTCCGTGGTTCAGATTCCACGTTAAACTGTAGGTCCCATTTACCCGGTAGGATTACCGGGTTGGGTTGGGTAAGGAGGAGATGAACTACCCCTGATACCAGACTTCGAGAGAATCAAACCACCCTTTGGATTGAGGACCATGCTTAGCATTTTCTAGCTTATAAATTGAATGAAGCTTGGCGGAACGTTGTTTTCGCCAAGTAACGCAGTAATAACTGAGAACGTGATCTGAGGCTGCATCCCTTTACAAGCAGATTTTTTTTTGCTTGCTACCGTTGAAGGTATTACTAATGTTACGATAACACTAATAATGAGGTACGAATAATGAAAATAATGTATCAACAAAGTCTTTTCTGGCGTATTGCTGAGATGTAATCTTTACGGGTTCTCCGCCGGATAGTGTTGGAGAAGGACGAGCTTTCGGCGGCTAGTTATGCTGCCATCTTGAGGTCTGGTGTTGCCACTGTGACAGCCAGAGCTGCACTGGTTGTCACAGTGGCAACATCAGACCTCAAGATGGCGTCAGAGCACGCCGCCGAAAGCTCGCCCTTCTACAACACTATCCAGTGGAGAACCCGTGAAGATTACATTACTCTGAAATACATTTTTTTTAACTGTGACGGTCGCTTTTCTGTTTTACTCTGTGAAAACAGCAGTTCATAAAAATATAGTATATGTATATAAGTATTCCTACACAACTGAACAAAGGGAAAACATTTTAAGCACGTAAAAAGTGATAATTTATAGATCGGGCGTCGTCAGACCCATTTCAAATTCAAGTCTATGAGCCAGACAATTAGACTGCATCCGAAATAAAAATTCCTAGGCTTATTTGTACTGATGTTGGAGTGATCATGGTGATCACAGTGAATAATGGGACAAATCTTCATCATCAACATTACAAAGACCGAGTTCGGCGTGTGAAGAGGACGCGGGTTCAAATCCTCGTCCGGACCGCCAGATTTCTATTTCTCATGGTTCCAGAAATCACTCCAGCCCAATGCGTGGATAGTTCCTTCAGAGGGGCATGGACGAATCCCTTGTCTCAAATTCTCTCCCGATGTCGACGGAGCGTAACGCAGTAAAAAAAAAAAAAAAAAGGTCAAAGCACAGACAGGGTTTAAAACGATTGCCTCCGCTAATCCACGTTCTTAATTCCGCTGTTAGTCTGCCGACAGATGTTTATAAGCTTGTCAAGAAATGGAGTTTCATTTCGTAGCCACGAATAGTATGAATTTCATGCCGAAAACATTTGTACGAAACATGTATCATTCATATTTAAATAAAAGATTGCTAAAGTTCCAGTTCTTACTAAGCAAAAATCGCTAAATTCCGTAACTAAGTAGTCAACGCGTCTAAAATCTACCAACGTTGAATCAGTAAAATATTCTTCTGCTTAGGGCTTTACGCCTAATCGACGTGGTTAGAGGGGATGTGGGGCAAGGAATGGGAAGGAATGCCTCCATGGCATTTTGAAGGAATTATCCCTGCATTCACCTGGAGCGATATCGGGTGTCCATGGAAAACCGAAATCCGGATGGCTGGACGGTGGTTCGAACCCGACTTCTCTGGCTTAGAACCACGCTCGGTAAAAGCTGTGAGTCCGATGTTGACGCAGCACATCCGGAACTACGCTCTAATTTCATGCCGACTCTCTCACTACTACTGGCGTGTACCTTTCACTAAGTTTAATCTACAGGAAGGAATTGACTGATAACAGCGGAGTGTACCCACTTGGCGGGAAAATTATTTCATAAAAATCAAAACAAAAAAAAGTTAGGAATGCAGCGAAACACTTCCTCATATAAGTATTTGCGTCACAGTGACAGGAAGAAGAAATCAAGGAAATAAGATTCCGTACTGATGCTGATATAGATTCAATAGCTATTACTCACGACTTCGTATGCGTGGACTTAGAATTTCATTGCTAGAATTGGATGTAGAAAGCTGCAAGTTACGTAAGAGGGGTCCCAAAAAACACTATTCTACCATTACAATGAAAGTATGATTTACACCTGCGAGGCATGTCAAAAAGAAGACAAAATATAATGATGCCAGAAACTTTTAGGTAGACACAAAATAATAGTATGGTGCAGTGCATATCAACATCTGTACTAAATAATAAGTTTTGTCTGTAAACGAAATTTATTAATAGATCACAAAGTAGCTGAGTGCAAAAGAAGCACAGCCTGAGCAACAGATGTAAAATTACTGACTTACACACGCATCCATCCGTCACTATTCAATAAGTTATAAAAATTTCTTGACAAAAACTGTTATCCATCCAGAAAAAAAGTATCTTGTGTCCTTCCTAAACATACAAAGTATTTCTTTATCAAATTTTATCAAAATCGGTATAGCCATATTTAGTAGTCAAAGCGTAACAGACAGACTTAGACTTACTTTCCCATTTATAATATTTCTAGCGTAGATCATACACAAACTAAAAGCGACCAAAAACAGTAAAGGCTGTTGGCATTGTTGGCCAGGAGATTCCGAAGGGAGTTTCGGCCGCCTACGATTAGCCAATCATTCCATCTCCCCAATTCGTGGGACCAACAGTATAACGTGGAATCCGGACAATGGAACGTCTAAGCTTGGCTCATGTGACCAAAAACAACTCTCAAAAACCCCTGACCCAAACGGGATTTGAACCTACGCCCAGACGCAGAATATTCGAATTTTCGAAAGTAAGCGCACTAGCCACAGCAGCCTGCTCTGTAGCGTGGCTTTACAGAGACGTGCACACCCTATACGTCTGTCTGACGCTGTTCAGTTAATTTTCAAAATTCCATAAAAAATATATTATTTATTCAGAAAAAATTACCGTATGTACTGTCCGATGACATATAGTATTTCCTACTCAAATTTCAGGAAGATCGGTTAAGACGTTTACCCGTTAAAACGTAACAGACAGAGTTACTTTCGCATTTATAATATTATAGATTCTCCTAACGAGCCGTTAGGGATATGAATAGATGTGGTAAGAGCGTCTATTGTCGACACGTTAAGAATTTATTTTTACATTTTAGAAGCTTCACACCATTCTTTTTAAAAACTATGCATTCTAAAGTCATTTTCTACATAGTGAATATTTCTAGTCTATTATATATAACAGTTGCAGATAAATTATAATAACAAATAATCTACATATTTCTAATAAACCTCTGTATTTGTTCCTATAATCAGCACTTTGAAAATGTGCTCCTAAATTCGAAATATTTTGTTCCGGCAGTCGAAAACCCTTTCCACGACCCTAAAATAGCATCAGCGTGAGAGGGTGAGAAACTTACAAGATTTTACGAAGGGAAATCGACAGGAAAGTTAACAGAAAGGGCCTGACCCAAGTGGAAGCAATTCCAGGTTCAGATAGGGTTGCATGGGTCTCACATGTGGTGATCCCCTTAGAACCTTTACACTAATAAATCTCTTTATAAATACATTCAAAAAAGTAAAAATAAAAGATAAAAAAAAGCGCCTTGGATTTTCCTTTGCAATATCTGCCTGTTTTACATGAAGTAATTAGCAAGTGATGGATTTCATTATTGCCTACGACATAATATACGTAATTACGGGCTCCTAAATATGACATCGAATCTACGGAAGACCGATACCTTGTGTCATTTTTGGTTTCTAGCGTCGCACCGTATCGTATGAAAAACTTATCGTTTTAGAGGCACTAAGGTCCGTTCAGTTTATGATTAAAGCTCAATTTTTAGTAAGGAACATAAATTCGACACCCCTTTCGATTTAAGGAGCACACAGGAATTTGGGTACCTGAATTCGACACAGAGATTATTCGTAATAGAACTATTCCTCTAGTATAAAATACGAAAGTATTCGCTTATTTATTTCAGCGTGATCGCATATAATATTCTCGTTCAGTAGAAAGTAAAGCAGACTTGCATTAAGTGATAGTTAAAGTACTTCCCGAACTAACGATACTGCTGACAAGCACACGCTCTGCAGAAACTGTTCATCATCGACAGATGAGACCATCATGGAACATGAGGACCGTTCAGATTGACGAGTAAACCCGACGGTGTTGCTGGTTTATGCACGGTTTTCCTTAATTTCTAAAGTGACACGGTTTCATGTCGACTAAGGTGTACTAGCGACAATATGCGTGCTTACCTTAGTATTGTTTAGTTTAGGTGCAAAGTAGCCTATGCCATCCACAGTTTTGTGTGAATTGCAGGGTAGAGATGTTAAATTATGGCTTCTTGTTAAATGTTTAGTTCTGAAATATGCGATTTTGTTCCATTACGTTAATGTCGACTTCCTATTAGTTACTGTTCGTATGCACAGCCGTGCATTTGAATGAATCTGAAACATTTGCTGTCTGGGTGGTAGTTTTGGAACTTAATGAATCTTAAAAATCGTAAAATCAGCGATAGCTGTACCGGAATGCTATAAAATGAGGATGGAATGACGCAGCTGTTGTGCTACTAATGCAATTTCGATTACGAAATAATAACCAGGTTTTATACTAGCTAATCTGTTATGCTCTTTGTTTTTGAAATAAAAGAAACTTCGAATAGCTGAAAATATTCTTTGCACGAAACGGAATCATAGCATACTGGGCTTAAAAGTAACGAATGGCACCAACTAAATCGTCTTTAAATCAGTGTTCCTATAATACTAGAAGATATTCTTGCCCAAATGTCTACTGAAAATGAATGCAGCGGTATAATGCTACAACTTTGATATATCTTCTTACCGGTGGGTGAGCGGTTAGCGCTCTGGCCTCGCATTCGGGAGGACGGCTGTTCGAATCCCCGTCCGGGCATCCAGATTTGGGTTTTCCACGGTTTCCCCAAATCACTCCAGGCGAATGCCGGGATGCTTCCTTCAGAAGTACATGGCCGAATTCCTTCCCGTGTTTTGTCCCCAGTCCCATCCTGCCTCTAATGACCTCAACGTCGACGAGGCGTAAAGCCAAAAGTAAAAAAAAAAAAAAAAATCATATCTTCCAGCTTTTGGAGTCATTTTTAACATCCCAGTACTATAAAAATCGGCTTTGTTAGTGTTCTTTAGAATTTTTGGTATTGTAAATGTCTGAATCAACGGCGGTCTAAAATGTTTTCGGCCTAAAACCACACATTAGTCAACGAATGTGTCTACATTGATGTGATAAATTTATAGAACGTAAGAAATTTGTTTTTATTTGTAGGAGTGGATGATTACCAAATTTTCTTGATAGTTTATAATTTTTCAATAGCATTTCATTCACTCTAGGATTTATGTTTTATCAGAATATTTCCATGCAGTGGCTATGTTTTGGCTCTCTACTCAAATAATGTTTGGTGTGAACACCTGTTCTATTTAGGCTCTAAAACTGAAAAGAAAATTCATGTGAACACCTAGCCAAAGGCTCTTTCCCGCAATGATGAACGGTGCACCATATGCGCACTTATATCCCTACACACTTAATTTTGCATTACACGATTTTTTTTACATTAGTCTTCAACTTTCAGTTAAATTGATCTTCACATCCTCAATATTTTATTCGAGTATCCGATTCTCTTACCTGCAAATGAATACTTTCACACTCCTTTATCTCCAAAATTAAGTGCATTGTCATCCCTTCCCTTGCACATGACTGTTCGCCTTTTCTTTATATCCTCGATAACTTCTTTCCCACCCCTATCCGTAATCGTCCGAAACCGTTTCCTTCCCTCAGTTTCCTAAAGTAGAAACCAAAACGTTTAGAGGAATTGTTCAGTGTTCCCACTTCAGCCGTAACACTCTTCATTAATTCATCTTTATCTTCCTTCTTTGCTGCTGTTAATTCCTAGTATAATTGTTTCAGACGATCCCTTTGCCTCTCTGATTCGTTACTCCGCTGTGTTTCTCGTTACCAATCTCTCAAGCCTTTCCAACTCACTATTTTATGATGGAGGTTCTGTATTTTTCTTTATTTTTTGTTTCGGCATAAACATTTCTGCTCTTATTATTATTAACCCTTTGAATGTTCCCATTACATCTCCTATGTGCTTCTGTCCTCAATCAAAATACTGAACAGTTTCCTGAAATATCTCTTCAAAGCCAGAATCCATGCTTTGTGATGATTATCTCCACCTTCAATAATTGCATAGTGGGTTGCTTCACCCTCGAATATACATTTTATCTGCTTCGTGTTCGGTTATTCCTTCTATAATCTGAGAACCCGCGTACTTATAATTAGCTTTTATTATGGCGATATTGCCTTGCCCATTGTTCATTGTTCTGCCAATTCAGTACAGCCTCCCTCCAACGGTGATATCGTTGCAGGTCTTAACTTCTTTGTTTTATTAACCCTATTTTCTTCCCAATTCATAAGCGGTACACTGGAATCCCCACCATTTATAAACCTATGTCCTCCTCTGAGCTGTGAATGAATATTTTGTTTCTCTTCCTGTGCCTTATTCTTCCACCTCGGAAAGGAGCCAGCCCGAGAACCATATATCAGGTAACCAACGTGTGTCATCTATGAATACCAGAGAACTGTAATAGCCCTTGCTAACAAATGGAAGTACCCCTCCACCAAATCCCACTCTTCCTCTGCAGTGCTCTATAACCTTTGTGTTTTCAATGGATTCCACAAATCACTCCATGTTAATGCCTGTATGATTCCTTCGAAAAATCATGACCAAATTCCTCCCCATTCCTTGCCCTCAGTCCTTCCTTGACTCTAATGACCTTGACGTAGACGAGGCGAAAAGTCATAAGCAAACACATCTGGGTGAAATTGTGGCATTTCAGGATCCGCATAAATTTCACCTGGATATGTAGTGCCTATTTCATTGCCTTCCTCAAGTTAATAATGGCGTTACATATTTCAAACACCTAAAAACCTTCTGAGGTTTCGTTTAATTTCATTAACACAGAAACAGCTGATGGATGACAGCCTGAGGATATACTAGCTGCACTAGTATCTTCGTCCACGCGGAATCTGACATTTGTGCTGTTAATAAACAATCAACGAAATATTGGTGGGATACATTAAGCCAGAGGAGCAGCCCTGCCTGTATTTTGGATCTACTCTTTCTGAATTTGTATTGCAAGCAGCGCTATATCACTCTTGAAATTACCACTAATTGGAAAAGCTTTTTTGTTTATCGATAACCCACAGGCACCTTCACATGGCTTCTCTGCAAGCAATATTTGAAGTGATGTTACCTGGCGTGTGTAAAGAATAGATTTCTTTATTTGCGAGTATATATAAACTATGATATAAAAACCTGTATAGAATCGCAAAATTTAATACAACACTCGTGGTATACATTTCGACTGCCAGAAAGCTCCGAATCTTTATATATAAAATTCATTGTGCATGAGTAAACCCCATCATCCATGATGAGCCACTGTACCTATTGATTCTATAGCTTTCTCGCAGTCGAAATGCTTACGGGACTCCAGAGCCACCTATCGGAATGATTTATATACAAAAACCTTGCGCGCCACGTCACTAACATTTCTTGTGAATAGGGCCTGAATCGGTCCAGTGGTTTGGCAGTGGTGATGAGGTTTACGCACGTTTAGAATAAGTGTTTCAGATTGTGGTGAGATGACGTGCATGTAGGCCTAGCAGCGCTTTCTTCTGTGTGGCCAGACAGGTCGATGCTACATCGCGCTCAGTCGGTGCAGAGCCGTGCAACCAAGTGGAATCGTTCAAACAAGTGCCAGTATGCCTCGCCGGCGTCAAAGATCGCAATATCAGCATCAGAGTCAGTTCGAACGTGATTGGTCTGTACTGATGCCATGCATGCCGACTTCCACTAATCAGAAACTATCAACGTATCAGACTGCAATGGGCACCTGAACTCCAACACTGGCGTGCTGAGTGCTAAAATGTAGCTTTTTCGGACGATTCCAGATCAACTCGTCCTATATTGATGGTTTCGTAAGTGTTATACGCTACCAAGGTGAACTCAATCTGGCAGAGTGCATTGTTAAGTGGCATTGCGAAAAAATGCCAAATATTATTGTTTGAGGCGCCACTGGATATAACCTGCGATTTCCCCTCCTATATACTGAACAGCATCATGGAGGTTTTATAGCACAAGGCACTGCCCCACCTGCAGGCAACTCAACATATTCCAGGAGGAAACTGCCCGGCCACATGTGGCGAGAGATGCGCAAGCTTTTTTCGAATAACGACGCGTACCACTGCTTCCTTAGCCTGCACAATCGCGTGACATGTCGCCCGTCAAACATGTCTGGAAATAGTCGGTCGGAAACTTGTTATTTCTTATTCTCCTGCAACCATTGTCGATAATTTGCCTAAAAGCCGCGTGGTGGTGTGTTCCCCAGTAGCATAGCCGGCTCTGATTGCAACCTGTAGCAGCTTACCTCTGTGCTGAATTCTCACAATCAAATTGCATGTAATGTTCTGTAATTCTAACCATGGTGTCCTTAATCTGTGGAATAAAGTTAATTGTAATCACATATCTCCACCTTGGTGTTACAACAAACATGAAATATCCAGTACACGACAGGCACATGAAAGAAACTACTTGAAGTGAGAGGCTGGGATAGAGTTTCGCAAGAAGCAGTCACAACGCAAATCACTAGTTACATTTACCACAGCGTGCGGCGAAAGGCACCGCATGGGCTATTGTGAGATACGGCGTTGTTATCAGAGAAGAACAGAGAACACGCCTCCTGGGGGTTCACTGACACCAGCATGAAAATAATGAACGCTTCGAAAAGGACACTCAATCTGACGAGTCGTACCATGTATATTCCAGGTTCTAGTGAGAAAGTGAATCAGTGGATCTGCCATATAAAGCGGATGTTAAACAGAATGGTGTTGGCAATGCTACCTACTCGTTGATTACACTGATTCAGGTAGTCATGCCAGTATAAGCAACCACTGGTTAAGTATAGTGGTTCATTTTCTGCGAGATGGGTACTTCCAGCTATATGTTATGCGATAGCAATATGGTATAGTAAGAACATTTCATCGACGTTTCCTTTTTTCCGATGCTAATAATAATAATAATAATAATAATAATTTCCTGTGGTATTTTTTTATAACGTGGTTGACAGAATTTCTTAGTGGCTACGCAATCCGCCTCTCTCGTAGCCGCTTACCCTCACCCGGTAAACCCAGCGGGTGTAGGAGAGCGGCAGTTTAACGTGGAATCGGACCCACGGTAGCGTTTTGACATACAAAAAGGAAGCTTTACCAGAGGTGACGGTCGGGTTAAGGGCCTTTGAAGATTAAAATTGAGACCAGGATTAAGACCGAGGACCTCATGGTATCAGTCAGACGCCTTAACCACTCAGCCACCAGATCGATTTTACTGAGATGACACTTAAGTGTTCTGATATGAATACTCTTTAACATGTTTTGGATAGGACGGAAATACTGTAGCCTGCTGTCCTGGACCTGATTCCAGTCTCCAGTAATTGAAGTACGTCATAGTTTCACAACTTTCGATTAATACATACATTGACGTGCTGAGGCTATTTTTAAGGCTAAAGTAGTCTGAACACCTGATAAGTTGGCAGCGCAATTTCGACTCCATGTCGTGATATAGAGGATGTACTCATGTGCGTGAGACAAAAGTTTTGTTCTTCAAGCATTAATAATAGCAGAGGTTGCAGCCTGGACTATAATGTCAACTGAAAATACAGGCAACGAGGATTTTGATATTTATTTCTAAGCTCTTTTTTCACATGCATCATGCTCTGACGTCATTACCTCATTCAGGTGAATGTAGTTCCACGTTCATCGCAATATTTGTAGCTTGGAATAGAAAGATACCTGAAAATATGCGGTACAGCATAGCGCACGAGTGTAACTAGTATTTTTAACCTTCGTTTCTAGAATGTGCACTATTTTTCTGAGCCGTTAGGTTGTTGGATACTCTTTGTTGTGAAATTTAAACTGGCGTTGTTTCCCTTACATTCACTGGCGATGGAAGTGTATTTACGTGTTTTTTGTTTTGTGTAGATGACTGTGAAATGTGTAGCTTCAGAATGGTGTCTTGTTTGCGTTGTGAGTGAATGAGAGATGGAAGAGGGTGACATCCGGTGCCAGTCTATTCAAGCCTACTTCTACTAAGGTCACGTGGTTTGCTGCCAGGCTGAACGTACCGATCCGAAGAGCGAATCACCATCAACAGTGTCGTATCTCCTTACGATCGAGTCAAATTTACAGAGAACTTGGCCGTATGATCCCACTTATCACTATGAAGTTGACCCAAATTTTGCCTGGATTCATGCACTGATTCGCTCGGGTTGAGTGTCATAATGCCATTGCATCCTCCCCTGAGGCAAGCTGACCCACAAGTTTGTAAATGGTTGACGTCCGAGCTGGTCCCATGCATTTTCTAGCGTGGACATATCTGGGAATCTTGCTGGCCACGGTATTACCTCAACATAACGCAGACAGTTCGTAGAGTGACGTGCCGGGTGTGGACGAGAATTTTCCTGTTGAAAACTTCCACAGCGTTACCGTCACATAAGAAGTAACATGAAACGCAGGTTGTCCATGACTCACCGTTGTGCCGTCAGAGTTCTCTCAATCACTTCCAGCCGTAACCTGAAGTCATACCCGTGACGCCAGCTGAACCTCTACAAAACTTTGGAAGAAAGGGACCACGCCGCCCGTCCCCACCATACTCGCCGACGATGGTCATCCGAGGTAGGGCAGAACCGCCATTCATCACTGAACACAATGCGACGCCATTCGTGCTTCCCGATCACGGCACCAGCCGACATGTAGCCGTTTTTGTTGTGGTGTTAACGGAAGACTACGTCTGGGACGGTAATTCCCTAGTCTGGTTCCTGCTAGTCTCCGACCACAGAATGTTGCGGGGAGTCTATTAATTGTTCTAGGATGACAAGCAC
Source organism: Vandiemenella viatica (assembly GCA_031002005.1). Classification (NCBI taxonomy): domain Eukaryota; kingdom Metazoa; phylum Arthropoda; class Insecta; order Orthoptera; family Morabidae; genus Vandiemenella; species Vandiemenella viatica. Next base: position 324,092,870 of record CM061921.1, on the reverse strand, counting down.
AGATCTTAGGAGGTTTCGATGTGAGTGGTGATCGTCCCTCGTGGGCCACTGTCACAATCGAATAGCCAACAAATCTGGATATTGCACGATTCTACCTGCCGGACAAAAGACACCCACATTGTTCCCCGTTTCGAACTCATAGCCTATCATGCCAGGCAACAAAACTAAACACAAGCACCACTAATGCACTCTTTTAGCTGTTCTACATGTCAAAGAATTACATACCCGCCGATGGTGTACATGTGTACGAAGTTACGCTGACATGCGACCATGTCTTCTGGGTGTTTAAATTTTTTTGTCGGGAAGTGTTGATAAGTATCTCCCCTCGTTGGCTTAGTTGATGGCGTCCGGCTTCTTATACGGTGATAGCTGGTTCTAGTCCTGGTCACGAAAGAAATTTTCTTCATCAGGACTTGGCGGCAGGATAGGAGAGATAGTGGTTCAGATTGTACACAAAAGGTTTGGGGACAATGTTTATGGTGATTTCTCCATCGGATTGGGACTTTAAACGATGTCTCCTTCGGAAGAGTAGTCTTGGATGGGTAGGCATTAGGATTCAACACCCTCCCTTCCTTGCAATCATTTGGGAGAATGCTGGAACAGTCCCCACTCACCGCCTCATTAACTACAAGTTTCACGAACAAACGTACACTAACCTACAGAACACAAGTCACAGGATTTGCAGGTGGATGGTTAAACAATCATTTGACCTTAGGATAAACACTCCATACCTAACAAATCTGATCCCATCCCCATTCTCCACCCCTTTCTATTCCCCCCTTCATTTACACTAGCTACCTGTGCAAATATGTAGTTGGTGTCTATGTAGTCCACAGTGACTGTAAGGAGCTAATATATACAGGGTGTCCAGTAATGAAAACATGAACCTGCAACCGCAGATAGGTCACATCATGTCCTGCTATATGACAAAAATTTATCTTAGAAAAGTCTCACCATTTTCGAGATATTGATTTTTTTCTCGAAACAAGTGACTTTGTTCAATTTATTCCATGCCATGTCTACAAATTAAGACTTTTTGAACCCTGTTTTTTTAAAAAAAAAAAAATACTCAAGGATGTTCAAATCATCTAAAAAATGTTATTTTTTTTCTTAAAACATTAAAAAAAGCCTTAAAAATCTTATGTAAAAAGTGTATACAAATATATTCAAACGGCTGACTTTGACAGCCTGTGGTGTAAAAAAAATGTACTAACCGGATTTAAAAAAATTCTTCGTTATTGCCAATTTTAAAATGTTATAATTGTTTAACATCCTTTTAAAATTATGTTATAATGGTAGTTCTGAAGCACGAAGGTTGGCATTTTGGACTTTATTAAAATTAAAGTTTATTGATTTGAATTTACCAGGTAAGAATTTTTTCATTGTTTGAGACATTTTGGACAATGAATTCGTAGAAATCTGTCTTGTTGTTGAAATGGCTACCTGGGTACCAGCGCGTTATCTTATCTTGTTTACTCCATTGATTGGTACCTTTTAACGTTTAGTGCTTTTTTACTACATGTTCAACATGCACAATGGTCTCTTTAGCAGATTGAACTATCATAAAACAATCAGTTTAATAGAAGTATAAAATAATTATACCATTTAAGAATTTTATAGGGGTTTTTAACGTTTCAAGAAAAAATTGTTTTAAATGAATCAAATATCTTTGAGTAAATTTAAAAAAAAGCTGGTTTCAAAAAGTCTTAATTTGCAGAAATGGCATGGAATAAACTGAGAAAGTCACATGTTTCAATAAAAAAAAATTGAAAAATCAATATCCCGAAATGGTGAGACTTTTGCTAAAACAAAATTTTGTTATATGGAAGGAAATGATGTGACCTATCTGCGGTTACAGGGTTATCCTTTCATTCCTGCATGCTCAGCATATGTACACTGTTCAATAAACAAAATTGAAACACTCACATAAAATGGTTGGATGTCAATGTATCTTCGTCTCGTACCACCATCGGCAGGTATGTAAATGATTAGAGTTGCAATTCTCTGTGACATGTAGAACCGCCACCAGGGTGCAATAGTTGCCAGACCTGTAGGGTATAGAAGGAGCGTAAACAATGTCAAATGTCGAGTGATGATTGAGAAGGACACGGAGTTGCCGCTTGCTCAAGTGAGACAGCGTTATCAGCACCTGATTTTTTTTTTTTTTTTTTTTTTTAACGCTTTACGTCTCTCAACAGCGAGGTCTTTAGAGACGGGAAAGGATGGGGGCAAGGAATGGGAAGGAATTCGGCCATGGCCTTTTGAAGGAAACATCCCGGCATATGCCTGGAGTGATTTGGGAAACCATGGAAAACCCAAATCTGGATGCCCGGACGGGGATTCGAACCGCCGTCCTCCCGAATGCGAGGCGAGAACGCTAAACGTTACACCGCCACGCTCGGTTTCAGCTCCTGATAGAGCTCGAAAGAAGCCACATTGTGGGCCTCCATTTGACCGGCTGGTCTGATCATACAATATTCAGATTTGTGAGGTATTCTGATGTGACAGTGGGACGTAGCTGGATTGCAAGGGATCGTGAGGGCAGGCATACTCGTCGTCAATGTTCCAGTCGTCCACGTCTGACTACGACAAGGGAGGACAAGTACATCGTAACCCCTTCATACAAGCGACTACCATGCGAGAACAAGTAATGGACACCCTGCAACATTTCGTTTTAGGGGGCGTCCATTAATTGTGTGAGCTGAAAATGGGATGGGGGGGGGGGGGAGTGGTTCAAAAAAATCTCACCAAATTTCATTTAAAAGGAGGGGGTCAAATCTCAGGTCCACTTTTTATTTCAGATTGCCGCCATTCAAAGAGGTCTTCAAAATTAAGTGGTCAATCTCACGTTAGGGCGAGGGGGACCCAACCAGATCTCATCAAATTTCACGGCTGCGTTTGAGTGGTGTCGTGACCGGGAAGCATGAAATGTTGATGAATGGCGTCGCATCGTATTCAGTGATGAATCGAGGCTCTGCAGTAACTCGAATGATCCTTGTCGGCTAGTAGGTGAAGAAAGGTTCCATTCTTTCAAAGTTATGGAGGGCACAGCGATGTTATTCCTGACTTCATGGTGTATGGAACCATCGGGCATGACTTGAGGTCACGTATAGTAGTGATTAAGGGAACTACGGTACTTCAGGGAATCCTGCATCCTCATGTGTTACCTCTCATGCGACAGTATAGGATTATTTGCCATTTTTCAAAAATAAATGATCGTCCACACACGGCATGTGTCTCTAAGAAGTCCTGCATTCATCTCAGAAGAAACTATTATGAACTTGAGTACAGTGGCAGTATTCCAAGCAAGGTTGATGTTTGTCGAGACAATGAGGAAAACCACTGGAAACTTGATACCGTTTTCATTACAGTTTTTTTTATTTTTTATGTAATTCGGGTACATTGGCCATATAGCCAGCTCAATTTGATTATTTTCTACTCTTCTAGTGTTTCAATTTCTCTAGTACAATGTTGAGACTAAGTATGGACACGCCAACACTACAGGACTGACACAACATTCACACACACACAACTCTAAACACCCATCCCCTCGGCCGGACTCGAACCGGCGACCTTCGGGACGTGGAGCTAGTACTTTAGACCCTACGCTACCTAGGCCGGCAGCATTACAGTTTGTAACGTCATAAGGATGTAGTAAATGGTACTTCTTTCATACATTTACAGCTTCCGAGCTACTTTTTTTAACCCGTGTGGCGCAAATAAAATACTAAATCCCACATCCATTACTTACTTTAATTGAAAATTATTCCACAGTTATCGCTGATACAGAAAAATGTTGCCGGCGTGTCTCGTAATGCCAGAGATAGCCAATTCGTTGTGACAGGAGAAAAAGAATTGGGTACTGAGCCCTCTCTAAACGAAGGTCACGAGATCGATAAACAAGTCTGCGTCCATGTGATCCATGAACAAAAAAAAATGTTGTTAAACATCGCTGTTTGGTTTTTATGAAGGTAGCTAAGTAGTTGCATCTTGTCATGGAGATTTTATTGTTCACAGTGTACTAATACTTACGGAAACGTTTTGAAGTTAATAAAACGGCCGCAAATACAAAATACTGATTTCAGTTAAACTCTATATTTCGTTTAAATACGGCAATAAAAGTAATAAAGAATAATTTTATAAATAATTCCGTCAAAAACAACTGTTTTGGTGAATTTTGTTTTTATTTGATTCCCCAGACGCGTTTAGTCCTTGTGGTGTAGGGCATTTTCAGTGGCTGTAAAGTGTTTTTTTTTTTACAGCCACTGAAGATGCCCTACACTACAAGGGCGAAACGAGTGAGGGGAATAAAATAAAAACAAAATTCACCAAAACAATTGTTTTTGAAGGAATTATTTATAAAATTATTGTTCAACAACTGCGGAAATATGGCCTGTCACCAGATAAATGAAGTAATAAAGAATTGCAATGTAGGTACACCATGGTTATAAGTCAAAGGTTACTACTTATAAGTGCATTCCAGTAACAGTAAATAAATCCTCTTCTCTAGAACTAACATTCAAACTGTTCAAAATTAATCAAGATATCGGAAATTAAGGAATATTGTCATTCAAATTACAAGTAAGCATGGAGTCTTTCTCGGCGCACAGCTGCTAAAAATTCTTCTTGGGTGTTCTACCGGATAGGATCTGCCATGCACTAAGTTTCGAGAGGTACCTTCGCTGTTTTCATCAGGTTAATTGGTAGTCTCACCATTGGGAGAGTAGCTTCCGTAGCGGACCTCATATGCGTCCTCTGGGCTAGAATTTTGAGGCAATAACACTCGATGACGTGTTGTCGTAGTAACCATTTCGCCTGATGAAGACAGTGGATGTAGCTATCGAAACGTCATGCATTGCAGAACATAGTCGGCATTACATCTGAGATGAATTTTTAGAAAATTACGAGTATTCAAATTTTACACTAACAACATATATGGAATCTATTATATAAAATTACCTTTCGTCATTTAGTCCCCATCTTTAAATTCAGCGATTGCTGAACAACAAACTTATTTGACAGATCATTACGATTTCCTTCAAATAATCCCTGTGATACGCTAATTCCGACCGTGCCATGTGGGTGAGCACTCAGAAGGATGTGGGTTCGGTCCCCTGACTTAGGTTTTCCACAGCATCCCGCTATCACTGCAGGCGAATACCGAGATATATCCTTCATAAAAGACCTGGATAGTTTCCTTCCCGTTTCTTGACCACAATCACCTCCCTAACTCTCGATTAAGGAACTGAAAAAAATCTTGAATAAAACTAAGTGAACGTCAGCCTTTTAATGATTAGTATGTTCTCGATACTACTCGATTTTTTGTTCATCTTTAATTTTAATCATATGGTAAATCTTCTACTATTTCATTCATTAATTCTCGATATAAATCATCTGTTTCCTCGTTCTAACATTTACACAACATATTTTAGAAATAAGAAGCTCTGTGGTTGTTAAATCAGTATTGTCTCAAACATTGTCATTCACAAGAGAATTTTCTGTCACTTCATTCATTAACACGCACTTTTAAAAGATAATGCGGTAACTTTGCTAAGAGTGTTATCTTTTACAGTTAACTGAAAATACGTCAATACCTGTAATTTATCATCAATCATACCCACGTTAAGCCGACCACGGTAGCGCGGCGCTAGCGAGCTGGCTTCGCGTTGCAGGGGCTGCCGGTTTAAGTCTGGCCAAGGTCATGGGTGGTTTTATTTAAGTGTTGCGTCCGTCACGTGTTGAACCTTTCATTTGTGCACAATATTAACACTACAAGATTTTATATACACAATTGAGGAACGAATGAAACAAAGTTGTTGGCTGAATGGCTATAAAGCCGAATGCCCAAAAAAAAAGTAATTGTCAGGGCGTACGCTACGATGATTGGTGTGGATTACAAACACCACATGAAGTCACAGTTGGCACATTTTCGAAATTAGGTTTGCGCTGATGCACCATTCTTTATATCTAAAATGATTAATGTTACATGTAAGTTAGAATCACGCTTGTTACTGCAGGTACCAAGGGGAATAAATCCGACGTGTAGCTTGTACGTATTACACAAAAGATAATGCCTTCTAAAAAGTTGGATATTCCGGATTCTATTGACAGAACGGATTGCAGGCAGCTGCAGACAGAAACTCATGTTGGCACCAACGATGTCTGACAAATGTATTCTGAATAATATTCTCTTTTTTTATTTGTTGTATATTTTTTTAGCTTTTGGCAAAGAAAATGAAGTTGGTGAGTATTACAATCAACAACACGACAGATTTACGCAAATGCAGCAAAGAATATGTTTTCTTTGACCACGCATAAAGCAAAAACTACTCAACCAATAAAGATGTGGTTTTCTCAGTTTGACTGCATAGGGTCTGCGGTATGTCTTACAGCCTTACATGAAAGGTAAACGGAACGGTAAATGATAGTCTGTTTATTAACTGAACAGATAAGCTCCAACGACCACTCCACATCAAGGATGCATACTCCTTTCGTAACCTGAACGGATAAGCTCAAAGATCACACAACATCAAAGGTAGATACTACACTCTTTGGATCAACAATGTTATTGACAACGTAACTTTCGTTATTTATAACACAGCACTCGTGAAGGCAACTTAAATCATTACAAAACTAAAATTAATTGCTGGCAATAGTAATGGCGTCAGTAAACCGAGCGTGGTAGGTGAGTGGAAAGGCTCTGGCCTCGCATTCGGGAGGACGTGGGTTCGAATCCCCGCTCAGCTATCCAGATTTGGGTTTTCCATGGTTACCCCAAATCACTTCAAGCGAACGCTGCGATGGTTCCTTCGAAAAGCCATTGCCGAATTCCTTCCCGTTCCTTGTTTCCAGTCCTATCCCGCCTCTAATTACGTAAAGCCGTAAAAAAAGACATGACACTACTGAAGGCATTTTAAATTTAAAAAAATTAAATTAATCGTGTCTTATACGGATAGCATTTCACAAAATTGTGTGTGTGTGGTTTTTGTTTTTTTTTCTTTCCTACTTCCGGAAGTATGAGGGGCACTTGGGGGAAGATTCCGCTATATGTTAGATCTGAATAAGAGTCTTCTGTGATGGCTTGTGGTATGATCCCTTGGCCATTGTCGGTCGAAACACTTTAAATAATCGCCGAGTGCAAGGATCGGTGAAAGAAGTGTGCAATGCAACGAGAGCTTTTAAAGTTGAGGCAGGAAGACCATCAACTGGATCACGAGCTGAGATAAAAATAAGCTGCAGAGAAGTGAAACACGTGTATCGGAGGAAATTAAAATTATCCCAGTTAGCGGAAGAAGGGTTTAAAACCAACGACTAGAACTCAAACTAAGCATTACTAATAATCGAGAACAGTTGATATTTGTAATATTTTATCCATGATGGATTGGTGGAACTTCCGCGACTGTGATGTCAAATATGGGTTGTAAAAAATACAGCAACCAGTCACAATATGATTTTGTTTATTAAACCATTACCGGTTTCGAGCTATACCTACTCATCTTCAGATGGTTTGTAAATTTACATCAATAAATGTGATTTACAGGAATTGATATTTGGATCAGAAATAGTGGCCAAGTCGGGTATTATATTTGCAGAATCCTGAACGCCTACCAGGAAGATTGGTTAGACTCTGTTGGTGGTGGAGTATTTATAGCGTTAAATGGAAACTTGGCATGCAACTTTGTAAGTATTAATTCAATTCAAACTTTAATTCGGGTCAGACTAAAAATAGATACGTGGAGGTTGTAATTGGTTCCTTCCGTCAGCCACCGCACGCAACATACAATTTGTCGAATCCTTCAGAAGTACGTAGAGTATACCATTCACGTCGATATTCCGATGACAAATTATTATTGCGGGAAATACTTCAATTTAGACTCAATTGATCGGTTAAAACTGGATGCACAAATAAAATAGCTTGTTATCAACTTCTCTGACGTGGAGCAGTAGGTAATAAATTAATTTCAGAAGTTATTTTAACAGTTAAAACAAAATGAGAAGGGCTTCATTTATTCCAGAGAGCTGCAAAGGAATGTCCTTCCTGAAGAAATGCAGTTCTCTCACTCACCGAGTCTGGTGACGGGGGGACACGGATTCGAATCCCCGTCCTGCCATCATGATTTCGGTTTCCCAAAAACACTCCAAGCGAATGCCGTGATGGTTTATTCTAAAGCCCATGGCCAAATTCCTTTCAGTTCCTTGCTCGCATCCTATCGTGGCGCTAATACCGTAAAGCCCGGCGCAAAAAAAGGAAACACTCCTGAAGGTGTGGAAGAAAAATAGCAATGCTTTACAGACTAGAGAAGCAGTTGACGATTGAATACAAAGCTGAGAGACTATTGTCTGGCAAGTTTCCTGCTCGCAGGCATTGAACAAACCAAGCATAAGAGTGAACACGGCGTTGCGAGAAGCGTTTAATGGCTTTCGTACAAACGCATTCACAAAACGCCCGGCAAAATATTTTAAAAAGTTGTCGTCGAGTATAAAAAAATTCAGCAGCAGGAACATCCAGTTCAAAATAGATAAATATATTGACAAAGTCAAAAACTTTCGATGCCGAATTACATAACTCATTTACTGCCGAAGTTAGTTTTTATATACCAGTATTTTCATTCGCAAAAAATATTGAAACGTGTCCACAGGAAAGTATGACTTCGTGTCCATGTGGTTTCCATTTCTCATAACAAGCAGGTGAAATCGAACATCTCTTATGTTATACGTCTGATACATATTTATCGAATGGTACTCACTTATCATGAATAAGCGTAGATAAAACAAATATTCAAGATAGGAAATCACATTTTTAAAAAAAATTAGGGCTTACAGTTCGAAATAATTTGAGCCCGAGAGGAGCAGGAAAGAAATAGGCCACGATCTTTTTAAGAAACCATTCCGGCTTTCTCCTGGAATGATTTAGAGAAACAAAAGAAAAAAATCTGGATGGCTTGACCAAGATTGATCTCGTGTCCTCTCACCCTTCTCGGAATGAGAAATCGTATCGGCCTCTCGATCTACAGATCGATAGATAGGTTAAACTAAACTAATATTTGTAGGGTTTATTTTATCGGTGGAAATATATATTTACGGGGTAAAATAACATCCCAAAGTTGCACGTGTCAACCGAAAATCTCGCAGTGTACAAAAATATTTGCATTGGAAAGAAACTAATTGTAAAATGTTTGTAATCATTTCTGGTAGATAGATGACGTGCGCTTCGTTTGAACTTATTGGATAACATGCATACACCAACTTTCACTTACGAGTGCGGGAGTACGGCGAAATACTTCTTCCACCAACCTATTTGAGTCGCAATGACAGGCAAGATAAGATTAGAAAAATAAGGTGCCGCACTGAAGCTTATATGAATTCTTTTTTCCCTCGTACCATTTGGATTAGGAATGCACAGCGAAGAGACTACTTTCAGTGCTGAGCACCCTCTGCCATCCACAACTTTGTGAATTGCAGAGTATATACAGTACGTAGATGTAGATCTTTTAGCAATTCGGTCCTGAAGCACGTATAGTCAACTGTTGTTGAGCTCATAGATAAAAGTAAACCACAGTTTGTTTATTCAATAGTACCTATCTGAATCAAAAAATGGCTTATTCTCTACTGAATCGACAACAATTATTGACATAATATGACAATTTTTATCATTAGCAAACGTTAGTTTCAGTGCGATATAACTTTCTCTTAAAGAACGTGAAAGTATATAGAAAGTTACATCATTTTTGAATGTACAGGCATTTTTATAAAATGACAGATGAAATACGTCGTTTTAGATGGTGAAGCCTGATGTAATTCTAAAAGTTATATAGGAAGTTTCACAAGGAAGTGTAAAAGTATCATTCAGCTTCTCGATTCTTAGTAATAATCTTAATAAACTAATTTGAGATTATTCGAATTTGATAAGGAATATGATGTCATTACAGGTTAGAGCGGTCTGGTGGTTCAGTGGTTAAGGCGTTTGTCCCCGGTTCGAACCCATGTCTCGCTGTGGGTAATCATAGACCCTGCCTTCACATCTGGCAGAGTTTGCTGAGTAATTTCAAGTAAGCCAGAACGATTCCGTGGTTCGGATTTCACGTTAAACTGTAGGTCCCTCATACCTGATAGAATTACCTGGTTAGGTTAGGGTGGCTACGACAGGATAGGATTACGCAGCCAACAGAAACTCTGTCACCAGGTCATTAAGACCTCACGGAATTATTATTTATTATTTCAGGCTGCTCGAGGAGTAACTGAAGGTTATCTTTAGGAAGCCCAAAATGATACTTACAACGAAGTAAATAATTCAGGCAGTTTTCGGCATGAATTAAGCAGTTCCATTCTTGCATGCTGTGGAATGTTTGCGGGTGACGGAACAGAATGATTTGAATTGCAGCCAACCAACAAACAACGCTGTAGAAAGACCAGCCCATTCCGATGGCTCAGTTGGTAGCGCCACCTTGACGGTGCCCGGCACCTGGTTCGACTCCTAGTAATGGAAGAAATTTTCATCATCAGCTCATCACCGACAGGGTAGAAGAGGTGATGGTGCACAAATTCATAATGTCATGTTATGCATCAAATTCCTAGGTTAAACCCCAGTCCTGTCCTCACTTCATATGGAGTGAAGGCATACGACACTGTTGATGGTAATGTTACTGTCGAATGGGGACGTTAAGCCTGGCGATCCAAAGGTGTCCTTTGGAAGAATAGGCCTAAAAGGGTCAGCAATGAGTTTCACTCTCTCCCTTCTCCCATCTTCCATTCATTCACAACACAAACAACTCACCACACTGAATATACACAAACTACAGTCAAGTTTCCAAGAAAAAAGTACCTGCCATCCTAACAGTTGAGGAGAAAAAGAAGATGGAAGAACAATTGCCAAAGTGTGCTTTAAACGAAGACTTTTGAAGAAATACAGTGAAGACATGAGGATACTACCGTTTAAGTTTTGACTGTTATGGCAATATATTGATATCACGCAGGACTGATGAGAGAAAATGGAATTTGCAATTTATTTTTCCCCAAACCGTGTTCTGACTCCAGTGTAGTGAAACAGTTCATCTACGATTAATTTTGATTCAAAAAAAAATGCGGAAAAAAGTTTCTGCATTCCACATCTCACGCAATTAGTAATAAATCGAGAGGCATAAATACTGATTCAAAACATTTGCTGCTGCACTCCGTCGTATTCAGTAGAATGATGTTGCAGACGAAACGTATTGATATGCTTTATAGACTCTCAAATCTAATATCTAAAATATAAATTTTGCTTTTCTTGACAACGCGTGGTGTTACCTGTTTCAACAAATCTAAGGTCAAATTGGTGAATTCCTTCAGGATAACATGATTAACACCTTTAAGAAACGGGTCGCCTGATGTTAAAAATTACTGATGCCAAAAAAGTTTTTCTGGATTAAATCAACATTTCAGTATTTTTCTGGTTTCCTTATGCCTCTGCTTCAGAGTAGGGCTCTATTGGATTAACGCCGAAGAAACGTTTGTGTCATCATGATAGAGAGATTCTGGGTAGGGAGAGGTAATGAATAGATTACGTGGGCACAGAAACTTTGTTCCAGTTGTAATGAATCACTAATCGTGCCCCAAATAGCTGGGTTCTAACTGTAATCAATCAGTTACGTGTTAGATTGCGAAAATTGAATCAAAGGTCAAAATGCGCTTCGATGAACTTTTATGCTTGGATAAAGAACAGTTTCTTATTGCTAAACGAATGATGAGAAGCAAGAAAAGTTAAACATTGGTTTAATAAACATGCGTGGTGCAAGAATGATACAAATTACATGAATTGCTTGGGTACCAAAATAAAGTACATCTATTTGACCAATATTACGAACACATTTGCGTAAAATGGGTATATGAGCTGAAATGCTCTAAAGAAAATATAACACTGTTGTTAGAATCTTTACGTTCTTTGGTTCAAGGATGTGTCCGAGCGTGGTGGGTGAGCGGTTAACGTTCTTCCCTCGCATTCAGGAGGTCAACAGTTCGAATCCCCGTCCGGGGATCCAGATTTGTGTTTTTCCATGGTTTCCCCAAATCACTCCAGGCGAATGGCAGGATGCTTCCTACAAAAGGCCATGTCCGTATTCCTTCCCGTTCCTTGCTCCCCGTCCTTTCCCGTCTCTAAAAATGTCGACAAGGCGTAAAGTCATAAGCAAAAAAAAAAAAAAAAAAAAAAAAAAATGGAAAGCATTAACCATATCTAATACGAGAGGCTCTCGCGGCACAGCGATAACTGTAGACCATTTTAGAGTCTGACAGAGGACGCCGCAGTTTGTTTATGCTAGCAGACCAATGTCATGCTCGGGAGAATGAAATATGATTTCAGTGTTCGCGAAATCTGGAATAACTATTCCGGAACGTTGCTGCTAATGATACGCTGTAGAGAATTGATGAGTGCGTGAGGATGTGTGTATTCCAATCGTCTTGGCGTGGTGGCCTCTTGTGGGGAGTAAAAAGAGAAATAGTTTAATTACTAATCACTACAGTCAGTGGTAGGCTGCATACCACAAACTGCCCTATCACTTTCATATGGGGTGATGTGCTGCAGACCCCGGTGAAGGATCTCGTTGAAGAGGACATCGCTGTGTGATGCATCACCACTAGTGACTCCCTCGGTCCACGCTGACATAAGAAGTCCAGATTCGGGAGGACGCGGGTTCGAATCCCCGTCCGCCCATTCAGATTTGGGTTTTCCACGGTTTCCAGAAGTCACTGCAAGCGAACGCCGGGATGATTCATTCAAAAGGCCATGGCCAAATTGCTTCAGTTCCTTGGCCCTACTGCTTTCCCGCCTCTAATGACCTCGACGTCGACGGGCTTAAGCCATAAAAAAAGAAGCCCAGTTCTCGGATCACTGAGAGGCCGATGGCTTCCAACGCATGCCCTTGTTGCCTGCGCAGTGAACTCAGTAGGTTCGTTGCTTGGTGGTGGTGGTAGGACTTTTCTTGTGTCACAGTCCAGTGTTCCCCTCCACAAATGCCATGCAACAGGAGACGCATGTGTAATAAACTGTCACACGATAGGCCACCGATTCAAACATACAGACGCGAGCACTTTCTGCTGGCCAATACGAAACGGGCGGAAATTGCATTTCCCGCTGGACCTTTACTAACAGCATCCATTTTAGCTAATGGCTTCGCGACCACGCGGGAATATGAAAATGTCAAACAAGATATTACGGCACGTGTTCTGAGTATCGAGCCATTGCCGTTGATGTATATCGTTTGGAAATGTGTCAGAGGCCAAATCAGCACAGTTATTGAAGTAGGTTTATCTTTCGAAAATGTTTTTTTGGCATTTGGAAGCTGCTTTTTTACTTTTACAATTGTAAGGGTTTGGGAGAGACTATACTAGTCTTTTCCAACCAAATGTCAACCTCTCCTTCACGTGGTGCACCCTGTTTGCACGGACAAGGCTCTGGTGACTGAAAGATTCCCCGTATAAGGAGTCACCCACTACTTGCCAACGGTCTCTGAAAAGAGGGCGGAAGAGCGGGGAGCGGTTCAGGGCACCCTCTTGCCCTTGTGGTTGGAAACGGCCCCTAAAGGCGGATGAATCAGAAATGATCAACGGCATGGGGATGCAGAAGGCAACGGGAAACCACTGCATTAAAGACCCAAAGGGTATCCCGAGGACATGTAATCCTCTCAAATTACATATATCATGATGGCTTCTTCCTGGGTAAAATATTCCGGAGGTAAAATAGTCCCCCAATCGGATCTCCGGGTGGGGACTGCTCAGGGAGGAGTCATCAGAATGGATAGAAACATTCTACGAGTCGGAGCGTGGAATGTCAGAAGTCTGAATAGGGCAGGTAGGTTAGAAAACTTAAAAAGGGAGATGGAACAACTTAAGTTAGATGTTGTTGGGATTAGTGAGATTAAATGGAAGGACGCACAAGATTTCTGGTCGGGGGAACACAGGATAATTAGCACACAAGCTGTCAATGGAGTCACTGGTGTAGGATTTGTAATGAACAAGAAAGTAGGGAAACGGGTGAGTTATTATGATCAGTTTAGTGACAGGATTATTTTGATGAGGTTAGAAACTAAGCCCGTCCCAACCACATTAGTACAAGTATATATGCCCACGTCACAGGAAGATGACGAAGAAATAGAAAAAATATACGCTGAAATCGAAGAATTAATCCAATATGTGAAAGGGGAGGAAAATTTAATAATCATGGGTGACTGGAATGCAATAGTGGGAGAAGGAAAAGAGGGGAATACTGTAGGAAGTTTTGGTCTAGGAGAAAGAAATGAGCGAGGAAGCAGGTTGCTAGAATTTTGTGAAAGATATAAGCTAGTAGTGGCGAACACACTGTTTATGAACCATGCAAGAAGAATATACACCTGGAAACGTCCTGGGGATACAGGCAGATATCAGCTAGATTATATCATGGCCAAACAGAGATTCAGGAATCAAGTTCTGGACTGTAAAGCGTACCCAGGAGCAGACAGACTCGGACCATAATTTGATAGTAATGAAGTGCAGGCTGAAATTCAAGCGAATAAGGAAGCAGCATAAGCAGAACAGACTGGAAGTGAATAAGCTGAAACAATCTAACACAAGAGAAAAATTTGCAGAAATGGTAGACTTAGGTCTAAGAAGCAACTGTGAAAGGAGCTCAACCGAGGAGGAATGGAATGCATTAAAGACCGAAATATTGAAAGCTGGCAAAGAAACATTAGGCTTTAGAGAACAAGCTGCCCGAAAACCTTGGATCACAGAAGAAATTTTGCAGCTGATCGATCAGAGGAGAAGGTACAAAAATGCTCAGGATGAATCAGGAAAAGAGCAGTACAGGCAATTTAGAAATCAAATAAATAGGAAATGCAAAATAGCTAAAGAAAAATGGCTACAAGAAAAGTGTGAAGAAGTAGAAAAGGAAATGGTTGCAGGAAAAGTAGATGTTGCATATAGAAAGATCAAACAGAATTTTGGAGAAATGAAGAAAAGAGGTATGAACATTAAAGCTGCCGATGGGAAACCTCTTTTAAGTTCAGAAGATAGAGCTAACCGATGGAAGGAATACATTGAGAAACTGTATGATGGGGACGACTTGAACAATAGTGTATTGGAAAAGGAAGGCGATGTCGACATGGATGACTTAGGAGAACCTGTTTATAGGACAGAATTTAATAAAGCTCTGAATGACTTGAAAGCAAATAAGGCAGTTGGAATTGATGAGATCCCTGCAGAACTTCTTAAATCTCTAGGAGAGGAAGGAATCGAAAGATTATTCAAGTTGATATCAAAAAGTTATGAAACAGGAGAAATTCCAACTGATTTTAATAAAAATATCATCTTCACACTTCCAAAGAAAGCACAAGCCGACAATTGTGAGAATTATCTCACAATTAGTCTAACATCACATGCTTCAAAATTACTGACCAGAATAATATATAGAAGGATGGAAAGGGTAGTTGAAGATATAGCAGGTGAAGATCAGTTTGGGTTTAGGAAAAATCGCGGTACAAGGGAAGCAATTCTGTCTTTAAGATTAATACATGAAGGGCGGATCAAGAAAAACGAAGATACTTTTATGGCATTTGTTGATTTAGAAAAAGCTTTTGATAATGTTAGGTGGGACAAGATGTTCAAACTTTTAAAGAAGTCAGGTCTAAAGTATCGAGATAGAAGAATACTCTATAAACTATATAAGAATCAAGTGGCTGTAATAAAAGTAGAGAATCACGAAAGACATGCATCAGTTAAAAAGGGTGTGAGACAAGGTTGTAGTCTATCCCCGTTAATATTCAACTTGTATGTAGAAGAAGCAATGGAGAAAGTCAAAGAAAAATTTCCATGTGGCATAAGTTTTCAGGGAGAAAAAATCAGTATGCTACGATTTGCTGATGACATTGTCTTGTTAGCAGAGAGGGCTGAGGATACTGAGAAGTTATTGAATGGCATGAACAAAATACTGAAGGAAGATTTTGTACTTAATATAAATCAAAGTAAGACAAAAGTGATGAAATGTAGCAGAAATGATACCAATACTAGCAGATTAAATATAAAAATAGGATCTGATGCAATAGGAGAAGTGAGCGAGTTCTGTTACTTGGGAAGCAAAATTACAACCGATGGACGAAGCAAGAATGATGTTAAAAGCAGAATAGCACTAGCAAAAAGAGCCTTCATGAAAAAGAGAAACCTTTTAGTTTCAAATATTGATCTAGGAATCAGAAAGAATTTCTTAAAACTCTATGTGTGGAGCACAGCACTTTACGGCAGCAAAACATGGACTTTAGGAATACCGGAAAGAAAGAAACTTGAAGCATTTGAAATGTGGTGCTACAGAAGAATGCTGAAAATTAGATGGACAGACAAAGTAAGAAATGAACGAGTTTTGGAAATGATGGGTGAGAAAAGAAGTTTATGGAAGAAGCTTACAGGAAGAAGAGACAGGCTGGTAGGTCATATTTTGAGACATGCTGGATTGGTTAATTTGTTAGTGGAGGGAACAGTCTAAGGTAAGAACTGTAGAGGAAGACAGAGATTAGAATATATGAATCAGATAATTGAGGACGTGGGTTGTAGGGGGTATGTAGAAATGAAGAGGTTAGCACAGAATAGGAAGGGTTGGAGGATTGCATCAAACCAGTCTAAAGACTGACAACAGCAAAAAAAAAAAAAAAAAAAAAATTAATTTCACGGTTATCGAAACGTATCAGCGACAATTAACAGACGATGGTACACCAACCCATATGTTCTAATGCGCCGACTACTCAGAAGGTGCATGGTGAGATGTTTTGCGTTTCGTGTGGCTACTTTCACTGCTGTTTTGTTGTGGCAACTAACATAAATACGACCAATAATAGAAAGGGGTTATAAAATTGAACTTTCTATAGTAATCAAAGAATCATCATATTAAAAACGACTTTTAAAACTTAATAGTACTTCTCCATTTATCATCAATTTTACAGCATTCTGTTCTAGCTTTTTTTTTCAGTGACCAATTATAAATTTCAGATATTACCTGTATCAGCTCAAATTGCTGCTCGTAGAGACAGTACTGGAATTCTTATAAAAGGTGGATATAACGCTAGACAACGATGTGTAGTATGGTAGAAAACAAAAACTCCGAAGCGACTTCTGTGACTAGTTTGTGTTGGAACAATCATTGATGGCGACTAGTTTGATGGATGCTGTGTACGCTGGTATGTAAAGCCTGTACAAGCCATAGCCATGTAGCCACCCAGTAATTTCATAAGCAACGTGTTTCTGTGCACGAATGGAATGATTTTGAAGGGATGAATATTGTTTACCGGTCTGGGTTGAAAGGCCGTTGCAAGGCACCTCGCGTATTAGCGATAATTCTGAGTCCTGGTGGAACGATTCAATGCGGCGTGTTTAAGTTCGTGATTAAATGTTCCTATTACTACAGGTTCAATTTCGTCTGGTCGCCAGTGGGGATTCCACAACTAATTCTAAGAATTAAAGTTATTCATAAAACTAATCACTTGAAGCAGCTCGTGATGGCAACTATACTACTAACATGGGTAGGTATTACTACCACACAAATCAAATAAGTTTGCATTCAACACACAACTTTACTATCTGTAGAAACACGAAAAATACACCGCCGAAGTATCCACCAGTTACAGTGACCCGTGTAATCGAACTTCTATCACCAAAGTTTGCAGGATTCGAACCGAGTAGGAGAAAATAGTATGTCGTGCCGCTATCACGATAATTAGAAAGTTCGGAGTACTGTCCTCGTCCGTGTACACTGAACACTCCGCATAATACTTGAAATTACAGTATACGTTAGTTGCAACGTTACAAACACTTTTAGATTATCGTTCCCGCGGTATTGTCCTCAACAGTCGGCAACTCCCGCCATTAGGTCCACACGGTATTGCAGCGTACTGTCGACTGTCGCCATATTGTTTAGACTCTGTCAAAGATATCCCCACTCACAGATACTCCTCTCGATCTGTGTTAGTTCGATGGTATCGTTACACCGTCTTCTCGCTTGAACATTTCCCAAACAGACGGACATTGAAACCTTGAACTGTGTGTAGCGATCAGCTCATAACCTTCTCAGAACTTTTTTTTTAAAAAAAAAAAAGAAGAAGAAGAAGTAAATTCGTCCCTGCTATCCTCAAACTCTCGATTTTTGAGATGAAAAAGTGGACATCAAGTGCACCCACTAATGGCCAGGAAGGTTACACATTCCATAACAACATCAGATAAGTAATCTTATGATTAGCTAGCGATTTTATAAAATTGCACTACCACACTTCTAATGATACCCGATTATTTCTGTGCGTGGTGGGAGAAACATACAATGCTTCCTCCGAATGTAGGGATGAGAGTAGACACTGGCTCTTAAGGTGGAGTACTGCTAACTAATTGAACGTTTGGCTTTCGATTGTACCAATCATCGCACTGACTTCGTCTTCAAAATCGAAAAGAAAGAAACAACGTATAACCACTAAGGATTGCAATCCCGCGGGGTTTTTGCGGGATTTGCGCCAATCCCGCGGGATCCCACGGTATTGGCGCCAACAGCTATTTTTAACGCATATTTTTAAAGTGTTAACAAATTAAATAATAAACGTCTGTTAATTAAATTAATAAATAAATTTTAAATTTAAATATTAAAAATTAACAGTTAACAATATTTTAATTGGCAAAATGACAAAAAAATTTTAGCCTGTCTTAAGCATATTTCGAGGTTTTAAATTTTTATTTTTAAATCTAAACCAATTTAAATAAATAATAAAAAATATTACGTCATATTACGTAACAGTAAATCACATCAGTTTGAAAGCATGGTATGCATAATGGCAAAGTTACCAGAGGTTTTTTTTTTAATTCTAAATAAAGGATCTATAACACCGAGAGAAAGCATTCTATGTCACAAATTGAAGTGAATATACCCTGTAAAGTGTGGACTTGGCGTAGAACAAGATCTCATAACTTTTTGTCACTGCACAAGCACCAGACATGGTATATTTTTACATGCATTATTTTTGTGGGATTCATTATTACGTCTCCTGATTTCTTGATTGATCTTATAGTTAATTCATTGCTAAGAAACTACTCGCCAAGACGTAAACTGTCAAGTACCAGTTTTACTTTAAGTGGCATAACGACTTTCTTTAAAGTGGAAATTATTATTATTTTTTTTTATGTAAGAAAGGAGACTATCTCGGCGTTTGATTGCAAAGAAGTCCTCATGGGTGTGCTCGTATCGCCGGATTGCTTTCTAAAAACACGAAATTTCACACGTGAAGAAGATAGCGGAGGCAGCCGTCAAAGTAAGGTGTTTTTACAACACAATTCGACCATACAGCCGTGAAGAGTTTTTATGCCTCTAGTCGAAATAATAACAAGGAGTTGAAAGGACACATGCTATTCACTCAAAAATAATGTATTGTGGTAATTGACCAAATCATCCCAAGAGGGATTAATCGAATGCCAGAGGGGCATATGCAAACAGGTGGCTTTCGTCAAAGAACATGTTTTTCACACCTATTCAGGCGGCGGCCAAAACAAAAATAAGTCAAAGGATATACCATTTCCTTTTGATAGCTGCTAAATAAATAGGTATGCAATCCTTAAAATTGCAATAAAATTACTTTAATATCAACTTATAATCAAATTTTCAGCCGCAAATACAAGGAGTTGCCACAATTACTTTATCTGCAAATACAGAAAATGGGAATAATGAAACCGTGAATAAAAAGTAACTGTGTAGTTTAGATGACGTGTGCGACACATAAAAAAATATAACTGTTATATAGTTTGAAAATCGTACTAACTACGCAATATAACTCAAATTATAGAAATGTATACTCAAAACAATCGTAATTTTTAATGAATACGTAAAAATGGATCTATTTACTTACGAATGACGAAGGTTTACAAAAACAAACGTTTGTTCACACGAGTCAAATGCCAACTGCAAGGGTACAGGCAAACAGTGCAATACATCGAGTGGGGCAGCGAGTCACGCAGACTGACACACATTATCACCGCATTTTGCGTATTGCAGATCCGCTTAATTTTGTGCGGCATCCTGCTTTACTGGATTGCAATCCCTAATCAGGAGGGAGAAAGTGATGAGTATCAACCATGCGGTGGCAACAACAAAACGGCTGCAGAAGACAATTGACCAACAAAATCAGTGGACATTTTCCGTAACGAACTACTTTTGTGTTTTACCATTCAACACCATCCAAGTAATGATTCGGAAATAATCTTGTGCTCTAAATCTAGCTACACAAATTGACAGCAATACACTTCTTTAAGTTTCTATAATCATGAAGGTCATCGAATTATTTCGACTTTAAAGTAGCAACAATAATAAACCGATTAATTTTCTTTCATTACAATAAAGCTTACATTTATATTAGTAATAAATAGATGACGCCGCAAATAAATATACTTAGCTAACGACCAACAACCTAGGGAGTGTGACAACTCAATCTTAAAACGTATGATTCACAAAATCCAAAAAGTGCTTTTACTAAATTGTATGAGGATTGTCAAGCAATAGCAAAATTTTGTTGATTTGATACCTTCCCTCTCCCCAGTAACCTAAATGTTTTATTCGGATTTTAAGACCAAACTTCAAGGGAGAGTACGCCATTTGAATTCAACTGTGCGAAACCTCTTTATTCGGATTTCCCTTGTCAATAATCCTTCAAGTTCAGGCAGCTTTAATTACTTCTTCCCTCTCCCGCTAACGAGTTTTTAAGTCTCAAAGCAAAAAAGAAACACCTAGTCCGACAGCATTTGGGAACAGCGATAACAATCTCCTTTGTAACTGGTATAACACGATGTTCAGCGGGCCAGTTGGTGATATTTATCTCTTCTGCCCAAACCAAAGTTTGGTACACACACAAGCTTTTGTTGTGAAAGAACGTATGACGGGCTTATTTGAGAATCGAATATTGTTTTGAGTGTGATCTCTGCATACTTGTACCGAGCGTGGTGAGTGAACGGTAACGCTCTGGCCTCGTATTCAGAAAGACGCGGGTTGGAATCCCATTTCGGGCATCCAGATTTCGGTTTTCCATGGTTTCCCAAATCACTCCAGGCGAATGCCGGGAAGGCCATGGCTGAATTGCTTCCAGTTCTTTTCCCACAGTCCTTTCCCGCCTCTAATGACCTTGACGTCGACGTCGAGGCGTAAAGCCAGAATAAAAAAAAAAAAACTGCATACTCGTCTGTTTTCTAACATGACGCAAAATACAGCATACAGCAATCTTAACCTTCTTAAATAACTTGGCCAGCAACAGTCGTCACCTAGACGCGTATTTTTTAATCACGTGCTTACAGATCGTCGATATCGAAATCATCAAAGTCCAGAGAGGAATGGCAAGAAGAAGCAGGACGGAAATCAGCCGCTCGCTCGGTAGGATTTCTGTAAACCATGAAAAACCAAAATATTTTCTGGTTATCGATCTCGCGTCTTCCGGAACATAACTGCTCAGCCACCAAACTCGATTTTGGTGATATACGAACTTACCAAACACATATAATCAATCTTGTTATTTGTATTTCGAAGCAAACTTATTTACTGGATCATCTTAGAGTTGAAACGGTAGTTATAGCTGCATAATTCACTTTTATAACATCTGACGAGTATTCCTGGTGATTGCAGATCAAGCACTGGAATTTGGCTACATCAGTTGTTCTGTCTACCATATCCTCTGAAATATCTCGTCGCTTACTTTGAAATAGATTCTTGTAATCAATGCATAGTTTGTGAACTAGTCGTGCTTGGCTAGATTGATTCATCTCGCTTTAGAACCACGGAGACTAATGGGTGAGCGGTAGCGTTTGGGTCTGGTATTTGAGAGGGTGGGGTTTGAAATCCCAGTTCAACCATCCTGATTGTGGTTTTTCATGGTTTCCTGAAAGCACTCCGAATGAATGCCGGAATAGTTACTTAAAAAGATCATGGCCAAATTTCTTCTCCTTCCTCGTCTCAGATCTGTAATGGCCTCGATTAGGTTTATAAACCGAAGGAAAGCAATGTTTTAGAATCTTCGCTTAGAGCTTATTCATCATAGCTTCTTCTTCATAACGTTTTTCTTGTTTTGCTCATGGTCTGCTTGCACTGTATAGTCTCGACAGCACTGTTAACCAGCCTATTTGTCACAGAGCCTGTCGATGTCGGTGGGAGGGGGCGATGGAGGCAATGTAAGTGTTATCGGCTGTCTGTGAGTAGAGTAATATAAGTTTTATATGGCTGGTGTAAATTTTGTTTATACATATGTAATTTCTGAGGTGGAATCTCGATACTATCCCAACATTCGAATACTTGGTTAAGGAAAACCGCTTAAACCCCGTAATCAGAAAGACTCAACGTTGGGCCCCAGGTCTGAACTTGAACCGTTGTACCTTCCCTATTCAGTATTGCGGCATTTTAACGCGTATTGTTAAACTTGAGGAATTATTGATGACGTTATGAGTGAGTCAAATTATGCGTGTATCTGGATGAAACGCATAGTATGGGTGTCGTAATAACAAAATAGAAGCAACTGGATAATGTCTCTGAACGTCTTCTACGAACGCATTGCCCGAATTCTGGAGTAAGAGGTTACTATAAGGGATGTAAGCCACTCCATGGGAAAGTCTGGGATGCCTTCCCTAGCGTGACAGTGTTCGTAAGTGTCGATGACTGTGATAGTGTACATGGGGAGGACAAAATAATACGAACACCTGTGAAATAATGGACCACCCTTTGACTGAAGTACAGATTTAATGCGACGTGGGATAGATGCATAAAGGTCATGGGCAATATTTAAAGGTATATTAAGCCATTCCTCCTGTAGAACGGTCTCTAATTCCTGATAGGCTAGATGGAGGAGGAAATCGGGAACGAAGTTTGGACTCCAAATATTCCCATAAATGTTCAATAATATTCAAGTCCGGAGACTGAGGGGGCCAGGCAAGATGTTCAACTTCATCGTCATGCTCTTCGAACCATGCTTGAACACACCTAGCAGTGTGGATAGCGGCGTTGTCGTCTTGAAAAACCAGTCGCTCTCCAGGGAATACAGTCTGGATAAAACGATGGACATGATCCCCTAGAATGCTTAGATAGTGATTGGATTTGAATCTATCATGCAGAATAACGATTGCTTGTGCTTTCGGGATACTATGCGCTTCGAGACCCGTCTATCCCTATCAGTTAGCTTTGACTTTCAGTCACTGTTGTGCTTTGAAGACGCCGTCTTACCGTACTCCTTGCAAACCCCAGAAGGTTTGATGTTTCCGTAACCGATGCTGAACTCCGACAATCATTCCTCTTTGGAATTCTGACAGGTCTGACATTTCAACTTATCACAGACAGTTCGATAGACGCATGCAACGCAGGTGACTGCTGTTGAGAGACTGATACCTTCCTCTTCACGTTCACTAGGTGGCAGACTTCTGTTGCAGGTGGCGCGGCTGTACTGCAGGTATGAAATACGTCATACTTTTCACAGGTGTTCGTATTATTTTGTCCCCCATCTGTATGTGTTCAGTGTAGAGTGTTAGTTGTGTTGAGTTGAAAGAAGGGCAAGGATGAAGCCTGGTTCGAGCCCATTCAGGCCTACTGTTCCGAAAGACACCAGCTTAACATCCGACGAATCACGATCAACAGTGTTGATGACCGCACTAGTTACGCAGTGCGAAGATGTTTGGGATTTAACTCAGGACTCTGGCGCACAATCTGGTGGCTAGGAATTGTGCACTACCATCTCTCCTACCCTGCAGATTAAACTTTCCTCAACACCAGGACTCGAACTAGCTAACAACTTCTCAGTGCCGGACATCACATCTAAGCTAACAAGGTGGGTTCTGTGAACTTACATTACGTCACTTAAACGACAAATTTTTCATGTTGGTTTAACTTATTTGATACGATTCGATGTATTGGTGCCAAAAAAAAAAAAAAAAAAAAAAAAAAAAAAAGATAAAAAGGTCCCTACGAAACTTTTCAGACACGGATAAGTGAAAGGTAACCGATGTGAATCGAATGCACCACTAGGTAGCACCGTTCCTTGTAAGTAAATTGGTAGCACGTATTTCCCCTTCCCACCCACACATTCCAACAACACAAAGGAAAACAATACGTTACGCGTTGGCTGCCAGTTGCGACATTGGGTCTCGAATGGGAATACTTCTACGATTCTAAAAGTGGGTTAAACGAAGCTAAAAGTCTTGAGCGTTTGCAAAGGCCTTTGGGGACACTGCGCCTTCAGTCACTACTTTTTACCGGTGGTTTAAATAGTTTAAGAGACCGGACAACGCTGAAGGTTGAGGAGTGGTCGTCCACCCACAATGGGCACGAATTTCTTTACGTCAAAAAGATTTCACACCGTCGGGTGCCTCACAACCTTACAGTTGCACAGAAACGCTCACGCGTTGAATTGGGTGGAGAAATGCTGGCTACGGTTTACAGGGGAGACTTCAGACGGACTTATCAGGTGGTCAGTGCTTATGAGACATGTATTCAACATTTAGACAAGGATTTTTTTTTTTTGCTTGGCTTTACGCCTCATCGAGAGCGAGGTCATTAGAGGCGGAGTGGGATTTGGTCAAGGAACGGGAAGGAATTCGGCCATGGTCTTTTTGAAGGAAGCATCCCGGCATTCGCCTGGAGTGATTTAGGGAATCCATGCCAGGACGGGGACAAGGAGACTAAACCTGAGTTTGCAGTGTATATCTATTATGACGACAACGTTCCAACGAAAGTGAAGCACTCCCATAGTGCCGACAACAAAATGAAGGCCACTTTCTTCTGTGAAAGTGGTTATGTGGTGACTTTTCCTTAGGAGGAGCAAAGGACTGCCACCGTTTTCCAGCAGCTTCGAGAACTGCGGCCAAAGACAGGGTTGAGAGGAATTCACGAGCGAACAGCCAAAATCACCATCCAGTTCCTGGAGTCCCCAGAGGTGAATTTGGTGACCCATCCTCCTTACAGTCGCGATTTATCTCTATATTTTTTTGCTATTTCCAGTGGTAAAAAAGCGTATGCATCGGAAACGGTTTTCAAGCCTGAAAGAAGCAGTTGTTATCTGCGAATGAGATATTTCAACTGTTGAAGAAAACGAATGGTAGGAGTGCATTGAAATGTGGTTTCTGCGAATAGGAAGGTGAATACAGTGTGGAAGCGACTACTCTGAAAAAATTCAGGCGACAGAGTGATTTTATATAAATTAGTTTAGCCGCATTTCAAAACTGATCCTCTTTAGTGATACACCGTAGTGCTCTGAACACCTTTAATATTCAGTCATGGAATATATGTACTGATAAACATCCTTTATATCACATAAAATACAAGACAGAAGATGTTTGGTGCGTATTTATAATATGTGTTTTCAACTTTAAATCTGACACTTCCGAAACTGACATTTTATGCAGTACTGCAAGTATCACTAAACTCTCAAGCTTTGCGAGCAATATGTCATTCTCAGTGACGTTTAAAAGTAAAATGCAGCTTAGTTATATCAGAGTTGAGATATAAGAAAGAGAGAAATCTCCACTGTAAAAATATATTTAATCGATTAGACTGGGTATAGTTATAAAATTAGTTCTGAACATGTGTCCGATACTTAAAATCATTTAGACACTTTAATACTAATTCCCACGTGATTCCAAAATAACTGGACTGTTGCACCTAACTCCATTTCACCTTTACCATTTTTAGTCCTGATTACCGAGTGTGGTGAGTGAGTGGTAACTCTCAGGCATGGCACTAGGGAGGGCGCGGGTTCAAATCCCCGTCTGGCTATTTAGATTTCGGGTTTTCATGGTTTCCCGAAATCACTACAGTAGAAAATTGGGATGGTTCCTTCAAAAGGACATCGTAGAACTTCTTCCCGTTCCTTGCTCCCATCCTTCACGGCTCTAATGTCCTCGACGTCGACAAACCGTAAAGTCAAACAAAAACAAAAACAGTTTTCTCGATTGTTATATGGGGTTCAAACCCGAGAATAGGGTAAGCCAGTTAAATTAAATAGTCTGCAGATTGTTCCAATTTCGATTGTTATCTTAGGTAACAACTAACCAACCTAATTCACTTCTTTGTTTTCGAACCCAACTATCATTTTGGCCCGCATTTTAGCTCCTTCTGCGATTAGACATCTGACGGGTACAGCCATTCGATCAATACTAGCGCAACATCAGAGCCGCGGAATGGGACAATGTTACACTATTTATTTTTTTGGTTAGTGAGCTGAAGGAGTAACCTATCATGGAGTGTAATACGGCTGGACCTTAAAACCGCGATAGCCATAGCAACGTCAGCATAATATGGTTTATCACTCTTAAACAGCAGTGTATTCATAAATTAGAGATGATAACATTTATCTCTTCCTCTTGCTGTCAAAAGGATTGGTATATCGCATCTTTATTGTAATAAATCGAAAAAAGGATACACTTTGTGTTTACTGAAGATGGATGAATACCATCATGTAAGGTCACCTGAAGGATCTTACTCGTGTCCGTCTCACTGGTAAGGAAAGTTCCATCATAAATTCATATATGGTAGAAGATTTCTGCATTAGAAACGAATCAGCGGAATATTTAATTACTTTTTAAATTCATCTCATACCGCCATATAGTACAATATAATGTTTATATTTAGCTGAATATATTCATGGTCAAATAATCGTGAAGCATCTTACAAGTCTCCTGACCATTACAAATCAATGAACCAGGAGAAGTAGCATGAGTTAGGGAACTTGTACAACCGCTCAAAAATCGTGTACTTGATGAGAAACAGGAACTACGAGTGGGTTTGGATGATTAGGTTCGGTGGTCTGGAGAAATGCTGGAATTCATCCTTCAGGAATGACGAAAGCTCGGCAGACAGAAAAAGAGGTGAACTAAAGGATTCCGTCAGGCCTTATTATTGGGGAGGGAAACAAGTTGCGGAAAGGAGCAGTTGATAGACCTATTAGTAGTCATTGAAGCTGCGCTTAACCCTCTGGGTCTCATCGCATGAAGAAGATGCACCTACATCCTGATTAGATTAGGAACCTTCACTTTAACCCACAGTTTGGAGAGTTTTGATGGATTATTCTTAAAACTAATAACTGATTAAGAATTACTAACAATACTACTTCATTAGATATGTTATTAACTGTTAGAAATATAAACAATAAGTGGCTACATACATTTCATACAAAATTTGCAAAGATCCATACATCATATCTGTTTTTATGTGTTTTTACATTATGTTTATTTATTAAGAACAAACTTGTGCTACCTTTTGCGTTTCGGCCATCAAAGACCACGTGGACACTGGCCACCTGTTTGCGCAGGTGGCCAGTGTGAATCATGTGGGGGGGAGGAGCGGGGAGAAACTGAGTTCCTGCGCAAAGTTTATCCGGGCCTGTTAGGCTCGACGTAACTGATCTATTAGAGAAAAGTCTTGTTTTGTCATCTGTCAACGAAATGTGTAACTTAGTGTGATAATGATTTTTTTTTGTTGCGAAATGTGTTGTTTTATGAGGTGGAGAATGGAGACCGTCCCAGCATTCGCCTAGATGATTGCTGGAAACCACCTAAACAGAGCAATCAGAACCACCGGTACACCGCGGACCGCAGCCGGGCTCGTTGTGCCTCGCATTGGCGGGTATTACTTTATCTTTAGTTTACAGAACAAGTGTTTTGTTGATTGTAGGTAAAAAGAGTTTTGAAGCAGGAAGTCTTCCAGTTCGGCCTTAAAATTGTCAAGATTTCGTAATTTACTTTTAATTTTTCATGAGAGGACATTGAATATTATTTAATTGCCGACCACTCGCGTTCTATGCATGTTATTCTCATTAATTGAATCTGCATTGACTGTAATCTCCTGAAGACGATAATTGTGAGTTTTTTAAACGTACCTATAAAGAAACTGAGCCTACTTATTAGTTTGATTTTATACGTAACTACCTAGACTCTTTTTTTAATTAGTTTAATAAATTAAATTTTTATTCAGTGCCAACAATTGTGATAATGGTGAGTAATTTTCAGTGAACTATCGATTTTTTAAAAAGTGTTTGTGAGAGTAAGTCATGAAATATTCCTTACATGAATGAACAACTGCAAGCATGGTTAATAACTCTGATAATGTTGATATCATAATTTCTCAGTGTGTAGTAGAAGACTTCATTAAATTTAGTTACTTTTTTGCCGATTTCTTTACAGTTGATGGAGACAATTTCAGTTGAAAATTATTTCAAGATTCCTTTTCGGCTTCCTAGTAACTGCCAGTAAGTATCTGTTTAATGCATAAGGCACATAAATTTCAGGAGATGATAAGCTCCTGTCTTATTATTTGTTGTATTGATCCACCTGTTTATGGTGAAGCGTTGGACATGCTTCTGTCAGTACTTTGCAATAAGTATTCAAGTGATCTTTGAAAAAATTACCATATACCTTACTTAGCCCATTGACTTAACTACTTCCATAGCACTAAAAACCCGCAGCTATATGATTATCTGCAATTAGCTCCCCTCTCTTCTATTGCTCATCTTTATTGAACAGGTATTACATTTCAATCTTCCCAGGCTTGACCTGCTAGCACACTTTAGTTCCATAGTGTTACTTTATTCCAATACTTACACACGTGCTCAGGTATCCAGATGCCTCTACTGTTTAGGGTGCGAAATTAAATCTTTTTATTGATTTGAGCATAAGTTATTCCACAAGGCAAAAGTAACCCAATGTTACGCTAACGTGGACGTTTTAAGAAAGTGTAAACCTTTATTAAGTGCGTATGTAACTGTCAAATATTAAAAGATATTAATCATCATGTAAATTGATTGCTACACAGATACTGCTATATAGTTAGTAAACTATGTTCTGTTTTATAAGATATTTTTGAGATAAGACAATTTTGAATGGTAAAACAGTGTTTACACTGCAGAATATTACAACCAATGAAATCCATTATATCACAGAAAAGCCACATCACAATAGCGAAATATTTTGGAAAAGTTTGACCTGGGATTTCCAAAATGCGTATCACTTTATTTTGATTTGGTTTTGAATTCCAGGCGTTTCGTATATTGCAAGACTTAGCCATTCGGACATCACGACTGGTTAATGTAGGATTCTAAAAACTAAAAAATTACCAATATTTCTTTCTAACTGGCATATATATTTTCCAAATTATTTTTAGTAAAGGAGAAGAGCAACCGAGACACCTGTAGTGAAAGCTACGAGATTTGGCACATTTTAATTATAAAGCATGAGGGTGGGTTCTATTTCCATAAAAACTGTTAGAATATCCTTTAGCAAAGAGGACTGAGTAATTTTATGATAATAATAAAAACGTCCGTGGTTTCTTCTGTAACATTCGTTTCTGTTGTTGATAGGTTTTTGATATTGATGTAATGAAGTGAAGATACGCTCATAATATCCCAAAAAAAGGTTTCTCCCTCAAGTTCTTCGCTTAAACGTTCAATCATGGTTAGAGACGGGCAAAACATTTATAGTATTTAATCATTACTTCAACTGCAACAGTGCAACTTTGTTTTCCGATCAATATTTCAATCTTTCTTTCTTTCTTTCTTTCTTTCTTTCTTCTTTTTTTTTTTTTTTTTTTTTTTTTGCGACGAATCTGTTAAAATCAGTTCTCCAGTTTCATATACAATGCGTCCCATAAACAGAGGTGCAAACCTTATCAGGATAAATCGTATCCTAAAACATTTCGTTAAAAATAAAATAAAAAGAACAAGTTGTTGTGTAATTTTTGTGATAAAAAGCCCATTCAATAATATTTTTGAGTGCTGGGACGTTCAATTTGAGTTGTTAATAACCAGAAATACAACACCCAAAAGTCACTTAAAACATTCGGCACTTGCTTAGTCTATACCAGTGATTCTCAAACTTTTTATCTCCACGCGTTACGTAAATCTTGTCGTGACCCCCTACGATAAACTGGCGAACCTCCCAGGGGTTCGCGTACCCCACTTTGAGAAACACTGGTCTATACATAATGAACGTTTTATAGTGAATTTGGATGTAAAAATGATCACAGAAAGTATACAGAATTTTTCATAATTGCATCCAGGCATGTCTTGGACGGTGCGCTAACTGCAGGAATCGTTAACAAGCCTGGTGTGTGAGCGACATCGCTTGGGCTTGGTATTCGGGATTACGCGGGTTCAAATCCCTCCCCGGCCATCCAGATATCGGGTTTTCATGTTTTCGAGAAATCGCCCCAGGCGAATGATAGGATGGTTCCTTCGAAAGGTCGTGGTGGAATTTCTTTCCATTTTTTGCACTCAATCCTTTCCTGCTTCTAATGATTTTGACATTGACGAGGCGTTAAAAAAATTAAAAAAGAGTGTCATTCTACAATTTTAGTGTCGTTATATATTGCATAGTTAACGGTTCACGAAAGAGTCGTGCTTCAGTCGCGTCAAGAAAATGTCTTATACCGAATAATACCATTTCCAGATTTTTGTCATCTTAACACATTTTTTTTTCAAATAACGCATGCAGTGGCGATGCGCCATGAGCACATTGCACTCCCCATAGTTTCGAAGTAATCTCCAACAATGAACTGACCGACTTCTTTTTTAGCAATATCTACCTGTTCAAAATGATCCAGAATAATCATTTACGATTTGCGGGGACTGCATCAATTATATGACTACTTCCTCAGCTAGAATTTCTAATGCATTCTGAGCAGCCTAAGTAATTCTGTTAAGATCGGTCCCGGTAGCATTGCGTTAGCTTAATTGGTTTAATCCAATTGCAAGAGTCGAAGGAAACCACCAGGGACTGGCTGAATGGACACCAGGGCCGAATAAACACGCAAAAAAGGCTTAATTTCTTTGTACACAATTTATAAAAAGGGCGATACCTTAAAGATATATCACTTCCTTCAGCGTTTCCAAAGATATTTGCAAAAATGCTGCACTAGTGGATGTAGGCACATCTACAAATTAATTAACCGGTCAGTAAAGTTCAGTTTGGGTTTAAGCAAGGTGTTTTAGCAGAGTCTGATGCTTTTGCATTTATAGACAGAATATTACAAGCAACGCATAAAAATTAAATTCCCTACGAATCTTCTGTGATATAACTGCGGCTTTTGATTGTGTTGATCATAATATTCTTTTAGGCAAGTTACAACACTATAGTATTGGTGGTAAACTAGGACTGTGGTTTCAATGGTATCTAGAAAATACAGTAGAAGGCAATGCGTGTCTATGAATGCTGTAAATTCAGATGTTGTTATAAGCTAGGAATGATGAACAGTTAAACATGATGTTATTCAGGGGTCAATTCTTGGTCCTCTACTGTTCATAATATGTATAAATAATCTTCCAGATATAGTAAAAATATGGTTCTCTTCGCTTATGACAACAGCATATCTTGAAACACCGATCAGTAGAAAATATTGAAAACATTGCAAATGATTGTCTACGTCGAGTCAGTCTGCTCTATCCCCACTCCGCTGCCCTTACCCCTACATGCGAAGGGCAAACTCGCCACACGCTTTCCTGTACACAGCGGTCAGCTCGGAGTGGTAAGAAAGGAGCATGTTGTAAGGGGCCGGAGGAATATGACCTTGAGTTGCCTGTTAGGTGTGAACAGGGTATAAACAAAATAAACAGGAGGTTCAGTTCGAATCAATTAATAATTTGCATAGAAAACACAATCAATGAGAACAGCGGACCGTTTTTGTCTTTCGTTTATTATTATTATTTATTATTATTATTATTTTTTGCTTAAGGCTTAACGCCTCGTGAACGTAGAGGTCATTAGAGGTGATAAAGGACTGGGGCTAGGAACGGGAAGGAATTCGGCCATGGCCTTTTGAAGGAACCGTCCCGACATTTGCCTGGAGTGATTTGGTAAAAACATGGGATTCGAACCCGCTTCCTCCGAATGTGAGGCCAGAGCGTTACCGCTCAACCACCAAGCTCGGTCCGCTTATTACAAACATCGCTCACTCTTAAAAAGATCTTCTGGAGTCATGGCCCGTCGAGCTGATTATTGTCGTGTGAGAAGTAAAGGTTCACACACACACTCATGTTTGACGATCGTTTTGCTTGTGCAGTCTCTATTTGTAATGCAAGACGGAGAGTGTGTGGGGTAAAGCTGTTGATAGAATATTGATATATCGAAATGTCGATATTATTTTCTGAAAATAATAATGAGATATCGATATTATTTTTAAAAAATATCGATATTTATGAGTGATATTTTTTAGTAAGATATATCGATATTTCGATACTGAAATCTTGGTATCGGAGTATTTTTAAAAACAGCTGCTGACAAATAATCGTACACGTACCTTTATTTTTTTTTACTAATAATTCCTTGAAGCACAGTCCACACTTCTACCATAACCTTTATATCTCACAGAAAAAAGTGCTGCATATTATATTCTTATCAATAAATTGAAAGAAGTTGATCAATAGGCAAATAAAGAAACTTATGAAAAAAAATAATTCATTATAACTTGCTTTCGAAAGGAACAGAAAAAATATAACGAATCACGTAGATTTGGGTCTGGTACTAAGACACGGAAACACCAAATTTTAGGTATTTTGACATGCTGCTGTTTCTTACCAGTACACTCAACATCGTAACATCTACGTGTTACTAAAAAACGCAATGCAGCACTAAGACTTTTATGGTGTGTTATTGCTTATTGCGTTTCTCATTCTAGTGTTTTGCCTTTTAATACGTGAATGTCACCAATGCCAGTAACTAGTAGGTTTCTTGGTTCATGCGAACATAACTAAACCAATCTTCACGTATTCGATTCCATTCATATAGTAAATTAATGTGACTAAATTCTGTTCTCTTAAATAACCAATCTTTTGGCCATTTATCTCAAATTCTGTTTTTTTCTAATCAGAACAATAGCCGCGGCAACAGCTAATTTCTGTATTTCAGCCATACTTGGATTCCGCAACTGACAGTAAAATGAAGTAGTAAATGTGAGTTTCTGTGCGCTCAGCTGAACTCCGTGAAATGTTTCGTTTTGCATTACAACTTGAGACTGTATAAACAAAACAATCGACAAGCATGAGTGAGTGTGCCAGGCTTTAAGCAATATCAAAACATGTGGTGGAAACATAGAGATGATTCATTTAATCTTAATTAAACGAGCAATTAACAGTATACAAAAACATACGGCTGTTCTGATAGTCATTTACATTTAAAAAATCTACCTTTAATGGCTGAGAGGCATAGTCTGGAGGATCGGGTTCGATTAATTTTTTCCTGAAACCATTGCAGATGGAACACAACAGTTCCCTCATATAGGCCACTGCTGATTTTCATCCCTTTCTGATGTAAAAAGTAGTAAAAAATTGACATTTCTAAGGACTCCTATCCTAGAGATAGGAAAAAGGTTTGTTATTTATTTACATTGGCACCAAATACATTGATATGGACATGGCACTTACTGATTTAAGAGAGTGCTTGAAGTTCCTATCTCGAACAGAGGATGATTACGATTCGCTGAATTTGCAGGGGGGCACTGACAACTAGCTGATGATTTACAATTTATCTACCGCTGTTACGTTTCAGATAAACATAAACATAAAGAGATCTGATTAAACTGTTGTTATAAATAGCCAGCGAAATTTCAAAAAGTACTTGGAAAATTGCATCTTAAGCGTATAATTCTGTATTTTACTCGAAGGGGTTACAATGGCATGAACTGAAAATTAGCGAGCAATTGAAGATCGAATGCAAAGAACTATTAAAACTAAATCATGTGTGTAACAGATAACTCATTACCCTTACCGGTAAACGGTAGAATAACAAGTACAGATGATATACTTATTTTTTTAAGGATATATTAATCAAAACTTATCGCTTAATTTAAAACGGTTACGAGCAAAACCGGGTAACTGAGAACAGATTAAAAAGAAAAACTTGCAATCCTATAATCCAAGTACTTCAAAACTATGAGGATAATAATGTTTGGGACAGAGTTGAAAAAGTGTCTAGGCAAAATTTGAGTCCAGGAAAGGTGTACTGAGATTATTAATTTATTCAAGAAATAACTGGTCTGGACCAACACCACATATGATGGTAATTATGTTTGGGACATAGTTGAAAAAGTTTATAGGCAAAATTCGACTTCATGAAATATGGAACTGCGATTATTCATTTAATCAACAAATAACCGGTCTGGACCAACACCACCTATGATGGTAATTATGTTTGGGACAGAGTTGAAAAAGTTTCTAGGCAAAATTCGACTTCAGGAGAGATGGAACTGCGATTATTCATTTAATCAACAAATAACCGGTCAGGACCAACACCACCTATGATGGTAATTATGTTTGGGACAGAGTTGAAAAAGTGTCTAGGCAAAATTAGAATTCAGGAAAGATGGAACTGCGATTATTCATTTAATCAACAAATAACCGGTCTGGACCAACACCACCTATGATGGTAATTATGTTTGGGACAGAGTTGAAAAAGTTTCTAGGCAAAATTCGACTTCAGGAAAGATGGAACTGCGATTATTCATTTAATCAACAAATAACCGGTCTGGACCAACACCACCTATGATGGTAATTATGTTTGGGACAGAGTTGAAAAAGTGTCTAGGCAAAATTAGAATTCAGGAAAGATGGAACTGCGATTATTCATTTAATCAACAAATAACCGGTCTGGACCAACACCACCTATGATGGTAATTATGTTTGGGACAGAGTTGAAAAAGTTTCTAGGCAAAATTCGACTTCAGGAAAGATGGAACTGCGATTATTCATTTAATCAACAAATAACCGGTCAGGACCAACACCACCTATGATGGTAATTATGTTTGGGACAGAGTTGAAAAAGTGTCTAGGCAAAATTAGAATTCAGGAAAGATGGAACTGCGATTATTCATTTAATCAACAAATAACCGGTCTGGACCAACACCACCTATGATGGTAATTATGTTTGGGACAGAGTTGAAAAAGTTTCTAGGCAAAATTCGACTTCAGGAAAGATGGAACTGCGATTATTCATTTAATCAACAAATAACCGGTCAGGACCAACACCACCTATGATGGTAATTATGTTTGGGACAGAGTTGAAAAAGTGTCTAGGCAAAATTAGAATTCAGGAAAGATGGAACTGCGATTATTCATTTAATCAACAAATAACCGGTCTGGACCAACACCACCTATGATGGTAATTATGTTTGGGACAGAGTTGAAAAAGTGTCTAGGCAAAATTCGACTTCAGGAAAGATAGAACTGCGATTATTCATTTAATCAACAAATAACCGGTCTGGACCAACATCACCTATGATGAGAACTATGTTTGGAACAGACTTGAAAAAGTGTCTAGGCTAATTTTGAATTCAGGAAAGAAGGACTCATTTCGTCAACAACTTTGTAGGTAGTGGTTTCTGGACGCATAGCAGCGAGATTATTTTAGTAATCAGTTGTCTTTGAACTTAAAGAAGAAGTTGTATGTATCATGTTCTATGATAAACAGAACAGTATTGACTGTTAACGGCTCAGTAATGTGGTTGTAGAGGTACTGTAATATTGTAAAAAAAAAATCGGTTTAAATAGCTCGTAAAAGCGATAGATACCTAATTCAAAGTTAGCGTGAAATTTTCGATTAAAGAGCAAATCTGACACTAAGTCACCAGTGTGGCTCAGTGGATCTGGGAGATACGACGGGACAGGGCAGGAGTCCAGGCGTCCGGCTTCGCGCTGCGGTTTTTAGGCGGTTTTCCTTTGCCAACATGGTGAATGGTCCCCAATCTCCACCCCATTTCTCAAATAAAAAGCGCACAGCACATAGTTATACATTTCGCTGACATAGGCAGCACCTCACTTCCTCCATTAGTACGTAGAACGACCTGGAGCATCAGCGAGGGCATGCGACCGTTCCAGATTTGAGCATGCTACTGATGAGTAAAACTCATTAAAGGTATCTGGCCCCCGAGGGTTATGAAGAAGAAGTAGCAAATCGGACACAAACGTAATACGGTAAAACAAATACTTAAGTCGAAGGTGAAGCTAAAATAAATAAAAGAAAGGAAATAATACATAATTGTGATATTAATAGTTACTAAAGTACAACACTCGTCAAAGCTCCAAAATTCGAGTGGTTGAAGTGAATTGTACCAAGAATTTGACATATGTGGATTGCGGAGAGGAGGATTTGTGACGAAGTCTTGTTGGTAGAGTATAGAACCAGAGCGCTCTAGTCGGGGAACTGGCAACCAGAAGTAGCGGCGTATACCGGTAATCGCTCAGCAGGCTTTGCATCGGTCTCTAACCTTAAGTCGACTGGGGCTCATGGCAAGCAGATGTTGATGTTAATTGATCATCACCATTGTCATTTTATTTTCAGCGTTTGGCATCTGAAACCGGGAGACCCTGAATGACAGTTCGGCTGCCTGACAGAACATCTTCCACCTCCGAAGTGCTAATAGGGAAACTAAGAGGTCACCATCTGCCTTTAAAACGTCTGATCTGCGCGCTACGTGTACATGTTTGTTTATGAAATGTGTAATTCATTATGAGATTGTGATATAACACAAAAAAAACTGGGGGTATGATGTAGTCGAAGTTACTATTTCAAGTTTATCCAAATAGCCAGGCAAACAATAAAATTGTTCACAGTTTAACATTTTGCTTAGTAATACAAGCGAAACTAGAAATCAATACTAAACTACGTATTACAATACGTGTTTCAGGGTTGTTTTACAGAAGTAAGAAGGCACAGGCTGAATGACAGTGGTATTATTGTGTCCACATCCATCAGACGAAGTTCTGCTGCCGTAACTCCCTCCCCTGCACAGGTGGTCACGCCAGGATCATGGCCACGCACGGCTTTCTCTTGCTCAGCTTTCTTGCTTAATCGATAAGTTCGACACCTCTCGCACTTCGCATTGCATCGATTCTACCGGCGTTTCGCTGGTTCGGCTTCAACTTTCTTACGATGCGCTATAACTTTTTTAATTTCAAAGCACAGTATCACAAATGTTCTAAATTTACTTCTAACAACCTGGAAATAGTGTCAAATTCACCGCCGTAGTGTATTTCATACGAAAGAAGATGGTTTTGACTGAAGTCATTCAACAGAAAGAGCAGATTTCACTAAATGAGGCCATTCGACGTTTAAAAATTCAATGCTCATCCGACGCCTAAGCGAACTTCGTAGTCTTGCTTGGCTTTTTGCTCCATCAATAAAGATGACAACAAAGACATCTGTGACATTTCTACCAGCTTTCCACTTGTTCTTCTTCAACTTTCTTACTTTGTACTTTGACATTTTCACATTTTAAGTATTACAGCTTACAGAATTTACATTTATCGATCTTGGAATGGTCTTAAATTGTCCACAGCAGTGTTACATACGAAACAATATTCTTTTGGCTCAAGTCACGCAACAAACGAGCGGCATATGTTAATTCAATGTAGCGTGCACTTATTCGAAGCTTCTTTACCTGACTGATCAGGTCCCTTTCCCGCTACGCATTGGGGACGGGAGAAATGTTAGCTAATATACAGAGTTAGCCTAAATGATTCATCGTGTTGCAAAACTCAGTGTATTGAAGAATACGACCTACAAAGACGAATGATACATAAACAGACCAAGTTTAAAAGCCCGCTTGGTGTCTGCCGTGCACGCTAGATGGCAGATGTATGGGCCCTATTTCTTCATCGAGCAAACGGTGACAGGATCCATGTACCTGGATATGTTGCTGGTGGGATTGTTTCCATAACTGATTTCTGTCTCCTCCAGTTTCATCCTACAATAGGAAAGGGCTCCACCTCACTGGAGAACAAGTGTTTGCGACTTTCTCAACAGAGAACTGTCACATCGCTGGATAGGGCGCGCTGGGCCGAGTGATGTTCCTCTGTTGTCATGACCCCCTCGGGTCACCAGATCTGACCCCTTGTGATTTCTTCTTGTGGGCTTATGTGAAGGACAAAGTTTATGTACCCCCAACGCCAACAAATATACAAGAACTACAGGAACGGATCATTGCTGCTGTGACAGACATTGATAGAAACATCCTATCGAACGTATGGTAGGGACAGGATTACTGTTTGGATGTGTGCCGGGTGACTAGGGGCGCATGCATTGAACATTTATAGTAGGTACCCGTAACTTGGTGAATTTATGTATCTTTTCATGAATCATTCATCTTTGTATCTGGTATTCTTTTCAAAACACAGTATTTTGAAACTTGTTGAATCATTTATTAACCCTATACTTTTTCTTTCAAGCTTTCTATGTCGAGCATCTACCCCATTGTCCTCCGTTTCATAGTTATTGAGTACAAACCGCTTCAAAATATATAGTTTTCAGGACACTTGTAATTCTCGTATGCTACGCGGTACCGAATGGGGAACGTATTCACGTTAAAACTACAATCAGGATGGCCGATACTTCAAGCCTGAGATCTGTATCACGGATCGTTGTCCATCCGCGTCCTAGCACGGCGTCGTTTTAACGAACATGGTCAAACTGGCGAGTACCATCATTAACGCACGTCGAAAAAAGTCGCAGTCATGTTATCGCAATCTGCACCAGAACCAAGTGTTTATTGTTGTATATATGACGGTTGGACTGGCTAGTTTCGGCGAACCTGTATTCTTCGGGGAATGAAACACGTGATGTTTAGAATATATACAAAGAGGAAAGGCCAACAAATAAATACAGCAACGGATGCATGTCGTACGTTGTACAGTATCACCCAGAAACCAATCCAATTCAATCAACTGTGTAGCTGTCACATTCTCCACAGTTCTGTGGTTGTTGTGTGTATCCCCTAATTCTCCGTATTCCTCAGATGGTTTATTGCTCTGAAGCTTAGTTTTCAGGATGCCCCATCCCTGGTTTCCTTGCTCCAATGGAAATTGACACAAGAGTTGAATTTAACCCGTCATCTGATACTGGAAATGGTCTCTGACCTTTGACCTGGATCACTTTCTGTCATTAGCATGCTGATGTAAGTTTACCATTAATTATGACGACCAATTGCGAGTACTTACCTACTTTACAGTCTAGGTTTCAACTGACTTCCTGTTATTTGGATTCAATTATTGAGTGAACCTTAAGGCATCCTGTTCTTCGTTATAAGAATTTGTGCATCATATGAAATAAGTTTTTAATATTGAACATACTTATTAAACATCAGTAATATTTTGTAATACATATATAGGTACTAAAAAAATACAATAAAGTTATTTAACTTCTTAATGAAAGTAAAGGCACTGTTTGACAAGATTTTCAAGTCAGATTTAACTTTGACAGTACACAGTTAATATGATCCACCAAATCCAGTCATGTTCATAATTTTACCTTAATTCCAACAGAGCTTTTCGGAACGGTGCCTTGAGAATAGAAATTCTTTATAACCGTATAGCACTGAACTAAGTGGCTACAAATGCTTATGAACTTACATATAAAGAAGGTATGTGTTTGGTGTGAATCTACTCATACATTTTATAAAGCAGCTTGCATTTTCTTTCCAATGAAACTAATTCCAAGGCAGTTGTAACAGTTGATAGAAAAGTTCTAACATGTTCTGCCTTGTTTCTTGAAGTAGTTGTTATTAAATTGTTTTACATGTTTTGATTAATTCTTGTTGTAGTTCTTGACTATGGTAAAGGATTGGGCACACAATAGCGTGTTTTAGCATTTACTGTTAATGGCGGATAGATTTATTCAAGCAAAATATTTTTGAGGACATCAACAACGAATCACATAGTTGCAAGTTCCGCGAAGGAGTTATTTTGAATCATTTTAAATTACAAATGTCACTCTTGAATTCTTAGTGCAGAAATTTAGACCAAATGAAAAATTAAGATTGAATTTTTTTAAGCGTATTATTTGTTTGATCGTGAAATTTCCCCACTAACTACACGTATTGTCGCTTGAGTGACTCTACATGCGTCTTTCCTCTACTTATATACTTCCCTTTTATAAAAAATTGTGGCATTAGGCTTCTCTTAGACCATACAGCCAGCTCAGTTGTGATTTCAGTTCATCCAGTGGTTGCAGTTTCTCCATTGTATGAACTGTTTTTCTAGTAATTATAGACACCACATGTACGCAAACAACACGTAACACCCATGCCCTCGGCCGAACTCGAACCGGCGACATTCGGCGCGCGGAGCTAGTACTCTAGCTCCTACGCAACCGAGGCCGGCATACTTTCTTTACCGCATGTTGTACTCTCAACGTCACCAGACGGCATTACCGAGCGTGGTGGTCTAACGGATAGCGTTCTGGCCTCGCATTCGGGAGGACGGCGGTTCGAATCCCCGTCCGGGCATCCAGATTAGATTTGGGTTTGCCATGGTTTCCCAAATCACACCAGGCAAATGCCAGGATGCT
The DNA here is from genome assembly GCA_031002005.1 of Vandiemenella viatica. NCBI lineage: Eukaryota > Metazoa > Arthropoda > Insecta > Orthoptera > Morabidae > Vandiemenella > Vandiemenella viatica. Next base: position 324,052,565 of record CM061921.1, on the reverse strand, counting down.
TCCTTAAAAATGCCATGACCGAATTCCTTCCCATTCCTTGCCCCCCCCCCCCCCCCATCCTCTGCCGTCTCTAAAGACCTCGCTGTTAAGAGACGTTAAAACAGTCAAAAAAAAAAAAAAAAAAAAACAGACGGCATTTAATCTCACGGCGGGCAGTGGTTATAATGTTTTGGCTCTTCACTGTAGTTTGTAAGGTCCCCTCTTCCTGTATTTAGGTTTAGGTATATGTAATCTGCCCGTCTTCAAGCCGTAATCTAAGCTGCAGAAGCCGGCAGATTATTTCCATTCACAGTTCAGAAACAAATAAATAATAAATATCTAGACAACGAATTCTTTGAAGTAACACTCGAAAACACTTTTATTTATATTCGCAAGGTACAAAACACACTTCTTACATTCCTATTATTCAACGACTTGCCAGATATATTTGATATTCTCATCCATACCCCCGCCATATTTTCTTTGTCTTCTGTCCAAAGATATACATTATCATAGATAACCATTGTCCATAGATATTCTGGCACTTTAATATACGTTTATCTTTATCATTTTTTCATAACAATTTAACACATTTGTATACACAACACAAGCTAGACTAATATTTAATTATCTCTTAACAAAAAATTATTCACAAAAATTAAAGTGTAAGGGACTTTGTCACCTTAAAAGTTTGGATGGAGTAATTAACACCAAGACGTGTGGAAGTATTAAGAACGCAAACACTACAGAATTCAACTGCACTGGATACGATATAGGATTACTTTGTAGCCCTAGACTGAAGCTGAATTTCAGATTAAATTCAAATTTCCCTAAAACATGTTTGCCACACTTCAGATACTTCACATGAACGAAATAAAAATCACTCCTCCTCCAAGATATCAAACTCCCAGCTACAGTGAATGGTTTTCTACAGTATCGAAAACAAACACGCAATCACTGGATCTGTTGAGTAACCAGGACAAATATTTCCGGAGATGAAATTTTAAATTTAGCGGATGCGTCGGGCAGGGATGATCCTGTTCGTTAGTATTGATTTCAACCCCACAAATAATGCACGGACGTCTCCTGTATTTTGCAGTTGGCAGACTAAACTGTCCAATCTATCAGTGCTCTTTAAAGCGCCGTACCGAGCGTGGTGGATGAGCGGTAAAGTTTTGGCCTCTCATTCGTAGGGAGGCAGGTTCGAATCCCCGACCGGCCATTCAGATTTCGGTTTTCGATGGTTTCCCGAGATCACAGCAGGCGAATGCCGATATGGTTTCTTCAGCTCCCAGGGCCGAATTCCCTCCCGTTTCTTACTCAAGGGTCGCTGTACTGGAGTCGGGATGGTACAATTAGATTAGGTGTGAACTTTTTTCCGTGCCGGCCTCGGTAGAGTAGGGGCTAGAGTACCTGCCCCGCGTGTCGAAGGTCGCCGGTTCGAGTCCGGCCGAGGGCATGGGTGTTTAAGTGTTGTGTGTCTGCGTGAATGTCCTGTCCGTCAAGTGGTGTGCATATTTAGAAGTTGCAATATATATACTGGATGACTGATTCACTGGAAGCTACCATAATCACATTGAGCTGGCTGTATGGCTTCGTTGCCGAATGCCATAAAAAAAACTTTTTCCGGGCCAAATGGAGACAGTTACTTTACAGCAATATGTTAAACAACCACGACAATAGCGACCGTTTTAGGATAAGCCAAAAATACTATTTGAAAAATAAAAGGAGATGCTCTGAGAAATGATCCAAAAGAAACAATAAATAAGGTAGTCA
>CM061921.1:323948067-324049810 GCA_031002005.1 Vandiemenella viatica | reverse complement strand
ACTCATGGCGTTCCAAGAGATCTTTGGGCCTAAAATGCTGCAGGCATCTACCACAAATGTGTGCCTCATGTTGATGGTTCGATGTTGAAGAACTAACTAACCGCGACAAGTTCTTGATCCAGCAGTAGTGAAACTTATCTTCACCCTCTGTAATCAACAACATGTTTATATGGAAACCGCGTTTGACTGCAGCATGGTGGAGGGGGCCTACAACTCTATGTTTTTTACCGTCTGGTTCCAAGCCGTAGACATTGAACGAATAATTAGGGTTTTGCCTCTCAAATTTAGAAATGTCTGACAATTTTACAGGGAAGTCTATGCCTGCAAAATCTAAATCGTACTTGGAACGTACTTTAATATAATGACTAATTTCTTGCGCGTTGTGGTGCACCTGTTCACGAAAAGCCAGGATCGTCCAATGAAAACAACGATCATCTTTGTTTTTAACATTAACAATTGCTTTCTTTGCTTGGATATCGGATGGCAGTGCTATAAATGAAGAGCCCCGAAACAGTGGTTCGTATTTAGCTACATGGATGTCGAGGGACTTAATTTGATCGAAGCATTTGTCACTATCCTGGTCCTGGAATTCACTAAATCTCTTCTTGATATCTTGAAACACATAGACTTCATACCACTCTTCCAGGAAAGCGCTTAATGTGAGTTCGCGCATCTTGGGCATAAAACAAATACGGCTGACGTTAGTGACATTGTTCTTCTGAATTTGGAAAAGGCAATCCAACCCCACCTGGCATTTTATAGCCGGTGTTGAAGGATTGTGAATAATCGCGGAAATTTGATCATTAAAAATTTTGAAACATGCTCTAATATAATTACCAGGATCTTTAAAATTTTCAGTATTTACAACAGTGATGTGAAGTAACCTATTCCCGTAAGCACTTGCCCTGATAGTTGGCTTTAAGCGCATAGCATCCGGCTTACCTGTTTTTTCCCCACCCTCATTAACGCCGGACCCGGTCGCTTGAGTGTTGGGCAGCCACTGGGAGGATGGTTCGTCTGTCGCCCAGAGAGCTTCAATCGGCGATAGAGTAGCAAGCAGTTCATCCTCCAATGGTTCTGCCCACGCGCTGGTGCTTGGCTGCGGCACGTCTGCGATGGTAGGAATGCCACACAACGCTTCCAGGTCCGGCGGCGACGTATATAAATCTGCAACAAAAAAAAATAGTCAGATTTCATGGTTAAAAGTCTAAGAGATAAAATAATTTTAAAAAAGTAGAAGAAATACCTTACCTGCCATTTTAATCATTTTAGATGGTCCTTCATCATCATCATCATCATCATCATCATTCATCCTTTTTTTTTTGGAGGGGCCCCGAGGAACCATGTTGACCTATAACAAAATAAATTTTAGTTAGACAAGGAAAAGAAACAGAGAAAAACTCAATCAAAAAAAAATCTAAACACTTACCAACAAAGATGTCCCCAGGCTGATTGGAATCATGTTCATGGCAATCTGTAGAAAAAAAAAACATCTTTTACTGCACAGCCAAAAGGTTTAAAGTAATTCAGTTAAGAAAATAATTTTTTTTTTAACTTACAATTGGCAAAATACCTCGCCAGCTCAGAGGATGCATTAACACCGCTAGCTGAAGCATTTACAGGCTCTACAACAGAAAAAAATTAAAATTTTAGATGGTTACAGAAAAAAAAATTAGTAACAAAAAAGAATATATCTATAGTACTTACCCCTTGCAAAATCATTGTCCGAAAAATTAGTTTCAGCCAGATACTCACTAGCATTCACAGGTTCTACAACAACAAAAAAATAGTCATATTTCATGGTTACAGAAAAAAAAATTAGTAATATCTACAGTACTTACCCCTTGCAAAATCATTGTCCGAAAAATTAGTTTCAGCCAGATACTCACTAGCATTCACAGGCTCTACAACAGAAAAAAAATTAAAATTTTAGTTGGTTACAGAAAAAAAAATTTAGTATCAAATAAGAATATATCTATAGTACTTACCCCTTGCAAAATCATTGTCCGAAAAATTAGTTTCAGCCAGATACTCACTAGCATTCACAGGCTCTACAACAGAAAAAAAAATAAAATTTTAGTGGTTACAGAAAAAAAATCAAACAAGAATATTATCTACAGCAAGAAATATATAGTACTACTTACCCCTTGCAAAATCATTCTCATTCAAGCATGAAGTGGAGATCACTGCGCTAGCTGACTCACTAACAGGCTCTAAAATAGAAAAAATTAATTTTTTTAGTAGCAATCAGACGCACGGGAAGTTAAAAAAAATTAAGTTAAAAAAATTAATTACAGTTAAATACATACCTCCAGCAAAAGTGTATCGCAACACCAGCTCCGGAGTTGAGACAACTCGTGGTTCTACAATAGAAAATAAATTATAGTATGAAACATGGGAATATATACTGCAAAAATATATTAATTTATTTCAGCAAACTTACCACTCGCTAATTCTTCTTCACTAAATAGTGACGACATCGCAGGTAGATCTGAAACAGAGAAGAAGAAAAAAATTAGTTTGAATAGTTCAAATTAATCCAACTAATAAAAATAATATAAGAATTTCACTTACAGTTTGTGAAGAAATTATCCACATCTGCGGCAGAGAGCACCGGCAGTTCTAGAAAAAAAAAAGAAATACTAAGTATCACTGGTATACAAACACGCATGATAATTTATTATTTAAAGTCACTTAACATTACCTGAAGCAGACTGAGAATGTTCCATGGTGGTGTAGCGACGATCTAAGCGCAACCAGCAACTGAAGGACAATGAGGCCTGGCCCATGTGGCGGTAGCTATTTATACCGGTGGGGTGTCTCAATCATGGCGCGCGCAAACAGCTTGCTTAACAGGACGCTAGCCCGCGCGGCACACATTTCGCAATGGTTAATGGATATCAAACATAGATAACTTTCTGTATGTGTGTTGAAACATTTCGCAACGGCTAATGGAGAGCAGGCCAGAGCAGTGACAAATATTTGTAGGTTTCACCGAGACCAAAATGATGCATGCCACGCCATCTACCAGTCAGTCAAAGAACTAACGGGGGCTGCCATCTAGCCGCCGATCGGTGAACTAACGGTCCAGCGCAAGCCCGCCCGGTGCTGCACCCCCAGCGGCCGGCCAAAGAACTAACGTGTGACGTCATACGACCTTGGCCGCCATTGGCTGATTCAAAAGCCCGCCGGAGGGAGGTCCCCCCCACCACTTCGTGACGTCATGGGTTTTCCCGGTTTCTGGCTTGAGTCGGCCTTCCCCTCCTACTCCACTAAAACACTTAGAACAAAAATTTATAAAATTCTAAAGCATATTAGCATTGGAACTGATGTGATAGTGAGTGAGTAGGAATGTTTACAGCAGAGTGTAGGCTCCATCATAATTGATAATTAATTTTTAAAAAGAACTACGGTGAAACCGTTTGGTACAGCAGAAATCCTCAATAGGACAGTTCCATCTCTTTCCACCCTTCTCAAAGCGGCCAAGATGGCAAAGTTGAATTCTTACCTCGGTACAGTCATTGTTGGAACATTTCAGATTGTTCTGGAACGCGACAGATGGCTGTAAATGAACCATTAACAAACGAGAAGGCATTATTCCTCGGTGGCTGCGTCAGATCCAAAAATATACTCAGGTGGGAACAGAACAATGTAATTAAATTCGTGAAACGCTGATAAGCCCGCAATATGCAGTTGAATCGGTAGCTAAATCGAGAAGCCTTTGTCCGTCCAATGTATGCACAACACTGTTACATACTTCAAAATCTTCAACGAGCTATGAATCATACTGATCAATAAGAGTTTTGAATGATCAACTTACATACTAACTCCTAACATTTACAATAGCGTGATGTGGAAGGAAAAAATCTCACATAGACAAGAATTGGAAACTAACGTTATACATGAAGTTGGTTTGATTACAGTCTAGAAAATTATGACAAAAACTCTGCGAATGTCGTGTAAGCTGCCATATCTCATGAAACGAAGTATGATCTCATATACATACATTTTGAAACTAACTCGTTAGTTTTGACGTACACGCGTTTTACTTAAACAAGGCTCTTTACATGAAAGTTATGAAACTAAGCACCCCAAAAGGTTTATGAAATGTTGTATCATTAGATGGCATCTCGAAATATGTCCAATCTACAAACTTGAGAGGCATTTTATGAAATCGTATACTTTCTAAATGTAGAGTTATTTTGTTCTTAAGATAGTTAATGTTATTAGGTCCATCAACTCATTTTTTAACTATGATGCAAAATTTCATGTTATTTGAGCAAGGAGAAATATGAGTTGAAGATACTTGGCGTCTGCCATATATTGACCATCAGAAATGATGCATTAGATTTTACGATTTCCTTGTTCTTTGAACTTCTTTTATTAACATATTTTTAAAGTTTATTTGTTTAAAAGCAACATCATGTTAAAATAAAGGCAATGAAAATAGGAGAACAGTTGTAAAATATTGCATAATGTTTTTGCTTTATTATGATTATATTTCATTCTTTTGCGGCTATTTTAAATGGGAGATGAATACAAATTGTTGAGTCTCATTGTGTCGGTAACTTAATTGAATCCACTGCTATAGTGCGTTCAATTTGAATTGGCGGATCAAGGTCACTGTGCTTCATCCTCTTACCACTACGTGGGCAGGAGTGTGTGCTTGATGACACTATCGCACGTGCAGACGACTGCAGAAGTTCTACTGTAAACCATGCAGCGGTCAAATCGAAGGGGCAGATAACGGGAGGGGACGGAAGTGAAGTGAGCTGCGTGGCGATAAGAATCTGATGTTGAACCAAAACTTTTTTTTCTTTTTAGAAAAATAAAGTATATTTGTCTTTGGAAGAGGAATATAAAAAGTATTTGAAAAAAATATTTTTTAATTTAGATTTAAAAACAATGCTCTGGGTAACTAGCCGAGTTAACGAAGTGTTATCACATGATATTTCGGCGATCACAACACTGTCGCCATCTTCTGTGATCGCCTACATATCGTATGGTAACACTTCATTAACTCGGCTAGTTACCAGAGAGCATTTCATAAATTATCAACGCCTAGAGAAACTTCGTTCATATGTATTGCCTCAAATACGTACATTTCCGTTCTATTATTTTTTGGTTTCATTTTAACGTGTTATAACTAGTATAACATCCTAAAACAAAAATCGTAAATAAATAAACATCTTATTTTTAATTAACTGACGCCCTGTTTCTCCCTTCCCGACATTTTTCGTTAATTATTCTCTTGTAGGGTAAGGGAGAAGGTACGAAACAATTATTTTTATTAATATAGTCTTCTCGGGTGACTTGCGGAGTGAGCAGGGTGTCTTCACACGATATTTCAGTGACCGGAATCACCCGAGAAGACTGTATTAATTCTCAACGCCAAGGGAAACTTCGATCTTATGGATTATTTTTATATTTGTTAACTTATTTCTGTCTTTTCGTGTTGTAATGTGTTGTGTAGTGGATCAGTAACGTCTTCCGCCTTTCTTAGAAAAAGACAATTCCAGAGTTTTTGTTTTGTTTCGTCATAACCACTAATATGTCGTTCGCAAATTAATAACGCATGAGAGCTTTCTGTTCCATGAACTGTATGGTTTACTACAAATAAAGTATTTCCGCATACTTTATGGTTAGGATAAAGTATAATGACCAAATACTTTAGTACAAAATATCATTAGGAATCTTACGACTCTGGCCAGTGCGGCAAAATTTCACATTAAATTACAATTTATTCAACAAATAATCATGCTCACAATATTATGGAAATGACTGAAAATGTGTTTGTATATTGACTCACTTACTTGTCCAATACCAGCTGATCCAACGGTAATACTCACAGTTCAGATACTGAATTTAACAGTGAATTTATTTTGATGATCTCTTCTTATCCAGTAATATGTTTCCTGCCACAGATCTTTATATTTTTGTAATTTTTTAGGTCCCTTCACTTTTTTTTCTGTTTTATTACTTGTATCAGTATAACAAACAGAATCTGAATCACTTGCCATTTTAAACAATGTAAAAGAAAAATAATTCAGTTGAAAACTCCATCCTCAAAACAACGCGGAAAAGAAGAAACCATGAATTCTCTGCTTGTCGGACACGTGATTGACATCCACCCTTCCATTCAGAAGTAACGACTCGCGGACACGAGTCGACACGAATGCCACAATACGGATGGTCCGCCCTTGTTGCCTGGCTGCCAGGCTGTGAGTACACAGATCAAAGGACAAACAATTCTTGGTAGATAGGTACGAGCGTGATAAACTAGCATAAGAGCATTCCTTTCCACGTATTGTATATTTCACTAAAAATAAAATATTATTGCATACTTTATTGGTATGAAAAAGTATAAAGTATAACGACTAAAAAAGTATGATACTTTATTATAAAGTATTGCTAGAACCCTACTTTAACCGTCAGTTCTCAGTGAAAGGACTATAAGACCTACAGATATCTATTTGCAAACAGCCGCCGAGCATGGTAGGAGAACGGTTAACGTTCTGGGCTCGCATTCGGGAGGACGCCGGTTCGAATCCCCGTCCGGGCATCCAGATTTTGGTTTTACATAGTTTCCCCAAATCACTCTAGGCGAATGCCGAGATGCTTCCTTCAAAAGGGCATGGCCGAAATCCTTCCCGTTCCTTGTACCCAGTCCCATCCCGCCTCTAATGACCTAGACGTCGACGAGGCGTAAAGCCATATATATATAAAAAATGCAAGGAACCCAATTCTTTGCAAACGTCCTCGGTTGGTCTAGACTTTTGCAGCTATGCCGATTTCTCTGCAGCCGATTGCGTCCAATAATGCTGTAAACCATTGCATTCATTGTTCATGTTCGATTTCATAAATGAGCGACGGCGAGAAAATCTTCGTTTGACATCTGAGCAATTCTTTTATTTAGTGACCCGCCAGTGTTGCTCAGTGCGCTGAGGCGCCACACACTGGATCGGGGAGGTACAACCGGACCGGGCACGAGCCCAGCACCAGCGTACAAACCGTCCTGAGTATGTTTTTTAGGCGAATTTCCGTAGCCATCAAAGTGAATGCCGGGATGATCTCCATCCAACCTCTGCATCATAAACTACACATTTCACAAACAAAAAATATACTTATCACACACATAAAATAGTTACACATTTTTAAGACTGATGGCAACACTTCACTTCCTCCATTAGAACGTTGTACGACCTGGCAGTAGGCATAAGATGCCTGGCGTCAGCAAGGGCATGTGACCCTAAAAGCAAAGCTTCAAATCCGACAGTGCCAATGATGAGTAAATCTCTAATGTTGGGAAAGTGGTGAAAGCGAAGATGAGTGTGCTCAACACAATACATGACTCTAATTACTGAGAACACTACATCTTATTGGAATCTCTCGCATAACCGTTTCGTAATCTGTCTTTTTTTTTTTTTTTTTTTTTTTTTTTAAAATCTTTCATTCCCTCTGCTGAAGGCAGGGGCGGGCCGTTGTAGAACGCGAGTTCTTTTCAGCCAGTTGGGTTACATTTTATTTTTGTATTCCTTTATTTGTTACATTTCCTTACTCTTAACTTAAAAACTAAAGACTTAATTTCTTAATTTGGGGCTGCAAGATTTTTAGTGTTTGAATGGGTCCTTTGGACTTTACGTCCTTGTTATTATTTTTGAACATTTTATTTGATCATGGTAGAAATAAGTTGTGTTAACAGCTGCAATATCTTGGTCAGGGTCAGCTGGTCTTGGCTTCTGGCCCTTTCGTCAGGGAGTGGATGGCTGGAACACCTTGCACAGCCGTTGTCTTGATCGTGGTGTTGGCATTGGATATCTTGGCGGCTTCTTTTTGACGTCGCTTCTTTCTGACTTGTTCTATCTGTCGGCCAGCGGTGTTTGTGTGCGTCGTGAGGGGCTGGCTGCCTGGGGCCTGCATGGCACTGCTGATACGGTGTACTAGCTTTCGGCACGTGGACTGTCTTGGCGCTAGGGTGAGGCAGGTTTTTAGCAGTTGTTTTCCACAGATTACGCCTTACAGGACAGCCTTCGTATGAGGCTGCGTGCGTACCGCGGCAGTTGGCACATGTTGGTTGTGCATCCCGCGGTCGGCTGCATTTCTTGACGTTGTGCTTTTCTCCGCAGCGGACACAGCGCTCCTGAGCATGGCAGTCTTTGGCAAGGTGCAGAAACTTCTGGCACCTGTAGCACTGCTGGATCCCTGCGATTTTCTTCCTTCTTTTCTTGCGTTGGTGTTGGCTTGGAGCCTCATCTGGTTTTGTGGCTGTCGATGACGCATGGGGTCGCTGGTGCACCTGCAGACGCGGTGCCTCTGGCTGTTTTTCCTGGTACAGGATCCCTGCGTCCTGCAGCAGTCTGATTGCAGCTTCTATGTCACCTCTCCGGATATACAGGGCGCCCCACTTGCTCATGTCTTGGCTGGTATATGTTTCCTGAGCAATGGTTGTTTCGGAGCTGGTAGACGGCTGCAGCTGATCACGTGGCGAAGCATGTTCACTTCTTCTTGGTGAGGTTGCAATGCTTGGTGATGTCTGCTTCTTGGCTGGTTTTTCCGGTGTTGATGGCGGAAGTGGTGAGGCTGGAGACGGCAAGGCTGAAGTTTGTAGATGGGCGAGCCTACATTTTAGGTCATCCAAATATTCCTCTTCCTGGAAGTCTGGTGCAAACACGCATGGCAGAGGAACCAGCTTTGCCCAGGCTCGTCCGTCTTCTCCATCCTCGACTTTTTCCCATACTGGGCGGGCTAGATGCGCTTGTGTGGGGTCACTAAGCGCCAGGTAGAGTTCATTGATGACACCGCAGGGGAGCATCCATCTGTAGATCTTCTTGTATACCTCTACTCGCAACTCCATCATCAGCTGATCGTCCTCGATGCGACTCCTCCAGCTACTTGGCAAGTAGTGATCGTATCGGACTTCATACTCCTTCTTGCCAGAAGAGCACCAAAAATATATAGGCCAGTACTCTCTGTCCAGTTCATTTGTGGAGAAAGACTCGAAGGAGGAGCTCTTGTAGCTGCAGTTTCTTGGTGAAGGCGTTGTGTTGCATGCTCCTGGGGCCTCTTGAAGCTCCAGCAGTGCATCCCGATGGCTCTCCTCAGCATCTGATGACGGCCCTTGGCGCCCTCCACTGGCTTGAGAAGTGACAAGGCCCGACCGCCCACTTCTCCCGCCCTGAGAGGAAGTGATGGGAGAGACACTCCATCCTGCTGCATTTGCAACCGACTCCTGGCACCCCGCTCCATGGGCGGAGCAGTCGGGAGTCGACCGGCCTCCACCACTATGTGGCAGAGACTGAGCGGTAGCGGCCGGCGCCGCGTCTGTATCTCGTGGTGCCCGCTGTGCCTCCTGGCGGCGGGCAGGTGTATTGCCCGGCGGAGATGGCCGCCGCTTCCTAACCATGGTGAGCACGACGCGATCCGAGATCTGCTGGGTGCGGGCCTGATAGAGACCCGTCCTGGATCGCCGCTGCAGCCAATGCGACGTGTTCCCCTCGGCTCCCGCTCGCTGAGTGTTGTAATCTGTCTTCCAGACAGCAGCTATCTTATGTCCTCTCAGCACAGACTCTCCCACACAACATGTCCTTACACCAACGAGTAAGGGCATCGTCCTCAGTCTAATCTCCATTGACTGTGGAAAACCCGCCGAAAATGATTCTGTTCCCACTGGCTCAGCAAGTCCGCCATAAATTGCAGGGCTATAACCTCCAGCAAATACAAAGCCTGCCCCTTGACCATCGCGGCTGCCTGACGGAAGGAAACGCCAGTCCGGTTCCTTACATGTATAATACTTCTGACTGCGTGATCGATGAGTGGTTACGATAAATAAACTTAGGGGGAGTATCGTGACATATATCTCGCTAGTGAGTGAGATCACGCGAATCAACTTAATTCACTGTCTGAATCGATTAAAAATTTAGTTTTTCCCCAGATTATTAAGGAGTTCTTTGTTTTAAAGGTCAAGCTGTTCTATTAAAGTAGATTATTCCTTACTAAAGCCCCGTAGCTCAGTCACTAGTCGACAATAGTAGACTGCAGTTGGGTTCAATCGCAGACAAAACCTTTGGAAACCCCCAGACGCTTTCAGACCACGGTCCGATGAATAGCAAGCAGGAAACTCCTTCGGGCTAAGTAGTCGGGGCATGATATTTGCCGCGCCACCTAATTATGGAGCTCTACCCCAGAGAATTCCCAGGCATTTGTACCAGTTATCAGTGAAGGTAATACCTTACATTTTACCCTCTGGTCAAATTCTTGCAAGTAGAAAATTCGAGTATATACGGAATATATATTTCACTTCTCTCGTACCAAGCGTAATGGGTGAGCTGTGAACCTCTGGCCTCGCATTCGGCATGACAAAGTTTTTTTTTCTTTTTATCCCTATCCGTACATTCAGATTTTGGTTTTCCAAAAAAACGCTCCAGGCTAATTCTGGAATGGTTCCTTGAAAAGGACATGGTCGAATTGCTTCCCGTTCCTTCCCCCAGTCCTTTCCCGCCTCAACGTCGACGAGGTGTAAATCCATAATAAAATATTCTTTTTCTCACTTTTTTGTCTCGTTATCACTATTTACGTGTATCTGATGTGTGATTGGATTTCTGAGACAGAAGTTTACAGCATCCGGCGATTTGCCCATAGTAAAGATAGAAAACATTGCCACCACGTTGACTCGTTTAGCCGTGTTGACCAGCTGTAGTCGCTTGTGCCACTTGGCTGCCATTATCCTGTTGACAAAATGCACAACGTTCGTGACTGTGGTGCCAAGCTACGCGCTGTAACACACTAAACGAAACAGATAATACGAAACGTAAACTTACTGTCTGGCCTCATGTCTGTTGTGGGTTTGTATACTAAGCAAAAACATTAATTAAAAAACCGGAATGCTGATCTCTGAATTAGTTTCGTGTCTTTGTGACTTATGGTCGCTGATAAAAATTGACGAGAACAGAACATATAGCTTCACTATGTAAACTCGTGAGATCTTAATGACCTGCAGGCAGGGTTTCTTACCAGCTGCGCAGTCCGCCCGTATTGTAGCCTCCAAGCCGAACCAGGTAGTCCTGACGGGTATAAGTAACCTACAATTTAACGTCATATCCGAACCACGGAAACGTTTTAGCATATTTCACATTACACAGCAAATGTGCCAGATGGGAAGGTCTGGTTGAGGAACTTTGAAAATCCCGGCCGAAACCGGAATTCGAATCGGGGATCTTTCGACCTCCAGCCAGAAACTTTAACGTCTCTTTTTTTTTTTAATTCAGCCGTCCATTTCTCTGTACTCCTTTGTCTTCTTTGGCTATAGTTTTTTCGCATAATCCAGGCACACAAGGAAGACCGTAGAACAAGAAAATAAGCATATTTTTTTTTATAAAAATTTACAAAACAAAATTTTCTTCCTTTTGCATGATGAAATGATCTTCATGTGCAGCAAATCACTTAGCCACCAGACTGGGCGCTTTCACTAGCTATGAAAAATTAATGTTCCCTGAAAGCGCTGATAAAGAGAGCATTCTAGATAGCATTGACGAGATGAAAGGAAGGGTGGAAGATCTTGCCTCTCTTATAATTTCACTGTATCTGTGTTTTGGTTACACCAATACATACTGTAATACAACCAGACTGTGAAAAATACATATTTTATGAATTTTTTACTTAAAAAAGGCGGGTGTATTTTATTTCTCATATCTGATTAATCTCTTAACACAGATATCAGAGGACGGAAGCAATGTCAGTAAACGAAACCAAATCTAACACGATAGATATATTTTTTTTAAACCTTTTTTGTGAAACTGGTAGGAGAACTTCCAACAATCGAGGAAACAGCAGAAACAAATTTACTTCGTGAGTGGGGATTTGATGAATTGAACTAATGAAGAAAAAGCAGAAATGAACTTTTTTTAAATCATCTGTTACTTTTGACCGCGAAAATCTGATCTCTTGATTCAGCGAATTTTTTTTATTTATTTTTTTATTTTTTTTTTTTTTTTTTGTCTATGTTTTCCGTCATTTTTTGTTATCAGTAAAAGAATGTTGATGGAGTGATTTTGGTAGCTTATTAGTTGCAGTATTAGTGACATGCACGTTTACGCTATGAAAATCCATAACACTTCATAATATATGTTAAAAGCATTGGGGAGGTGTTTAAATGTATTTGATATAACAGTTTCGGAAATTCCATTTGCCTATACATTCGCCATTCAACTTTGAACTCATGATTCTCTGTTTGCTGTGATAACCGTCAGTTATAGCTCTGACATACTGGACTCGTGTGTTACAAAGGTCCCAGACTGAAATCTGTGGCGTGACGTACCTGCATACTGGTTTACGGTGTTTTAGGCGGTTTTCCGTAATCGTCTAGGTGACTTACTACACAATTCACAAACAAAATAACTCTAAACACACAGAACATAAGTAACACTGTTCACTGTCAGATGGCGAAACTTGCGCTTCCCCGGCGGCCACTAACAGTCTCTCACGACAAGAGTTTTTTAACCGACTTCAAAAAAGGAGGAGGTTCTCGATTCGTCTGAATTTTTTTTTTTTTTTTTTTTTTGATGTATGTTCAGCGATATCTTCGCCAATTTTGATCCGATTTAAATGAAATTTTTATAGTGGATAGAGTATACCTCCAAAGTGGTCCCATATGAATTTCATTGAGAAACCACCTCTTCTACCCCTTTACACCCCTTAATATTTATACAAATCCACACTTTTTATCCGATTTTGATAAAACTTTGGAAATGTATAGTAAAAAACAAACAGAAAAATATTGTCAACTTTTGGTTTGAAAAAACCGAACCCCTCTCCCCCTGTCCACCCCTTAATTTTAGCCAATGTAGTTTATATAAAGCTAAAGTCGACACCATTTAACTGATCTCCATTAAAGTTAGCATATACATGTAATTTTTCATGGAAAAGGTTTCTGACCCAAAAAAATAAAAAAATACACCTCTCTCCCTTTACACCCCTTAATTTTTATACAAACCCACATTTTTTATCCGATTTAAATGGAAATTTGGACACGTATAGTCAAACATAAAGAGAAAAATGCTGTCAACATTTGGTTTGAAAAAACTGAACCCCTCTCACCCTATCCACCCCTTAATTTATTTAAATTATTTATACAAAACTGTAGTCGACATCATTTAACTGATCTCCATTAAAGTTGTCATATACATTTAATATTTCATGGACTAGGTTTCTAACCAAAAAAATTAAAAAAGTCACCCCATCTCCCCCTTTACGCCCCTTAATTTTATAGAAACCTATATTTCATATCTGATTTTGATTGAACATTGCCAATGTATACTTTAAAACAAACAGAAAAATCTTTTCATCATTTGGTCTGCCAAAGCTCAACCCCTCTTCCTCCTACCAACCCCCTAATTTTTGTCAATTTTTTTCTATAAAAAGCTACAGTCGCCACCGTTTGACCTATTACCATGAAAGTTGGCGCTTATATGTATTTTTTCACGAGGAAGGTTTCTGAACAAAAATAAAAAAACCACCCCCACTCCCCATTAAACCGTTTAATTTTTATACAAACCCACAGTTTTAATCCAGTTTAGGTAGAACTTATCTAACTTTTACTGTAAAACAAAGAGAAAAATAATGTCAGCTTTTGGTTTGCAAAAACTGAACTCTTTTCCCCGTTTCCGCCCCATGACGTTTGTAAATTTTCTTTTTGAAAAGGTACAGTTGACACCATTTGACCGAACTTTATGAAAGTTGGCACATATATGTATTTTTTTATGGAGAAGATTTCTGACCAAAAAAATAAAAATAACTACCCTAGCTCCCCTTTTTTATCAATTAATGTTTGTACAAACCCACATTTTAATCCGATTTCGGTGAAACTTCGCATGTGTATACTTTAAAGCAAATAGAAGCAGAAACATACTACTCACATTACTTTGACAAAAACACAAACCCTATTCCCCTTTCTACCCCTTTAATTACTGTCAATGTTCATTATACCAAGTGAGTTTTTTATCTTGAGACAACTAAATATCTCGAAAACTACAAATCCGATCAAAAAAAGTGGGTAATAAAAATTGTTCGTCTCGACGGGGGACATCCGATGATACCAAATTTGACTCCCCACCCCCACCCCCTAGGGGTGGGGGAAGGGGGAGAAAAAAAACTTAAATAGGAACCCCCATTTTTTATTGCAGATTCTGATTCCCCGGAAAAAACTACCCCTATTTGACCCCCAATTCGAGTCATTTTGGTCGATAGATGGCGCTGCATTTCTCAGAGTTTTCTCATTACTTGATGTACTTCCATTGCGTTCATAACATCTCTGATTTATTTACTTCGTTCTGTTGCACGTGTCAATGAGAATGCAGGCTATAACGTTGCAAGAAAAAATTGAAATGGTCTACATTTATGGAGAATGTCGCAAGAATATCGATAATGCTGTTGATCTTTATGCTCATCGTTTTCCAGACCAGCCTCGATCGCGCGCTTCTTTTTACCGTATTATCCAACAGTTCACTCAGGAGGGAAGTGTGCACACAAACAAACGAAAATACCATCCGTTCCATGTTTCGTTGCATCAAGAACTTCACGGCAATGATTTCGATAATCGATTGACATTTTGCCGATGGTCGCTACAGAAAATACAAGAAGAACCCCATTTCTTTGCTCGAGTACTGTTTTCGGATGAATCCACTTTTACTAACCACGGCACCATTAATCGACACAACATGCATTATTGGAGTGTGGAAAACCCGCATTGGTTACGCCAAGTTGAACATCAGCGTCCGTGGAATGTAAATGTTTGGTGTGGGATAATTGGGGACAAACTTATTGGTCCACATTTTATCCATGGACATTTCAATGGGGAGAAATATCAACAACTCTTAGAGGACGTACTGCCAACATTGCTTGAAGACGTACCCTTAGACGTGCGACAAACAATGTGGTTTCAACATGACGGTTGTCCAGCACATTTTGCTGTAAGATCGCGGGAAGTGTTAGATCGTCTGTACAATCGTCGATGGATCGGAAGAGGAGGTCCAGTGCCGTGGCCTGCAAGATCACCAGATCTCACTTCGCCTGATTTTTTTTTATGGGGATACTTGAAGAATGAAGTTTACAGTGAAGTGCCAACAACGCCTGAAAACATGATTGAACGAATTACCAACGCTTGTCAAAAAATCACGCCGGATATGCTTCTTAGTTGCGTCGAATCATTCCAAGAGCGGGTAAATAAATGCATCGATGTCGGTGGTGATATTTTCGAGCACTTGCTTTAGAATTGTTGTTAGAAACAAACACGTGAGAGGCGAGGGGACTCACCAAAAACAAGCACCCCGATGGTGAGAGGCGAGGGGACTCACCAAAAACAAGCACCCCGATGGTGAGAGGCGAGGGGACTCACCAAAAACAAGCACCCCGATGGTGAGAGGCGAGGGGACTCACCAAAAACAAGCACCCCGATGGTGAGAGGCGAGGGGACTCACCAAAAACAAGCACCCCGATGGTGAGAGGCGAGGGGACTCACCAAAAACAAGCACCCCGATGGTGAGAGGCGAGGGGACTCACCAAAAACAAGCACCCCGATGGTGAGAGGCGAGGGGACTCACCAAAAACAAGCACCCCGATGGTGAGAGGCGAGGGGACTCACCAAAAACAAGCACCCCGATGGTGAGAGGCGAGGGGACTCACCAAAAACAAGCACCCCGATGGTGAGAGGCGAGGGGACTCACCTAAATCTAGCACCCCAAAGGGAACAGAAAATTACTACGTCCACGTCGTTGTTCCTGGGTAACGCAAAAAGTAATGTTTGACTTTCGCTATCTGCTAAAGAATTTGCATCAGTGCATTTTGAAATAATGTCCATTCCCATCCCTCAAGTTTGGAGGTGGGTGGTGTTATTGAATAGTTTTTGAAAAATATCAATCACATTAACTTGTATTTTGCTGATCTGATGTGTATTTCACGAGATATCCTCATTTTTAAATGAATTTTTGCTTATTTTGATTTTTGTCGATTGCAGCGCCATCTATCGACCAAAATGACTCGAATTGGGGGTGAAATAGGGGTAGTTTTTTCCGGGGAATCAGAATCTGCAATAAAAAATGGGGGTTCCTATTTAAGTTTTTTTTCTCCCCCTTCCCCCACCCCTAGGGGGTGGGGGTGGGGAGTCAAATTTGGTATCATCGGATGTCCCCCGTCGAGACGAACAATTTTTATTACCCACTTTTTTTGATCGGATTTGTAGTTTTCGAGATATTTAGTTGTCTCAAGATAAAAAACTCACCCTGTATAAAGCTACCGTTTCTATCTGATTTTGAAGGAAGTATGCACATGTATACTTCAAAACAAACAGAAAAATACTGTCTGCATTTGGTTTAGAGAAGCCAAATCCCTCTCCCCCTTTCCACCCCTTTAATATACACAAAGCACTGTTTCTATCTGATTCTGAAGAAAATTTACACACATATATTTTTAAAAAATACATAACAATTGTGTTTAAATTAGGTTGCAGAAGCCCAAACCCTCTTCCCTTCTACCCCCACCCCTCCTAATTTTCAATTTTCTTTATAGATACCTACCGTTTTTATCAGATTTCGATGGAACACAGCAAATGTATACTTAAGAACAAAGAGAAACATTCTGTTTACAAAACCCAACTGCTCACTCCCTTACCGCATTTAATTTTTGTAAATGTTGTTTACACAAAGTTACAGTTTTTATCTGGTTTCGATGGAACTTTGTACATGTATACTTTAAAACAAAGAGAAAAATACTGTCCACACTACCGTAACAAAAACCAAACTACTGTTCACTTCCACACCCCTTAATTATTTTTTTATACATACCTAAAAAATTTGTATGATATCAATAGAAATTTACAAACGTATACCTTAAATGAATCAGAAAGGACAGTCTACATTTGGTATACAAAAGCCCAATCCCTCTTCTCCTTTACCCACATCGCTTATAATTTCCAATGTTCTTTACAAAATCCATAGTTTTAAGTAACGTCAAAATCAATTAAGCTATTTTTAAGTCACTGCAGAATATTTATAAAATGTATGTGTCCAAATGTCTCAACTTGGACCCCAAGCATTTACGTTGTGAAAACCATTTAAAAATCTATATTTTCTGTGTGATGCCGGAACGAACAGATATATTCCAGAGACAGATTTCTGTATGTGGTATGTATTAATGTCCAGATGTTACATGTTTCGGTTATCAAGCAGCAGCTTTAACAGATGTTATGATTAGATCGGAATACTGCCTGGACCAGAAACTGACATTCCTTAACATAGCATCCAATTCACCCCATTCTGAAAGTTGTTGTAAAGACAGATTATTTTAAAGCATTCGCATTAACCACTGAGCTACCAGGAAGTTCACAAAATGAGAACTGCTGCGGCATATTTAAACACAAATTAACTATAATAACACTAAAAATTTAGAAATAAAATTATTGTTTAAAAAACATAAAAACCGCCTTCAAAAAAGAGCACTGAAAATTTTAAAATAACTTTATACCTTGCTTAGAAGAAAGTAAATCAAATTGGACAATATTTTACATTACTGTTATTGAATTTTTTACATTAATTAATTATTTTTGGAGTCGGTGCCAGCCAAAGCAAGAAAAACGAAAAGATAAAAACAATAATAAATAACATTAATACATAAAAAATCATGTTACTACTTACCTACAATTAATTCTAGAAACATTTTTCAACACAACTGAAACATTTAGATTATACACCGATATTATACTAACTATAAAGTGTTTACTTCATGATGCAGCTTACCAACTAACACTATAGAGCCAGAGATATGCCTGGATGACCAACGAGGCCGAGCCACAGAAAATACACCATTAATTTGTTTCCCCAAGCTGTCTCCCGCAATAAAACTGTCTTCCTCACAACATGCTATAAAATATTTGGAATTTTTGTTCGTACTCTCGGTTCGCCTCGAACACCAAATAAAGTTCAGTAATTCGATCTGCGCGATCTGACAGCTGGCACCGACTCCAAAAATAACTAATTAATGTAAAAATTTCAATAACAGTAATGTAAAATATTGTCCAATTAGATTTACTTTCTTCTAAGCAAGGTATAAAGTTATTTTAAAATTTTCAGTGCTCTTTTTTGAAGGCGGTTTTTATGTTTTTTAAACAATAATTTTATCGTAAGTATGTAGTAAAATCGTACCATATAGAGCAGCGAGAAAATTATTGGTCTCTTATCACCATCCAGAAGAGGAAGGTGTGTATTTTACCCTTGTAAAAGAAACCATACACGTCACAACTTCCGTACCACGCTTCTAACAGTTGGCCCTCATCTGTTTCGACCGAGCATATGAGCAGGTTGTTGCCTCCACTCTTCTCTTTACCAAAAACAAATTTTTAATTTTTACTTTTTATTATTTTTGCAATTCAGTTCCTTTTACTCAATACTTCAAACTTTGATGAAGGGTATTATTATTTCAGTAAATAATAATAATACGATACACACTTATTTATTTATTTTAGAGCTCGTCGCATAGCAAATCAAAATTACAAAGTCTTCACAAAAAATTCCTTTTACTATTAATATTTTTCAACTCATCTGCTGCACATCTTTCATTCCACTCAAGCATTCAATAGGGGACCAGACAGGTATTACAAAAAAAAAAAAAAAAAAAAAAAAACTGAAATTTAGTTAGAAATAATATTTATAAATTTAGAAACATCATGCAATATTATTTTTCGTGAAATAATAATGATTTATATTTTTAAATCAATAAATGAAATCTGATATTTAGCCTACTCCTCGCCGTCAAACGAAACACAAATCACAGCACGTGACGTCATACGTAAGGAAACAAGCGATACGGTGCTGCGTTAACTTGTGTGGTTTTTTTTTTTTTAACTGTTTCTACGTTTATTTGAGTTTTTTGTCCCAGGACTCTTATAATATTTACATATAAGGGACGCGGTAACAATCTTCCAAGTAGACGTTGTTGCAGATTCTTTAAACCACTGTTATCATGAATACAGAAGTTACTAAAGCAAACAGTCAAAATCTCCAGAGAGTGAATATAATAATGGTTTGGAATTTCTTTGCCACTAAGTTGTTGTTGATGTTGGGGTTTAAGGGCGCGTCGACGGCGAGTTCATTAGCGTTTGCCACTAAGGGACCGTGCACAAACTACGTGGCTTGGTCCAGGGGGGGGGGGGAGGGGGTTTAACAGGAAGGCTACGCTGGACTACGTGGGGGGAAGGGGGATTCCAAGCCAGGCCACGTAGCTTACCTTTCATAACATTTTTCACAGTTTTTTTTAATGGCATTCGGCTACTGGGCCATACAACCAGCTCAACGTGATTTGTTGCTATCAAGTATTGACACAAGGACACTACAACATGGACAAGACATTCACAGACACAACATTAAACACCCATGCCCTCTGTCGGACTCGAACCGGCGACCTTCGGTACGCGGAGCTAGCACTCTAGCCCCTACGCTACCGAGGCCGGCTGAATTTTTCACAGTTAAAATAGGTACTGAACTCACAACAGCATGTGAATATTTATTTCCCTCAGTTAATTATCTCTGTATGTAATTCACAATAGTCTGACAAGAGAAAATGCACGCTCCCTACTTTCGATTGTAGTGCTGCAGAGATTCGAAGTGTGAAAACATTTTTGTAAGGGTGTTTGCCAGGAAACGCTATCCACCTACTGTCTTGCCGACGGCATCTCACTGCGAAAGGCCAGCCCGCGCCAAACAGCAGAGTGAATGACCGGCGAGATTAAACAACAGCACTCCACCAACAGTCAAATCACGCAATATAATGCGAAATTTTCCATTGTTTAGATCGATTTCTTTGCGGTTTGGCTGGTTTGTGACTTCAGTCTCTTACTAATCTGTACCGTGTGTGAGCGCGAGTTAAATTATGGTACACACTTTGACAATAAATATGACATCAATGTCATCCCAGGAAACAGGAATGCAATACTGGCAAGCCAGTGTTGCGTTACTGTTTCTTAGGATGACATTGATGTCAGATTGTGCAAAATAAGAGTGATAGAAGTTTTCAGCGGCGGCCAAATTTATTGTCAAAGTGTGTACATTTTAGTTTGTAACAAAAAAATATTCCTGTATGATATGTATGTGAAGAAAAAGTCCTTTAAAGGTGTCACAGTAAATTACGTTGCCAATATCCTGGAGCTTTACTACCAGCTAAAACAACGATTCGGCGTTTAGTTAAAAAATTAAATGAAACGTGTAATCAGCCGTGGCTTGTGGCGCCAGATCACCCGATTTAAACCTTTGTGACTTTTATCGTTGGGGAAAGCTTAAGGGAAAGGTGTATGAAGGAAATCCTCGCACGTTCGAAGAACTTAAAAACAAAATCTGTCACGTAATAATGTCCATGGAGAGACGTGAAATCCAGCGTGTGTCTCGAAACATGTTTAAAATGTATCAAATGCGCATTAGGCAAGGCGGGCGACGCTTCCTGCATCTTTTGTAAGATAAGTTAATGAATTATGTAATATTTATATGCTTTGACATAGTTATACTTGTACTGTATATGATTCTTAATTATTTCTAAGTAGTTCCGCGGTTGACGGCCGAACTATGTGGCAAGCTCGCCGCGAGCAGTTTCTTCCTTGTAGTGCTATACAGCAGCAGGTAGCGTTTCCTGGCGAACATCCTGTATTACAACTATTTGCCTAATTAATTGAATTTTGAAATAAAAGAAATCATAACCTCTACCGAGTGCAAATTCAATCTTTGTTATGAATGTCGTGTGATTTTTTTTTTATGTGTTAGCATATAGACTGAAAGTTTTGATTTATCGTATTTTTAGATCGCCGAGACAATCCTATGGTGATGATTCCATAGGATATGCACAACTTCGTCGTGATTTTGGTATATGAACTCTATCAAGTGCAAGGTGTGAACGGAACACAAAATACGTTCGAAATCAAATCCATTGAAATTCCGTCGTATTGCTAGTTGCAACCATTGATTCGTATTTCTGCTTTTCGATGTACATCAATTAAGTAATTTGTCTAGAGAAGATATAGAAGTATTCGTAATACGCACCAACGATATGTCTTTCGTTTCATTACGACTATAACTTCACGAAACGCTTAAAATCACTTAATACTGTTGGAATAACAAATAGCGGAACAATTTGCTTTACACACGTATGATGTCACGCGAGACGAGATCACATGATATACTGTTTACGCGGGAATTTAAACAGTTTAACATTTAAACATGGTTTTATGTACTTATAAAGCTTTATTTAAGTAAAGTATTATTTTTCTTGGATAAATATATCCACAAGTGACAATTTAAAACACTTTCTGAAAATTTGTCCGGTCCCCTATTGGAGGCCTCCGCCTCAGTACTCTATAACCTTACGCCATGTCTTTACCGTTCAACAACTTCCCGCGGACTCCTTATAGCTACGTGACGAGTGTATTGTACTGCGCGGCAGCTACCTAGCTGGCAAGCCCTTCTTTAGCCGCGACAGCAATGGATTCTAAAACTCCAGAACAAGGCTTCATTATTACTATTTGAATTACAAATAAGAGAACAGAAAATTTATAATTTACTTTGAAATAAACAACTGAAATAAGAAAATATTATAGATCGGGGTGGTATGGTTACATGTGGCATATATGTCAGCGGCACGGATCATCCCACGTATACGACAAATCCCATAGGGAATGTCGTAGGTCCTTTGAAATCGTCATCAAAACTGTCTATACGAGTCACAACGTGTGTATGCCCATCTTAACAGTCATTACAATACACTAGCGTAGCTTATCGCCTAACTGACATGTTATCTTACACAATCAACTCCTTTTCACCCAAATTTCGAAATTTCCGTACTTCTGCTCGGTACTAATGTACATGATACGAAAAACTGAAACGCTGGCGGGTAGCAATTTACTTGCAATTTTACATCGAAGTTATTTTAATGTTGCTCAGGACTGCATTTTTCCTTTGGTTTAACAGAATAATATTTAAGACAGTAATCAGATCCCCCTTATATATACGCGCTAACCAATTTCATTGGTGTTCTTTTCCTAACTGATCCTTCTCTGCCCTTCTCAAGAACGACTATACGTTGAAATGCAAATCCATTAAACTCACCAAGTATTTAATCATAAATTGTTATTATTACTAGCTGTTACCCGCGACCTCGAACGCGTGGGCTTAGAATTTTATTGCCAGAATGGGTATAGAAAGCTGCAAGTTAAGTAGAAGGTGTCCTAAAATACACATAGTCGGGATATAATGACGCGGAAGCCATCATCATACCATTCTACGATTGAACTTTTCTCTAGAAGAGAACCAATCTGCATTATGTTTAAAAATAGCAACAAACTAGAGAGACTACATACTACAGATGCTCCGGCAAAAAAAAAAAAAAGTTTAGGTAGTTCAGGTAAACACAAAATAATAGTCTAGTGCAGTGTAAATATACATTTATGTTGTGAATTTATCAACCGATCATACAAAAACTGACTGCGAAAGAAACAATGACTTGCACACGCCATCCGTCTGTCTGCCACCGTTCGATTAGTTTGAATATTTCTTGACAAAATGTGTTATTAACTCGAAAAAAAGTATTCTGTGTCCTTCCTCGTATTCACTTGTCAAATTTAATCAACATCGATTTAGCAGTAAATGTAACAAACGGAGTTATTTTAGCATTTACAATATTAGTGTAGATTTATTTATGTCACCCAAACTGTTGTAGTACTACATGGTAAGTAACATTTGGTTTTGTGAGGGCTGATAGTAATCTAGCTTTGTATAAGTAGCTTTCCGTTCTTACATAGTTTTGTGTAAATATCAGTTGTATCAGTTAAAAACCACGAAATAGTGTCGCGAATTAAGTATTATTGATTACTTTAAAACTGACATGTTTTCCTTCAGTCTGCAAAGAAGGTGACAAATATATGGTTTTTCCAGTAGTTGCTAATGCTAAAGTTATGCCCGTGGAAATAATAGCACTTCATTAGATGTAATGGTCAGAGTTGCGAGAAAAACCCGTCGTTATATCTATAAAAGTTTTCAACTGATGAAAGTAATGGCATAGATAATTCAGTTACCTGTTCGAATTCCCAGCAGTGGATGAACAACTATTTCTTCAAGAAGAGTGCGAAGAATCCGCATAGTATTTTCCATATGACACTTTTCATTCGAAGGTTACCTCAGATACTTTATTCAAAAACAATCACCGAGAATAGTGGTGTAACGGTTAGCGTTCTGGCCTCACATTCTGGAGGACGGTGGTTTAAATCCCCGTCCGGGCATCCAGATTTGGGTTTTCCATGGTTTCCCAAATCACTCCAGGCAAATGCCGGGATGCTTCCTTCAATAGGCCATGGTCGAATTCCTTCCCATTCCTTGCCCCCCATCCTTTCCCGTCTCTAAAGACCTCGCTGTTAAGAGACGTTAAGCAGTAAAAAAAAAAAAAAAAAAAAAAAAAAAAAAAAAAAAAAAACAGTTCATCTAATTACAGAATACATAGGGTCTCCCGCAGCTTGTGATAGAGTCTTATTACTGAGACAAGCTTTTTTTAAAAAAAAATCGAATGATGGTTTATTCAACTATATGTTTTTAAAATTTTTCGGTGTATCCTCAGAAATAACCTTAGATTTCATCAAGGTTGCCAGATTTTAAAAGAGATCGTAGCTAAAATTTTCATTCCAAATGCATATGCACCACATTTATGTATGTCATTGGTGGAAAATGAGACCAGTCAACGTTGAAATTATATTTCACTGAATACTGATGCTATGATATTCAAATTTTACTATCAAGCATTACTGAGGGAAAGCAAAAATAAAACTACAAATGCAGAAAATTTTAGAAGATTATTAAAACATACGTTTAAACAATTCAGGGCAGTTTCAAATCGAAAATCAATCAATATTTTGTCTTAAATTTCCTTTCTCATGACTTTCGCCAACTTGTGTACACATTAAGTCTATTATCAATGTAAAAATAAATTAACATATTTGTTTTTCACCTTCATTGAGGCAGATTTTTCATTTCTTTTATGTCTTGGTGAAATCTTTTACCCTATTATTCGTTGACATTTGTCTGTGTGCATAAGAAGAGTGTTACGTCAACTTAACGATACTTATGACAGCACTCTCGTTTGCAAAGTTCTGATTTCTTGTGGAATGTAAATCACTTGTGCTGACTTTCCTGTTTCATGGCGCACTAATATCAGTTCAACGTCTTCATATCCAAGCATTTTAGAACATGTGAGGGAAGTTAAATGCTTCAATAACATTTTCGTTTTCCCTTAAAACTGCGTCTCCTATATCTATTTTTACAACATGTTGCCCCATCCTTACAGTTTTTCTATGTATTACTTCCTTTCTTCTACTGTTTATCGTTTGCTTAAAAGAAGTTTCCTATCAGCACGTTCCATGTTAAGACGTCTACAATACACTGATAACTTATGATACTTTACCATCCACAATACAGCATTAACTTTACCTGTAACCAGTTCATTCTATACTTCTTCATATGCAAACCGTTAATATTCAACTTGTATGTAGAAGAAGCGATAAAAAAAGTAAAACAAAAATTTCAATGTGGCATAAGTGTTCTGGGAGAAAAAAATCCGTATGCTACGATTCGCTGATGCCATTAGCAGAACGAGCTGAGGATATTGAGAAGTTACTGAATGGCATGAACAAAATACTGAAGGAAGGTTTTGGACAGAATATTAATAAAAGCAAGACAAAAGTGATGAAATGTAGCAGAAATGATACCATAGTAGATTAAATATAAAAATAGGATCAGATGCAATAGGAGAAGTAAATGAATTCTGCTACTTGGGAAGCAAAATTACAACCGATGGCCGAAGCAGGAATGA
Organism: Vandiemenella viatica; assembly: GCA_031002005.1. Taxonomy (NCBI): domain Eukaryota; kingdom Metazoa; phylum Arthropoda; class Insecta; order Orthoptera; family Morabidae; genus Vandiemenella; species Vandiemenella viatica. The sequence goes on along the minus strand of CM061921.1, from coordinate 324,024,931 downwards.
TGTTAAAAGTAGAATAGCGTTAGCAAAAAGAGCCTTAATGAAAAAGAGAAATCTTATAGTTTCAAACATTGATTTAGGAATTAGAAAGAATATTTTTAAACTCTTATGTGTAGAGCACAGCACTTTATGGTAGCAAAACATAGACTTCAGGTATACCAGAAAGAAAGAAAATTGAAGCATTTGAAATGTGGCGCTACAGAAGAATGCTTATTTTTTTTTTTTTTTTTTTGTAACAGTTTAACGTCCCTTTATAACAACGTGGTCTTTAGAGACGGGAAAGGATGGGGGCAAGGAATGGGAAGGAATTCGGCCATGGCCTTTTGAAGGAAGCATCCCGGCATTCACCTGGAGTGATTTGGGGAAACCATGGAAAACCCAAATCTGGATGCCCGGACGGGGATTCGAACCGCCGTCCTCCCGAATGCGAGGCCAGAACGCTATCCGTTACACCACCACGCTCGGTGAAGAATGCTTAAAATTAAGTGGACAGACAAATTAAGAAATGAACGAGTTTTGCAAATGATGGGTGAGGAAAGAAGTTTGTGGAAGAAGACAGGCTGGTAGGTCATATTTTGAGACATGCTGGATTGGTTAATTTGTTAGTGGAGGGAACAGTCGAAGGTAAGAACTGTAGAGGAAGACAGAGATTAGAATATATGAAGCAGGTAATTGAGGACGTGGGTTGTAAGGAGTATGTAGAGATGAAGAGGTTAGCACAAGATAGGAAGGGATGGAGTATTGTATCAAACCAGTCGAAAAACTGACGACACCAATATATATATATATAAAATGCCTTATATTCAATACTCTAGCCTCTCCTAAATTTCTTGTTTATTTAAGTTTTAAAATTAAGTACAGATGACTTCGTATTACATTTTAAGTATTTTCTTGTGACCCAACATCCTCAATTGTTCGCTGGGGCGTATGGTTTCTAGTTCCAGTCTTTCCTTATACCAAACCTTTCGTTTATTGCTTTAACTAACTAGCTTTCCAATGATCCCCTTCATCTTCAGCTAAGTTCTGATTATTCTCTTTTTGCGCTGCGTGTACAGTTTCTGCAGACTAAAAAATCATGTGAGGTTCTTTTAATAAGTACACATCCAGTCACTTATGTGTAGGTTTATTTATGTATAATCCTGTCTTTCAGCCTGCAATACAAAATTATCATCTCTGACAATATCGGCTCCCGGTTGTACAGTTTCTTCCAGCATAGAATTACGTTTCAAAATGTTTGTTTAACCATACCACATTTCGCTTGGCATCTTTCATATACCTTGCGGATTTCCACGAATGTAATCTTCTTACGCGATTGGTTTTTGTTCTATTTATTAAAACTAGTTTGCATTTCTCATAATATTCTTACAATCTAGATCTTTGGCTGTTTCTTTCTCTTAGTCCAATATTCCCTACAAATCCCTTCTTCCTTTCGTTCTTATGCTGTAGTATTTAAATCCGTCATAACTATTGTCTTTTATCTCTTAAAAAAATATTAAACATTTTGCATTTTCTTCTTTCTTTTTCATCATATACGATTGCACTAAATCTGTGGTAAAAGCTTTTATTCTCATTGGTAAAATTCTGTTACCATAATTTCCATATTAGCGTACACATTTGGATTTTACATTTTCATTAAAAAATTCAATTTCAGTATTGATACCTCTTGTCTTTGTTATTACGTCTTCCGTAAACCAGAAATAGTGGGCTTTCTTCCACTAAACTTCAATCAACCTAACATAACAAGACAGAACTGATCCGTTGCTATCTTAAAATTCTCTAACCCAGCTCCGTTTTCCAATCTTTTAAAATTAACATTCTCAAAGATGAGCGCCTTATAACCTTTGCTTTACATCCGAAACAAGAATCACCACACTACGACAGGGTCACTTGGCATTATAACAAAACGGTTAATTAATCACGAACTTGGGTACATTTTAGTTATGTAAGATGAAGGAACCTTTTTACACCTTTTCCAAGCTTTGAGAGTTTCACTGCTGTAATTCTGAATCCATTCATAAGATTTGTTATAATATTTTCCGATATGTCAACAGAAACAGATGGAAATGTCACTTCTAAGCTCTTTAACGACAGTGTGATTTGTCTTGGCTACCTTCTTTGTTTACATTTGCCTTAAATAGAAGGCAGGTGCTTGCTGGGCTTAACATCAAGGTGCCCTTCAGCAGAACAACACTTTTTTGCAGTTTCACAACCGAGGAATAGTAAGCTTCTAAACGACACATCACGCCAAGGAAAAGCATAATATTTTGACGATAAAAAAGCATTAAAATTTAATGTTGATGCTTTTAGCTGATGAATTGTTATGGAACAGACGCAATGAAACGATGTCATCTGACTGTAGTAATCTTTCATGAAAATGTCTATTCTGGGATGAATATCTATAAATGTTAATAATTTTTTATAAGAATGAAATCATCTTTCCTTGTCACTGCGATTTATCATTAACGTTATTAAAACGCAAAGTGAAAAGTTCCGGCGATCGAAAACTAAGATGTCAGGTAACATTTACAGTAGGAATCGAAACGGTAGTCCCGACACAAAACAAACTTTTTTTTATTATTTTTTTTTCGGCATCTGAGGCCATACAGCCAACTCAACAGTGATTATGAGTGAACCAGTGCTTTCAGTTTCTTACAGTATACATTTTCCAACCAGTTATACACACCAAGGACGGACATGACATTCACAGACACAACACTTAAACACCGATGCCCGCTGCCGGATTCGAATCGGTGACCTTCGACACGCGGAGCCTCTAAACTACCGAGGCCGGCAACTTGATGCCCTTTCTTCACTATGTAGTGGAACTCGGCAGCGGGCTTGCTTGAATGTTTACGTTTTAGATGCTTCTTTAAAATTATGCGATAGCTTCTACTCCAAGCCAACAAGACCTACAGTGGAAGCGACCTCTGACATTGACGCTACTGGCGGAAAGTAATGTGATTCGGTCGAGTCAACACTAAGGCGCTTGTTACGCATATCCTGTCCCGGTGACAGACAATTCATCTGCTGTACCTGCGCAGGATACTGAGATAGGATCTAGGTCGAGGAGTTGCTCTCACGAACGGATTGAAGGGAACTAGGCAATCAAGAAATAAACAGCTCGCATCTTGGAATCCCGGATAGCATGAATTCTGAAGTTAATACGATGAACGTGTATTAACTACCTAGGATAGGTGTACCGTAGCGAAACGGTGTGACCGAGCGTGGTGGGTGACCAGTAACGCTCTAGCCTCGCGTTTGGGGGAACACGGGTTCGAATCCTCGTCCGGCCATCCAGATTTTGGTTTTCCATGTTTTCCCCACGTTACTCCAGATGAGTGCCGCGATGGTTCTTTCAAAAAACCACGGGACCACGGCAGAGTTCTTTCTCGTTCCTTGCCCCCGGTCCTTCCCACCTCTAATGATCACAACGTTGACGAGGCGTTAAAGCAGAAGCAAAAAAAAAAAAAAAAGCGTTGTGTAGTTAAATAATGTTTCTGAAAAATCAATACAGCTCGAAAACGGCTTAACCGTTGTATATAAGAGAAGTTCCCGCATGATTTTCTCTAAACCAGATCTCCCTCACTTCTCCCATTTTCGGTGACATAATTTCAAAGATTGTGCTGATAACAGCTATTCAGTGCGAGCCGCGTGTCCCCCTGAGGCTAACATACCTCAGTGACGTCCGTTTTAGTAGTTTATGAACATAACACATTGTGGGTAACTAGTTAGTTAAGTATTGTGGAGCCAAATTTTTAAATGTATGTTTAGCTTAATTTTTTGTGAAAATGCCGAGGGGTAAGAACAGAAAGGGTGAGGGGGGGGGGAGATAGCTTCACCTCCTGTGTGGATGACAGCCCAGTACTATGTCTCCTTTAGAGCCACTTATTCATGAAAACCTTTATTCTGACATCATATACTTAATGAGTTTCTTCTGAGATGTCATTGCAACTACTGAGAAATAGGTATTTACCTTTTTAATAATAAAATTGTGTTTGGGGAGGGGGGGGAGGACTTTTCTTTTGTCGTAAGGACGGCGTGATAGGAACAACTTTGAGAACCCCTACTTTAAATTGTTACGAAGATAGAACGCTTTCAGGTACATACTGTATTAATAATATTAATACTATCATGTTGGTTTTTATGAACTTGTTGACAGAGTATCTTACAAGATGAGTATTCCGCCTCCATCAAGGTGACATATCATAACCTGGTAATCCTACCGGTTATAGGTGACGTAGAGTTTTATGTGTAATCAGAACCACGGAAGCGTTATGTTCGGGTGAAAGGCCTTTGAAATTCCTATCCTAGACCGGGATTCGAACCTGAATCAGACGCTTTGACCACTGTGCCACCAGACCCCTCTATGCTGTATTGATTTGGCAGCGCGTGAGGTGTCATAGACGTTATTTCAGCGTCCGAAAAACTGAGAATCCGGCAACTGCTTCTTCAGTCGTTACAAAGCAGTCCCTATACCAGGGGGAAAAAAGACGATCTACATTATGATTTAGTATTTACTCAAAACTAACATAAAGTAATTAACTGACTGTTGTTTTTCAGTATAGTCTACCACCATTACAGTGCACTGTTGACCCTACTCGAGTAGCTCATGTTACCTTTAGAAATAAAATTATTTCTGCTTTCGAGCTCTGGACAATTAGAGAATGCTCATTGGGCTTTGCTATATTTTTAGAAATTTATCTGAACATATTTCCTCACCAAACTATATGTAGCGTTTTCTTTGCGAAAATACAATAATAATGGTTTGATCCGTGTCAGTAATGCACGCTGACTAGTGTAGTATTTAACAGGTTAGCTTTTATTCCAACGTAGTGCTACCTAATACGACATTTGTTAATTTTATTAGACTTTAAATTTAAATTGGAATGACCGTCATTTTCTGTTAACGAGCTTTAATTTTATGATTAATTTTACGCTACAGTGTTCTCATTTCTATACATGCTAGACCGCTTGCCTCCACGAACCTACGTGGATGCAAGCCATTTACAATTCAGGCTACCATCTCTGGTTCATCAGGCTCTCCTTATAGCATTTTGACTATAACGAAAATTTTTACCGTGTTCTAAATGTTCATCATGTTTAAGTACAGCGACCCACTTCTTCCCTCTTTTTAAAAATGTTTAAAAGTTCATAAATTCTTTCAAGTAGTCGTTCGATCACGTGCAATTGGAGTCAACATAATCAATAAAGTCATGCTGTTTGTCACAAATCTTGTAAGTTCCGAACTTAAATTTTAGACACGAGATATTCTCAACGTACAGAATTTCGTACGCTGACTGTGTATGCAATGAACAAAACTAAGAGTTTATAAGCAGTAATATGTACAAGTTAGTGCATGATCTAACTTACAAAATGTAAACTAAATTAAATTCATTCCATAAAATACTACGCCTAAATTCTAATGAATACCGTTTGCGCCAAATACACTTCTTTTTTGGACGCAACATTTGAGAAGAGATAAAACGGATATCCGGCCTATCCGGCCAATATTTACTATCCGGCCGGATACAGGATAGTAGGTCAATATCCGGCGGATATCCGGTGGGAATCGGATTCTCAATAAATTACGAAAATTTCATAAAATTTTCTTATAATTCACAAATGCTAAGTATATAATAACTCTAAAGACAAATAAAAACACTGTATTCAAATCAAAATACTGTTTATTACTGTTTTTAACATAAAAAATTAGTTTTTGTACTGAATCAACACCAATTTGTCTGTAATGAGAGGTATTAATCAGTTTTGCTTTTCCTCGTAAACAAGGCCAGGTTCAAAGGTAAGTCTTTCGCTATATACAATACTGCAAGGCGCTGAAAAATAAATTCTGGCAAAATTTGTCGATTTCGGGTACTGTGTCGCATTATATGGGTCACGCTTCCGATCAGTTTGAGATGACTTTAAATAAAAGTCATTCTCGCTAGCAACCACGTTTTTTCCTGGCTATCTCGTTAACACAGTACCAAAACGTGTGGTGAGCTTTGTGAGTCCCCTCTACTCATTTTGCCAGCCGTTGAGGATGAACTGCTACTGGTGGAAGATTCCTCGCAAGACATTTTTATAGATTCCAATATAAGCTTCTGACGAGTTTCAGCAAACACAAAATAGTTTGTCTTAAATGTTGGCTCTGGGAAGGTCACAACCAAGTAGTTTGAATCTTTACTTAAAGAGCCGAAACGACTTATTAATTCATTTTTCAAAGAGGCTTTACTGTATGGGAAGTAAGGAGTTCTTTGTGTTTTCTCATCATTATCTACATATTTTTTTAGTGCAGAAACCTGTGAAATTACTTCGGAATTGCAGTAGCCACCAGAGCTTGTTATTTTTGTTATTTCTTCAAGGTGTTTTAATAGCTAAACGCACTTTATCACCAAATACCACTGTTGACGCATCAAATTAGTGTGTGTTCCACGATCAGCCACGTATAGCGATATAGCCATTTTTTCTTCCAACAGGAACTCTATCATATAGAAGCTAGAATTCCATCCCGTGCTGATATTTGGCACCAGCTGACGGTCGGGTAAATTCTTCTTTTTGAATCGCCATCAATTTTTCTTGAGCTAAGTCCAAACGATTAAAGTGCATAACGAGACGTTTCTCAGTTACACTTACTCCTAGCACTTCAGGTTGGATCTTCAACGATTCAGTTACAATTCTCCGAAGCTAATGGATAAAACAGCTCGCAGAAGCAAACTCAGCCACGCGTACACCCTTCACCATATTGGCAACATTGTCATTTATGAGTAAATGTATTTTGGTTTGGTCAATAGCCCAACGATTTGCGATACTATTAAGCTCCCTTGCTACATTTTCTCCCGGGTGAGAACCAGGGACATGCTTCATAGCAAAAACTCCATGTTCTAGTTTGACTTTGGAAGATACCCATGAGCTGTGAAATACAGTAAGCTGACATTGTTGTGTAAACAGATCTAGAAGTCACAGAAACAGCGAGAGCACCAGAAATGTTTGTTTTATTTTCTCATAAATTCTGTCGTAGAAGTCAGGTACATTCTTTGGGAAATGTATGTAAGACTTGATATTATAACGGGCTAAAGTTCTAGGGGACTGTAAAATCCATTTATTTCTACGCTAGATAACTGTTCGTTGTCTAGTGCAGCAATTCCTGCCATTACCTAATGACTTTTTTTTTCCTTTTGCGTCGTTTACTTCCCAAAGTAATTTCCTTTCAAACAATTCTGATGATGTCGAAGATGTCCCGGAGATGTCTAATGTCATGGTAGAGGTATCTGGTCGAAGACAAAAAAAAAAAAAAAAAATGATATTCTGTTTGAAATGATTCAAACTTCGTGTTAAAAACTGCCTCACAAAAAGTAATTCAAAATAGAAATCTTAGTGAAATTATTCTCAAATAGGCGATCCTTTTTTTACTGACGTCATTTTTATTATTCCTAACCTCAAATAAAAACGTCCAGCCGGATATTCGGCAGCCGGCTTATAGAATTGCCGGATAACCGGTATCCGGCCAAACAGCTATCCGTTTCATCTCTATTTGAGATCACTGATTATTTATATACTCTCATTTAATATATTTTGTTCCCATCAAAAATTTCGTTCAGCTTTTTATTTGTACCTTGTTGTCCTTATCTCAGTGACCCGGAGAGGGAAAGATATAACCATTTTTAGCAGTAGAAGAATACAAGTAAAAAATGAGCAAGTAAGGAAGTTAACAAATATAAAGTTCTGACAAAATCAGAAACACTAAGGAAAATGGGAACAAGTTAATGCTCAAGAAAAAGAGGAACAAAATGCTGTGCTGCAACCAAATATTTAAAAGACATAGAATTTTTCTCCTCAAGAAGTTACTCATTACCTTATTTTATAAAAACAATCCGAGCATAAGAATGAACTCAATAAGAGAGGCCTATTTTTTAATGAAGATCTGTTAAGACCTTGCTTCCGGCTTAGTCCGGTTGCTTTAAGCGATGCTCATTATGTTGTTTGTTCCAGTTCACACGCAACTCTTAAATAATTACGCTTGACTCGCGTCGTAAACTTCTTCCCAACTTCTATTGCTTCTAGTGTCTTGATGCAACTGTGAATGTGGCTTGGAAAAGGAACATTTTAAACAATATATAAAAAAAATTAAGTCGATTCTCCAGGAATTCATCGTGTTAGTGACCTGATGAAATCTGAATTCTTACAGAAATAATGTACAGCCGTCTTGAATTAAGTTTATTGGAGTGAAAAAAGCATAGAACTTAAAATAATAATAATAATAAAAAACTTCTGCGTGTTCTTATATGTTATCCTCTTCTTCTCCCCATTGCACCCTCATCTTCAAGTATCTGCTTTACGCATTCTAACATTTGTTTCCCCCACAGTTCACCCCTTAAATTCAATCCTCTGCTAAGGAATTAACAAAACAGACTTTCTCAAAATGTTACCTGTAGTATCTGTTCTTTCTATGAATTTTGTTCACAAAATTCTCTCTCCAAATGTCATCCCAGAATATAATAGCTACTCCTAGGTATATTCTAGATGATGGAATGAAAACATGTCATATGGATAACAATACCGTCGAGAGATTAGTTTCAGCCCATTATTAGCAGGACATGAGTCATTCAGTTTTGTTTAACGAGATAACAAGTAATTATCATCATAGTAAATGGTGGGTGGTATAGACGTATCAGGGAAGCCTAAGAAATAGTTGAAAGATCGGTGGTCTTCTGGTATAACTTATTTGGAAAAACTTGGGACGTTTCACTTTGAGCTGGCATACGCTGGTCAAATAAACGTCCCTCTCTTCAATATCCCAGTAACAGTCACAGTGCACATTAATACTCTAGCTCTGTGATAGAACTAACAGCACGAAAGCTAAAAACTTAGATTTCAATAAATTAACACAACTTCACTTTAAGAACTAAGAATTGTTTTCCAAAACCCGTTCGTTTCACAAACTTCTATTGCAACATATTTCAAATGATTCAATTATTTACCTTGATGGTCTCTCCAGATTTAATGCTATAAGGTGCTGTGCTCAATACGTACTGATACGAATGCTGGTTTTATAGCAATTCTACTTACGTCAACAGAATCCCCTTAGTTCTTTCGTTATTTATGTTTAAGTTTTGATATTCACTCAAATGCATGTGAAATCAATACCTCTATTTTTGGCTTGATTAATCTGCTTTAAATTCATTTAAGAGTATTTCAGTAATATTGCGTAAGGCCACGAGACCTTTGTTACGTTATTTTGTATTGTTTTGTTCGTTCATATGTTTCATATTACTTGTAAGCACCGTTCAGTAATTTTCTTTATCGTTTCAAAGTGTATCAAGTTTGTTTTAATTAATATTTGGCATTAGTATATTGTTGTGTGAGAAAATAACAGTGTGGTATTATTTCGTTTTCCGAGTTACTCACAGTCGTAGCAATAAACGCGGTTCCAGGATATTCTATTACATTATTAAGGCCGACGATGGTCGCGCAAATATTCAGTGAGTGTTGGATTCATGGAATAGCCAGTTTAACAGTTGATGCAGCAGGAAGGAATACCAAGTAGTATCATGTATTCAGTGCAGAAATGTACAGTACAGTAAATCAGCAATATGCAGAAAGCAGTTTTATGCAGTAGTCAGTACAAGCAATAGTTAATAACACGGGGCGCTAATCACCCCTACGTGGATGCACCCGAAAGGCCCTCCCCCCCCCCCCAAAAAAAACAGAAACAACAACAGTTGTTAACAATCAATTTTTTTGTAGTAAGGAGTCAACAGTTTTTATTAAAAGCAAAAGTGTAACTTATTTAAGTGGGACGTCATTTTGCTCCCATGCCAGGGTAACTAATTAATTAAGGCTAATCATTGAAAGACAACAAGTTGGGCTAGTTATAAGTAACATGTGACTACTGTTCAGTTTGGGATAAGTATTCAAAGAGAGAGATTTTTTTCTTGTGGTTTTACACTTCTTCAGCATAAAGGTCATTAGAGGCGGAAAGGAACGGGTCCTTCAGATGGAACAATCTCGGCATTCACCTGGAGTGAAAGAGAAAGAAACAAAATGATAGGTTCTGCTGCTAATATTAACCATGAAGGTACTGAGAAATTTCTAAAGTAATTCACAAATTATTAGATGTGAATTTGAACTAAATGTAAAAAGAAGCAAAACAGAGATCAGTGAGTGCAGCAGAAAGAACAATAATAATTATTATCTGCAAACAGGAGATTATCATCAGAAAATCTTACCATTCTGTTTCTTTCTGTTTAAATATATGTATTCCACACTAAAACTTAAGTTTCACTTACTTGACAGCTTATCCTACATAATATCATTGGTTGTAAAATGCATCTTTTTTTTAACTGCTTTACGTCTCTCAACAGCGAGGTCTTTAGAGACGGGAAAGGATGGGGGGGCAAGGATGGGGGCAAGGAATGGGAAGGAATTCGGCCATGACCTTTTGAAGGAAGCATCCCGGCATTTGCCTGGAGTGATTTGGGAAACCATGGAAAACCCAAATTTGGATGCCCGGACGGGGATTCGAACCGCCGTCCGCCCGAATGCAAGGCGATAACGCTAACCGTTACACCGCCACGCTTGGTTGTGAAATGCAGCCTTGCCTCATTCACTTTTTGACTGATGCTGGTATGTCTACTTTTATTTCGCGGTAGCTTCGACTATGTGGTACTTATATTTTTCATACATAAAGAAAACACCAAATTTCGTGAAGTAAGTGGCTCATAAGAAACGATGAATTTTGTTTTTAATAATTTAAATTGCCACGTCACAGAAATTATTACTACTGCCCCCATCTGATTTGACTTGTTAATAATTTAAATTGAATTCCAGAGTACCATAGCGACCAAAGTTTCGTAGTCAATAACAATACGATTCCAAAGAATGGAATGTTTATCTTTCATGTATTGTGATCTATGGCGCCTGTGTGATCAGATTACAAAAGTAGTGTTCATTTTTGATGTAGGGTTATCTTTGCCAGCTATTCATTAAACTGTAAAACCCCTACCCAAATCGGTCCCGTAGTTTTTGCGTGATGCGTGGATAGAGAAATCTCACGGAAAAGTCCTCTTAAAAATTTATATATAGAGAGAGGTTTACGTGGCAGCCGAGTTATTTCTGCCGAACATATGGCAACACTATAAACCAAGTATACACGCGTGAATGCCTGAGGAATGTGTTTCTCATTATATAGTTTTTTGGCAGTTTTGGAGCGTACGCTCCAGACGCATACATCATTCCTTTCAATGCAAATTCTTGGTGATCAGAAAGACTCGGCGTGCACTCCGAAGCGCACATCTGGCGCGCAGGTCTAGAATTACCTAATGTTTAAGATGTCAGATGCGTCAACACTTGACCGTTTTATGTTCAAAGTTCTCGGTGATTTCTTTAAATATTAAACTGTATTAACAGAGACAAAACCTGAAAAAGTTGAAAAGCTACAAGAGTTATCCATGTTTGTGGAAGGTTAAGCCAGATAACCATAAAAAAAAAACTTAAAACATCGGTAGCCGGGCCTCAGTTTTCTTTCCTAATTTTTTTTCAAAATAACGTAATTAAAACAACAACGTTAATTCAGAGTAACTCATAGCAACTGTTGCGTCACACATACTGTACCTTACTTCCAAAGTTTTAATTCCCTTTTTTAGAAATTACTTCATTTATATTGATGGTACAGGGATCACACCAACCTAAACTGTTTGTTATTTTCTATAGCGTTTGTGATTCGGTTAAAATGTGTCCTGGACCGGAAGGATAATTGATGTGGGAAGAAGAAAACCAGTGAAGTCCGGCACCCGCCAGTGTGGCTCAGAGCGCTGAGGCGCCGCACGCTGGATCTGGGAGGTACAATGGGACCGAGCACGAGTCCAGGTCCCCAATATCAGTCTCATAAACTATGCATTTCACAAAAAAAATACACTCCTCACACACAGAACATAGTTAAATCCTACGTAGATAGATGGAAGGACTTCACTATCTCCACTAGGACAGCGATTAAAGGCAGAGAGGCGGAAGACGCGGGCCCTAAAAACTCTGCCACTAGGCGGCCGAACTATCCGCCTCGGGGATCTCTCGGCCAAAGAAGCCGTAGGTGAGGAAAAAATGTGAACTTCAGCTAATACAAAACTGAAGAATATATATACAATCAACAGGAGTAGTTCTGCGGAAGAAATCACGCATACTCTGGTGTATTTTTATCTTTTAACATGTACCAGAGATCAGGAAGAACCAAAAGAAATTCTAATCTATATTTCATTAGATTCAGAACAAAATAAATATGTTGGAATATGTATTACGGAATCCAAAGTTTTGAGGAAAGCTTGCGGTCTAGTAAAGAAATCAGCATAAATCGCCAGGCATGTTTAGGTATAATTTTACACAGAGACAGTTTAGAAATACTAGGCGAAAATCTCAACTCTTGCAGAGATCATCCAGTTGCCAAACGTTCCTCTGCAGCTATACTCTTTCTCATGAACATAACTATTTTTGTACCTGTGGAGCTATAATATAATATAATCAGATTAGCCACTAACCGTGACTTCGTATGCATGTACGTAGAATTTTATTGCTAGAAATTGATAATAGGACGGCGAAGCCATCGCCATATCATTCTACCATATAAAAATAACAATACAAAATGTACTAATGAGAAAAACGTTTAGGTAAGCACAAAACAATAGTTCGATGCACTGTATATCCACATCTATACTATATAATGTGTCTGTACATGAAATTTATCAATACATAATACAGAAATTGACTGCGAGATAAACAAAGACTGATTGACCGATATAACCTTACAGAGAGTTACGCTATTCGTCTGTCTGTAACCGTTCAGATAGTTTTCATAATTTCATGACAAAATATGTTATTTATACCGAAAAAAACGTATTCTGTGTCCTTCCTAATGGTACGTAGTATTTCATTGTCAAATTTCATCAAGATCCGTAACAAACAGACAGAGAAACGGACTTACTTTCGCATTTATAATATTAGATTAAACATCAAATTATCCATTCGCAAATAATTTTTAAATCATTTGGATCTTTTTTGCCAAAGTTTTCTGAAAGAGGGCATATATCCACATAGATCTCTATTTCGACACCATCATTTTACGATTTGTTTTTTATAATTCCTTCTTCGCCGAAAACAATGCAACACATGCTATTTATTGCTGCGTTTCTCTGATTCTTTTTCGTGGACTTATAAATACAACTACGTCTAAAAAAAAACAATGGTGTGAAAACTGGATGACGCCAGCTTGGAGCGTCTAAAAAAAGTTTCCAACCCGAAAGACACTTTCGGCGCGTACGCTCCAACCTGAAGTCCTAGCGCGCGACTGGTGTGTCGACCTTTTTTTCGTTTCACGCTCCAACCTCACACTCCAGCGCCGTTCCAGACCGATAGTTTGTCGTGCGTGTAAATAGCCCTAATGCCAGCCCAGGATGGAGCCACGACGTCGCAACTATCGGCAGATTAAAACAAAAAAATTACGTAAACAGAATTCATTGATTTATTACAGAACAAAGTGATCGCAGTCGTATTAGGTACCAGTAAGATACAGTTCAGCTACAAAGTTACCCACAGCTCTTTGGCAATATTGGGAAAGACGTTGAATGTCATTGGGAGATTCGGTATAATGTGTATCGCTTTTTCTATCTCTCGCATCTCTAACCTGGAATACTATTTTGAAGGCTGTTAAAGAACTGTCTCTTGCTGGTACTGAATTTTACTGTGTTCCTTATGTGATAAAACAATCAATTCAGCCGGTAGCTTCTAAACTGTGGCCCATTTCTTACGGCGCGTACACATTTGAACGAGGCAACGCACGAACGGGACCGAGACGAGGAGAGCATATCAATGTTTACCAGTAGTCGAGGCGCGGCAAACTAACGAACGACCCGAGGCGTTTACTTGTCCCTGTCACATATCTGCTACGGAAATAGAAAAACATACCAACAAGATAAAATTAACAAAATAGTGTTAGCCCAGTGATAGTAGGAACGACCTAATCAGAGGCCGTTTTACCCACAATTAATAACGAGAAGATGCTATATTTTATCAAATAGTATGAAAGACGTCACATGTTTTGGACAAAGGACAACAACATTTATCTTAATGAATCAAAAATATCTGGTGCAGAGCACGAAATAATTGGAATTAATAGAAAAGTGAGATATTTTGAAGAAAAAATGGATAATATTCAAGGAGAGAAAAAAATCTAGTAGAGAACAGAGTGGGAACAGCCAAGGAAATTAGTCCAGAGGATCCATTGTTAAGCGTTACTTAAATAATAAGGAATACATGTTAAAGTTTAATTTAGTGTTATTTAAATGAATTACATAGTAATATAAAATTACTACGTAGTAATAAATATAATTTTTGTTTCTTAAAAAGTTCGAAGTTACAATTATAATTTTAGTTTTACATTATTATAAGTAATTAAAGGAATTTATGCTCCAGTGGGAAGGATATTTACGTTTCCAAGTGGTTACGGTTTTTCAAAAATTGTATCATTACTGGAAATTTTCTCCCTAATCGATTCTAGAATGTAATCGGTGGACGACATTCTTGTAAGCTTAGAAAATGGCCACTCTCTTCTTCTTCTTCGATAATACTACTTATAAATAATTGCCCACGATTGAACAATCTATTTTTCTTCTCTTTTTCGCTAAACTAGCTATCACTACTACAGCCCTAGTCACTGTTAAATAGTCATCGCTCTCTATATCCACCACTATAACACTGCATACCCATCAGAACAAACGAATGCGTGGGTTCCTGCCTCGTTCGGTGCCTCGGTAATCTTCGTTGGTATACCAGATAAAGTGTACAGACGAGGCATTCGTTCTGCCTCACCTCGAACTCGTTGTTGCGTTGCCTCGTTCATGTGGGTACCTTTATTCATTGAAACGTATATGTAAAATTTTCTAGTTCCATGTGTAAAATCGCGAATTTCACTGATGCTTTTTCTTGACCCGTTCTTCTAGTATAAATTTTAAGGTCGAAATGGCTACGCTTGAAAGCATTTAGTGTCGGGATGACAGTACAGTATTTTTTTAGTTTTTCTTGAAATTGTGAGTATAATGCGTTTATGCAAATATGTTGTTACCATTCTTGTACCGTAACATTATGGTACCATTTTGACCTACTCCCACTGCCTCGTTTGAGCTAAAAACTTTCAAATCACAATCACATTCTGTCTTTAAATCTGTCATATATATCAATTTCAACAGTTCTCTTTTCTTCCGACGCACGACATCGCAAATTATTCTCGTCGTACAGCCAATACATGTATTCCATACACCAATTTATTCCTGGTATTAAAATATGTTTCCCAATTGGACGACTGATGCTAATGCTTAATATTTACATTTAACAAGAATTTTGCTTGACGCCCTGAGAACTCAATCCACTATAAACACTGCCTTATTTTAATTACTTTTCACGTTTGTTTTGCAGTCATTTATACTTAAATTTCTTGCACTGTCTCGTTATTTCGTTTCTGAAATACCTTCCCTCTTCGTCTTCAGTATTTTTGTCATCTAATACGTTAGTTTCTGCGATATAATGTCTCATCATGCTTTTTTCTTTATACTCGACCATTCTTTATCTGCTTTAACTGTTTTCCTCTTCAGCATGTTCAGTGCACCTTCAAGTAAACGTCCGTAACAGTTCTCAATTAATCTTTCATTGTTGCATACTTCACAGTAGACATTACGGTTTATAAATCTTTGTTAAACAATGGAATATTATAGGTAATAGATTTCCATATCTCTTGAACTCCCGCGTTTAATTCTTGTTTTGCTACTGTTATTTGCGGAATAATCCCAGGGACGTTATTAAGGTTCTTCTGTGGTTTAAGAACTGCATTAATTAATTAAAAAGTCCACCAAACAGGTTAAGTATGAAGATGGTTGTTTATTTTGATCCAAACAAGTCAGCGATATTCACAAGTATAGGTACAATACAGAGATGCACAGTCGCAAAGAAATTCTCTGTGAACTCAACTGAATGATTGAAACTCTCTGTAACACTGAATACTGCCAACTAAACTGACTTACTAACTGAATGCTTGAATGAATGTCTCTGTCCAGGCGATCTGTTTATATAGTCTTTATCGAAATTACGAGAATTCTTCAAAGGCATCCGCCCGATATTTCTCGATCATTAACAATCACTCAAACAATCTAACATATTAAAAACAATCGGAATTAATACAAAATTAATTAACAACATTACAAAATGATCAGAAATGGTAATTATAGATACTTAAATACAAAATTATTTACAGAAATCCTTTCAAACGGTAGAAAATTGTCCTGTAGACATCGTAACTTACATTAATACATGGAATTACAAACATTTAAGAAATTCTCTTGCATCATTCGGTTCTTAAACATATTAAATGGCCTTTGAATAATTTTCTTACCTAAAACAAAGTCTATATACACTGATTTACAAGAAATTACAAAACAAACATATCAAATCACTTTCAACCAAACATTAGCTTACAACAAATACTTCATACAGTACAATGCTATTCAAAATTCAGGTATTAGGGCTGTTACAACCCCTCCCCAGGATTCACTTAATTTTACATAGTTAAAATTGATTGAATCCGTCACGAATCTGAGTAGGTTGAATGTACACATAATGCCAACACAAACAGGTTAGAATCAATCAACCATAATGACTTTACAATGAACAAATACAATTCTTCATACAACATCTGCACATAGTCCATGACACTGATTTTGTTTACAATAATTGTCTTTTCTCAGATCCAATCATTTTATCATTTACTGTTTTTACACAACAAACGTTCAATGTCATCACCTTAAGTCACAACTATTTTCACACCAAATTACACACTTGATATCTGCCTGTTAATGACAACAGTCTGTTTACATTTTACAGCTGATAATTTGTCAACACAATGTAGAAAGTCACAACATCATGAAAATATCAAAAGTTTCTACACAAAACTGTCACACAGACTATTTACATCTTAAACATTCAGTATTATTTCATTTGCATCTGAACTTAAGTACTCACACAAACTATTTACATACATCAATTAACAAACTTATTTACAAAACTAGATATTTACAGGTTGTTGACCCCTTCCCAAACCATGCATTTCAATTAATTCTCATAAGTGGGTTCCAGGATTTCCCTGGAAACCCAGAACCATGTAAGTTACTTTTTCCTAACCTTCCAGTTTTCTTCAACTTTTGTATACGCATCTAACAACACATTTCTATTTACACAAAGCTTCACTATATACAGACAGAAACACAAACTTCCAATCATCTCAGACAACAGACTTTGGTACAACCACACAACAGCTGAGACATAAAATGGTTCTGTTTTAGCACATTGATTGTCACTTAAAAGCAATGTTGTTGACTCAACTGGTAATACAAATTTACTAATACACTACTGCAGTTTAGTCCATCATTACTCCAGACCCCACTCTTCATCATCTGATTACTACTTAAACTTACCAAATTATCTGAATCAGTACCTAAAACTGTTTTAACATCTGGCTTACTGACTTCCTCCACAAAATAATTATTTTTCTCAGCAATTACTACTTCACTATTAGCTTCCACATCAAAGAGGGTACAAAACATAGTGTCATCTAAGTCACATTCTGTACATTTTTCCAAATCAGAAACTGGTTCAAATAAATCCTTACTCCCAGCCATTTCTTCAATGTCATCATCTACACCAAATAAAGAGCTAAATAACGTATCAGCTAGGTCAAAATTAGGACATTTTTCCAACTTAGGGATTGGTACATAAGGCTTTTCAACCTCTCTCTCTTCAGAAGACAAATACTTTGACTTACAATTCTCCTCCTCATCTGGGTCTCCTATCCACACCACTGTATTACCTTCATCTTCAAGATATCTGAGAAACTCCTCGATTTCAGCACTTCTACAAACTTCATTACCACCTATACTAGCACACATAGTCCCAACTATGCCATTCTGGATCTTACACGTTTCCGATAGCCACACTGTAGTAAGCACTATAAATTTTGCACCCCTTTTTGTAATTAAGCTGTGACCATTTCGTAAATCTTCTACATGAAAATTATTACTTTCGCACACTGAATCTAGTGATAAGGTACTATGGTGGTCCCCTTCCCGTTTTATCTTATGATCAACCTTTACATCATCAACATCATTAATTACATCTATCATAACCTTATCCTGAAATTCACTTGCTGCTACCTCCACCTCTTCCAATAAATCTTCTCGGGGATTATTCATAAAAATGGTATTAACCCTATAGCAGTTGGTACCTGGACCCACACTCTTGTCCACCACTGTGGGGCCCATCACAGGGGTGGGGTTTAGTTTGTCTGCCCCCCATGCCTTTCCCTTTCAGATTGAGGGTTCTGTTCTCTCATTTCCCCATTATCATTCCTCCTTGTGTAATTATCACGACCCCGTCCTCTAGATCTACCATCCCTTGACCCATTACCCCTTCTAGGGGGACTCCTGCTGCCCCTCCTATGGTGTTGATGGTGGTAATGTTGTTCATTGAATGACTCCTGGGCATCCAAGCGTCTCAACAATTCAGAAACTCTATCCACATTTACTACATCCAAAGTGGCAATTAAATTTCTTGTTTGCTGAGGTAGCCTAGCTCTTATCAAATCAATGAATTCCTCCTCTCCATAAGGATGGTCTAAGTACTTACAACGGATCCAACATTTATGAAAAAAATCATGTTGAGTTTCTCGGCCAGGTTTATAGGGCCTTCCAGTCATCAACTCTCTCTTTTCCTGAATCTGCCTGCTTGTTGACCAAAAATGTTTCAAAAAGTTTTCTTTAAACAGCTTGTAGTCAGTCACTTCCCTAGCTTGTCTATCACCCCATGTCCTAGCATAAGACTTTAGATGTTTACCCACAAGTGCAATTTTCTTACTATCGGGTAACAAATTAAAATAGTCTGATCTTTCAAAATTATCTATAAACTCAATAGGGTGAAGTCTTCCACTGTCATCATAGAATTCAAATTCTTCCTTAATATCAGCACTGATAACTGGATTACCTGTTAAGGGAATCTGACTTAACTGAACCTGTAACCCAGTAACCCTTTTTTCTAACTGATTAATGTTACATTGGGTTGTCTCCAATCCCTGGGTAAGTTGTTCCTGATGATTTTTCAATGCATTAACATTTTTCCCTATACCAACCACTTCCTGTCTCAACTCATCGACCCTTTGAACAGCTTTACTATCACTGGCTTGGAATAAAGTGACATATTCCTCCCTCATCTTATCACAATTTTCACTGACTTCCTTCACCTCTTTATAAATCAAATTTTCACATTCAGCCTTATTCTGTTCACAAAATTTTGTAACCTTTTCAAATTTCTCCTTACATTCTGTTACTACCTTCCCCAATTTAGAATCTAAATTGTTAATATCTTCCTTGAATTGAGAGCTAAAACCCTGAAATTGCTCTGCGATTTTAACATCAAAACATTTAGTCAAATCAGAGAATGTTTTATCATTGTTTTGTTGCAGTTGAGAAAACTTATCATTAATTTCAGAAAATTTGCTGTCAAGATTTAACTCAGTTTTAAATTCTGAAAATTTGTTATCCAATTTGGAAAACTTACTATCAAATTCGGAAAACTGAGACTTAATTTCATAAAATTGAGAATGAAATTCAGAAAATTTAGAGTCAAATTTGGCTACAAAAGATTCTAGATATGCTTGTAAATTCTGACTATCTGCCATTTTCGGTAATTAGCAAAATCTACATAAAAAACAAAATTAAGAAAAATTAAAATCTTTCCAATCTGCCACACAATAACATGCAAAAGAAATCACTTGAATATTCAATGCAGTACTTACAGTTCTTCCTCAATTTTGTATCACATTAAATTTCACTTAGAAGCACTTATTTAACCATTAAACACCACACTGACTTCAAACACTTAATTTTTTATTTTTTTTTATTTTTATATCCTGGTACATAATAGCCCAGCACCTAGTTTCTACTCTGGGCTCATATTTCCAATATATTACAAGAGGTACATAAGATAAAATTATAGTTTGCAGCTAATAGCTAAATATTGTTCAGGATGTAAAACAAGTTAGTAACGCATAAACTTATCAAATTTCACAAAAATTTGTTACATAATTAAATTAACAATGTATAAGAATGTATATGATATGTGTTAGTGTTTTTTGATATATACATATATACTGTAAATTAGTAATTTGAATAACATACATTCACACACAATACTACTATATATAATTAAACAAGGAAACTTTCACGCACACAAATCACTTATTTCACTGTTGTCCCACTGTTCCTCACTTTGTATATTTACGACACTTTTACACATTTACTCCCGGCACAGCCACTTCGGAGTAACTTACCTCCGTCAGGAGATGACTTCTGGAAGTAGAGGCGTCCTCCTTCGACCCATCGGGAGTTTCTTTATTCGGGAATCATCACTGCACGGTCGCTGGTCGCTGTCGGTTGAAACGGTTTCTAAGTGCCAAGAACCTTTCTTTGGCTGCTTGTGAGGCCAGATTGCAAGCTTCATCAAGATAGTACCACAATTCCTGGTCACGCAATATGTCAAAAATTCGCCTGCCCTGTAATATTTGCTGATATGGGGTTCTTTGTTCCGCTGTTGAAATACACTCCCATACAACATGTTCCGGAGTGCCCTCGCTTCCGCAGTCACAGCTACCATTGTCCACTACTCCTCTTCTTTGCAATTCACTGTTGTAAGGGCCATGACCTGTTATGTAATGTACCAGCCCAGGCGATGGGAGAAGATGCGACATTTTGAGCCTTTCACAGACACTTGGAAACATATCATATGTCCTTCTTCCTGTTGTGCTATCATACCACCTTTGCTGCCATTCTTCCAATAACAATTTGTTTACTTCTGCAGCTGTTGTTGCTGGTGCTCCCGTTATTTTCTCTACCTGTTCCGGATTCCCTTTCCTGAGCCAGTATAATGCTCCCCGCTTGCGAACTTCCAAGTCCAGAGGCCACACCCCCAGTGCCACGGTAAGGGCATCAGTTGCTGTTGTTTTGTAAGCACCACTCAGCCTGATTAGTATACTTCGCTGTGTCCTCTTCAAAAGTTTGCTGGGTTTTACTTTTCTGAGGTGTTTGGCCCAGACGCTGGCTGCATACCCTACAATTGAAGTTAATATTGTATTGTGGTATATTCGAATAACAAGCGGTGAAAGTTGGAAACGCCTTTGTCCCATACTGATTAATTTATTCATGACTGAGGTGGATCTCCCACATGCTTCCTCCATATGGGCCATAAAATTTAGACTTTCGTCTAATTTCACACCACCGAGCGTGGTGGTGTAACGGATAGCGTTCTGGCCTCGCATTCGGGAGGACGGCGGTTCGAATCCCCGTCCGGGCATCCAGATTTGGGTTTTCCATGGTTTCCCCAAATCACTCCAGGTGAATGCCGGGATGCTTCCTTCAAAAGGCCATGGCCGAATTCCTTCCCATTCCTTGCCCCTATCCTTTCCCGTCTCTAAAGACCACGTTGTTAAAAAGGGACGTTAAACTGTTACAAAAAAAAAAAATTCACACCAAGGTATCGACACTTAACCACACTTTTCACTATTCACTGTAGGAAGACGATTTTGAGGCCGAAGAGAATCCACTCGTCGTCGGAAGATTACAGCCGATTCCCCATGGAAAACCTCCGCCTTAGGCCGAAGAAGATCCGCTTGCCGTCAAATCCGTGTCGCCTGTATACCCTCTACGTGTCGTAGCCGGTCGAAATTTTCTCGCAGGTTATGTTCGCTTATCGCCGATAATCCGTCGCAATTTTCTGCAGATTCTTTTTAGAAGATAAACATCCCACAGATGTTTAAGAACTTCTCGTCACTGTCAACGGTCGCCATATTAGGGTTCTTCTGTGGTTTAAGAACTGCATTAATTAATTAAAAAGTCCACCAAACAGGTTAAGTATGAAGATGGTTGTTTATTTTGATCCAAACAAGTCAGCGATATTCACAAGTATAGGTACAATACAGAGATGCACAGTCGCAAAGAAATTCTCTGTGAACTCAACTGAATGATTGAAACTCTCTGTAACACTGAATACTGCCAACTAAACTGACTTACTAACTGAATGCATGAATGAATGTCTCTGTCCAGGCGATCTGTTTATATAGTCTTTATCGAAATTACGAGAACTCTTCAAAGGCATCCGCCCGATATTTCTCGATCATTAACAATCACTCAAACAATCTAACATATTAAAAACAATCGGAATTAATACAAAATTAATTAACAACATTACAAAATGATCAGAAATGGTAATTATAGATACTTAAATACAAAATTATTTACAGAAATCCTTTCAAACGGTAGAAAATTGTCCTGTAGACATCGTAACTTACATTAATACATGGAATTACAAACATTTAAGAAATTCTCTTGCATCATTCGGTTCTTAAACATATTAAATGGCCTTTGAATAATTTTCTTACCTAAAACAAAGTCTATATACACTGATTTACAAGAAATTACAAAACAAACATATCAAATCACTTTCAACCAAACATTAGCTCACTACAAATACTTCATACAGTACAATGCTATTCAAAATTCAGGTATTAGGGCTGTTACAACGTGGTGGTGAAATTTTTTAAAATGTAAGTATACTTGCAAGCCTACATAGTACATATTCTAGCAACTGTCGTTTTTAGTAGATAATCCTCATTACTTTAGTCTCAATTTCTACATACATGGTTGTAATACTAGAAATAAAGAGTAACATAAAAGTGTGAAAGTCATTGTTCGGAGAGTTATAAGATTCTCTGGAGCTTCTGTATTTAGTCTCCTGCTACAGGAGATTAAATGTTAACTACAAAAACCCGACAGAAGTAACAACAAACTGAAAGATTTTGTTTTCGACAGCAAATTTTACTCTGTAAAAGAATTTTTTTCATAGAATTATGTAACTAAAGAGAGCTGAAAGTGTAATGTCTTTTTTCGGGTAAGGTATGAAAGGTGGCATACCAGTGTGGTGTACTATTTTTTATGTATATATATAACTAATCACAAATCGGAAAATAACAAGTGAACTTGAAAACGAATTCCAAAATAGAGACTGACGTGGGACGTTATATTTGCACTTAGCAGCGCAGTTGCGCGTGTTTTCGAGACACTAAGTAATCAGTAGTTGGTAATGATATTGGTTTTAAGAATGATATGTACTGTTCCATACTCCCCAATTACTTCCCTTGTTTTTAATTACTTCTCTTGTTTGTAATTCGGTATCAAGTGATAATATCAAAACGAAATAAAATCCTCTTTAGGTGTATTTCATATTTTTCATAGAATTATAACAACATAGTAGGTAGCATTGTGGTTTCCCATTATTATCTCATGTTCTTAACTTACATGAATTGAATTACATCTGATTATCGTGAGTTCTTTAATGTAGTGCATTTCTTTTGTTATTTCTTCACACTCAGCAGCTGTTGTCGAAGACAGTGGCTACAGAGCTAACTGCAACTCTACCCGCTACTCTGCCCTGTTGCTGCGAAGACGTTGTCAAGCAGAGAGAGATTCATTACACCGGAAGTCGTTCAGTTGTCAGAGCTTGGTCTGTGGAATCTGCGTGGACCACGCCAAACAAAGGCTGAAATTTGGTCAGGACTGATTAGTACACTGCGTGACAAAAGTGATGCACCCAGAAGAGGAGAAGAAAACGAAATGAAACTTCATGGTTTGAGAGAATATGTGATGTTATTTCAGTGATTACAAAACCGAATCAAATTTACAAAGAACGTTGCAGCGTGATCCCACCTATCAATATGTCATTGTTCTCCCTCTGATCCAGATACATGAGCAGTTGCTTTGGGTGGTTATGATGTTGTCAATCCATTGTTATGGTCAGCACGCATCTTAGCCCATGAAATCTGACATTAGAGGTTTTGGACAAAAATGTCGCACTGCTAGTTCTTCAAACTTCGTTTTCGTTAGTAAACTTCTCTCTGTCCCCCGAACTAAAATCTGTTCTAAAAGTCGTCATTTTGAACCCATTTACATTTGCTTGCAGCCATACGCAGTGTTAAATAATAAGCGTTTATTTCTTGGTGGAATAATTAGATTTGTTACAGTGACTCTGTTGATGAGTGTTTCGAAGTTAACTTTAAACAGTAACTACGGACAGATGAAACGAAAATTTTTTTCTATAACTTTGTGAACTTTCCGGACAAGCTTTATATTCGGTACATGTTTTGTTTTTACTTATCCTAAGTCTAGGCTATCATTTAATCGATGTTGCGTAGTGGAGAATAAACTTAAAAATGCTCTGGAAATGTATTTGACCACCAGCATTGAACTGAAGCTAATTTTGTGACATTAACCGTTCCGGTGACATCCACTTGTTAGGAACACTACCGCATAATCCGATTAAAATATCTTAACCGCACGTTGTGGTGAACGGTAACGCTCTGGCTTCGCATTCGGAAGGACACTGGTTCAAATCACTGTCCAGCCAACCTGATTTGGGTTTTCCATGGTTCTCCTAAATCACTCCAGGCAAATGCCGGGATGGTCCCATCAAAGACCATGGACGAATTCCTTCCCATTTCTAGCCCCCAGTCCTTTACCGCCTCTAATTACCTCGACATCGACGGGGCGTAAAGCAACAAACAAAAAACCGACCGTGGTGGGTGAATGGTTAACATTCTGGCCTCGCATTCGGGAGGACGCGGGTTCGAATACTCGTCCGGGCATCCAGATTTGAGTTTTCCATGGTTTCCCCAAATCACTCAGGGGCCATGCTTCCTTCAAAAAGGCCATGGCCGAACTCCTTCCAGTTCCTTATCCCCAGTCCATCCCGCCTCTAATGACCTAATGAAAGATAAAGGTGACCCTTTGCATTATGTTATAAGATTTTCTTTTGACTTTGAAAAATCTTGTAGTGTCTCGATATAAATTTCCGCTGCAGTGGTTTATCTTGGCATGTGTGCTGGCAGCCATGTCCCGCTTGGCACGGTTACTGCCGGCAATATGATAGTGGGCAGACTGTATAATACTCTCAAGTGACACAAGCTCATCCTGATACCGCGTTTCTACTGAAGCAACTAGTGTGCTTACAGCTAATTTTGGTTCTTTAATAACACGCAGTCCGCACTAAGCCTGCCTGGGCTCTGTAAACTATTTTGAACATGTTGCACGTCTTCCTAACGTCCTTAGTCCTACTTCCTATTTGATTTCTAATTTGTTTGACATGAAAACTTTTTTCACTCGTTAAGTATAGTGATAGCCGGACGAACTTTCTTGTGTTAGAAATAGCGTCATATTTTAATTGCTAGCAACTACGAGACTAATAAAGTGTTAATAACGGTTGAGCCCACAACGGGTATAGTATGTCCCTAGCAGCATTTGTTTTGCCTGTGACGTCATCGGACTAGTATGAGTGTATGTTGGAGATTGTTTTGAATTAGTGTTGTATAAAGGTTTTTTTTGTTTATGGCTTTACGCCTCGTCGATATCGAGGTCATTACAGGCGGGAAAGAACTGTGTGTAAGGAACTGGAAGGAATTCGGCCATGGCATTTTAAAGGAACAATCCCGTCATTCCCCTGGAGTTATTTGGGGAAGCTATAGAAAACCCAAATCTGGATGGCTGGATGGGGATTCGAACCCACGTCCTCCCGAATGCGAGGCCAGTACGTTAACCGTTCACCCACCATCCTCGGTTTGTATAAAGTTATAAATTAGCGTACCGTAAAAAAGGCGTTCAGCCTGGACGTTGATTCAAGTGCCATTGTAAACAGCTCGCAAAGCACTGGTAGGAGCCAAAGTGAGATAGTAAAAACAGTCGTCGGAATATAAGGAAAGATCGATACTAAATTGAAAATTACAAAAATTAAAGATGTCGTAAATATGTTCGAAATTATAGAAAACGCAAATTAGAAGAAAGCTCGCGTCAAAAGGAACTCAAGAAACCCAAAATGTCCATGGCCGAACAAATGTGAGAGCTACGACAGTGTCAAAAATAAAATGAAGTGTACGTGTGTTACATACCTCTGATACATGCGATAAACTTGAAATTAATCTATTCTGTAACGGTTACACTTCACTATGTAACCACTGTATAAGAGAGATTGGTAATTAAATTACATGTTAATACAAAACACTTGTTATGATTTTATCACGACGTTTCCACGGAAAATCTAATGCGCGGACCCGATCTACGCCTTTCTGAATCTTTGTTTTTTTTTTTTTTTTAATCACTATCGATTTCAAATCTCCTCGTTGGCAGTAATCGCTGGGACACCATGACGATGTCTGGCACTAGTCACAGAGTTAGCTGGTTCAAGACCCGCTGGCGAAAGGAACTTTCGTGATTCGGGCCTTGGGAAAAAGATGGAAGAGGTGGAGATGCACGATTCCTGATCATCAGATTGTGTGCCAACGTCGTTGCTTAAATTCAAAACCTGTTCGACGTTTTGTCCCCACACACACACACACACACACACACACACACACACACACACCTCGGAGTCACATTACATATATGTTATACAATATTGGTATTTAAAGTTTTTCATTTCACTTTTTTAATGTGGTAAAAATGTTCTGGAGACTACGAGAGTTGTTAGTATTCAAGATACTTCTCCAGAGATCGCAGAAGATAATTAGGGAATGATGAGATGACCGTTATCAGTCACATTGTACGGAGAACAGTCTTTCAGCGAACACAAGTGTACCGCGCAGGAAAATCGTTGCAAACACGCTTGGCGTCAATCATGGCAGCCGACTTTGAAGATTTCTATAGATAAAAAGAAAGTTTGTTTGGGACTCAGCCGCTTTGATGATGTAAACCTGTATTGGAGTTAGTGAGAGGTTTATTCAGGTTAGTAGCACTTCCGAACGCGATAAAAGTGGCAATGGATAAGCGCAATTTTTGACAATTTGTGATATACGAACAGTTAAGACATATACGGTAGCGGTTCGACGACTTGACTGAAAATTAGGTAATTGTTATCGTGAGTTTTATGAGAGCTGTAGCGTTTTCCTCTAATGAGATATCGGTTCCAGTATTGATATAGAACTCATGTATCTGTATGGGAAGATTCCTTTCGACTTATCACCGTCTTTATCGGTCCTTAACTTGAGCCTGTAATTCCCCCGTAATAATAGTAAATTCGAGTTTTTTCAAATTTTATATGGGATAAAAATTCCTTGACGTGGGGGTTACAAATAGACTACTTAAATATCGTTAAATTAAAAAATAATAGCTTTATTGCAAAATAATATTATTTTCAGTAAACTAAAATTTGCTTCGATTTGAATGCGATAAACATAAAATAAAATTTCCTGCATATAACATTCGGAAACATGATTTATGTGAGGATCTAAACTCAAATATGTAAAAATTAGAGTAAATCCAAAATTTTATTGTTTTGTTCTCCTAACAGCGGGAAATCAGAAAATATAAACGTGTATATGGTTAACTTAAAAAATGAATGAGTTATAACAAATTCAAAATATTTTAGCTAAGTAAATAGCTTGTCTCTGAATGCCACGTACATCAAATAAAAATCTTAAGAGAAAATTTAGAAAAGCGAAATCTGAAAACAAGTAAGTTACAGTAAAGAGACGAAAGTTATATACAAGGATATATCTTGCTTTATAAACAAATCCAAAACTATTTTAGTACAGACAAATATTCTCGAAGAAAAAATTTAGAAAAGCTATAGATGTATATGGAGCGTAGTGGGTGAGCGGCAACGTTCTAGCTTCGTATTCGGGATGACGCGGGTTCCAGTCTCTGTCTGGCCATCTAGATTTGGGTTTTAAATGGTTTCCCCAAATCACTACAAGTAAATGCCGCGATTGTTCCTTAAAGGAAGGCCATGGCCAAATTCCGTTCTAACACCCAGTCCTTTCCCGCCTCTAATTACCGCGACATCGACAAGGCGTAAAACCATAAGCAAAAAAAAAAAAAAAAAAAAAAAATATCCAAAAGCTACCACTGTTATTGCATGATCAAAACATATGGAAAATCTTTAATTGGCACTTGTCCTGACTTATAGATATGTAAAAAGGATAGGTGCGTGAATCTGGTGACAGGACGTTGAATCATGTATTTAGTACCAGTTCCTTTCAATTCACTCAAACTCCTAACAGTTTTCCAGTCGAACAACAGTTGTGTTCCTTCAACTGCTATGATTACCGGAAAAACAAGCTGATTTTTCAATTTAGAATTGTGTGTGAATCGAACATTGAGATCCGTGTAGAAAATTCGAATTAAGTCCTATGAAAGTGATGTTCAAATTAGACCCGGTTACCTGACTACTAATAAAGACGCTGAAGACATAACGCCCCATTAAAAACTCCGATTCCTTACAGCGGACGTCAAAAATGGACCGACGAAGCTTTGAACTCAAAACCACCGGACCGTGCGGTGACAGGAGGCGAGTGTATTGGTGTTGAGGGAAAACTGGCTATGAGCAAGCTACTGATAATTCATAAGTACATCCCAAATGTTTGCAATTTATGTTAATTAGAGTTAAAAGGCGTGTGGCTGGCTGGCCAGGTGAGTAATTGCAGCTGCGAATGAAGGCATGGAGTATGCCACTGCGGGGGCTACTGATACTTACACATGAAGCAAACACTCAAAATCCCACTACAACCACTAATTACGAGATGATTCGTAATCTCTTGCAGGTATTTCTACCGTGTAGAACATACGTTCCCAACCTTTTTGGTCTACCGCCCCTTTCCGAAATAAAAAATTACTCACCGCCCCCTTTTCTAAAAACAAAATTACTAAACGCCACTTTTTCAGAAAAAAAACCTTCTAGTAATAGTGTAACCCGTAGTGTTCCAGCTTTTTTGACTCGTAACCCACGTTTCAAAACTCATTCGATGATGCCACTGTTAGGTGAATAGTACAATATCATATATAGAAAAACAGAATAGATATCTTTTTTTTTTTTTAGCTGCTTAACGTCCCTTAACAGCGAGGTCTTTAGAGACGGGAAAGGATGAGGGGCAAGGAATGGGAAGGAATTCGGCCATGGCCTTTTGAAGAAAGCATCCCGGCATTTGCCTGGGGTGATTTGGAAAACCATAATCTGAATGCCCGGACGGGGATTCGAACCGCCATCCTCCCGAATGCGAGGAAATAGATTTCTAAAGTTACCTTATTAAAACATAACACACCAGTAGTGTTAGCAGTTTGATCAACAAATACATATTATGAAAAATATATTATAAATTAGAGGGCTGAGCTGTGTATTGACGCTAATTTTTCCATATTTGGTGCCTTTTTGTCATCAGCAATCTTAAATCACCGCTTTCCACTATTGACAATCTGTTTCTTTTCTTAGCTAACAACTTGCTGACTATGGTACATCCTCTTTTGGCTACATATGATCATGGAAATGCAATTAAAAATTTCTTTGTGGAAGCTCTTAAAGCCAAATATAATACTGTAATGGAGGGGTTGACGGCTGATGCTCAACGTCCCCTAAACTTGCCTTGGACCAGAAACGACTCCTATGGTCTCTTCAATGCCCATCGGATGTGATACCGCCCCCGTTGGGAACCACTGCTGTAGAAAATTAGAGCGGCGCAAGTGTATTGTCAATCTCTGAGGTCGTGTTGCGTTGCCTTATTCATGCTAGTCAGAGGTGAAATCGCCGACAGAGCTGCCAAGTCATTCACTTAATGTAGTTCTAAAAGCACGGTGTACGTTCTTTATGTCGTAAGCGGTGTTGGGCCGCAAGGCTCCGTGTCGACACATTGCGGCAATCAACATCTTAGCAGTGCACCATCAACCTCTCCCCCGTTCCAGAGATCTCTTATACAAACCAACATCAGCAGCGTATACAGTAGCTTGGACCCCAACACGATATTCATGTGGCCATAGGAGAAAGCTCTAGTATGCATTATGTACGAACTAGCAGCTGTCTCCCAGGACATAAAGGGACAACAATGCCACCCTTCCAACTTCTGTCGTGACACCATTCCTACCGTTCTGTTTGAGAGAAGTAGATTTTTATTTCTGTCATCACTGTTTCAACTTTTTTCATGAAATCGTCCATTTCTTCCAATCCTCAACTAAAATTTTCGACTCAACACAGCCTTTACAACCAATGTCTTCCATTATCTGCTTCGTATTGTCTAGTATTTGTATTCTGCTACAGATCCATCCACCAATTAATTAACAAACCCTGGATGTTTTAAACCGTAACCCACCAACCAATTCCTACTTTCTGTGGTACTCCTCCACAAAGTTCTTTCTTCACTCTTCATTTCCAAAAAATGTTTATTTTGCACTGTATCTGTTCACCAAATTTTCATCATTCTTCTAAAAAAACAAAATCTGCTTCGATTTTCCATCTTTTGGCATTCCAAGTCTACATCCGTAAAATGATGTGCTTCATAGATCATCATCATCATCTTGAGCAGCTTCCAACCACTGGCCGGGTCTGCTTGGAACAAAAGCCTCTCAACGCTTCCCATCCATCCACCATCTCTCTTCTTCTACAGTCAGCCAATTTATTCCTCTTCCTTCAACACAGTTTTTAACATCTGCCCCTCGGTCTTCCTCTACGCCTCTTTCCTTTCAGCACCAGGTCCAGCATCTTTGTTGGTATCTTCTCCTCCCCTTCTCTTCACATGACCAAACTACTGTAATCTCGATTTCTGTATTCATCGTTGTAACGGTTCCTCCCTGGTCATCTCTCAGATTTTTCCATTCCTCATTCTATCACTTTTTGTTACTCCTATTCTCACTGCTTCCTATGTCCATACCGAGCGTGGTGGTGTTACGGATAGCGTTCTGGCCTCGCATTCGGGAGGACGGCGGTTCGAATCCCCGTCCGGGCATCCAGATTTGGGTTGTCCATGGTTTCCCAAATCACTCCAGGCAAATGCCGGGATGCTTCCTTAAAAAGGCCATGGCCGAATTCCTTCCCATTCCTTGCCCCCATCCTTTCCCGTCTCTAAAAGACCTCGCTGTTGAGAGACGTAAAGCAGTCAAAAAAAAAAAAAACCTTATGTCCATGTTTAAATCTAATCAATTTTTTTTTTTTTTTGAAACACACTCATTGAGCTAGTGATATTCTTATTTTGATACCATTATTTCTTCGGCCATCAGTAAAATTTTATTTCCTAAATAACAGCATCCTCTTAATTCTTCAACTACACATTATCTTCTTTTCCTTTTAATCTGATGTGATCGTTGTTATTTCTGCTGCACTTCATGACTTTTGTCTTCCTTTGATTTATATTTAGTCCAAATTCTTCCACTCGGGGTTTTGTCACGCCGTTCAAAATCTCTCAGTAACACCACCATTTTCTGTTAACGGGACATGTCTTCATCAAATCGCAGCGCACTAATTGTTTCTATTTGAACCATTGTGACATGTTCAAATTTTTCTTACACTTCCTTTAATGTAATATAAGGAGGGTGTGAGACAAAGATGGTTGTCTCCATATCCCTCTAAATTGCTTTGTTAGTGCATATTCGACCCGTGTAAAATAATGATTTTGGAGCAAGGAAACAAGAGATTATTATATATTATTAGCACCATTAGAACAGTAAACAGGGGGGGTCAACAATCCACCACTGTAGCAGATCTGATGACTAAGTTTCACGTTCTTGAGAGTTCGTGATTTTTTTATGGCTTTAAGCCTCGTCTACGTGGAGGTTATTAGAGGTGGGAAAGGAAGGAGGCAAGGATTGGGAACAAATTCGGCCATCGCCTTTTCGAAGGAACCATGCCGACATTCGCCTGGTGTGATTTTGGTAATCTATGCAAAACCAAAATCTGGATGGCGGAATGGGGATTCAAGCTCGCGTCCCTCAAAATGCGACTTCAGAGCGAAGTACATAGTGGTCAGTACTCATTAAGAGGCATCACCAGTTCATTGCTGAAAATAGATGATAAATGACGTAAAACGCTGGTCACAACTGCGATATAAGTGAATATTTTTCACGTCGCTTATGATACCTCACATAGAGGTGAAAATTACTCTTCAGCAAAACACCACGTCTCATTTCCAAAATAATTAATTTAGTCAGCAACAGCATAAAAATGAACCAGAATGATTGAAACTTAAAAACACTTCTGGTGAAAAGATTAGAATAACATGAGTTTTCTTGCATAAGGTAGAATGGTGTTAATGACCCAGATAATAGATATCTTCAGTACCAATAATAATGAAGATCTCTTACGCCGGGACATGAGGCGTTGCAACTACCTGCATCCGGGAGTATACGGGTTCAAATCTCTGTCCGGACATTCTAATTTCGGTTTTCCATGTTTTCCAGAAATAACTCCAGGAGAATGGCAGGATGGTTTCTTCAGAAGGCCGTGGACGAATTCCTGCGCGGTCCTTTCCCCAATTCTCTCCCGCCTCTAATGACATCGATCTCGAAAACTACTGTGGATACTGACCCCGCTCGCATCTCACTGGGCTCTACGCGATACTACCGTCCTGATGGCAGTGTTCAGGTGGCTCCACCTTCTTCAAACCGACGCTGAGGCTCATTGCCTAGGAACCTGTGTTTGTCGTCAAACTGGTCGACGAAACCAATGAGGCATTAACTATTGAACGGGTAATTACGCACCTGATGGCTATTGCCATCTGAGGCGTAGTCGGTTAAAAAACACGAGGAAGGAGCAACCCCTGGGGTTCCCTTACTGTGCTCTTTATATCATTCTTCATCTATATAAACTCTTCTCGGGTTTGCCGCCGAATCACATTTTCTAATGTCGAGCTTTCGGCGACTTCCACTGCCGCCATCATCAGGACTGTTGTATCTGAAGGAACAACAGAAACTGGACTGAATAGCGGAACCGAACGAGACAGGAACGTTGTCGTCTTCCGATTGGCTGACTCCAATGACGTTACCATTCTGTGACTGCGATTGGTCGGTTGCGGAACTAAGCGTAGATATACTCAGCGTTGTACTGATAGTTGGCTCCACAGCGAAACCAAAGCCGAAGTTGTTAAAAATAGAAAGACGATTGATTACCTACGTCAATGTTCGCATAACGTCACTGTTCATATTGAATCACCGTTTACATTATTCATCACTATTAATCATGATGTCAAATTCGATAATCCTTGGGAGCCAAGCGGTATTCTGATTGGCTGACACAATAACTGTTCTCATAGCGTCATCGTTCACATTATTCTCACACAGAAAAAATCCAAAGACTTCTTTAATGAAAGACCCCACATTATATATTCTTAACAACATTTACTATCATTAATTTTGATGTTTAACTCGAGAAATGCATAGGGAGCCATATAGTCTTCCGATTGGCTGACTATAACCCCGGTTCTGTAATATTTGTCTGTGATTGGTCGGCCACAGGATCAGCTGCAGATGTAGTCGGACCGATACGCCGTGCTCCACTCTCCACTCTCCTATCGTCCGTCAGTGAGACACTTGGTTGTTTAAGAATGGCAAAAACTGGCTTCCATGCGTCACTGAGCCATACACCCAAGTCCCTGTTCATATTATTATTATCAAGACGTATCTCGATAGCTTCTTTGATTACAGATTCCCAGAAGAAGGAACACTTGGCTAAAACTCTCACCTTATCGAAATCCATAATGTGACCGTTTTCGATAACGTGTTGTGCCACAGCAGACTTTTCTAGTTGGAACAACCGGATGTTGCGTTGGTGTTCAGTCATACGGGTCTGGATAGTGCGGATGGTTTGACCAATATAATTCTTACCACATTGGCACGGTATGCTGTACACTCCCGGTGTTTTTAAACCCAAATCGTCTTTCACTGGACGTAGTAAATCCCGTATTTTGGCAGGAGGGCGGAAAATGCACTTGATTCCATGTCGTTTTAATATCCTGCCGATTTTCCCAGAGATGCTACCTGCGTACGGGATGAAGGCAAGTTCTTTAGGCTGTTCTTCTTCCTCAATAGTACGTATATCTGCCTTTTTCTTTCGAAATGCCCGTTCTATCAATTGGATCGGGTATCCATTCCGCATGAAGGTATGGCGGAGATGTTCAAGTTCGTCTTGCAGATTGTCAGCGTCTGAAATTGCCTTTGCTCTATGTACAAGCGTGTATAACACCGTGTTCTTCTGCGCCGGATGGTGGAAACTATCGGCATGTAAATAACGGTCCGTGTGCGTTATTTTCCTGTACACACTATGTGACAGGGTACCATCAGGTCTCCGCTGGATTAAAATATCTAGAAAGGGCAATCTACCATCTTTCTCTATCTCCATAGTGAATCTGATGTTTTCATGAATGCTATTGAGATGGTCCATGAATTCATAAAGGCCCTGGATCCCATGGGGCCAAACAACAAATGTATCGTCCACATAACGATAGAAGTATGTTGGTTTAAGGACGGAAGTTTCAATTGCTCGATCTTCAAAGTGTTCCATAAACAGATCGGCTACTACAGGAGATAATGGAGACCCCATTGCCACACCATCAGTCTGTTCATAAAAACTCCCACCATAGGTAAAATAAGTAGAAGTTAGAACTAGTTCGAACAGATCCACCAAGGTAGGTTCAAAAAGACCTTGTAACAGCTGCAGTGTGTCTCTCAAAGGAACCTTGGTGAAGAGCGAGACAACATCAAAGCTGACCATAATATCAGACTCTGACAACCGCATCTTTCGGAGCGTATCGACAAACTGTGTCGAGTTTTTAACATGGTGCGGACAATTACCTACGA
The DNA here is from genome assembly GCA_031002005.1 of Vandiemenella viatica. Taxonomy (NCBI): domain Eukaryota; kingdom Metazoa; phylum Arthropoda; class Insecta; order Orthoptera; family Morabidae; genus Vandiemenella; species Vandiemenella viatica. Next base: position 323,990,207 of record CM061921.1, on the reverse strand, counting down.
AAGGTCTAAGCATCTTAGACAAATGCTTGGCCAAGTTATATACGCCGAGAAAGACTTATATCTCATATTCTTCATCTAGTTTTTTTTTTTTTTAAGCAACAAGAGAGATTTTTAATACTTCATTTAAACAATATTCTCATAACGAACTAAAAAAAACGCAGAAGGAAAAGAATGTTAAATTGCTTAGTAGCGAACGCTTCCACTTTAAATATAAACATGCCTCAGGAATAATAATAATGAAATCACAACACAAATGCTCTGAGTTCGAGTTAAGTCAAAGCACAGTTGTACTAAAAAAAAAAAAAAATGCTGTACAGATATGTGATTCGGGAGGACACGGGCTCAAATCCCCATCTGGCTATCCAGATGGTTTTCCGAAATCATTCCGTGTGGATGCTTCCAATTCTTTATCCTAATCCTCTCCCGCGATGTCAACAAGGCATACAGCGACAAGAAACAAATCTCTGTGTTTATTAAAGAGATATTAACCTATGTGTGGGTAGTGGTTGTTGCCATGTGTATGCGAACAGCGTAAGCATTGTGATAATGTGTTTGGTGTTATTCTGATGGTGTAAAGTGCCATTTGGAATTGAGCGTGATGAGTGAACGGTTAACGTTCTAGCCTCGCATTCGGCAGGACGTGGGTTTGATTCCCCGTTCGGCCATCCAGATTTGGGTTTTCCATACTTTCTCCAGATCACTCCAGTCAAATGCCGGGATGGTTCCTTCAAAAGTTCATGACCAAATTCCTTCCCGTTGCTTGTCCCCTGTCCTTTCCCGCCTCTAATGACGTTGACGAGGCTAAAGCCATAAGCAAAAAGAAAAAAAAAGCCATTTGGTTCTTTAGTGGGGAAAATCTCGGTCTTCCCATGTGTGATTCTAAAATTAGCCTAGAAGCGTAATCCGTATTACCGATGCTATCTCCCTTGTTCAGAATAACCGCACTGTATATTTCTCGGCAAAAATTCCAGTTTTGTGGCATACAATAATCACATGCGATAGTGTAGTCTGGAGGTTCATTGCATACTGCTCCTAACTGAAGGTCGAAAGGTCCCCTGTTCGAATCCCTGTCTCAACGGGGATTTTCATAGACCCTTAACCCGTTCTTCATACACAGACGGAAAAAAAATCCCAACACCAAGAAAAAATTATTGTAGAGTAATGAAATTTGGACAATGCATTTGTCAAGTTAACATGTTTAATTGATTAAATTTTCAAGATCACAGGTTAATTTAAGCTCAAGAAAATGCATTTCAAATGTGAAATACTGTTAAATTAATAGCCGGTGTAACCTCCAGAATTTTGAATGCAAGCCTGCAAACGTGAATGCATTGTGTCATACAGGTTTCGAATGTCACTTTGTGGTATGGAGTTCCATGCTTGTTGTACTTGTGCTGTCAATACTGGGACGGTCAGTGCTGGCTGTGGATGATGCTGGAGTTGTCGTCCAATGATATCCCATACGTGTTCAATTGGAGACAGATCTGGTGATCTCGCAGGCCAAGGTAACATGTCGACACTCTGTAGAGCACGTTGCGAGACAACAGCGGTATGAGGGCGAGCGTTATCCTGTTGAAAAACTCCCCCTTGAATGCTGTTCATGAATGGCAGCACTACAGGTTGAATTACCAGACTGACGTACAAATTTGCAGTCAGTGTGTTTGGTATAACCACAAGAGTGCTCCTGCTGTCATAGGAAATTGCTCCCCAGACCATGACTCCAGGTGTAGGTCCAGTGTGTCTAGGCCGCAGACAGTTTGGTTGCAGGCGTTCCCCTGGCCTCCTTCTGACCAACACTCGGCCATCACTGGCACCAAGGCAGAACCTGCTTTCATCAGAAAACACAACAGATCTCCACTCCGTCCTCCAATGAGCTCTGGCTTGACACCACTGGAGTCGCAAACGGCGATGGCTTGTAGTCAGTGGAATGCACGCTACAGGGCGCCTGGCTCGGAGCTGTCCTTGAAGTAACCGATTTCTAACAGTTCGTTGTGTCACTGTGGTACCAACTGCAGCTCGAATTTCTGCCGCAGACGCAGTACGATGCGCCACAGCTGTACGCCGAATACGGCGGTCTTCCCTCTCAGTAGTGCCACGTGGCCTCCCGGAACCCGGTCTTCTTGAGGCAGTACCATCCCTTGACCACTGCACCCAACAATCATGCACAGTGGATACATTCCGGCCAAGTCTTTCTGCAATATCGCGAAAAGAAAATCCACCTTCTCGTAGCCCTATTACACGACCTCGTTCAAACTCGGTGAGCTGTTGATAATGGCTTCTTCGTCTTCTTAAAGGCATTCTTGGCTAACATCAACTCACTATGTCAAATCTCAGCGGTAAATAACGTTCACAAACTTTACAGCGCGTATTTAAAGCAAACCTGATTTGCAAGCTCTGAGTAGCGCTACTAGCGCCACACTTATGCGCGAAGCGCGAAATTTGAATCGATGTCATCTTTCAGATGTATAAACACGCCTACCAAATTTCGTTTATCTAACACAAGTCTTTCTTGGTGTTGGGATTTTTTTTTCCGTCTGTGTATATGGTAGAGCTTGATGTGTAATGTAAAGTACGTTAGAACACTTCCGTGGTTCAGATTACCCGTTGAGCTGTAAGTCCACTACACCCAGTAGTGATACTGCGTTAGGTTAGATAGCCAAGACAAGGAGCGCATTGCACGGTGAGTCGAAAACACTGTCACCTGGCAGCCTAACAATTCTTCGGGATCTCTCGGCCAACAAAGCCATACAATGATTTGAATTCAATCACTTCGGGAGGACGCAGGTTCGAATCCCCGTCCGCGCATACAGATTTGGGTTTTCCATAGTTTCTCCAAATTACTCCAGGCGAATGCCGGGATGTTTCCTTAGCCATCGCTGAGGCGAAAAAAAATATTTTAATCACGCTGGATAGCGTCTTTTATGAGCTATAGTGCAATGAAAATACTTGCATATTATTGCATGGTTATAAACATACATTGTTGTTTTACAATATTCTAGGAATACTGGAAGAGTAGGCCTACTCGTATTTTTTTCATTGTTGTCATAATATCACTGAACATTTACAAAATTCCTTTTGGTTAATCATTTGTGTTTTCATAAGATTGGAGCCAAAATGGCACAATACAGCACTTAAGCATGACTAATGCCAAACTTGAGCTGGAGAGACAAAGTCTTGAGTGCTGAGCGTGTTCTCAACTAAGTGGACCTTGTTTAACTGCATTGACTAAGCAGCAGGAAGTCGCGAAACGAGAAAAGTGCTGCTTTAATTTGTTTATCTTGACAATAACGAGTTCACCACGTTCCACTAACCGTCATTGGGTCACGTTTCCCAGGCCCATTGAATCGTCCCTAGAGCATAATTTGATTTTCTAGAGCCTTATTATTCATCCTCCAAAGTTCGACTTGAGTTGATATTCAAATACAAAGGAGATTGCACACGTGGTTTCACGAATCGGGCAAAGTAAATTAAAATAAATTGCTTAGTAAATTATCACACGTACAGAAGGCGAAGGCATTATACATAGATTGGAGTATTTACGAGAGATGTGGCTAATTACTTGTACTACATCCAAATTATTTTTCACATGTATATCTGCTTTATTTAAATCTGCGTTTAGCAGTTATATTTTATCTCTAACATTACGGAACTCACTTGCAGCATCAGTTAATTAAAGCTTCCCTTTATTGAGATCCTCAAAGCAATCGAAGGAATCTGAGGCTGGAATAAAGAGTTTCCATTCTCCCGCGTCCTAGCATTAAAAACCGACATTTCGACCGTTAGGATTTCTTCTAGGGCGGAATTACGCTGAGGTGTATTAGCAGAGCGTGTGAATCACATTTCAGCGCAGTTAAGCCCTAGAAGAAGGCAGAAGTAGATTGTACGAAACGTCGGCATATAATGCATGGAAACTTCAAATTAGAGATCTTCAATGTTGTCTTGAGTTTGAGAGTCTGCGCACTCATAGCAAGCAGAAACGTATTTGTGCTCCAGTTTGCGAAAACGTAGGGACTATATGGATAACTAACGAAGCACACCTCATAGTTTTAAGTCAGTTTACAGGAAACCTTTAAAATGTCAAATAACGGAGGACCATATTAGAAAAAAAAATCTATCTAACAGTGCATTTAGAGCAGTTACTTGTTTATTTTCTGCAAGTCTATTGCGACTATATTAACAGTAGCCAGGTAAAAAAAATAAAAAAAATATTGGACTCTTCACTGAGCAATAGAAGTTGACATAGAAACAGTTTTACAACTTCCTGTATTCTGGATCAATAGACGTTAAATAATAGACAGATATCCTTTGTTGTAACGAATGTGGTTTTTGTATTTACCGGAAGAAGTTCTGAGAAAGATGCCCTCAGAAATTTCGCGTTTCTGATTCACCGAGTGATAAATATTGCAGCAACAATGTTGTGACTACATCCTCTGCAAGGACCCACCGATGAGTTGAGGAATCAAAATCCTTGCCGTGGTCCTCAGGACGTTCAAACTCCCACTTCTGCAGACAGCCGACAATATCAGCTAAAGCTGATGTCTCTTGCATTCAACATTTGTTCAGGTTCGCATCATCCGAGAATGACTGAATAACATCAGTATCATTTCTGTTGACTTTCTCTATTCTGTGGCTACCACAATAAAAATTACACGTCGTCAGTCACAGAGAACATAACAATAGCAAGTTTTGCATCCTCATATAGCATCTCCCGCTCTCAAAACTTCTCACCGAGACCACCCTGTATCCCCGCCTGTCCATTGGCCGCTGCATAACGGAACATTAGCACGCCTTCCCAGCAGGGCCGGCGTTAGGGAGGGGTAAGCGGGTCAAAAGTACCCGGACCCCGCCGGCTGATGGGGGGCTCGATCACCGGCTTAGGGGCCCTCAGGCCATGAATACATCCATTGTCGCCTGGCCATTTTGTAGAGCTAAAAAAAAAAAAAAAGAGTCGACCATTTTACCGCGGGCCCGAAATTCCTAGCGCCGGCCCTGCTTCCCAGGACATTCGGGAGGACGGCGATTCGAATCCCCGTCCGGGCATCCAGATTTGGGTTTTCCATGGTTTCCCCAAATCACTCCAGGCAAATGCCGGGATGCTTCCTTCAAAAGGCCATTGCCAAATTCCTTCCCATTCCTTGCCCCCATCCTTGCCCCCCTTCCTTTCCCGTCTCTAAAGACCTCGATGTTAAAAAGAGACGTAAAGCAGTTACAAAAAAAAAAAAAAAAAATCCCATGACAGGGGTTCCACGCATTTCTAAAGCTGACTTCCCACGATCCGCTCATTTTGGGGCCGGGCCGATCCAGCTACCCAAGGAGCGGGCCGTGGGAAGTGTCCTACCTGTGCTGGCAGGAATCCATCACCCAGCCGGTAGAGCTGAAAGGCCCAGTTAGCTGAAACTACACTAGGCAAGGTGGTGGGGAGGTGGTGAGTGCTAGACTGTGGCGCGCGCTGATCCGTACACTTCGGCTAATGTGGCGCGGCCTACAAAACCACGCGCCGTGGGAAACCACCTTAACGCGTCCACGCAGGCTGGGTAACCTACTATATCACAACTTGTCAGTCGAAATCAATAACAAATTTCAGGTCGCAATGTCCGGTGGATATGAGGAGTTACATTCAACAGCAGAGTTCGAACAGGAAAGTACATTCCTGCGAACGATCATTCGAATCCATGAGTCACCCATTGACAAAGATCGCTTAATATTACTGTTGAACTTGAATTCCTACAACAAAAAGAAACTGTCAAAATTTGTTCAGAGAATCGAGGTTATGTTCGGTGAAGCTCGAACTAGCCGACTCAAAAGCGTGTTGGCCGTCCTATCAGGACACGACTTTGACCTGGTCGCGTTGCACTGTACCTGCCTGATTCATTCACGTGGTCTATTAACGCACGCGACCACATTTGCGGGTAGTTTGTTATATACGGATTTTGTAATATATTAATAGATACTAAGATACGTGTATTATATTTTTTAGTGTAATTAGTTCTTTATTGCTTTTGGTGATCATATTCCAGTAAATTTTGTACATACTCTTCTTTGTTTTGTAAACACTCACTAACTACAGGGTGCGGCAGAAACAATTACCCAGTTTACACATATTATTTAAGCATGAATACACATTGTTAGTGTGTACAGTTTGGAAGAACACTTCATACAATTTATTACAAATGTCACTTTTTGTAAATTATGTCCTGCAGGTGTCCACCATTGCTGACGATGCAAGCTTCGGTAGATTCCCCATAACCTTATGGAGGGTGTCACCTGTTATTGCCTCGATTTCGGCGTGAATGTTGTGTTTCAATTCCTGAATAGTTCTTGGCACCGAGCGGGGTGGTGTAACGGTTAGCGTTCTCGCCTCGCATTCGGGAGGACGGCGGTTCGAATCCCCGTCCGGGCATCCAGATTTGGGTTTTCCATGGTTTCCCCAAATCACTCCAGGTAAATGCCGGGATGCTTCCTTCAAAAAGGCCATGGCCGAATTCCTTCCCATTCCTTGCCCCCATCCTTGCCCCCCATCCTTTCCCGTCTCTAAAGACCTCGATGTTAAAAAGAGACGTAAAGCAGTTACAAAAAAGTTCTTGGTCTGTTCGCATGCACTTTGGATTTCAGGAATCCCCACAGATAATAATCACACGCCGATAAATCAGGCGAACGGGACGGCCAGTGGACATCACCAAAGCGAGAAACGAGATGCCGTGGAAACATTTCGCGCAAGACGGTCATGGATCTTCTGGCTGTGTGCGCTGTTGCGTCATCCTGCTGGAACCACAACGACTGCAGACGGATATTTTTATTGCGCATTTCCTGCATTACTAACTCTTGCAACATAACAAAATATCGATCTGATGTTACAGTGACACAATGCCCTGCATCATTTTCAAAAAAATAAGGACCAAAGTAACTTTTTCAATATGAAGTTGTTTTTCGTGAATCTGGTTGTGATTTCTAGGCACCCAGTACCTAAAGTTCTGCTTGTTCACATAGCCCGATAGATGAAAATGGGCCTCGTGCGACATCGTAAAATTGTCGAGGAAACCGGGTTGAGTGTTGATCATCTTCAGGAGCTGTGTACAGAAAGCTTGACGTGCCTGCTGATCTCTGTGCGATAATTGTTGCACCACTTGGAGCTTGTACGGATGGAACTTCATATCCAGATACAACATCCGTCGCAAACTTCCGTCTGAGATGGTAAGGACTGATCGCGTTCGACTACGCTCTAAAGCAGCTGTTACTCGTGCAATGCTGTCCGGGGTGAGAAACGTACGTGGCCCACCAGGGGGCGTCTTGTTTGCTGCAGATGCTGTCGCTCTAAACGGTTGGGCCCATCTTCTAATCGTCTAATCGTCTGCGTTCGTGTCACACTATCATCACATTTGAAAAACGTTTCAATCACAAAGTCACATAGGCCATTATATTTTGACAAGTTCAATCGCTTACAGAGACTATTGTTTTTGTATGTTGTTGTATTAGCCCCGTGTTCCTATCCATATGGGTAGGTGGAATACTATTTTCCGTTAATTAGAACGTATTGAAAGCAGACGTTTTAAGTTGTAAAATTAACTACGCATGTAAAGTTGCCTCGAAGTGAAGATGAGTGAGTGATAACATCGGGGCCTGGCATACACATGTCTGAGTCCCATTTTAACCATCCACATTTCTATTGTTTCCCAAAATCCCTACAGGTAAATGTCAGGATATGTTATCTCGGTTTTCCGGGACAGTCCTCTGAGGAAAGCCACAAAATTATGGCTGAAACGTTAGGTTTCGATAAACTGATGCGGTTCCACCCGGACAACCTAGAAAACATCGACAATGTTCGCGGAAGTCTGCGCACCCAAATGTCAGGATAGTTCTTTCATATATACCACGGCTGATAACCTTCTGTTACTTGTCAACAATTTGATACGCTCTTCGTGGTTTCCCATATCCCTCCAGGCAAATGCCGGGATGCTTCCTTCAAAAGGCCATGGCCGAACTCCTTCCCATTCCTTGTCTCCCCATCCATTCCCGTATCTAAAGACCTCGCTGTTAAAAGACGTTAAACAGTTTAAAAAAAAAAAAAAAAGATACGCTCTTCGGTAATTAACTAATTCTTCCTGTCACCAATTAATGTCGATTTCCTTTAATCACTTTGTCCTCCCGTTCACACGCTGCTGTCGTTGGTCGCCAGAGGGTTTTACCTTCCCACAATTGTTAAATAACTACTGCTTTGAATGGATTAAATAGTTCCATGAAATGACAACACCGGCGAATCACCTTTCACTTCATATATATTTCTCCGTGAACATAATAATATTACACTCAGTTAAGGCAATAGACTCGTCCAAAGACACTGCAGGACTAATATTACAGCGATTAAACTCACAAAAAAAATTTAATTTACAAAAACAACTGACTCTGCTCGCTATTTCCGCACGTTTAAATGGGCGCCGGAGAAACATCTAGAAGGTCACAGAGAGTGCTGACAGACGTTTCTCGAAAGTTAACAATGCGTTAATATTCAAATCCATACAAAAATAATAACAAATTGGACAAAATCACACACAATCACTAGAAAACTCCTTAAAATGGAAGTTAATACTGCTTACATGAATTTACACACGAAATTATCAACATGAACAAGTCCAAACCGTTGAGAATTCTCTTCCAAACATTGTGGCTTACATCAACACTTACAATTAAAAACTTTTAGTTAATGCTTCATACATATTATTGTCCCTGATAGTGTTACATATCATTTACACAGTTTCACTCCATAAACACGAAGAATATACTCAAATTCACAATTAATCAAACATTTCATAAAAGGGCTGGGTCTGAGAGCTGTTACAAATTGTTGGATGAGAATACATTAAAAGGTAATCTAAGAATATGGGCGGCCGCGTCTTACTAGGAAGCTGAACGTCTGAAACGGCCCCCCAGACCCACTCAGCCTACTGTGGGGGAAACTCCACGGGAAAGTAAAGATAAAGGCCCGGGCCGTGTCGCTGACCACTCCAGTGCCTACGGTCAGGTAATCATTCTGGAATACGGCTTGAAAGCTTTGAAAACCTAAGAATACGCAGAAACGCTTTGAACAGATTTCTCAAGAAAGATAGTGTAAAAACTTTTTTTCCCGAGCAAATTTCATGTACGGTTGATACAGTTTGAATTCAATTGGATGCCTCAATCTATATACTGCTAACGAGGCGTTATCATATTTTTTTTAAAAAATGGCAGTGACGATAAAAAGTATTTATTTATTTTTTTGTTGTTTATAGCTCTACGCCTCATCGACATCGAGGTCGTTAGAGGCAGGGAATGACTGGGGGCTAGAAAGGGGAAGAAATTTGGCCATGACCTTTTTAAGGAACTATCCCGCATTCGTCTGGAGTGATTTCGGGAAACCATGGAAAACCGAAATCTGGATACTCGGACGGGGATTCAAACCCGCGTCCTCCCGAATGCGAAGCCTGAGCGTTACCACTCGCCCACCATGTCTGGTTTCACTCTTTCTTATTCTATTCTTCAAGTCTAAGCATAAGTTTGGAAACTATTACTTAATTTTTCTTTTGCGATTAATATCTATGTAATGAAAACACTGAGGCACATTAAAGGAAAAATGCAGACCTGCAGAACCTTGTTACCTATTCCTGGCTACTCCATCTTTATCTAACTTTAAAATGCAAATGGTGATGAGAAAAGGTAATTTGACATTAATATTCCACAAGAAGAAGGAGCTACTTGTTTCTTGTTCGTGAATAATAGTAACATTTGTTTCCTACAGATATATTTGACCTAATTACGCTGTTAAACTACTCGTTAGCCGCTGTTTCGTTGCTCTTATATGAATCAACCTAACTTGATAATTAAAGTTAGATATTCTTTCATGTTTCATTTTGAATACTAATTTTACGAAATCTTAATGCATATAAACATACTTGAAATAATAATCAGTAAAAGCTTAATAATCTATTAATTTATCAAACAAAATGCGGGGAAATGGTCAAAAATAATGTAATACTTCTTTTACATTTTACAATATTACGAAAATTGAAGGAGGTTATAAAATAGCAATCACTTTTTGGATCTGTACAAGGAAATCAGCATAAAATATGAGATGTCATTTAAATGAAAGCATTATGGCATGAATTACTGGAAATATAAGTAAAGCGCTCGAAAAATAATCCTTCTCTGGCTGTAAAATTATTCCAAAATTTAGAGAACTTATTTTTTCACGCTACTTTCGTACACAAACAATCACAAAGAAAGCAGAGGGGATAATTATTTTCTCACTTGTCGGTTACATACGATTGCGGCAGAACTGCTACTGCCTCGGCCATTCATGGACACATCCTCTTTAGAAGCCACAAAGGAGCACTTAAAAAGTGTTTTGCTCCGGCATTTATGCTATTCTGTCTGTAATTAAGAATGATTATTGTTTCCGGTGCCAATTTCGCCCACGTACACTATGACAGCAGTTAACCCAGCCTCACGAGTATCGTCACGTGTCGAAGTCAGCTCACGTGACGAATATTCGGAAGCTCACAAGTTTAGTTTAAATCACAGATGGCATTTCAAAAATTAAATTACCGATGTAAGTATATCCGATGACATAAATAGTCCAACCATTACTTCTTACTGCGCTATGAGCGTCTTTTGAAATTCAAATTATAGTTTATTATTAATTGAATTATCAAACATCAAGAAATAATTATTTCAATAATATTATAATTTCAGTAGAGTTTTATTCCTTCTTAAATCACTGGCGCCATCTTTCTGCCAGCTGAGGTATTTCTTGTGGAAACATTCGATTTGCTGCCGATGTCTGAGAGTATGGTTAATTTTCGACATATTCCAGTTCTACCTAGCAAGTCTTTCACAAATTAGTAATCTGTTTAACTGTTTATTTCACAAAAAAAATTAATAACAGGAGCTCGCTTGTAACCGGCTGTAAAATAAAAACATTTCACTTGGTTTCTGAACGACTAAAAAAGGTTAGTGATTGTTCTCGCTCATCAAGTAACGAAACTAACTTCGGCCTTCATTTAAATTACAATGCAAATTAAACTCCATCCTATATGTTTTTATGACTATACGCCTACTCGACGTCGAGAGGACTGGGAACATGGGACGGGAAGGAATTATCCCGGAATTCGCCTGGACTATTTTCGGAAAACCATGGAAAACGGAAATCTGGAAGGGTCGACGAGGCTTCGAACCTGCGTCCTCCCGAATGCTTGACCAGAGCGTTACCTTACACCCACCACGCTGGGTATATTAAATATGGAAATTCTTTAATGTGTATTAATCTTCATTTAAATTGAGATAGAATTAGGACTAGATGTGAGCGTAATAAATGAAAACAAATTCGCAAACTTCAGGTGAAAACATACTTCGAAAGGGAAATTTATAAATTGGAAAATCCTGGCATAAACATACAGCGGAGCGGCCTGAGACATTTTTCTGACTGGGGACCTAAAGGGCCCTGCTTTGAATCCTGATCTAGGTTAGGATTTTCAACAGCAGTTATTCTTTATCTCGTCTCCACCAAAACAGCCTTCGTATATATGAAATATGGTAGACCGATCGCTTCCACCCACCCACAGAGCGTGGTGAGTGAGCAGTAACGCTCTGGCCTCGCATTTAGGAGGACGAGGTACCCCGATTTGGTTCCCCCAAATCACTCAAGATTAATGCCGGGATGCTTCCTTCAAAATATCATGGCCAAATTCCTTCCAGTTTCTTGTGTCCAGTCCTTACCCGCCTTTAATGACCTCGACGTCGACAAGGCGTAAAGCCATAAGAACAAAAAAAAGAGCCATCCAACCTTGCCCCTTTGCAACAATGTCCTCACTTATCTGTGCGTAATGAGCGAAATGACTAATTGCGTTCACGTTTAGAAACTGTGGCTCGTGAAACAATTATATACTAAGGGAGGTGCGTAACTGTCACGATCTGTTAAAGGAAAGTGTCAGACGCGCTCTGTGTATCAAGTGTTAACTTAGTATATTGTGTATATTTTAGTAAAATTTACGGCATTCCGGAACATTCAACGAGTTAATTACGGGAAAAACGCTTAAAAATCATAATTAGGATGGGCAGAACACCAAGCCCATGGTTTGAACACCCTTGTCTAGCAAGGGGTCGTTTGGACGCACACAGCCCAACAGATGGGTAGGTTTGTCCTTGATTGCCGAGGTACGTTAGTTGGCTAAGACAAAGCCATATTAAGCAGCTGTTAGAATCGCTGTCATCAAGACCATGCCGGAGTATTATTACTACGATTGACAGTAGAAGTATCGGAAATACTAAGTTAATGAGGTAGTTGTGTTCAATTACCAGGATTACGTCTTCCGATGATATAGGGTGTGAAAGTTTCCTTAGAATAGTCACATTTAAATATCTTCAAACATAAGAAATTAGTTGTGATAAACAGGTTGCATCCACAATTGACTGCCAGTTAATCTTGAAAATAAACTGCTCCAGTCTTCACTTTTTTCAGAAATAAAATTTGCCATTTATCACGTTATTAATTACTTGATATAATAGAGATGTTAATAGTCTCTGACTTATCGTTCATTGCAGATATTTAGCATTTCTTTTCGCCAACTATTCTTTGTAGGGGAAAGAAAGTTATAAGAAATGTGATAAAAAATTTTGCCTCATTTGAAAAACATTTTTGTCTCGCTTAGAATTTAAATCAGAGGCTACTCACATACGCTTCTGAGCTGAGAACCGGGAAGGTCATTAGAGGCGGGATGGGACCGGGGAGAAGGAACGGGAAGAAGTCGGCCATGGTCTTTTGAAGGAAATATCCCGGCATTCACCTGGAGTGATTTGGGAAAACCATGGAAAACCCAAATCTGGATGCCCGGACGGGGATTCGAACCGCCGTCCTCCCGAATGCTCACCCACCACGCTCGGTGGGCTAAAAGTCAACGCCTGACGCATTTTCATTTTAGCAGTGGATTTCCCTGCAACACATTACTGCTTGTGCTGCTAATTCTATTGCACTGTTTCAATCAAATTTATTAAAAGTATATTAATACGCAATTAATTGGCCGTCATTGTGGCTCAGTACGTTAAGGCGCCGTACACTGGACCAGGTTGGAGTCCTGGTCCCCACGTACCGGCCAACCGGATTTCAGGTGTTTTCCCGCAGTCATTACTGGGACGGTCCCCAATCTCAACGTCACAAACTCTATAACTCAAATACACTTGTCATACAGATCACGATAAGTTCCACGCTTCACAGACAGTGGCAACACAAAATTTCCTCTTCTAGGTTAAATCCACCGCAGTCTAATAAATCCGGTTTGAATTCAGGTATGTCATGTGTCCTCCCTCCCCCCCCCCCTCTCCTCTTCCTTTGTGATTCACAGTGGTCACCGGTTTGAAAAGATGACCGGTGGCACGTTATCATTATATGGCGGGCTCGAGGAAAAAATACAATGAACTCTCCATTAAGAGCACTTTTAATAAAACGCTATTGATACAGGGTGTTAAAAATATCGAATATTTTAGGAGATCGAAACAAGACAAAAATGAGTATTAAATACTGGGCCACAAAGACATACTTTGGTTAATATCAGGTGCCTCTGTCCTGCACATGCTGACATGCGTTGAAGACGCGGTCTTGGAGTGGCGTGAACCATTACGCCACGGTACTGCAGTAGTGCCCACTGTATACGTCACAAAGAGAACCTGCTATTATCTCCGAAAGTATGTGTTGGTGGCCTAATGATTATTACACATTTTTGTCTCGCATTGACGCATACTACTCATACAATATTCCATTTTTTAACACCCTGTGCATGGGAAATTAATCTCAAAATGATAATTTCTGTTTGTTTCGCTCACTGTTCACAAAAGATGTTAGATAAAAGTATTTTTGCTTGAAATACAGGATATGTTCAATGTTGGGGACACATTTGAAATTGCTTGATAATAGCGTTTTTTAGATAGATCTGGTAACAAAAGCAGTATAAAATTGACAGTGCATACGTCTTTATTTTCCACTCCATTGAAACAAAATATCTTAGTTCTTTATTTGAAGAGATTGAAACATCTATACCACACACACCGAGAAAGAAAAATTCAACCTCTTTCACTTTTATGGAACCTCATTAGAATATAGGGCTAATATTTAAAAAAAATTAAATACAATATTCGATTTTGGGTTAAGCGAAATACGTAACATGTGCATGTTTAAAGGTTATTTCGTTTACAAGCTAGAGGTCTGTACCGAGCGTGGTGGTGTAACGGTTAGCGTTCTGGCCTCGCATTCGGGAGGACGGCGGTTCGAATCCCCGTCCGGGCATCCAGATTTGGGTTTTCCATGGTTTCCCAAAATCATTCCAGGTGAATGCCGGGATGCTTCCTTCAAAAGGCCATGGCCGAATTCATTCACATTCCTTGCTCCCCATCCTTTCCCGTCTCTAAAGACCTCGCGGTTAAGATACGTTAAGCAGTTAAAAAAATAATAAAAAAATAGAGCTCTGTGGCATGACAGATAGACAGCGGAATGACAGTAATATGGCTCCGTTTCCCCTTGCGTACGTAATCCTGGAAAAGACTCCTCAGTCAAATAAACAGGTGGTTGTCATCAACACATTCCAGGCACCATTACGAGATGTCAACACCTCTTTCGCTCATGTGGAACTATGTGATATTAGTAGCCTTGAATAGTCATTTCAGACGTTCAGCTTTGAAGAAAGATTCTCCATTAAAAAAATCCAAGTTTTAGACAGTTGTTCTATCAACTGAGGTCCGCGGCCCGCTTAGTATACAGGGTGTCCCATAAACAGAGGAGGAAGAGAGCATCAAAATGAATCACAACTGTACAGGGGCCCATGATCGTGAACGTCACGGTTCGTCGCCAGGCGGCGCTGTTCATGAGGCTGGGTGTGCGTGGTGGACGCGCTGCCCGGCTCCCATGCTTTCCTGATCTCAGCACCGAGGATTTCTTTCTCTAGGAGGCTCTCAAATTTGTTGTGAAAGAAACGATTCTGAAATGGATCTGGTTGCAAGAATCCTCTTCTCTGCGGCTAATATCCAAGAAAAATCCACATGTCTTCCACCGTGTCAATCATTCCACGGCCGGCGGTGTAACACGTGTATCGAAAGTGGTAATGGAAACTTCGGACTCCTGTAGCCTCCTCATCTGTTTTATACCTCTTGCGAGTAAAATTGTAAGATCTGTTACTGAAAACAAAAAACTTTTTTTTGTTATGGCTTTATTACTCCTTGTAGACGTCGAGGTCATTAGAAGCGGGATGGTATTAGTACAAGGGCCGGGAAGAAAGTCGGCCATGGACTTTTGAAGGAAGCATCCCGGCATTCACCTGGAGTGATTTGGGGAAACCATGGAAAACCCAAATCTGGATGCCCGGACGGGGATTCGAATCAGCGTCCTCTCGAATGCGAGGCCAGAGCGTTAACCGCTCATCCACCTTGCTCGGTACCTCTACTATTATTCCCCCCCCCCCCCACGACCAATCCGGTTATATGTCTCTATGCAAATATGAATCGTTTTGATGTTCTTCACATGCTCTTAATGTTTTTACCTCTATTTATATTACAACTTATTCCAAATTTGTATTGCAAATACAAAAATATCTGTGAACGTCGGTTTTACTCGTTGATTTATCAGTAGATAGTAGATTTAACGTTTCCTTGTTTCTTTGTTGTAAGATCCCATGTACCATCATGATACGTACAGAAAAAGGATCTTGAGTTGAATACATTTGACATTTCCCTTGCATTGCATCCGCAATCCCAATATACATCTAGCTTCCACAGTATAATTTTGTTCACGGTTGCGTGTAGTTTGATCATATGACAAATGAATTATATACAGACTTGGGAGACAGTACTTCTTTTGGTTATTACATTTAGCCTATTAAATAGATCAACATATACAAAATGCTACCCAGATTTTTTATCAGAATGCATTATGAAAATTTTACATTGCGTGATTTGAGGGCAATCCAATTGGATCCTCTGTAATTTCACTTATCTACAGTGCAAAATGAAGACTGAGTTACATTACAATAGCACATTTAACATATAGGCATACTGGCAAGTTGTAGTACAACACATTTGATAGAAAATAAAAAACTGGTTAATCTAGATTTAAAAATTGAGACGTAGAATTAAAAGATATTTCAATTTTCTCCTCCTTTAATTTGTAGATAAAGTTCGTATTTCAAGGACTGAACGAAAAATCAGGATAAATAAGTAGGTATAGAGTGAGTTAACTTAACTTAACTTAGTCCACAACCCGAAGGTTGGTTGGATCCTCCATAAGGAGGCATACTAAGCCATTGTGTCAGAGGTAGGACGGCCAGTTCCTTTCCTCTGGGACCTACAGTTTAACGTGGAATCCGAACCTAACTGTAATAATAATATCACATTGGTCCACGCACGCATCGAACCAAATGAAACAACGGTAAACACGGTTTTCCAGAAGCATTTCGACCTGACGCCGGAATGGTTCCGTAACCATAGCCATGTCTAAACTGTCAGCTTTTACAGTCGGGTCTAACATGCAAGATGTCCAAGAGCTATAAAATCCAGAAACTAATACATGTGCTCCTGTCCAGTCCATGAGCATCAACATTATGAAAGCAATAACAAAAAAAAAAAATCCTTGTGTTTGCGAAAGTGTTTGTTTCGAAACAGTCTATGAGGTGAGTGACACTAAAGCACAGCAAAAACGCCCTCTATGTCTGATGCAAGAGGAACTTTCTCTTGCTAGCCAGATGGAGTACGCGTAGTAAAGATGTCATGGACCCTTGCACATAGCCTTCGCAAGTCTATTCGGCGAGAGAGAAAATTCATCAAAGCTATATACACGGAGAAGAACACTTTCGTAGTCTGTACTGTTGAAAATAAAAAGAAATTTTTAATCTGTATCCTGGTGTATTTAATGTCACGAATTGTAGATTCTTGTATTAGGATACGAACAACGATATCACATAACAGGGCAACAGAGAAACCTATGCTCTGTAACAGCATAAAGTGGTATCTTTTCTGAAGCTCACATCCGTATAAGGAAGTTCTCCGTTGCGCCACACCGATGATGAAATCTGTTTTAATGTAGTCACCCGTCCCGTTAATCTCTCTTTACTGCACGTATAATCGCCAATGTGGCTACGCTGCCTCACCCAATGGTTCGAGTCCTAGTACCCGCGTACTGACCGTCCTGATGGCGGTTTTTCGATGGTTTGCTGCAACCATCTATAACAGTGGTTCTCAAACGTACTATGCCCATGGACACCTTGTTACAGCAAATACCTGATCATGAACTCTACATAACTGCATAATACAAGAATTACAAATTTACCTTTGATGTCTAGAATAACAAATGGTGACCCAAAAACAAAATATGAATAAAACTTAAGTACCTTCTGAAATTATAAGTTTTGTTTTAAAATATAAAAAGCTTAATTTCTAAGCGAATAACTTCTTAGTGGAAATGTTTTAATTTATGATCCACGCAGGAATCAGTTAGATGGGTATAAAGAAGCCAAACTATTATTTATTAAGTATAATTTCCCACGTATCAACTATATTAGGGTTTAAAAAGTATTGTCAGTTTTTTCTTGAACACGATTCATGCAAAAACTTCTGGTTCGATTTTGATAGTGCTACATTAATGTATAGCCTGTGATCCTGCGGTTAAATTAGGGTACGTTTATTTTGATCTGACATCGAAAAAATAAGGAATAAAATAATTTTAATTGAATGCGATTCACGCAAATGCAGCCGGTTTTATATTGATAGGGTTTCGTTTATTGTGTTGTCGTTGATCCCACGTGCAAAATATTGTTTATTATTATTATTATTATTATTGCTGTCATCAGTCTTTCGACTGGTTTGATGCAATCCTCCATCCCTTCCTATCTTCTGTTAACCTCTTCATCTCTACATACCCCTTACAACCCACGTCCTCAATTATCTGCTTCCTCTTCAGTTCTTAACTTCCACTGTTCCCTCCACTAACAAATTAGCCAATCCAGCATGTCTCAAAATATGACCTACCAGCCTGTCTCTTCTTTCTGTAAGCTTTATCCAAAAACTTCTTTCCTCGGCCATCAATTCCAAAACTCATTCATTTCGTATTTGGTGTGTCAGCATTCTTCTGAAGCACCACATTTCAAATGCTTCCATTTTCATTCTTTCTGGTTTTCCTTAAGTCCATGCTTCGCTTCCATAAAGTGCTGTGCTCCACACATAGAGTTTTAAAAAGTTCTTTCTAATACCTAGATCAATGTTTGAAACTAAAAGATTTCTCTTTTTGATGAAGGCTCTTTTTGCTAGTGCTATTCTGCTTTTAACATCATTCCTGCTTCGGCTATCGGTTGTAATTTCCAAGTAGCAGAATTCACTTACATCTCCAATTGCATCCGATCCTATTTTTGTATTTAATTGGTGTCATATCTATTACATTTCACCACTTTTGTCTTGCTTTGATTTATATTCCGTCCAAAATCTTCCTTCAGTATTTTGTTCATGCCATTCAGTAACCCAATATCCTCAGCCCGTTCTGCTAACAGGACAATGTCATCAGCAAATCGTAGCATACTGATTTTTTCTCCTTGAACACTTATGCCATGAAAATTTTTCTTTTACTTCCTTTCTTGCTTCCTCTACATACAAGTTGAATATTAACGGGGATAGACTACAACCTTGTCTCACACCCTTTTTAACTGATGCATGTCTCTCATGATTCTCTACATTTATTACAGCCACTTGAATCTTATATAGTTTATAAAGTATTCTTCTATCTCGATATTTTAGACCTGACTGCAAACTGTAGTATTATTCCATTTGATGTGACACTGTAAGGTGCCATATAGTCGCAAATAAAATATGATATGTTTTATATTGATCCGATTTCTGAAAACTCAAAAATGTATCAAATTAGTATAGTTTTAGGTTGAACACGATTCACAACAACAACAAACAAACAAAAATATCAAATTTTGATAAGTGAACGAAGGCTTTTCAGGCGTGTCCTGCAATATGATTTTCGCTGGTTCGCTGCCGGATTGTGTGGGTGAAAGACGAGCTTTCGGCGACGAACTCTGCCGCCATCTTGAAGCCTGTTGCTCACGCCGCAGCTCTTGTCGTCACAGCGCGAGCACCAGTCCTGAAGATGGTGGAAGAGTTCGTCGTCGAACGCTCGCCTTTCACCAACACAATCGGGCAGCGAACTCGCGAAGATTACATTGCAGATTTTGATGAGGTTTGGATAAATGTAAAGCTCTTGTTGACGTGGGTAAAATAGGATACGTTTCATTTTTATGCAATTTCAGAAAGTTGAGAAATTTACCACATTAGTCAATTTTTATTGAGCGTTATTCACGCAAGAACTACTGTTCAGAATTGTATGGGTTACGTTCAATGATCAGTCCGTCGTTCGTGGGTAAAACTAAGTAAACTAAGAATGTTACATTTTGATGTACCGCCGACAAGCTGAGGAACTAAAACAAAAGAGTCCACAAATTGGTATGATTTAAAGGTAATACACGTCTTGTAGTGGAAATGTTTATCGTGAGTTTAGCGTACGAGGGGCATCATATTATTCGGAAGAATGAAGTTACAGTTTGTCGTGGAGACCGTTCATGCAAGAAGATTCTGCGTTCAGTGGGCCACTAGGGCCGCGGATCATGTAGTTTTTACCTTGTTGGCTTAGTAGAGTAGTGTGTACAATAACAGTTCACTCGAACGGCGTTGTGGCAACTGCTCCTTTTTTATTAAAATTTTAAATTCACAATAACTAATGTTTTTTGCACATCCGCCTCCGCTTCCTTTAATTTCCGCTCACGCGGAAGTGGACCACTGTACTTCTGCATCTGCGTTCGCATTTGCAAAGATATTATACGCTACTACCATACTATTTAGTGGTGAGTTTCCGTTCTTGGTTAAACTTGCAATGTTATTATTTTTATTATTACTCCGCGATTCACTAAAAGTGGGTGGCGGAGGGTGCATTACACCAATCCTAATGTGTAACCATTTGTGCATAGGAAGGGATATACGGGATATGGCAGGAGGCGCCCATGGGCTATTTTGTGGAACCATCCCGGCATTCGCCTGGAGCGATCTGCGAAAACCGTGAAAAACCCAAATCAGGATGGCCGGAGAGGTTTATAGGTACCTACTCCTATCGGAATCTAAGTTCTCTCGCTCGATAACTCCTTCCTATTCCACTCCCTAATCGCTCATGGAAAAAAGAGTATAGACATTAATCGGTTCTGGCTCTGATTTCTCTTATTTTCTCGGTCATTCCTACATATGAATGTAGCTGGTAGTAATACGTGTTTGCCGTCATCCTGAAATAGGTCAATCTTGAATTTTTTAATCAGCTTCTGTCGAGAGCTACGCCTTCGGTGTTCCAGGTCTTCCCAACCCAATTCATTCAACATCGCACTTACGCTTTCGATCCAGCAATATACACCTGTAACTAATCGGGCAGCTCTTCTTTGGACATTCTTCAATGCATCCCTTTTGATAGGAAGCCCATACACAACAACAGATGACGCACGAGATCTTCTATGCAATCGATTCAACTTCAGGTGTTCAATGGTTTAATGTATAATGATAGACGACCTTAGTTGGGCCCACTACCGAGTAATGCTTCTCATTACTTAAATTTTATGATTCTATCTGCACTTATAACCCTATTTATTGCAATTTATTTTAACTATAATAATAATAAGAGTTGGTTACAATTATTTTACTTTATGTTCAACCTTTCGCGGAATTCCCACCCCACCCCCTCACCTGTACATTGCACACGCTACCCAAAATTAGTTTTAATTTGGCACAGACCCCTCAGCTGTCACAAAGGCCCCTGGGGAGGGGGGCGTAGAAACCACTTTGGTCTCGACGATTTCTGGGATGATTCCCAATTTCCGCCTCATAAAATCCACATTTCACAAACGAAAATAAATTTTACATACAGAACACAAGCTACAGGTTTTACAGTCAGACTCTGCTCCCAACTGAATTAGATTTCCTGGACGGACCGAACGTGATGGGTGAGCGGTAACGCTCTGGCCTTGCATTCGCAATAAAGTTTCCACCGGTAATATTGTACGTTATCTCGCGTACGAGTACTTTATAATCTATAAAAGTAATAGAGTACGTCGAAATACTTTTTTACCTGAATCACATGCTCAACTCACTGTTTGATATTTTACTGGCAAAAATATTATCTGAACGTAACCATAACAAATCATCATCAAAACTCTTTGGCATACGTTACTATATGACCTTATGACAGGTTCGCGCGTTCTGAATGCAATCGCAACAAAATGTCAAATGTCACTAATTTCACTCTTGAATTGCTTGTTTTGTTTGAACTTTGAGGATACTTTCCATTCACTCGACTTTTTTTTAATAAAGAATAAGTTCATTTTGTTTTAATTTAAATACAGACTATAAGGATTATGTTGAAATGCTTAACGAGAACAAGTATTGGTTGAATGTATTTAAAAGTAATTAAACATATGTGTTAAACCAAAAAAAAAATTAAAGTACTCTTTTTCTATGCTGGGTAGTTTATTTTTGCTATCTCAAAACACGAATGCACTTTTATTGTTCCAAAAAATGGTGGTAACCATGATTAGGAAGGACGCAGGTTCGAATTCCCATCCGGCTATCCAGATTTCGGTTTTCCATAGATTCCAGAAACCACTCCATGCGGATTGTGGGATTGTTCTTTCAAAAAGCCATAGTCGAATTCCTTCCTGTCCCTTGTCCTCTGTACATTCCCGCCTCTAATGATCTCGACGTTGACGAGGCGTAAAGACACACAAAAAAATCCCTCGACGTAGGCGGAAGTCGCGGGAAATCATTTGGCGCTGTAATGAAAACGTAACCAATTCCTCCTAAAGAAAGTTATCCATCATGATTTCCACCACTGAGCTTCCTGCGTCGTTACCGGTGATGTGCTGCAATACTGGTAACTGAAATTTTTTTTATCGAAACTGAATAAGAGGTACGTTTGACCAAAATAATTTCCTGCCATCAACCAAGTATTAAGAACTTCTACATTCTGAACATTAGACAGTTCTCTTGTCAGTGAAATAGGGATAACGCGGAAATTTGTGGTTATACCCCGTTCACTCCAAACTCGCGGCTCAAGGGCATGTTCTCCTGGCTCCTTTCCTCGCTTCACCAACCCCTCCCTTCATTCCCCTCCCAGATGAACGCTGAATCCATGTAGTCGAGTGATCAATTTCCCCTTCGCATGTAGGGGTAAGGGCATCGAAGTGGGGACAGAGCAGACTGACCTTGAGCCGGCTCTATTAGCTGAACGGGCTATAGTTCCTGCGAGTAATACTGTTATGCCAGCAATGTTCTCATTTTCTGCGAGTTCCAATTGAATGCATGAGCTGCACGCTGGTGTGGTATTGCGTACTCTTGCTGATAATTTCCTCATTTACAATAGTACACATCGAGTGATGTAAGCAAGTTTTCCACTTCTGGCAATTAAGTAGTAACTTGAATTAATAGCGTGAAGTACAACATTTTTTTAATCAGCATGATAGTTACGCGGTAAGACGCGATTTTCATGTCTTTCTGAAATCAACCCTGAGAACATTTAAAAAGCAAATGTTTCCAGTATTTTTTCCCCCCCCATCGGTATTCCCATCTCGCAGCCTTTGTAATATTCCAGGTAATATCGAGAAGAAATAAGCTAACAGCGAAGTTTCCGTAAGATTTTCATCTTGTCGCAACTGCAAAAATACTACCAATGTTATTTTTGAGCTTGCGTTCGGTGTATCATGAAGTTTTTTTCATAAAAAGGATCTTCGTTTTAAAATTCACGACTAAATGTATGGATCTCGTGTCACCGAAGCCTGTATATCACTAACATTACATTTTTGACGTCTATATTGATAATAGTTTAATGACTTCCTTTCTTTAAATACCTAAAAGCATATTTATTTTCCTTAGAGACTTAAATACTTTCTCTTTATTGTGCAGTCGTAAACTGTTAGCAAAACTATTCCATAAGGAAGGAGTCAACTATTATCAACTTTCGTTTCCAGCGGATCTACACGCTTTAATAGCACCTACAACTTCTAATTCTGTACTAATTTACGGACGGCAATCCTTACCATTAAGCTGCGTTTCCTTCAAATCCCCTATCAGTATTTTTAGTGAATTTTCTATCTTTATATTTAGCGACGCGAAGCTAAATGATCCGTAATCACACTGCCTCAAACTTTTGTTCTCGTAAGTCTTCTCATTTTAAGACTGGGGTCATTTACTTAAGATAGAATGGCCATTTTAGTTAAATTGATCAGATCAACATTCCCATATTTCTCATTGTGTTTACAAGTTCATACAACTTTGGAATTTAAGTCATCTATATCCAAGACAGTTACTTTAGATTTTATCATTCTTGCGAGCAAAAAGCTAAAAGAGATCTCCAAAACGCAATAAAATGGCATATTACTGTTGTCTGTCACTAAATGAAATGCCTACAGGTGGAGTATGACTCATATATGTTGCAAATCGTATTATTACTTAAAGCGAAAATATTACATATGTTTCCCTCATTTTCTGCAACCATTCAGCCAGCTCCAGTTTATGAGGATAGCACAACACGAACACAAGGTTTCATTGAAACCACCCATGCCCTAGGCCGGACTCGAAACGGTGACCGTTAGAATGTGAGGCCAGCGCGCTAGCCCCTACTCTACCAGAGCCGGCAATTCCCTATTTATTTAATTTTCTTTCTCCAAATGATATGATACATCATTCCAATAAATGTTGGAATATTTAGATGATTTTCTTCATTATTGGCATACACATATGCTTTCAGATTAGATGAGAAATATTCAATTAAAAATCACAGTTCCTCCAATAACTTTCACTAATAATAATGTACTTATTTTTATTTTAGCGCCACCACACTGAAAGATTCAAAACAAATGCCTATCATTAGATTGCAGCTAAGAAACCCAGTTCCACCAGCACTCCATCACTGTTCAGAGTGTTCCAGTGTTCGAAATTGTAGTTTAAAAACATGTGTTGCATTTTCTTTCAGGTTCACAAACAAATTAAAACATTTTTTGTTTGTTTTGTTTTGTTTAATGTGTCGAATTATTTCATCAACTACTATCTTCATTCTTAAAGAAATTCGACTGGCGTTGATGAATTGTTTTTCACAAGATTGTTCCAATACGGCAGTATATTCCGATATTACTCTCTCTTAGTATCCTACCAGTTTCCGCTTCGGCAATCATTAGAAAATTATTACGTTGGCCAGCCGAACACAAGGAGCTCGCCTGAAGTATGGACTGAGGACTCAATATACCTTGTCTACATTACAAAGGATCAGATTAACGCCTCGCTATCATGAACTGTAAATATCACACTTTGAAATAATGCAGTAATGATGGCGTCCGATCAGCGAAATACCTCCCCAAATGCAAAAACCAGACAATAGTGTAGTATTCGATGAGGCAACAGTACTTCAGGACCATTAATATTGAAAACACAAAGTCACAACTATGTTAACACGATATCACTAAAGAAGAGCGTAAACAACCAGAGGAAACTAATTAAAGGTATTTTAAGAAAAATACAATACATGGTTGTTTCGTAACACACCGTAAGATCCTAGAGGTGATAGAAATAAACATGAATAGCAAAACGGAATCCTGGGGTAAAAATTATTGATCTGTTTAAAAACTATGTTTCAGACACTTACAACATTGTTGAAACTGAATTTTTAGTGTCTCCAAGAGCTATTGTACAGGTAGAACTGAATCTTAGCCTCCACTTTAACAAGGGCCAGTAGCTTCTTCTTTCCATTCCTTACGCAAATTTTGTGTTCTTTATCACCGCTGACAGTCTTGCATCGTACTCAGCAGCTGCTTTTGAGTAACGTTGCCAGTGCTTTAGCTGTGCTTGCAGCAGTAGCAATTTTACTTTGAGCTGCCATAGCTGTCTTTTTTTATCCGTCTACACCGCTTGAGATGCAACTTGTCTGCCGATATCTGTTGGCTTCGCTCTAGTGAAACTTATAGTCGCGATTTCCAGGCGTTTATATAGACTCTTTAACTAGAAGCCAGTAAAAACCCAATTAGTGTTTTAGAAGAGCTTTGCCATTTTTAATTGTTAATTAATTCGAAAGAAAATTACGTGCCTTATAAGCTCTCATTACGTTTACTGAAATATCATGTGTTATCAGCACTCGTCGCCTTAAGAGAAACTGAAAAGTGACCTTGCGAAGTAATTATTATTTCTTCTCATATAAACCACATTATGTAAGCAGGTTCAGTTTTGTATGTTATTAAATTCGGTTAAAGTGTCAAGTATATATTTGATCATTCAAGTGTGGTGTAATATCAGGAAATATGAGTGTTTTGTATCTATGCTGCATTATTACTCATGTTTTTTTGTTTTTTTGTTTATGGCTTTACGCCTCGTCGAGTTCGAGGCATTATAGGCAGGAAGGACTGTGCGCATGGAAAGGGAAGAAATTCGGTCATGGCTTTTTTAAAGGAACCATGCCGGCATTCATCTGGGGTGATTTTGGGAAACCATGGAAAACCCAAATCTGGATTGTCGGATTGGGATTCGAACCAGCATCCTCCCGAATGCGAGGCCATAGCGTTACCACTCACCCAGAATGATGTCTCTTCTGTGGGTAAGGGAGCCAAGGATTGGAGCAAATTAGTAAAGAAAGTGATGAAAAATTTGCCAGAAAGAGTTAAAGAATTTAAAACCAAAATTCGTAAAGAGAAAAAATCGGTGGATAGTGAAACTGCATTCAAAGAATTAAAGTTTAAAAAAAATATGAAATAGAAAAATAAGTGTGAAGGGACATTCCCTCCAGAGTATATGCTCTACCTCAGTTGAATTAAATATTAATTATTTTTTTTGATTCCGTATTTACGCAAACGTACTTTTCATAACTTATTAGTTGGTGATTGTGTAACTGAAGTAAGAAAAAAGAAACTTTATACATTCAAGCAACTGTTACTGGAATTACGATAGCCCAGAACTTTTACCATAAGCTTCCATCAAATAAAATCAGAAGATTCTAACTCTAATTCATCTTGTTCTAGTTAATCTTTACGAAATTTGTATCATCAAGCTGTTAATCACGTTACCGTCGTTAAAAAGAAACGCAGAATTTAAGCTCATTAGTACTACGGTCAACATACGTCTATGTCTATGTCAACATATCTGACTGTTAAACAAACGTGCCCACTCCCTCTTCCCCCTCCCCCAAATGTATAAACAGTTTGTCCACTAAGCCATGGTATAAAAAACGATTGAAAGCATTTCCTAATGCATCGATTGATGTCAACTGAAAATAATAACGGTGTAAAAATCTTGAAATCTCATTTGTTTGACACAGTAACATCAAAGGTGCCGGCCTCGGTAGCGTGGGGGCTACAGTGCTAGCTCCACGTGCCGAAGGCCGCCGGTTCGAATCCGGCCGCGGGCATGGATGTTAAGTGTTGTGTGTCTGTGTGAATGTCTTGTCCGTCCTGTGGCGTCCATACATTGGAAAAAAATACACATTGAGCTGGCTGTATGGCCTCCGTTGCCGAATGCCATTAAAAAAAAAAAAAAATCAAAGGAATGATGACGTTGCACTACAAAGAGTAATTCCTATTGTGTCAGATAACAAGAGAACCTTGTAACAATCGAAATATTGTTATCAAAAACATCGGATATATTTTTAAAAAGACGGAGATTATAGAGTTGACGTCAAGGCGTAGTTGGCATTCTAAGTATCATCGGACGTCAGAACAAACAACACTGGTTTGAGTGGGTAGAAACAAGCGTCCTCAATGTCACAGCTCAAGGGATTGATAATTCAGTATATCTGATTGATTATCAGTGTAATGCAATTTCACAATTGTATTCACCTTGGAAAACATGGCCATTTAACTACTGATGTATGACTGAACAGTAATCGGAGCCCCATGAAATGGAGGCGTCTTAATGGTTCTAGCATGGATTATTAAAGTAGGGAGTGTTTGAGTTGGATAATTTTGGTGCCTATTCCTTCTACCTAAAAAAACACCAAAGAGCCAAATAAGTTTCTGATTTTTCGAAAATCTAGTGCAAGAGGTATATGGTATTAAGGCATGCCCTGGTTGTGTTTCACATATTAGTGTTCTATAGTTTTATGAGTCCAGAATCCACTATTGCTCAGTAATGGGTCAGAACCTTACAGTATAGAACATCGTTCACCACAGGTCGAATTTAAAACAGCCACGCCAATCATACAATGATTCTAGAATCATGTACTCATAACTACTATAAACACGCAGTAATATTGGTTGAAGTTGTGACTTCAAAATTAACGGAGTATGATTTAAGTGTTGTATGTATGGAACCCACGTCCCAATGCCTGCAAGACCTATCACATTTGTAACTCAGATGAAGCTGGTACATTAATAAAAAAAATTTTCATATGTACTGCATGGTAACCAGTTCATTAATTTCACAGTGCTAAAATCGTTAACGTTAGCCGTACAAGGGAGTGAATACTCGACTATGAAAAGCAGCTACTTTTCGAGAGTCGATGGAAGCTATTAATGCTGGGTTGGTTCCTCAAAAAGGCAATGGCCAAATTCCTTCCCGCTCCTTGTCCCTAGTCCTTTCCCGCTTCTAATGACCACAACAATCGTTAAACCATAAGCAAGAAAAAGTCAGTAGCTTATACTTTACCATTTTATTACTTACTGATTTACACGTTCTGAAATTACACACGTATTTACTATCCTGCAAAAACGAACGAACACACCTCATCAAATAATTTTTAATATTTAATATCAAGTTCTCGGGTAGTATTAAAAATCATTTTGTGGAATACTTTAAATGTTTATTATAATGAATAGGATACCATAATTCATTTTCTGGATAAGTATTTCCTGTGTTAAGTTTTGTATGAATACAAAAAATATCTGCTTTGGCCATGTTCTTCATTTCTGCCAAAACAGTAAATATTTTAAAATGTTCCGCTTTACAATTTCTAAAATGTAACATTTTGAGAAATATCTTTCATCGAACCGAAGAGTAACTTCAGGGACGATGTTAGCGAGATACAATTAATGTGTTTCAGCTTTTTATCGTAACGTTTTTGGAGTGGAGTTCCTGCAAATCAAGTTACCTACTAATGATTCCCATCACGAAATGCGTCAAGTATTTAATTTCTGATAGCTTCATGTAAACGGCTTACCAACATTTAAATTTTAATAGCGTCAGAACTCACTGCAAAAATGTTACACTCAGTCTAAAATCAATTCCACATATTAGTAGTATCTCAGTGCTCATTTTTACTTACAACACAAAAGGATTCAAGTTCAATAAGTATGAACATCTGTCAGTAGCTACGACAGCTTTAGAGACAGAAAGCTTGAACAAGAGAATATTTTGTAAAGAACTAATTTAATTTAAAAAATCGCGAATGAAGTTTACGAAAGTAATCTAGGTAACACGGGCAAACATAACTGAATCACAATCACTGAGTCACTAAGGAAACCATATGATTCACTTCTTTCACTTGTCTTTAACATATTGTGGGATATATTCATAAGTTTCTTTGGTTATTATTTTAGAGTTTTCACAAACGTTAGGTCTAAATTGTGAAATACGATCAAGAAATCGAGTTCAAGAAATATTTACAACCCGGGCGGTCAACCGTAAAAAGATATCACATTTCTTTTCCTTCTTTTAATATCTGAAGACAATAAAATAGACTTTCCAACTGAAAATTGTTTCAGTTTTAATATCACGGTAGTATACAGCTTCCTGCGAGGACTGAATTGAATTGTTAATTTACAACTTCAATGCTATTGTTTTTTGTCGTCCTAATGTCGTCAGCATTTTTACATTGGTAATAGTTGATTTGGTATATGATAATCTCTGCATTTCTAACAAAGCATGTTACACTGTATAATCTGCGCCTTTGGAAGGTAATAATCAATCAGATAAAGAGAAATTGTTTGCAGCACTTTTAAGTGTATTCACAGCATAAAGCATGGCGAAACCAGTATTAATATGAGACGTTGTACAATATTAATCACACGGTTCTGAGAAATCACATTCTGTCTCTTCTTTGAAAAATTGTGAGATATAAACTCTAAATCAAATTAGTGATTCGAGACGCGAAATTATTGTATTTACACGCATCGACCATGGTTTTACGTTATTATTGGACTTTCTGTCCATATTCTTGTCTTTATTATTTGCCCAACAAAAACTGGAGATGAAACTCTGAGGTGAGAAGGTATAAAAAAATCATGACACTTGTGGTAAAATATTAAAGTGTTTAGTACTTATGATGCTATTCTCAAAATTGTTTCCATTTCTTATGTCTCTAACCTTTAACTTACGTTATGACTATTTTTAGAGACGTATTTGTAATAACATAACTGGGATCACTGCTTCCTTAATTGAGAGGCCTGCAGCCCTTGCACGCGAGCTCAATCGATCAAACTTCTCGAATGACGTCTCCCAACGCATTACCGTTTTCAACATTACGTCCAAAACTTGAACTTCCAAGCACGCGGAACGTAACTCTGTTTCAACATTCTTTGATTATAATGTTCCTTGAGAAGACTTGAAACAACGCGACTTAAGTGTGAATAAAATATTCTAATTGTAGTCTGTTAGGTTTAAAGTCTGTATTTTAGTTGAATAGCGATGTCACATGCACCGATTTCATCCCCCAAAGTCTGAGCTTAGTAATAATCGAACGCAGGTCCTGTATACCGGAAGCATTTACAAAGCGATATCGTCTACAAACTGAACCGCGTTTAAGTACGTAGACGGATTACTCAGCCAATAAAAGCCCTTTCACCAGGTCATTTCGACCACACGAGCCTTTACCTTAGTATAAAATCTCTTTCGATATCGAAGAATGTAGATGTTAAAAAATTACGCAGGTAAATTGAAGTGTACGACACTACTGATTTTATTAAAACCGGTCTCGTTATTAACCTGACCTGTTAAGATTAGCGTTTTTTTTTTTTTTTTTTGCTTTTTGCCTCGTCGACGTCAAGATCATTAGAGGCGGGAGAGGATTACGGCCATTGGCTTTTGAAGGAACCGTCGCGGCATTCATCAAGAAAACATGGAAAACCGAATTTTGGATGGCCAGTCTGAGATCTGAACCCGCCTCCTCTCGCATGCGAGGCCCAGGAGCTGTCGCTCTGTAGGACTAGCGAACCTACTTCCTAGCCACATGAGTCGTCGTCAATTTGCTTTACATTTCTTAGTTCGAGCTGTCAACACAACTGGATAGATAGCTTGGTGGCTCAGTAGTTACGGTGTCTGACTGTGGATCGAAAGGTCCCCGGTTCGAATCCTTGTGACGGCAGGGATTTTGAAAAGCCCTTCACTTCAGGTACAGCTTCCTGTGTAATATGAAGTGTGCCAGAACGCTTCCGTTGTTCGGATTCCACGTTAAACTCTTGGTCCCCTTTACTCTGTAGGATTACCGGGTTAGGTGAGGAGGAAAGTATCTGGCCGTCCTACCTCTGATACCAGGATTAGTATGTCTCCTTCTAAAGGTTCCAACCAACCTTAGGGTTGAGGAACACGCTTAGCTTAACATACTTAGTATGAAACTTAAGGGAGAAAGGGGCAAACTGGCCATGGCAGGCAAAAACGCCACGGGGCCGGGGATTATGGGGACCAAAGGGTGAGGGTATCGCGCGGTCAAAAGCTTAATTCCTTCCACTTATTGCTCTTAGTTACCTTGTGTTGCCCAATCCGGTAAGCGTCTCATCTCTAGAAACTATTAGAATATTTTTGGGTTTTGACTGTACTGTTTTGATCCAGTTTACGTATTTATTACTAAAAAAATCGGTTGATTTACCGCTTCTGAACGAAATTGTTTCGCACGTGTGCTGTTTCCCATTTGGCGACCGGATTGTTTCTTCGCATGGTTAAGGTAGAACTTCGCTCTGTAACAGCATCAATCCTGGCACACTGGACACCGCCACTAGCAGCTGTTTATCCCTTTCGTATTATTAATATTTCCAATATGCAGTACATTGAATAGATGGCTTATTATCATTTGAAGCTTATGTGAGTATATTAATAGCAATAAAAACAAAATCAATTAAATCATTTCTACTTCAAAGTTGTTTTATTAGAAATTCGATATTGTTGTGGTATTTCAACGACCGGAAAATTTGTTTCCTGTGAGCCCAAAGGACATTGTCCCGTTGTCTCGTGCAACAACAGTAGTAAAACTCAAAAACAACAGCCAAAACAAAGGATCTTCATAGTTGTATAAAATTGAACTTGAAACTGCAAAAGCTAACAGCCACGGAATTAGGCTCTTCCGAATCACCCGCCATTACAGCAGGGGTGATGAGGCAAGGTGCATTTCGCCAACCATTAAGGGTGCCCACGGGGAGTAGCGCGGTTGCAGCGCCCGCCACGATCCATACCGAAAACCCTTCCAAAACCTGGCCGTATAGTATAAGCCACTCTGTATTTTCCACGCGTAAACTCGGCCTCATCCGTTGCCGCAGGGCAAGGCGGAAGCCGTAGCGACCGGGCGCCTCGTAGGTATGCCGCGTCGCATGTTCCACCACACCAACCGACTGGGCAAAGCGTCACTGAATAACGCGGCTTCCCACACTAGGGCGCGCTCCTAGTGCACTTTCACCCGCACCCAACCGACATGCAAAGCGTCACTGTATTAGCGCAAATTCCCACGCACTCGTCCAAGCTTCACATAGCACCACCGTAGCGCACGTTCCCGTCGCAGAGGCCCAAAGACCTCCACGGTGCTCACAGAGTGTTGCTGCCGCACCCATGTAAAATCCCATGAACTACCAGTCTCCACTTATATAGAGGACCTATTATGGCAACAAAGAGGTCCGGGGTATTGTAAGTCAGCGTAAAACAACATTTAACCTTAGCTTGACCACTTTTTCCGGCTCTCTTTAACTGATTCCGTTATACTTGTGCTAGTAATGTCTCGCAGCATGTCGACAGAGTACAATCAAAAGTCAACTAAACCCCTCCAACTCGATAGTGTGCACCGCGGGTAACCCAGAAGAGTCTGACTTATCTCCCGCCAAAAGATCTATGGGATGAAAAATGATGCGACTGCGTTTGATCTAAATACCGCCAATGAATCACCCAGCTGAGCATTCTAGAGGCCGCATCGACATGTAGAAGATTAACTTGGTAGAAATCTTCGTGCTGCGAGTGGGGAAAGGTGCATGAGATGGTAACACAGTAATTTACACTAAGACAGAGTAGGTTTGTTAACGCCTGTGATCGACTTCTGTTTGTAAAATATCCAATATCACCAACCACAAGTGGCTCGTGAGGTCATAACAACCTGGTTACAGTATTTTTACAGGCTGCGCATTCCACCCCATCATAGTCACCTTAAACAAAACCGGTAATTCTACCGAGTGTAGGGGACCTACAGTTCAACGTAGTATAAATCCCAGTCGAAACCGGGATTAGAAACGCGGACCTTCGATCTCCATTCAGACGCCTTAACCACAGAACCACCAAACCGCTCATTTTTCTCAGTGATTACACTATGGTTAAGAGGTTATTTACAGATAAATATTTCAGGCGCGTGCTGTCTGGATGAGAGAGGATTACATATCAGGAGGTCAAAAATTATCTGTTAAACTTGATACCCAAGTGTCAAGTTCTTAAATTACACTTTTCATGGGTCAAGGCTGAACTAAGTGATTTATAAACAAGGTATTATATAAGATAACTCCGAGTCATCGTTGTGCTGAATGTCAATCAAACATATATAAGATCATTGATAAATTAAGACATTTTCCGTACTTAACTTACATAGCTAATAAATCTTGTGTTATATTCTGAAATGGTTTTTCAGTAAGAGACTAACAAAAGTTTGGAATTTACCTTCATGGGAGTTTTGAGACGGGTCTGGTGTTATTTAAGCTTATGGCTTCTTGACCTCAGATTTGTTGGGATGGCGATAAGAATTTCTTAGTTTTTCTATAACTGGTTGATTGAACTGATCTTGACGAACCATGCGAAGTCAGTCAAAGCGACACCCATTCAGAGAGCTTCCATGACTTAGTATTTATGTTATATCTCGAACAGTGCGATAAGATTAATTGAAGAACATGAGTTTGCACCTACCTACTTTACGCCGATTTTTCGGTCTTTACCGCGATACACGTAAGGGAACACAGTATCTGATATTGGACCAGATATCTCAGGAACCTTATCTTCTATTTACTGGTTTCTTCCTTTGCTGATTTTATTTGCCCCTTGACGACTGTGCATCACAAAAGCTTTCCAACTGCATTATGATGGTTTGATGTTTAAATATTCTGTAAGTTTGGGTTATTTTGCCTCAAGATGTAACTTCGGCCCAAGATTGTGACATACAAGTACAGGTGCAGAAAGAAGTGTAGCTACTACTCAACTGTATTGCCATCTATTGTTTAGGGTGCGAACTACAGTGGCTAAGACTTAAGGTTGAACTTACATTAAAGCAAAATAATTTGGGCCGAACTTTTTTTTTTTCTTTGATAACTGTTTTACGTCTCTCAACAGCGAGGTCTTTAGAGACGGGAAAGGATGGGGGTAAGGAATGGGAAGGAATTTGGCCATGGCCTTTTTAAGGAAGCATCCAGGCATTTGCCTGGAGTGATTTGGGAAACCATGGAAAACCCAAATCTGGATGCCCGGACGAGGACTCGAACCACCGTCCTCCCGAATGCGAGGCCAGAATGCTAACCGTTACACCACCACGCTCGGTGGGCCGAACTTACTCTTAGGGATAAGGTAACCGGTAGTTGCAGTATATAAATTATCCTTGTGATGAATTGTTTCTGACTATCATTTATAATTTTTTGGTTTTAACTTTTTGATACATTCATTTTTAATTTTCAATTTGTATTTTTCCGTATGTAGAAAGCAATGTAAGTCAGGGATTAACAGATAAAGGTAATGGTTGGTAATAGCATTTTGATGCGTATAAGTTCTTATGGTGGGTAGCGGGCACACAGGTCACTAAAATACTGTATGTCAGAAGTCTCTTTATCTGCAAAAATTTCCATTATTTACGAGTTCGAGCTTAATTAGAGTAGGTCCAAAGTAAAGCCACTTTCGTGGCAGGTATATATAGTTGGAGGGAAAGCGTACGTGCGATGTTGAAGGAGTTAGGTTGGGAAGACCTGGAACACCGAAGGCGTTGCTCTCAACGGAAGCTAATTGAAAAATTCATGACTGGCGTATTTCGGAATGACAGCCAGCAAATATTGCTACCAGCAACATTCGTATCTCGGAATGACCGCTAAAATAAGATAAGAGAAATCGGGGCCAGAACCGATTCATTTCTGTACTCATTTTTTCCGCGAGCGATTAGGAAATGGAATAGAAAGGATTTACCGGTCCAGTAAACTTAAAATCCGACAGTAGTAGCTTTCAATAAAGCACTCGGGCCATCCTGATCTGGGTTTTACATTGTTTTCCCTGATCACTCCAAGCGAATGCTGGGATGGTTCCTCACATAAGCCCATGGGCGCCTCGTGCCATATGCCGTATATCCCTTCCAAACTGTTACCCTTTCGGATAGGTGCAATTCTCCCCCGCCACACACTTTTAGTGAATCTCGGAGTAATAATAATAATAAATCTGCCAGAAAAAAAAAAAGATTTAGCTAGACCATGAGAAAATTCCTACGATGACACCCAACGATGACAAAACTTTGGTTCTGCAGTGTATCATTTCTTAGCAGACAGGATTATATAGCACCACAGTTCATCCTTCCAAATAACATTCTTCCATCTACGGCTGACGTGTAATTTCAAACCTGTAACTACTCGATAGTAGACACATAATCGATGGAGAAGTTGCCCTGTTGAAAATCGTTATTAATTATAAGAACCCATACACTATTTGTTTATCACTTAGACTATCATCTGTAGAAGAATTGAAAACGAAAAATAATGGTGAATCTCATTTTTAATTTCAATTGCGATGGATCACACACGCTCCGGTGTCAATGTCCCCACACTCCACCTTCTCAAGACATGATTATTCACCTCCTTCCTTCCCCCGCCCTCTACAAATTACAACTCCCTCAGTGTTTTTGGATAACCGTCCACCCACAAAAGAAAATTTTCCCTCTCCCTTTCGCCTGAATCCAAGTGGCAGTTCATGATTATAGTCGCCTATTCCCTTCCATGTAATCCTTCTACTAACATTCATCCATGCTTTATCGCGATCATAATCCTTGAACAAACCAGACACTCTCTTCGTCCGCCTTCTCTCTGCCAATGACTCCCAACCCAGCTCCTTCATCATATTATAGTAGTTACTGATTGCATTCAGCAGTGATTTCCGCAAACAAATCTATTTTTTTTTTATTTACTTATGGCTTTACGCCTCGTCGACGGCTATGGTCATTAGAGGCGGGAAGGGACTGGAGACAAGGAACGAGAAAGAATTCGGCCATGGCCGTTATGAAGGAAGCATCCCGGCATTCGCCTGGAGTGATTTGGGGAAACCATGGAAAACACAGATCTGGATGCCCGGAAGGGGATTTGAACCCGCGTACTCCCGAATACGAGGCCAGAACGTTAACCGTTCACCCACCACACTCGGTTAAAAGACAAATGTAGCTGTTCTCCTTTGTACCCCCTCCAACTCCTGAATTTGAGACCCATAATGTGAGTCTACATCAATCTACCATATTCTTGTATCCTCAGTGATTTTGATATTTCTTTCAGTGTTTTACTTTATGTTTCGTTTTAGTGTGGTTTTTAAAATTTGTAACTGGCTGCCCAGAGCTCCATCTCTTTCTTTTACTACACTGAAAATTGGTATCAATAGTTCTTTTGCTGAGTGTTAGGGAAAACATCCGTTGAAGCGTTTAGTTTCTTTAACTCCTGGAGCAGAACGCCTTGGGCAACCTCCGTCGCTTTTCAGTATGGCTGGCGACAAGCTGTTACTTGTGAAATATACTACGGCTGGTTGAAAGCTGTTGTAAGTGACACCAAGCTACTAAGAAACTAGAAGGTTTCTCTTCCACTACAAAGCATCCATTAAACTACGCAGTCCAACGATTATATAAGAATAGTTTTACAGAGTTGATATAAAACTAAAGATATGAATATAAAGACCATTTTATTAAAAGCATATAATTTCAGCATTGGTACGGTGACACAAATCGACAAACTGTTGAAACAAATCCTGTCGTTTTCTTGTAGTCTGGTCCGAAAACACGATGTTACAGCCCTCTAGACACCTTCAAAAGCGCCTCCTTGCAACAGCAAATTCAATCTGAGGAACGAAAAATAACTTCAACGAGTCAACCTGGGGAACAGATAACATGAATGAGAAAAAATTGATTAAAATTCATGTACATGGACTGCCGTGTGAATTAACTTTTTTTTAACTGCTTAATGTCTCTTAACAGCGAGGTCTTTTAGTGACGGGAAAGGTTGGGGGGTAAGGAATGGGAAGAAATTCGGCCATGGCCTTTTTGAAGGAAGCATCCCGGCATTTGCCTGGAGTGATTTGGGAAACCATGGAAACCCAAATCTGGATGCCCGGACGGGCATTCGAACCAGCGCTCTCCCGAATGCCTTGGCGAGAACGCTAACCGTTACACCACCACGCTCGGTGTTAATTAACGATATATTGCCTAATACTTGCGAGAGACACTATAAATCTTTCTCCAAGCGCTTTCTTGATAAAATGTTTCAGTTATTGTTTGTCTCCTTTTTTCTTACGGCTTTGCTCCTTGTCGACGTCAAGAGGGAAGGAATTCAGCATGGTCTTTTGAAGGAACCATCCAGTTACTCGTTTGGAGTTATTTCGGGAAACCGTGGAAAGCTTAAATATGGATAGGCGTTCGAACCTGCGTCCTCTCGAATGCAAGGCAAGAGCGTCACGGCTCACCCACCTCTCTCACTATGTCATTACTGTCGAACCAAGTGTGTTGATTGCTGTTCTCCAAAAAGACGAAGACAAAGTGGTGCATCGCTGCACGCCACCCAGCTTGGGTGCGAAAACGCTGTTAACCACGCTGTGCTTCGCATCCCTGTCTTCACCGCGACGCTAATGACACACGAACAGAAACAGGCATGCAACTCACAATTATGCCTTCAAAATACACTATTGGGTGACATATGTCCATTCACACGTGGCTCTCCTTCAGTGTCATGATTGGGGTTGGTATTCCAGTGCTTTAGATATCTTCTATCAGGTGAGATAGTTTCGTTTATATCACTACGTTTTGGCTATAGCTGTTAAGAATTCCCCAGTCTGGCGAAACAAAACATTCACTGGTAACCCAGAACCTTCATGTGTCCTCCAGAATACCTGTAGGCTTAGTGGCCAACGTATGGCGATATTCACAATTACCGCACGTGAAAATGACACTTTCTATCACTCCCTCGAATTTCAAACTTTTTTGTAATATTTTATCAAATATTGTCCATTTGAATTTTTTCATTCAATCTTCCTGTCCAGTATTTGAATAAATTAAGGAAGGCGTATTAAATATTAACGGAATGAGTTTTATTATTATTATTATTATTATTGTATGATTCACTAAACATGTGTGGCGGAGGGTGCATTGTACGTATCTGAAAGGGTAATAGTTTGGAAGGGATATACGGGATATGGCAGGAGGCGCCAATGGGTTATATTGAGGAACCATCCCGGCATTTGCCTGGAGCGATCTGTGAAAACTGTGGAAAACCCAGATCAGGATGGCCGGAGTGATTTATCGAAAGCTACTCCTGTCGGATTTTAAGTTTACTAGCCCAATAAATCCTTTCTATTCCATTCCCGAATCACTCGTGGAAAAAAATGAGTACAGAAATTAATCAGTTCTGGCTCTGATTTCTCTTATCTTATTTTCGCGGTCTTTCCTAGATATGAATGTTGCTGGTACCAATATTTGTTCGCTGTCATTCCTAGGTATTCCACTGTAACATTGGGTTACGAATATTATCGCAGATTTAGACCTACCAAATCCTACTGTGCGTGGTGAATGAGCAGTAACGCTCTGGCCTCGCATTCGAGAGGACGCGGGTTCGAATCCCCGTCCGGGCATCCAGATTTGGGTTTTCCATGGTTTCCCCAAATCACTCCAGGCGAATGCTGGACTGCTTCCTTCAAAAAGGCAATGACCGAATTCCTTCCCGTTCTTTGTCCCCAGTCCTTTACCGCCTCTAATGACCTCAAGATCGACGAAGCGTATAGTAATAAAAAAAAATCCCATACATGTTCGTCGATCTTGAGATCTGGTCACCTGGCAATATTATGGCCACGGAAGTAATGAGGTATGTGACCGTGTGAGGAATACTTGTGCCAGATCTACGGCAACTGCTGGACAAGCATTGTTCTGCAGAAATATGGTAACTGTGCATCGAGCTCCAACGGGCTGCAGGACTTCAGCGATATAACATACCAAGTAGTGTCGTGAAAATTGCCGTCTACTCACGCTCGAACTCGCTTGGTTATTGCTGTGACCGGTTCTCTTTACTCGGGCGAGTTGTGACCGCTGGAGCTTCCCCAGGTTTGGTCGTCATTCGAAGGCTCGGCGGGCAAATGAAGGCTCGCCAATTCAGGAATAGCACATAGTGTCTTCCTCGCCCGCGCCGTGCAACAAGGATGGTACATCATACAAAACTGGACAAGATTATGCGGCAGGGTTATTCTATATCAGTGATTGCTACTATCAATATTTTGTGTAGGTTCTATCAATTGAATCTTCGTAGACAAGAAGTGCAATGTGTATGTGTTTGATAAACATATGTAACGGATGTATTACGAACTATGACATCAGAACACAGTGTAATGTAAATCATAACTTTAGTGCATTATGATTTTTACGGAAGCTTCAAATATACGTGATGTCTCGTAAGAATTTGTACCAATTAATGCACGACATTAAACTCACTTTAATGTCATAATTTCTGTCATCCTAATAACTGATTGTTAATAAACAAAAGATTATTCATATGTTCAGAGAAAGATTATTCATATGTTCAGAGAAAGATTGTTCCACTTTTTATGAATTTCCGGATCATTGCCATAGAAATCTCCAAATGTTATGTAATCTGCCGATTTCTACTTTTTCATTAACATAGAGTTGTGCCCGGTCTTTAAGTATCCGAATTTTCCGAAAGTAAACGTATTCATCTTACAAAATGATACAACAGCGCATAGGAAATAATAGGAAAAGGATATATTATTTTTTGCAGTCGTCAGTCTTTAGACTGGTTTGATGCAATCCTCCATCCCTTCCTATCCTGTACTAACCTCTTCATTTCTACATACCCCTTACAACCTACGTCCTCAATTATCTGATTCATATATCCTAATCTCTGTCTTCCTTTACAGTTCTTACCTTCAACTGTTCCCTCCACTAACAAATTAACCAATCCAGCATGTCTCAAAATATGACCCACCATCCTGTCCCTTCTTTCTGTAAGCTTCTTCCATAAACTTCTTTTCTCACCCATCATTTCCAAAACTCGATCATATCTTACTTTGTCTGTTCACCTAATTTTCAGCATTCTTCTGCAGAACCACATTTCAAATGCTTCAATTTTCTTTCTTTCCGGTATTCCTAAAGTCCATGCTTCGCTACCGTAAAGTTCTTTCTGATTCCTAGATCAATATTTGAATCTAAAAGGTTTCTCTTTTTTATGAAGGTTCTTTTTGCTTGTGCTATTCTGTTTTTAACATCATTCCTGCTTCGGCCATCGGTTGTAATTTTGCTTACCAAGTAACAGAACTCACTCACTTCTCCTATTGTATCCGATCCTATTTTTATATTTAATCTGCTAGTATTCGTATCATTTCTGCTACATTTCATCACTTTTGTCTTACTTTGATTTGTATTCAGTACAAAATCTTCCTTCAGTAGTTTGTTCATGCCATTCAATAACGTCTCAATATCCTCAGCTCTCTCTGCTAACAAGACAAAGTCATCAGCAAATCGTAGCATACTGATTTTTTTCCCTGATAACTTATGCCACATGGAAATTTTTCTTTTACTTTCTTCATTGCTTCTTCTACATACAAGTTGAATATTAACGGGGATAT
The DNA here is from genome assembly GCA_031002005.1 of Vandiemenella viatica. NCBI lineage: Eukaryota > Metazoa > Arthropoda > Insecta > Orthoptera > Morabidae > Vandiemenella > Vandiemenella viatica. The sequence goes on along the minus strand of CM061921.1, from coordinate 323,950,130 downwards.
ACTACAACCTTGTCTCACACCCTTTTTAACTGATGCATGTCTCTCGTGTTTCTCCACTTTTATTACAGCCACTTGATTCTTATATAGTTTATAGAGTATTCTTCTATCTCGATACTTTAGACCTGACTTCTTTAAAATTTTGAACATCTTTTTCCCACCTAACATTATCAAAAGCTTTTTCTAAATCAACAAATGCCATAAAAATATCTTTTTTCTCTTGATCCACCCTTCAAGTATTAATTTTAAAGACAGAATTGCTTCCCTTGTACCGCGAATTTTCCTAAACCCAAACTGATCTTCACCTACTATCTCTTCTACTAACCTTTCCATCCTTCTGTATATTATTCTGCTCAGTAATTTTGAAGCATGTGTTGTTAGACTAATGGTGCGATAATTCTCACATTTGTCGGCTTGTGCTTTCTTTGGAAGTGTGAAGATAATATTTTTATTAAAATCAGTTGGAATTTCTTCTGTTTCATAACTTTTTGATATTAGCTTGAATAATCTTTCAATTCCTTCCTCTCCTAGGGATTTAAGAAGTTCTCCAGGGATCTCATCAATTCAAACTGCCTTTTTTGCTTTCAAGTCTTTCAGAGCTTTATTAAATTCTGTCCTCAAAACAGGATCTCCTAAGTCATCAAAAGATATATACTCTCCAATATTCCATTTTTCAGTTACTTCATTCTTCTATTTAGCGATGCAGTTCGTGGCTGTTCGATTGTAGTGGTCAACTACCAGAGTCGCTTCGTCACCACAGAAATTAATACGAATAACAGACAGAGCCTACTGTCAGGCTCGAGCTTACGTCCAGTTTTTTATTTTTTATTTTTTATTTTTTTGTTTTTTGGCTTTAGCCTTAGGCTAATTTAGCCAGTTACATGGAGTAATGGTGCTCTTTTATTTATATTATGCCTTTAGTTTTAGCCACGTACATGTAGATTAAGCTAATCGCTTTCTTATTGGGCGCGGCGAGGGTTATGATCACATCTGCGATGTTTTCTATGTGAAGAGCGTCTTTTAATAAGGTTCTTCTATATTCTCGGTGGCGCCTACATCTTAGAAGGAAGTGGTAGATATCCTCCACTTCGTCGCAGGATTCGCAGTTCGGAGAATCCGAGACCTTCATTAGAAATTTTTTATCACTAAGCCAGGTGTGCCCCGTTCTTAATCTACTAATCAGCGTGATTGCCTTTCTATGCAGATCAACTTCCTGGAACCATGGTTTCATCGTAACTTTGCTGGCGATGGCGCGGTACCATAGCCCTTTCCCTTGGGCCTTTTCGTTCCATTTTCTTTCCCATGCGTTGAGAGCTCTTGCTGAGGCGATCGTTCTGAAATCGGTATAAGGCACTGGTATGTTCTCAGTATCGGGAACCTGGAGATGTCGTCGAGCTATTTTGTCCGCTAGCTCGTTCCCTGTCACTCCCACGTGACCCGGGATCCATTGTAGGCACACTTCTATGCCTCTGTGTATGGCTTTCCAGAGTTCTCTGCCAACTTCATATGTCAGGTAGTTTCTGCACTGGCCTTTAGGAATGCCTATGATAGCCTGTAAGGCACTTTGTGAATCCGAACATATCACTGCTTTTGTCTGTACTGACCGTTGTATATATTGTATGGCCCTCAGGATTGCGTACATCTCGGATGAGAAGATTGAGAATTCTGCCGGCAATCTACAAGCTTCATAGACGCCACAGTCTGTATCGACCCAAGCGGCCGCGCTGGTGGATTGCATTACCCTTGATCCATCGGTAAATACTTTCCGCCATTCCTTCCATCGTGTGTTCAAGGTTTCTAATGCCCATTGCTTCAATTCTAACTGAAGGGTGGTTTTTTTGTCTACCGAGCCCTTGATCAAGGACAGGTGGATTCGCGACGAGATCTCCGCCCTTTGCCACGTATCTTCTTCGCTGAACATCTGGTTGATCTCTTGTCTGTGTATATTCCACAGGGCCGTCGTCTGAAAATACTGTATCAGGCTGGGTTTTTTCTGTTGTTGACGTGATTTGGCTGAACTTTCATGGGCAAGGAGCTGCACCTTCCTCTGTAGGGGATGTGACTTC
>CM061921.1:323780647-323947067 GCA_031002005.1 Vandiemenella viatica | reverse complement strand
AGGCACAAACTTGATTATCCCTTTCCGTTCTACTCGGTTAGCCGGTATATAAGCCTGCAGACCCAAGGATTGAAGAAACATCTTGTTTTCAACGAAGCCATTAGCAGTGTTGGCATTCAAAAATTCCATAGACATTCTGTTTTTCCCAAGTTGATTGAGTCGTTTCAGCCCAGTGACCTTGTTGTAAAAAATTTTCCCCAGCTGAATTGGGTGTAGAGAAGCACTGTCTGATGTGTTCTCGATTATAACCATATATAGACCCTCTGCATGGTCATTATAAAGCCTCTTCCGCATTGCCGGCGCGGGGGGATTCCGCTTGACTGCTTCTTCTCTTACTTGGCTTGCCTGACTAGTTGTCAGATGGTTACCTAAGGTGTTCAACTGATGGCCTCCATCTCCTGACGCTCTACTGGGATTTGTTTGAGGTGGGGTCGCTAGGCTGCACGCTACCTCCTTACCTCTGCTAGGAATCGACTCAGTGATCATCGGTTCTTCAATTTTCTCTTTCGTGACGTTTCTCCTGTCTGCAGCTTTACGTTTCTTCCTCAGATTGTACTTTTCTTCTTCGTCGGTGTCGTTTAGGTTTGCCTCCTTTGTCTTCCTCGCTGTCTCCATCATCTCTTGGTCACTCTGGTACACGGTATACGCCTCTTCTTTTCTCGGGTCGATTCCATCACTTGCTTCCGCCATTTCCTCTCGCCCTCCGGCAGAAGGGTCCGACGAGATGAGCTCAGCCAAGGATGTATTGACACAGTTAGGTTGTCTTCTCTAGATGAAAAATACTATAACTGTCCGCTGATTCACCAAAAGTTCTGTGAATATAACACGACCGCAGTTAACACTGTTGATAGTCGCCTGGAGATGAGTCCGCTTCGCTGCCACTAACACTCGCGCAGGTAAACACGTCTCACTTCCTCACTCTATCGCACCGCTTACTTCCTTACTCGTCGGTTGCAAGCAGCAAACTGAGCTTACGTCCAGGCTCGGTCCTCTGTACTGTTTTACCGGCATTTGGCCAGCAGAGGTCTCGCTGGGCAGCGGCAAACTGAGCGAGCCTAGACAGCGTATGTCCGGCGTGTGATTTGATACTATGACAAACCTTCCTCCAGTGAGCCAAACATCTAGCTCCTCCCCAACTCCAACAACTGGTATACGGTACTCTTTTGTTTCACTCTGACATATGGTAAACCAACACAGCTAACAAGCAACTATTTACCATACGAACTAGTCCAGCTAACAACAAGCAGAACATTCTAGACCTTGATCTGTCTCAGTGATAACCACAACTTAATGGTAGTTTATGACGAAAATGGACGTAGGTTGCAGTTTATGTTTGCTACATCGTAGGTGCAGTACGACGGGCTCTGGTTTAGTGGAGACTGGGGAAAAATTTGGCCAGCAGTGCAATGTACATTCGAATATCTGTAACCTGTTCACTTCGACTGGCGGCTCAAGGTCATGTTCTCTCACATTACCACTTCCTCCCGGTCCTACCTATCCGAGCTGACGGCTGTGTCCATGTGGGCGAATGGCAAATTTCGCCTTCGCATGCAGAGGTAAGGGCAGCGGAGTGGGGATACTGACCTTGAGCCGCCTATGATAATGAACGGGATATAGTAGTGACTTCTTGTTCCTTTTTTTCTTGACAGTATTTGATTGATGTCAGCCCTTTTTCTAAAGAATTGGTTGATTATGTATTTTGTCCATTGTGTTGCAGGGGAGTTCGGGCCGTACCAGATGTGCCAGTTCAGTCTGCACATCATGGCGGCCTTCACCGCGGGGCTGCACATGCTCACGCTCGTCACGGTGGCAGCAGTGCCAGATCACAGGTCATACATACTATCATCAAAGTATGATGTGTGATGAGTATTAGATTTTCTATGACGCACAAAACTGGTCAGTTCGTTTATACATTAAATACTGTATAATATAATGGTATGGATCAAACTATCAACTTCTTTGCCACAATACTCTCCATGAGAGTAAGAAGTCTATAATCGTCACTATATTTGGCCTCCGTATATTACATTAAATTCATTTAAGCTATTTTAACCTTGCAGTATTTCAGCAAAATATCTTATTTCATGTCAGTTTTTATTACCTTTATTTTAATTTAATTCACAGTATTTCTAATCAGTATTCAATAATTTTCTTCAAAATTTAAAATTGATTCAGGCATGTTTCAATTAGTATTCCATTTAATATATTATTGTGAAAGACCTTGGCATGTAAGACTGGAGGTTTTCTCGGCGTTGAATATGAATAAAATCCCCTCGGGTAACTAGCTGAATGACTGACAATGATACTTGACAACGGCGGAAAATATTGCCGAGAAGTCGTGTTTTATCCATGAACTCACTTGGTTAGTTAACTGAGAGGATTTTATTCGACGTTGGCATTGTTTATTGTCAATCTAGCGTGTGAAATCTATACTCTGTTCACCCTCAACTGGCGGTAGTCTTGTTTCCCTTGCCCTGCTACTCATTTCACCAGCCAATGTCGTTTCCCACCCACAGACCACTGTGTCCAAGTAAACGTGTATCAATGTTGTCAGCTGGTACTCTTTCCCCTTCTCAGTAAGGGCAGTGGAGTGGGGATAGAGCAGAATAACCTTGAGACGCCTCTGTTAACTGAACGCACTATAGAAGCATTGAGCGTTTAAGTTAAGACGCGTGGTGCGAATTTTTCAGAGTGGCAGTGCATGGCAGTATAGTGCAGCGTCATCATATAGGCGCTATTCAATCTAGTTTAATGTGTGGGGGAACGATCAGTCTTCGTCATGTACTTGGTTAAAAAGCATCATATTAATTAGTAACCAATCATACGTGTATGTGAAAGTATCAACGGACATTCTGAAGAAAGAGAAAAAGTTAAATTTATTGTGAGTCATCATTTGAATAGTAGCAATCTGTCAACTTAAGCAAGAAATTCAAGAATTATTAATTACTTTTAGCGAGTGAATGCTATTTTCCGTATTGTATATGATGGATTCGGGAGAACGCGGATTTGAATCCCCGTCCGGCCGTCCAGATTTTGGTTTTACATGGTTACCAGAAATCACTCCAGACGAATGCCGGAATCATTCCCTTAAAAGTTCATGGCCGAATCCCTTCCTGTCCCTTGCCCTCGCCCTTTCCCGGCTCTGTTTACGTTGACAAGGCGTAAAGCTATAAACAAAAACTGAATCTATTTGGGCATACATGGTGTAGCACCATGAAGACTAATTGGCAGTAATCTAATTAAATACCCGAACTTTAAGTGCCTTATAAGTCCATTCAACATGGACTTTTTTTATTATTTAATTGTGGCTTTACGCCTCGTTGACGTCGAGATCATTAGAGACGGGATAGGACTGGGGACAAGTAACGGGAAGGAATACGGCCATGGACGTTTTGAAGGAAGCATATCGGCATTCGTTTAGATTGATTTGGAGAAACCAATAAAAACCCAAATCCGGATGCCCGGACGGGGATTCGAACCGACGTCCTCCCGAATGTGAGGCCAGAGAGTTAACCGCTCACCCATTCAGTATGGAATGGAATGAATCACTCAGCACGTAAGTAGCCATCAAGTACAAATCTTGATAATTTTCAAAGTAAATTAATGGTTGCAATAAACATTTGTGCGCCTAGAATTTCTTTGTTAAGTTTGGTTACAAATATACAATAATGATTGCTTATGCAAGCGAACTCGTCTACATGGACCATAGAAGTTCTCAATCGTTTTGTAGTCCATTTGTAACTATCACAATTAATTTACTTAGTATCAATGTGCCGTTACCACTCACTAACGCTTTGGCTCTTCAACACTACAGACGTCTATTCAGTTTACTTGGAATCAACCAATACATGATGTTAGCATAAAACTTAGTCCACAATCAGAAGATTGGTTGGACTCTCCGGAAGGGAAGCTATTGTGTTTGAGGTAGGACGGCCAGTTTCCTTTTGCTGGAACTTACTGTTTAACGTGGAATCCGAACCACGGAACGTCCTGTTTTCCCACCCGGATTTTAACCCAGGACCGTACCACGAACTTTAGAAAGAAAGCGCCTTAACGTGGCGTTGGGTCTCTGTGACCATTCAATTTGTTTTGTATTAGATATTGGTTCATGATATGCTCACGTAATTTTAGACGCTAAAGTGAGGACAAGACAAGACGAATAAAAAACTTCATTAAAACCACCCATGACCGAGGCCGGACTCGATCAAGCGACCTTTACAAGCCACTACATTGCCAAGGCCGGCACCACAGAACTTCCTTTTTTTTTTTTTTTGTAACAGTTTAACGTCCCTTTTTAACAACGTGGTCTTTAGAGACGGGAAAGGATGGGGGCAAGGAAGGGGAAGGAATTCGGCCATGGCCTTTTGAAGGAAACATCCCAGCATTCGCCTGGAGTGATTTGGGGAAACCATGGAAAACCCAAATCTGGATGCCCGGACGGTGATTCGAACCGCCGTCCTCCCGAATGCGAGGCCAGAACGCTATCCGTTACACCACCACGCTCGGTACAGAACTTCCAAACCACTCCATGTTAGAAGAGTGTATGTTTCTTTGTTAATGATTGGATCAGATTTTAATTTTATGTTCGATCCCCAGATTAGGTAGCGTCATGATAAAAATACCTAGCGGTAGCGCATGTCCTCGCTTTCGGGAGGGCGGGAGTTCAGATCTACATCCGGCCATCCAGATTGTGGTTTCCGTGGTTTCCCCAAATTACACCAGGCGAACACCGGGATGTTTCCTTCAAAAAGGCCATGGCTGAATTCCTATCCTTGCTCCCAGTCCTTTCCCACCTCTAGTAATGTCGACGTCAGAGGTGCGTAAAGCCAGAAGAAGAAAAAATATTAAGGTTTTAGCCCGTCAATTTTTTTTTTTTTTAATTTATAGCAGATTATGATAAAAAGTTAAACAGATTTTAAATTTGTGCACCAGCGCCAAGATACGCAGCGTGAAGAATCATACTTCAGATTACAGATAATAATACTATAAGCTTTCAAATAGAAATATACATCAAAATCTGTTTATGACAGATAAGCTAACAGTTTGAACTTCAGATAAGATTTTAACTTCCTGTATCTGCGTCAAGGTAACTTAGCATCATGAGATAACGCTGACCTTATTTTTTAAATTATAATTTAATTGCGTTGGAGTGTATAATCTGGTGGCAATTTCCCTGAACACCTATTTTCATATTTTTTTATTAATTTTTGTCTTAAATTCTTTGAGAGGAATTTCCCCATTCACTTACTTTTGCCTTTTACGAATTTTAATTTTAAATTCTTTCAGAAAGTGTTCAGCACTTCATTCTAATACCTGAATCCCTTCTAATGACCGCGACGTCGACGAGGCGTAAAGCCATAAGCCTTTACTCCTTAAACAACAAAAGAAAACTTTCCCTCTTCCTTATGCTGAAACTGAATGCCAGCTTGTGGTCATTATCATCTTCTCCCTTCATCCACTACTCTCAATTCTTCTACTAATACCGCACCAAGGCTTATCAGCACCCCAAGCTCTAAATCAGATCGTAAGCTTTCAAACAATTAAAAGCCAATCAAAATCTGCTCAGTGGTTTTTGCGCGAGCCGATTTTTTTATTTTTTACTTATGTCTTAATACCTCGTCGAAGTCAAGGTCTTTAGAGGCGGGATAGGATTAGGGACAAGGAACTGTATTGAATTCAGCCATGGTCTTTTGAATGAAGCATCCTGGCATTCTCCTGGAGTGATTTGTGGAAACCATGTAAAACCCAAACCTGGATGTCCGGACCGGGATTCGAACCCGCGTCCTACCTAATGCGAGGCCAGAACGTTAACCGCTCACCCACCACGAGATGTCGAAACCATATAACCAGCTCAATTAACAATTTATAAGCCCGCCCCTTTGCCGCACTTTGCTGCGGCACCGTGATGGTTATCTGGTTCGAGTTCTGGCGATGGAAGAAAATTTCATCATCTGGATTTGGCCGGGAGAGTAGGAGAGTTGGTGGTGCACAATTCCTGGTCACCTGATTGTGCACCAAAGTCCTGCGTTAAATCCCAAACCTCTCCGCAGTGCGTACGGAATGAGGGCACACGACAGTGTTGATGGTGGCTCGTCGGTCGGGTAGGGACGTTGGTTTCTTTCGGAAGTATTATGAATATAATTGCGTGGTGTAAAGACTGGCAGTTGGAGTTAAATGCTAAAAAGTGGCAAGTTATGCGTGTAAGTAAAAAGGTGACACCATTTAGCTCTGAATATACAATTAATGGTACTGTCCTTAGAACTGTAGATTTCGCTAAATACCTTGGGGTAATAATTCGTAATAATTTGTCGTGGAATGAACATATCGAGAAGGTAATTGGGAAAGCAAATCGTATGCTTCGATTTCTAGGTCGTAACTTAAAACAACACACGCCAGAAGTTAAATATATTGCATGCAAGTCACTACTGCGTCCTCATTTAGAATATTGTTGTACTGTATGGGGTCCCCATCAAAAGGGTTTAATGGAAGCATTAGAGAAGGTCCAAATAACAGCCACCCGATTCGTGACAGGTATATATAGTTGGATGGAAAGCGTAAGTGCGACGTCGAAGGAGTTAGGTTGGGAAGACCTGGAACACCGAAGGCGTTGCTCTAGACAGAAGATAATTGAAAAATTCTTGACTGACTTATTTCGGAATGACAGCAAACAAATATTGCTACCAGCAACATTCATAACTAGGAATGACCACTAAAATAAGAGAAATCAGGGCCAGAACCGATTCATTTCTTTACTCATTTATTCCACGAGCGATTATGGAATGGAATAGAAAGGGTTTACCGGGTGAGAAAACTTAAAATCCCACAGTAGTAGCTCTCGATAAAGCACCCCGGCCATCCTGATGTGGGTTTTCCATGGTTTTCCCAGAACACTCAGGGCGAATGCGGGATGGTTCCCGTAAATTCCTTCGGATAGGTGCAATGCACCCTCCGCCACACACTTATAGTGAATCGCGGAGTATTGATAATAAGTGTAGCCCTGAATGGGCAGGTGCCGAGTTTCCGCTTCTCCCTTCTTTTCATCTCCCGTCCACATCACCCTGCACTGCACACACACACTATCACAATAATCAACACTGTCACACTGGGGAATGCAACTAAAAACCAAAGGAGTTCATGTTCTCAAGGGTAAATGCCTACACTTGGACTAGGGCATGTGTTCAAAGAAAAAGACAGATTTGTAATAAAACAGGTAAGTGGCATTAGCTAGAAAGCTTTAGTCAAAATACAAAAAATTTTGAACAGATATCCCACTTACGGAATATACAGAAGCATGTGTATTAAATAGCAACGAGATATTTAAGACATATTAATTGGTTCGGGAGTAAATGAAATAAAGTGCGTATGGCACTGTTGGCCGGGAAACCCTGAAGGGTAGTTCGAACGCCTGGTGACAAGAGTTTCGGCTGGACCTATAGCTTAACGTGAAATCAAAAGCACGGAGGTTCAGAAATGCTAAACCTATATACTATAGCAGAAGAAGAAAAGACACAATGCTTGCTGTTGATATCATCTTCTATTGAGTGTTCATATCTTAAGTATTCAATGTACCAATCAGCAAGCACTACTATTCAGCTATTCCTATTCATCGTGCTTACTTCTTCTTAAGCAAGTGTTAAAACCACCATGTTTTCTAATAGTCGTCGTTGATTAGTTGCCTCCTCGGAATGTGTCTACTGCTGGTCGTTTTCAGGAGTTCAGCAGATTTCTGCCAACCACTTGTCACAATTCCGTCTTATAGTCTAAGAGTAGAAAAAACGGTTGGTAATTTTACTTTATGCGCAGCTAACTTGTACAGATGTTAAAACTAAGGGTTTGCAGCTGGTTAATCTAGCATCCAGGAGTTTCTCAGCTATCACAGAACTGTACTGGTCCAGTGTCATATTACGTTTGGCGGAAGTTTTAATATGGTGATAGGATCTTCATGTTCTCCATAGTCTATGTAGAGTATCATTCCAAAGATGCATTTTTTATCTATGAGTTTTTTCTTCTGCACTGTTGATTTCCTCATAGCAAGTTGTAATTCTATCGCCTTGAGGTCAACATTGTCTGATAAATTCAACACTGTTAATATTTCAAAAAATATTCTTAATAGCTTCCAGTCGGTCTTATATGAGTATGGTCAACATACTTATGCTATGTATTTCTCATGAGCATTAAATATTGAGAAGTGTGTGACGTTATGATCTGAAGTTGTTAGATCTTGCCCAACTTTCAAGTTCTAGACTAGTCTAGAAGCTTTCCATTGGCTAATAAATGGTCGCCTGTTCGCAATAAACTGGTGACAGGGTTTTTAGTGGCTGCTCATTCCGCCCCTGTCGTAGCCAGCCATAACTTAATCTGATAATTCTACCGGATATAGGTGACATCGACTTTAACGTGAAATCCGTACCGTGGAAGCGTTTTGGCGTACTTCACATTACACAGCAAGCTGTGCCAGAGGTCAAGGTCGGGTAAAGGGCCTTTTAAAGTCCTAGCCAAGCCCAGGATTCAAACCGGTGATTTTTCATCTCCAGTCAGACGCCTTAACCAGTGTGCCACCTGACTGCTTGCTATTTGCTAATGATGCAGTAGTGTTTTTTTTGCTGCGGCTGCTCTACTTTGTAATGTGTGTGGATAAAGCGAGTTATTCAAATTCTCTAAGTTTAGTTCGGATAGGTCTCTTCCAGTGACTACCCTATCTCATCCGTGATTTTGCTGTGCCAAAGAAGATTTTGCGCTGGCATCAATTGTGAATATTACTGGCCTGTTCCCCATTCATTCTTCAGTTTTTGTTATCATTGCATAAAAAAAAGGTTGCCGGTTTAGTAACCTGCTTTGCTCAAAAATCTTCCACAAGAAAGAGCATCTATTGTAGAGTAAACATATTTGAAGTAAGGTAAACTGTGGTCATTAAGATACACCTTGACGAATATCTCCTGATTGTATGAAAACAGCCTGAACTTTCTAACCAAATAGACTTGAAAAAACTATAAACATTATTCCATATGCTCCTGACTAACGTACTGTAGGGTTTTGTTTGTAATATATCCCAGGTACAGTACCACTAGCATATCTCAAGCTGATTTAAGAGGGGCTTTTATATTCTACAAGCTCAGTATCTGAATTCAGTCTAAAAAATTATTGAAGATGTTTCCTACTTGATATGACGTCCGTAAAATACTAAGACATTATGTTCAGTATTTCACGACAGTTGGAAACGAATTATCCTTTATTCAGAAGTCCAGATACTGACGCATGCGGGCAACTACCAAATATGTGTCGGATCGATTCCACACCACAGTTGTTCAATACATTGTTAATGCTGGTCAGGAAACTCTTTTTGCCCTCTTTAATCCACCCATCCGCCTTCCCTCTTCTAACACGGAAAGAAGAAATGTTATTAAAGTATGTATTCTTATTCTGTTTTCCTTCGGCTCTTGGTTCGTTATGTGATGTGACTGCTCACCTACGAACCCTCTCTTCCAAGTAATAAGAGCTTCGCAGTATAACTAACTGTTTCAAATAATGCGTTTGTACGACTCTAAACTGAAGTGCCAACAGTCATGGAATAGGAAGATGCAAATATCCAGCAGCGAGGAAGAAACATAAATTTGCCGTACACTGCCGAGAATTTCAGTTGTATTGTCGTGAGTCGTGTGAAAGGTTTTCTATCGTGATAATGGCAGCACGGTATGAACTAACAGACATCGAGCGTGGAATGTTAGTTGGCGTTAGATGCATTGGGCATTCAATTTCGGCAATCCCTCGTTAATTCTACATTTTTCAATTCACAGTGTCTAGAGTGTGTAGTTAATACGTAATTTCTGGCATTACCTCCCGTCATAGGCAACGCAGTAGCTTACCACGTCTACCTAATAATCAAGACCGGTGAAGTCTGCGTCTAGGTATCAGACAGGTAACAATGCGTCAAGGAATAGCAACACTCAATGTGGAACTTACGACAGACGTATCTGTGCTGACAGTGCAGCGAAATTTGGCGTTGATGGGATATGGCAGCAGAAGAACGACGTGCAGCGCCTCTCCTGGACGGTCAGATGAGTCACGATTCCATTTAGTGTGATCTGATGGTAGGGTTCGAATGTAGCGTAGACACCATGGACTCAAGTTGTCAGGAAGGCACTGTACAAGCTAGTGTTGGCTCCATCCCAATATGGGCTGTTTTTACGTGGTATTGATTACGATCTCTGGTCAAACTAAACCAACCATTGACTGGAAATAATGATGTACTGTACATCTAGTTGGGGACCTTTCGCAGCCATTCATGGTCTCCATGTTCCCAAACAAAGATGGAATTTTCCAGGACGACAATGCGCCATGTCACAGGGCCAAAATCGTTCACGATTCGTTTTAGAACACTGTGAAAAATTCCAGGGAAAGATTTTGCCATCTAAATTGTCAGACATTAATCCAATCGAAAATACCTTTGAAATGATCGAAAGGTCAGTTCACGCACGACGCCCTCCACTGACAAAATTTTTGCAATTATGGGCGGCTGTAGAAGAAGAATGGCCGAACACGAGTGCGTTAGTGCTGTTTGTGTTTAGTGTTGTTACCAGGCCTTCCAGGGATCACTGTGGAAGACACGGAGATGCCACAGTGTTATCAGCACCTGACAAAGACTGAAAGGGACCTCATTGTGTGTATCATTTGGCTGATGTAGTTATGCAATATCCAGATTTGTGGGTATCCGAATGTGATCGTGTTCCGATGTTTGACTAAATGGGAACGTTAGTGCAAGCATACGCGTCGTCAAGGTTCCGGTCGACCACACCCGACCACCACAAGGGACGATCGCCGTATTGTGCACCAAGCACATTGTAACCCTTTCATACCTGCGCCTGCCATCGAGAACAAGTAATGGACTGCATGCAACATCCGGTCTTCCAGTGGTATTGGTGAGAGACCTGCAGCGTCCGGACTAGGGAATTAATGTCCAATGCGTAGGCTGTCGTTAGCACGACAACACCAACGGCTGCATTTGGAGTGGTGCCGTGACCGGGAAGCAAGGACTGCTGATGAATGGAGTAGCACTGCGCTCAGAGATGAATCGCGTTTCTATACTACGTCGGATGACCATCGTCGACGAGAATGGCGGCGATCTGGGGAGAGGTCTCTTTCTTCCAATGTTTTGGAGATGCACAGCGGTGTTACACCTCGCGTCATCGAGGATTAGCCATCGGATATAACTTCAAGTCACGGCTGACAGTGATTGAGGGAACTCTGACGGCACAACCGTATGTCATGGATGTCCAGCGTCCTCGTGTGTTACCTCTCATGCGACAGTATCGTGGTTCCATTTGTCAACAGGACAATGCTCGTCGACACACGGTACGTGTATCTATGAACTGACTACGTGACGTTGACGTACTCCCGTGGCCAGCATGATTATCAGATCCGTCACCGATAGAACATGTTTGGGACCAGCTTGGACGTCAGTTCCGTCTCAATGCCAGTATTGGATCAGTTACAACAGTTGTGGGCCAGCTTGCCTTAGGAGAGGATACAACGGCTTCATTACACCCTCCCCAACCGAATCAGTTCGTGCATCTAGGCCAGAGTGGGTACAACGTCATATTGATAAGTGGGCTCGTTCTGCCAAGTACTTTGTTAATTTGACTCGATTTTGTAATCACTGAAGTAACATCACATACGCTCTAAACCCGCGAATTTTCATTTCGTGTCCCCTTTCGGCTTTTGTGTCAGACAATGAATACTGGTCAGCCAAAACATTATGACCACCTACTTACTAGCATATTGATCCACTTTTCGAACGCAATGCAGCAGTGATTTGGCGTAGCATGGATTCTAAAAGTCCTTGGTAAGCTTCCATAGGTATCTGATACCAGATTTCTACGCACAGGTCATGAAATTCCCATAAATTAAGGGCCTGGGGTTTGTGGGTGCGGCTTCTGGGAACGAGCATATCGGAAACGAAGAGTCTGGTCGACTGTTCACGTTCAACCGTAGTGAGCATCTATGGAAAGTGATTGAAGGATGTTGAATCCACGAGTAGGCGACAATGTGGTGGACAACCACGCTATATCACAGAACGTGGAGGTCGAAGGCTTGCCCGCTCTGTAAAGCAGGATAGGGGGTGATCTGTGGCAGAATCGCGATTCTTGTGGTCTGAAACACTTCTGGAAGCACCAGAATTGTATTGTTCCGTCAGATCTGCCACAGAACACCCCCTATACTGCTTTACAGAACGGGCAAGCTTCCGACCTTCACGTTCTGCGATGTGGCGTGGGTGTCCACCGCATTGTCGCCTACTCGTGGTTTCACCGTCCTTCAAACACTTTCCATAGATGCTCACTACAGTAGCACGCGTACAGCCAACCAGCCTCTTCGTTTCAGAGATTTCGTTCCCAGTCGCCGCGCCTACAAACCGCTGGCCCATAATTTAAAGGAATTTCGTGACCTGTGCCTAGAAATCTGGTGTCAGATACCTCTGAAAGCCTACCAAGAACTTGTAGAATCCATGCTACGCCTAATTGCTGCTGTATTGCGTACGAAAGGTGGACCAATATGCTAGTTAGTAGGTGGTCATAATGTTTTGGCTGATCAGTGTATTTCTTCAGGGGACTTCATGTTTGGGATTGCTCTGATTCTATGCTGACAACGAGTATATTTGACAAGAAGTCCGTCTCTGTACGGGTCACAGTCAATCACTTGTTTCACTTCACTCAGCCATTCCACTCACCTCATTCAGGAACACATCTCAGTTCACTGACATGCCTCACTCTCCTAACACAGACGCACATTTCAGTTCATTTAGACACCCTGCTCAGCCACTCAGTTCACGAAACTCACTTGATTTACTCAGTCACTCACCTCACTCCATACTTTCACTTAGTCACTCACTTAAATGCATTACTCCACTCACTCCACTGACTCATTCACTCTTTCAAGTATTTAAAACAAGTCAGAGGTTCTGTTTCGAAAGAACTTGTGTTATATTTTAATACGCTCTCTGTTTAGCTGGCTGGTAATGCTTAAAAGCAGTGTAGTCTGTTGGGTCAGTGATAAGGATTTTGGATGTCAAATGTCTCCGGTTCAAATTTTCAGGGGTACAAGCGTTTTCTTTAATTCTAGCTTCCTTCGTGGATGCTTAAAACGTTAGGGTCTTTCCATGTTGAGATTACAGGTAAATTGCAGGTCCACTTGGTTATTTTAAGCGGTCACGACAAAGGCATAATGTGAGGTGACTTGAATGTGGGTCACATGGTTCTGTAATTATAATGATAAACAGTAAACTTTTGGCTTGCATTGTGTGTCAGAACCAGGATAAAACAACGACTGCGATCTATTGGTCAGTACCGAATATTTTCATGTCACTATAATAAAAGCCACAAGGCATAAAATGTGTGAGTGGAGACTTTCCCGACGTAATCTTCTGGGATGTGCTGTGAAAACACAACTTTTCGGTAGCTGGCTTTGCTGTCTTCATCAGGTGATGCATGGCTTCCGGTGGATGTAAGCCTCCTGTTACTGCCTCAACTGTGAGGTCGTCTCCTACGAAGGTAGACAACTATCAACTCGAGACTGCTGTGTTGTTCGTTGCCCCAAAGGAGCCATTTGATAGAAAGGTATTTGTCATTATATTTAAGCATAGGTCACAGATGGTAAATACAGAAATATACAAGTGACAAACTCTTCAAAAAGTCTATTATATTTGGATGAGGCCCCCTTATACGACCTTCTGTTGGCTTTTTTACACTATGTGTGTAATAGTTTAGTTTGATATTACACATCTGCAGTGTGCTGCAAGTGGTTATTATATTATTTTAAGCATCACTGTGCATCGCCCGTCACTTCATGACATTCTTTTAGTGACCTCCAATCTTTACGTCTTATTGGCCTGATGGCGGTATTTATGCTACTACGAACACCTTCTGTGGTTGACTTTCGATGTGTCGCTCCATGTCTTGGACTGATCGATGTTTTCCTCTTGCAAAGTCTTCACTGTCTTGACAACCGGGCACATGTCTCCATGGATCTGTAGTTGGTTTTTCATGGAAATATTTTTGTATTTCCAGATGAAAGCTGGAAATGTGAAGGGATATAACTGAATGTTGAAAACCAGTTAGTGGGGGTGTACAAATTTCGAAGCTTAGTCTATCCATGTCATACTGCACAGTTTCCATGGTAATTAGTGTCTTGTTCGTTCTGTGGCTGCTGCATAATAATATCGGATGCGTGTGCCACGTGACATGAAATCTTCACACCGAGGATGGTTAGCGAGTGCTAACGGTTGGGCCAAGCATTCAGAAGGAAGTGGGTTCAAATCCCCATCCGGACATGGAGATTTTCTCTTTTTTCATATTAGGATTAAAGGCTTGCAACTGCGTGTTGATTTTAAATTTTAACCCTTTTTTTAATTTCTGCAGCTGATTCGGCCAGTGTTTCTTATGATGATGAAATTTGCAGCAACAAATCATGTTCATTTTTGTAATCCTAATATTGTTGCCAAATAAAGGCTCATTTCATCCTTTTCACTAGCCAAATTAGACTGTAAAGAAGACCCTAATGTTAGACTTTTGCTTGTGCTCAGGTCTTGTGATGACACAAAAAAAAAAAACATATGCAGACATGGTGTTAACGAAAGAATCACTGTAGTAGCTGACACTAGTGTTTACTGCTGCTATACACGTTATAGAAGATATTGCTTTGCCTTAAGCTGTGGCATCATGAAAGTGAATGTTTTTGAATCTAGGATCTAGCAAGCAGACATCGCAATTAAATGATTTCTTCAATGTGTTCAAATCAGTTCTTAACGCACACTCCATACATACCAAGCAAGCGACAACGTTAATAATCAAAGATAATGTAAGGTGTAACGTAGCCTCTAAGTTTTCGAGTTGAGAGTTCGAGATTCCTTCTTTAAATTTTAAAATAAAAACTGGAGAAATGTCAAAACTAAGTTCTCATAATATTCTCAAGTTTTAAAAACGACAGTGCTACCATCATCTCGATTGTCGTCTTGAGATGTACCTATTCTTGTTTTGGGGGCCATACATCATACAGCCATGTGACTTTGTAGTATTGCCAGTATTTTTTCCACCGTAATTTTGCTATCGATACCTGCCAGAAAGTACTGATATAAGTATCAAGTACGAAAGTATTGGCATCAAAAGAAAAGTACTCGATACCAAAAGGTATCAATACTTTTTCCGTGTCCTTAGCGATGGTTCCTTCAAGAGGCAATTGCCAGAGTCCTTCCCGGTCATTTTCCTCAGTCCTTTCGCGCCCCTAATGACCCCGACGTCGACGAGATGTAAAGCCATAAGGATAAAAAAAAAAAAAGTCCGGTCATATCGGTCACATCAAAAATTCTGATACTGTATAAGTTTAAATCGGGAAAGTTGCAGTTTCGTCGCTGTTATTCAATAAGTTTTTTTTATATTATATTCGGCAATGAAATGCATGAAACATTTTCTTTTTTGCTTCGAGCTTTATACCTCGTCAACATCGAATTCATTAGTGGCGTCAGACGATAGGAGCAAGGAACTTGAAAAATTCGGCCATGGCCTTTTGAAGTAACCATTCTGGCATTCGCCTAGGGTGATTTCGGAAAACAATGGGAAACCAAAATCTAGCAGATTTGAATTTGAATCCGCATCCTTCCGATTGATAGACTCAAGCGTTACCACTCACCCACTGGGTTGAATCGAAACCTTTTTAATGTCCCTTGATACATTACATCTTCAGCTCCATTATGGTGTAAGCTATAGTACTGATAAGAGAGATCCTGTCTTTGTTCTAACAACTTTTGGTGAAGCCTAAGTTAAAATTCATTCATTTTTACATCAACTGTTAACAAATTTCAGGGTTATTAGATAAAACTTCGTTCTTTTAAGTATGTCGTTGCACGTAGGCCTACGGGTTATGAATTATACTTAGATGCACTGCTCGGTATGGATTATAAACATTCGACGTCTTACCTTCTTGCTAGAACCATCTGTGGTCGGTTACTATGAACTTTGTTTTAGTAATTCACATAGAAACAATACTCGCGATAAATAGGACCTCACCTGCACTTTAGAAGAGAAAGTTTACTTAACGGTTGCTTGTTTTCTTGTAGTTTCAGTAGCATGTTTATTACTTCTCCCTTAAGTCTTTAAGTAGAGCAAAATCTGTGTGCATGACTATAACTACAATAAATACGCTGCGATTAGGTTTTGGTCGAACTGGTTATCCGCACGACAGTTGCATCGCGTCGCACTGCACGCACTGCGACATTTCCTCTGGTCTCCGTAGCGGCAGCAGTTTTAACACTGACAAGGAGAGATTACAACTTCTGGCCAACCGATTTCAATCAGCTTCAACATAGAAGTTGAGAACCCGTCAAAACCGAATTTTGTAAAGGGATTTATGTCAACACGCCTTAGTTATCTAAAAATCGAAATCAGTGTTCATGGCACCGTACCCAATTTGGTACCAGGGAGAAATATATATATAGTTCGCAAGTTAATAGTTTTTTTAGAAATAGCAGTAACCATGATTTTCAACCGAGATTTATATTCCAATAATGTTCAGTGGTCCGCAATCCACAGTCCGTAGCATGTTGGAAAATCTATCTAAATGTAAAACCCGCCAACCAGCTGACATATGTAACTCAGATACTACGGAAAATGATTTCTTAGATTCTTTTTCTCCAGTACTGATCAAAGAATACCTGAAATCACTGAGTCGAAGTGAGCGTGATTAGGATTTATGTATAGTGTCAGAGAGAATAATGAGCACGATCAGTGGAGGATCCAGGGGGGAGGGAGGCTAGGGAGCTCAAGGACCCCCCCCCCCAAAGTATCTAGGTCCACCCCCGTAATTTTGGAGATGTGGAGACTTGTTTTTTTAGCTCTACTGATGTTTTAAGGGCAGTATGACTATAAAGCCTACCCCTGCCCGACTCAAGGCACCCCCCCCCCAATCGAAAACCACACAAGCTAACAAAAACCACTCAAGGCTCCCCCCAAACAAAAACCACTCAAGCCCCCCAAACGAAATCCACTCAAGCCCCCCCAAACGATATCCGCTCAAGCCCCCCCAAACGGAAACCATTTAAGCCCTCCCCAAACCAAAATCCTGGATCCACCACTGAGCATGATCATTGGACTAATCTGTGTAGAGGTCATGAGAGATGGGTTAGGATTGGAGACAAGGAGCTGGAAGGAATTCGACCATGGCCTTTTCAAGGTACGATCCCACCAATCGCTTGAATTGATTGCGGAAAAACATGGAAACCCAAAATGTGGATGGCCGGTCAGGAATTTAAAATTGCATCCTTTCTAACGCCAGGCCCTGAGCTCATTATGAGACTTCTGTCCTCAGTGGACACAGGTCTTCTGACCCTGTTAAAAATAGCTTGACATTTTTTTTTTTTTTTTTTTTTTTTTTGTTTACTTATGGTTTTACACCTCCTTGAGGTCATTAGAGGCAGGATGGAGGTGGGGACAAGGAATGGGATGGAATTCGGCCATGGCCTTTTAAAGGTAGCATCCCGGCATTCGCCTGGAGTGATTTGGGGAAACCATGGAAAACCCAAATCTGGATGCCCGGACGGGGATTCAAACCGGCATCCTCCCGAATGTGAGGCCAGAGCATTAACTATTCACCCACCACACTTGGTAAAATGGCTTGAATACAATTGATCACCTCACGAGTAAAGCACATATCTATAAAAAAAAATTAAAAATCTTTGCTGCATTTTTCCTGCTATTCAAAGAATTTGTCTTCATTGTATGGATGCAAAAAGTTTCTTTTTCATTCAGCTTGTCGTGTTGCCACCACTGGTGACACATGGAATTCTGTCTGCAAAACGTATAACCTGTGCTACGTATGCTCTCTTCTTCAAATTTTAATTTGTGAGAGGGGTGGAGGCTATGGGCTCAAGGTGTTATACGTTTGTTGATGGCTGTGTTAATGTGTCGTGTGTTGTGAGTGTTTATGAAGACAGAACAAGGCAGTGAGTGAAACCCTGATGCTGCCCAATTCATGCTTCCTATTTTGCAAGACAGCATAGGGGCAAATGGGATAAATGTCAATATCTGACGTATGAGCCAACATCAGCAGTGTTGCTTGCCATAGCTTGAAACGATCTGTGGAGATGTTTGAGATTTAACCCCTGAGTTCTGGCAAGCCATGTACTGATTTGGAATTGTGCACCAATGCCTCCGTTACCCTGCCAGCCAAGTTCTCATCATGAACAGATCTTCCATTACTAGGACTCATACCAGCTAAACCTATCACAAAAGCTTGACACCATCGTGTTGCTGTAACATAGAAACCAGGTGGCCTCTAAATGAAGAACACTGATGTATACTCCTAGAGCTCTTTCAGAATTAACAGTGTTCATGAAGTTAGATGATATTTAAATACCTACTTCTCGAAAAACAAACTGCAGGTAAGAAACTGGAAATTCGTTGATGCTGTCATGAAAATTGCTTCCCATATGGATCATGTCTTAACAGAAACAGGAGCATTTTGTATTTCACATTGAAAAAACATTATATCACGACAAGTGGTGGTGGTTAACTTCTGTTCATAGGAAAGGCTATTAAGGCTTCAAAAAAAAATATCATCAGTGACATACGTCATACACAAGCCTGGGAAATGTCTGTGTGACACCTGGCACAAAACCAGGTCAACTTTAGTGACTCTTGGCAATATTGTCAAAGAAGATTATCAAGTTTACCGAGCGGGGCGGTGTAACGGTTAGCGTTCTCGCCTCACATTCGGGAGGACGGCAGTTCGAATCACCGTCCGGGCATCCAGATTTGGGTTTTCCATGGTTCCCCCAAATCACTCCAGGCAAATGCCGTGATGCTTCCTTCAAAAAAGGCCATGGCCGAGTTCCTTCCCATTCCTTGCCCCCATCCTTGCCCCCCATCCTTTCCCGTCTCTAAAAGACCTCGATGTTAAAAAGAGACGTAAAGCAGTTT
This sequence comes from Vandiemenella viatica, assembly GCA_031002005.1. Taxonomy (NCBI): domain Eukaryota; kingdom Metazoa; phylum Arthropoda; class Insecta; order Orthoptera; family Morabidae; genus Vandiemenella; species Vandiemenella viatica. The sequence goes on along the minus strand of CM061921.1, from coordinate 323,928,108 downwards.
AAAAAAAAATCAAGTTACTGCCTACTCTTCCTCCACCCCTATTTCCCTCCCTGAAATCGTACATGCAAAGATCTGAAAAGAAACTTGTACCATGAAAATGCTTTGCTCATTCACCAGAAACATGAAAAAATTTTCTCATGAAATTCAATTAGGTAAATTTTTCACATCTATCACACATTCCAGATTATGGTAGTTTCCATCGCTTCTATCACCTGAAGATGTAAAATGAACCATGAAAAGACTTAGTAAAATCTGCATCAAACAGTTCCTGCAGATACTGGAATCTGCACGATACAACAATTACAACTTATGAGTATAAAATTCTAATAATGCTTTCAAAGCTGCAAAACATGAGAGCAATACCTGTTTTTAAAAAATAATTATCAAATTCACTTTTACTGATTGTCCTACCACAGCTGACATCTAGATCACAGAAAAAATAGCATTCGGTGGCTAAGTCCATCTAGAATGTTCATTCAATTCTGCTAGTGAATTTACTCTGTTATCCTGCATTTTTTGTCCCCTCACAGAACAGAAAACCCAGGATGGACACATTACTCAATTGAAAATGCCCATACATGAGGCCAGAAATGTACAAGTGACTGCTATGCTGCCCAAACTGACACAAATAATTTTGACTGCTTCAATAAACACCAAACTTTAAGATTATTTTGCTTCTTTTGATAGGTGTTCCTCCATTAACACTGTATCCAGGAGATTTAAGAATTTTGACAGAAGCAAGAAATAGAAAATTATGTTGAAAATCGGAATAGCAAGACTCATGTCATGTTTTAATATGAGTAGCATATCTATCAGTCAATTCAATCATTCTTTCTATAACTATACATCCCTTTTGTATACAGGTGTGCCATTCCTGATGTTGACGTAAATGGTACGATAGCACCGTGGAATTCGACTGAAGTAATTTCTCATATACCACCGAGGAAGGAAGGCCTTGATTCCTGCCATATCATTGACGATGAAACAAATGCAACTGTTAAGTGCAATTCTTGGGTTTACGACAACACTTATTATGAGTCCAGCAAAGCGATAGACGTAAGTCCACTAAGTGAATATGGTTGCTGATAGATCTTTGACATTGCTTTGTTGTCTTTATCTTATTCTTAATGATTTAATTTAATTTAATTTAATTTAATTGCAATGGAGCACAGGCTCCGGTGGCAATTTCCCTACACAGCTATCTTCCCCCTATCCTGCACCCACCTACATTTGCCCTCTACAAATTTTTTCTTTAAATTCCTTCAAAGTTTTCGGTAAATTATTCATCGTTTCTCTTGGTAACTCATTCCAATCCCTGACACCCTTACCTAAAAAAGAGAATCTTCCTACACCCTTGTGCCTGAAATCGAGTGCCAGCTTGTGGTCATGGTCATCTTTTCCCTTCCATGCACTACTTTTCATACCTACTGCAATATCTTTCCATGCCTCATCACCAGTATATGCCCTGTACACTCCCATGACCCTCCTCATCCTCCTCCTGTCTTGCAATGAATCCCATTCCAGCTCCTTTATCATATCCGTCACTGATTGCATTCTGCGATAATTTCCAGAAACAAATCTAGCAGCCCTTCTTTGCACCCTCTCCAACTCCTGTATTTGATACGTAAAATGAGGGTCCCATACTACACTACCATATTCGAGCAATGGTCTGACCAAAGTTTTGTAACCCAATTCCTTGACTTCTCTCGTACATCCCCTCATAACTCTCTCCAACAAGTGCAGAACTCTGAAACCTTTTCCTACCACCTGTCCTATGTGTCCTGCCCAGTTAAGTTTGTTATCAAAAGTAATTCCAAGATATTTGCATTTCAAGTCTTCAGCAAGCAATTCTTTCCCCACCTTATATTCATAATTAACCTTTTGTTTTTTATTTGTGTATCTAATAAGCTGACTCTTCTTTGCATTTATCTTCATTCCATGTTTACTAACCCAATTAGATATCCTGTCCAGATCACCCTGCAACTGTTTACAATCCTCTATCGTTTTGATTCTTTTATACAGCATTATGTCATCTGCAAACAATCTAATTTCAGATAGTAAACAGGCAACACAATTATTCATTAGAATAATGAATAGCAATGGTCCCAATACGCTACCCTGTGGCACACCCATTTTTACTTCCACTTCTTTTGATACTACATTTCCTACCCTAACTTTCTGTTTTCTACCTTTTAAAAATTCTTCTACCCAGCAAATGACTTTCTTATCCACTCCAATGGTTTTTACCTTATTTACTACCATTTTATGGCTTACTCTGTCAAACGCCTTAGACAGATCTAGTGCTACACTATCAATTTGGCCTCCCTTGTCCATTTCATCTGAAATATCTTGCATATATCCCACCAACTGAGATTCGCATGAATATCCTTGCCTGAAACCATGTTGCCTGCTTGAAAACCAATTACGTTCCTCACATATATTTCTGATGTGGTTGCATATCAATCTTTCCATTAATTTACCTACCACTGATGTCAAACTGATTGGCCTGTAATTCTCAACTCTATTTCTCACCCCTCCCTTATGTACCGGTACTACTATTGCACTTTTCCAGTCCTGTGGTAAGCAGCAAGTGTCTAGACTCAATTTAAATAATATTTCAAGATAAGGTACAATGTCACATCCGGCTATCTTTAAGATATCTGTAGTAATATTATCTTCACCAGCCCCTTTATGTTTTTTCAGCTTTCTTATTTCCTTCATGATTTCCTCAGGATGGATATCAAATTTTTTACTATCGTCATTTCTAATTGTGTTGTTAAGCTCGTTCTCCGAATTAGACCCTCCTGTTTCTGATTCATTGTCCCTAATGCTTTCTCTGAACCAGTTACTTAAAATCTCTGCCTTTTTCAAATCGTCAGTAACTTCTTCTCCATCCTTATCTATAAGTGTCTCTACATCCTCCCTTCCCCTCAGTTTCCTGATATAGCCATAGAAATTTCTAGATGCATCAGTCAATGGTCCCCCTGCACTGACAATACTCTTCATAAACCCATCTTTGGCCATTTTCTTTGCTGTTATTAAGTCCTTGTTTAGTTGTTTTAAATATTCCCTACTACCCTGCTGTCTCTTAACTCTGTTATGTTCTTTTCTTACCAACCTCTTTAACCTCCTCACTTCCCTATTATAGTACATAGGATCTCTACTTCTCTTTATTTTTTGCCTTGGAATAAATTTTTCTTCCCCCTTTCTTATTATCTCCTTGAACTCTTTCCACCTTGACTCTACTGTACCTGAGCCTTCCTTCCATTTGCTGAATTGTTCTCTGAAATATCTCCTCAAATTTGAAACCTGTGCCTTTTTATAATTGTACCTATTTCCCCCTTCAATTTTGGCTGCTGGTTTACTGAATCCTCTAATATCCATCAGAACTGCTTCATGATCACTTATTCCTTCAGTTACTTGATACCTCAAAAGGTTTTCATCGGGCTTAATTAGAAATATATCCAAAATATTTTGTCCCCTAGTGTTTTGCTCAACCACTTGTGTAAATCCTCCTTCCCTTATTAAGATATTTGCAAATCTTTGTTCCCTTGTGTTATTTATCTTATTCCCTTCCCAGTTTACACCTGGTAAATTTAAATCTCCGCCGATGATGATCATTCTATTCTCACCTCTGAAATCTGAGTATGAATTTAATTTCTCCCCAAGAGCCTCATCCTCTTCTGTCATTCTTCCACTGCGGTAAACAGCCAACACTCTGATTTTTTCTTTTTTACTACCCCAGAAATCTACCCCAAGTAACTCATGGTCTTGATCTATGAATGCCAGTGAACTATGGTAGTTTTTGCTAACTAGTATGAAGACTCCTCCACCAATTGCTCCTCGATCTCTGCGGTACACTCTGTAACCATCAGGAAAAACCTCACTGTCTAGTACTTCTTCTTTTAACCAACTCTCTACCCCAATTATTATTTGTGGTTCATGCATCTCTATTAAGTTTGCAAATTCGATTACTTTGTTCATTATACTTCTACAGTTTACCATTAACACCCTTACTATTGGCTTTACATTTTCAGAATTTATCTCCTCTTTCCCACTTTTAACGCAGTCAGTTATTGTTTCAGCCATTTCATCTATTTCTTTAATATCTGTGACTTTCCCCATCGCGAATCTGCAATCAGTATCACTTTGATAATCTATTTCTGTCCCTTCACCAGCAGCCCCTAACCTAAAAAAGGCACAGTCCTGACCCCATCATCACTGGAAACGGGCTCCCTCACTGCTTTAGCTAACAACTCAGAAAGTACTCCCTTCCCCCTTCTATTTAGGTGTAGGCCGTGCCTAGTGAAACCCCACCTACCAATGGTGTTCACAGGCACAACCCCCAACACAGAACTAATGCCTTTCCCTAAGTAGCACTTCCGTTTCCACATTAACCCGCCTCACAGCATAGTTCAATTGTGGACGGTCATGGCGACTCAGGACCTGCATGAGCTCCACCCTGGTATGCTGTGCCTCCTTCACCACCTTCCTCAGGTCACTCTCTATACTATAACTCGCGTTTCTATCAATACTATTTCCCGCACCTCCCACTATCACTACTCTATCATCCTTGGTGAAACTCCTACAAAGGGAACCTATATCCTCTATTACCTGGCCTAATGTTGCACTAGGTTTGAAAAAGCTTGTGACCTGATATCCTATACCAATTAACAGTAACCCTAAAACTAACTGAATTTTTTGATGCATCGATAATGTATATGCTCTATTTCACCCCTTTAAATGTGTTTCTCACTAATAAATAATTTATTTTAGGCTTAGATTTTAATTTACTATATAACATATCACAAGATTATTGAAGACTGAGTGGCAGAATGATGTTTCCTTTAAATGCAAGATTTGCTGATTTTGGTTACTATTTAATTTCAATTTACTGAAGAAGCTTAATACACTAATCAAATATATTGTAGAGAAATCTACAGAATCCTATGCATTTACTGATACCCCAAGAAATTTATAGCATAACTGGTAACTACTCTTCAGCTACCTACTACCCAATAATGAGCCTACTATATTAATAGAGGATATAAAAGTAATTATAGTCATACAAGGAAAAATTATCTCAACATATGAAATGACCACATTAATACAATTACTTCATAAGGTTTCACGTCTTATATAAACACTCTCACAAGTATAACCTCCAAATCTGAAACCTGTATTGATCGTGTTTTTTTGTAAAATTACTTAGAAATGCAGGTTTGCCAGAGGTGCTTACTAAAAATATAAAACAGTTCAAAATAATAAAAATTTTGAAAGCAAAACTGAGATTATTTTTCTGTACCTTCCAATACTTTTTCACTATGATTATTATTCAACTTTACGTATATACAGTATATTAAACATGACATGCTCCACATCTCGGAGGTCTTTCCACAGCAGGGATCTATGGAACAAAAGTTATAGCCAAAATAAAATAAAACACCGGTATCACTGACCCCAGTCCTATTTTTCTCAGGTCATACCAAAAACTTTAACAAGAATGCTCAAATCTATTAATGTACTATTTAAAAAAAAATCACTTGACAAAAGAAAAAGGGAACCTGTTCTAGTACAGCAAGATGCTCACAAGGCAGCAAATACTTTCATTCAGCATTTACCACAACATATGAGCAGACTGCACTTCTTAAACAAATCATACTATGTCAAAGTTTAAAAAATTACTCCTTGGATTAGTACAGGAGTATTAACCTCTATAATATTTAGAGGTGAGTTGCATTGAACACTATTAAAGGGAAAGGTCACAAACCACTGCAAAATAGACCTATAAAATCTTGCAAAGACATACAAATTATACAGAAATGAGATAATCAGGTTCACCAGGTTCAGAAGACGATGCAAAAAAATGATGATGAATTCAAGTAATACTAAAAATTCTTCTTCCCATACAAGAATCCGGCCTGCTAATGTGTTTCAGCTTCAGGGACTATTCCCATCTCTTCTATATTTTGGTTTATATTAGGTTACCACTTTCCAGAAAAATCACGCATCTCTCATTTTGTATACATGACCCCTGCATTTCAAACTATGTACCTCTATTTTGTCATATATTTTAAACTCCTCTCCTATAGTCTCATTTCTTATTACATCCAGTTTTGCATGTCCTTTAACAGATCTGAGAAACTTCATATCTGCTTCTTGTATGTGTCTTTTATCTTCATTATGCATGACCCATTTCCAAAGAGAAGCATAAGAATTTCCACCCCTTTATAAAATTTTTCCTTTGTATCTTTTGAATCCTGTCTCCTAAAAATTTAGTTATGGCTTCACTACACATCATCTGATATTTGTTCACTCATGTGATACAATGTTACCAGCACCTCACCAAGTTTGAAAAAGGCCTCATGGTTGTTCTCCATTTACCCCACTGGTTAAATCATGCAATATCCAGATTTGTAGGGCATTCAGATGTGAAAGTGCTTCGATATTGTACTGCATGGGAAGGTGAAGGCAGCTATACTCGTAGTCAACGTTCCGGCCCACTATGTCTGACAAAAACAAGGTAGGATTGTCTGTACATATACCAATACCTTTAAATAACCTTGTGCCCTGTACCATTGGGTTTTTTTCCATTTACATGATAAACCTAGGCTATCACTCCCCGAGCACTCCATGCATATTTATGAATTAATTTTTTTCTCAAAAGAAGGTATCTGAAATACAGAATTTCCTACAGCTACAGAATTCTCTGGGTTTAGTACCATTATTGCTATGTTGGTCTTCTCCAAATCTTCCAACCACGTTTTCCATTTCTTGATCACCAACTCTGGCTTTAAGATATTCTGCTAAATGTAGAAAATCTGATTTACAACTCTGGTCACACTCCACCTGCAGGGTATGATAGAATCATCTGTCTCTTCCTTCTTCTGGTTCAATGTAAAGTATCTACTTAGGATCTGAAATCATACACAATCTATTCTTTCATTCTCACGTTTGTAGGATACAAGAGCTGTCTTCAGTGTATCAATTATGCCAAATACTTTTCTTTTCACATATTTTGTGTCCTAGTTGTTAATGGAAGATCCATCCACCTTTACCTATGTCAGCTTATCAGTAGGTAGTTTTTTTTATATAAGTGGGTTACCATTCCACTTAAAAACCCCCAAGCTGGAGGACCAGGGTTTATTTGCAGGGTTTTTCTTTCATAAGAATGAGTGTCCCTATTTTAAGGCAACTTCCATCCCCTCTCACTAGCTATATTCCAAAGGTGCACTTTTACCAGGGGCCAAGCACATTTTGCCTTCATAGATGTAAGAGTTGGGATTGCTACAAGAGCTGCTAAAATAAATCACAGAAGCATTTTTTTTAAGGTTTTACTGTCTCAGCACATGCAGCATAAGCTTAGATGCTTAAGGCCATACTCGCTTTTGACACCCTACTAAAATTTTGTGGAAAAATATTAAAATAATATGCTGAGAGTAAAATATGAAATTATTCACTGAAAATATATTCATCAGAGACTCTCAGGAGACTTCAGAACCCATCACTACAGTAAACACATTTGCCGATAACATCTCTAATATACACCAGGAACTTTCTGAAAATATTAAAAGTACATTTCAACTGACAAAGCTACAGATATGATCAGGAATAACAACATCTCAGATTCTCAACTTCAATCTGCCCTCCTATTTCAAAAGTAGAAATAGCAAGCCACACATTTGTAACTGAAGAGTGAACCTGCAAATAATTTATACAGGAAAATTCTGAAGAGTGTGAACACATTTATACCATTTAAATTGAAGCATATGTTTAGTCTATCATTAACTGGAGGATGATTTCCAGATCAGTTTAAAATACCTGCCATCATCCAAGAAAATAAACAAGGTGAGAAAAGAGACTTTACAACTATAGACAATTCCCCTCACAACTCATCTCTAAAAATTGCTTGGAAAATGTATTAAAAGTAGGTTAACAATCTGCCTGAATAAGTACATTATATTTTCAAACAATCACTTTGTCCTCATGCCAAATGTAATTACTAGAGATGCTACTTATTTCTTGACAAATCTCTTATACAAGACGACTGATAGTTCCAGTATTTTGATATTTTTAAAAAAAAAAAAAAAAATGTTGGCCATTGAAAGTCTTTACAAGTTTTCTATATAAATCATATAAATCAACACAAATGGTACAGATTGGAGACACCTAAATCAAGATGCTAAAGGCAAAGCTGGCATTCAGCAGTATACGGTATTAGGTCTGACTATGCTCTTTGGTTACATTAATGATCTTGTGGACTAAATTTTTATCTGAATATTACCTCACATGCTGATAAAGCAGTTTCAAATGTTGTGGGAAGCCCTGGATCTAAGGAGGAAAAGCTGGAGTACCTACTACAATCTCAAGCATCAGCTATGAAAAATAAATCATTTGTTGCTCTTGGAAAGACAGCCTAAATGCAACTCAAGAGGCACCAATATTCCTCAGCAATAGATAAAACACAACCTTCTTAAAAAAAAAAAAAAAAAAAAAAAAAAAAAAAAAAAAACAGTTTTTCACACTCTAAAATCACACCATCCCAAATGAAATAATTATACAAAATACAACTGCTAAAAATTACAGAAAGCAACAAATATTAAATACGAGGCTTATTTTTTAAGTAAGTACCGTTTTGTCACACCGTGGCTGCAGCGCTACGGTCGGCGTTCTCCGCATGCGCACTGGGTACCTGCACCTCTTGCCTACGCACTGACACCATTACAGTCTAATTCTTCCTTGTTTACATTGTTCACTGAGTGTTTAAGATGTCTCCGATAACCGTGAGTCCCGCCGACTGTGAAGTACGGGCTGTTATAAGATTTATTTGTGCTAAAGGCCTAAAACCGATCGATATTCATCATGAGATCTGTGCTGTTTACAGACAAAACATTATGAGTGATGGAATGGTGAGGAAGTGGGTGAGAACATTTAAAGATGGCCGCACAAACATGCATGATGAACAACAGAGTGGGCGTCCTTCAGTTGTTAATGAAAGTTTGGTGCAGAAAGTGGACAATAAGGTGAGAGAAAACAGATGCTTTACAATTTCCTCCTTGTGTGAGGACTTTCCTAATGTTTCTCGTAGTGTTTTGTATAGCATTGTGACCGAGCACTTGAATTACCGAAAATTATGCTCACGTTGGGTACCGAAAATGTTAACGGATATGCACAAAACTAAACATTTAGGCAGTGCATTGACTTTCCTTGAGTGGTACCACAATGATGGTGATGATTTCTTAAGCCAAATTGTTACGGGCGATGAGACATGGGTGGCCTATGTCATACCTGAATCAAAGCAACAGTCCATGGAATGCGGCATTCAGATTCACCCAAAAAAGTGAAGTTCAAGCAAACGATTTCTGCCCGGAAAATCATGTACACAGTTTTTTGGGACAGAAAAGGAGTATTGCTTGTGGAATTTCTGCCTCGTAATGAGACAATCAATGCAACAGCTTATTGTGAGACATTGAACAATCTGCGCCATTCAATCCAGAACAAAAGATGTGGCAAGTTGAGCAAGGGCATCATTTTGCTGCATGACAATGCCCGTCCACATGTGGCTAATCAGACCAAAGATCTCATCACATCTTTTCGATGGGAAACTCTAGATCATCCTCCGTACAGCCCTGATCTTGTGCCCAGTGACTACCATCTGCTCCTGCACTTGAAGAAATACCTGGGTGGTCAGCGTCTTGAAAACGATAACGAAGTCAAAACAGTTGTGATGCAGTGGTTAACAAGTCAGGCGGTAGATTTCTTTGAGGGGGGTTATCAAAAACTGGTACTATGTTATGACAAGTGCCTCAATATTGAAGGGAATTATGTAGAAAAATAGAGTAAGGTACAGGCTTTCATGTAACAATAAAATTATTGAGATATATTTGCACTTCTTTTATTAATTTCAAAACGGTACTTACTTAAAAAACATGCCTCGAACTTAGATAGAGAAGCAGATTATAATTGAAATAGTGGTATCATGCATCAAATTTGATTGCCAAACTTCAATAGTTCATCAATTTATTTTTTGAGATCAGAAAGCTTCTCCCAATCATAATAGGAAGTAATCATTGTTTATAATTGATATTTAGTATGTTTTCCCCATATCAAATTAAAAAAATGTAATTTGTTTGATAAAAATATGAGTTAATATAATATATTATAAATGTAGAGGTATACATTTAAAAGAAGTGATAATGATTTAACTAAGTAAGTGAATTGATAGAAAATTGAATTCTGATAGAATACAGAAATGTAAATTATTCGTTCAAGGAACTGTTACTTACAGTTCCTTCAAAATGACAGATTTAGTTAAGGCATTACTAAATCCAAGACTGTAGAATGTTTATTGATTTTTGTAGCTGTATAATTATATTTTCACATTACTGGTAAAACATCAAAATTCAAGGCCCTATTTTCTTAAGATGCTTACAAAATAAGCATATTATTCTAACATAACAATTCTTATGAATATTGAAACCAAAATATAACATTGTAAGGAGACTAAAAAACAAAAACAAACGAACCACAAAGTAGCAAACTAATGCAGGCAGAAATAAATTGAAACAGAAAACCTATTAGAAACTCAAATTTTTTAATGGCAAACAGTGTTTGGAAGAAAAGACCAGTAAAATAAATTACAATGATTGAACAACTATTGAACCAGAATTAAGTCTAGTATAGACTCCTAGTGTTAACTTTCGTAGACAGCTAAGTAAAATTGGAACCAATTTTGAGGGTACAGAGTGAAGACACAAATAAACTGTCTCCTAATCCCTGATCATTGTTCTGGTGAGAACATTTATTCCCTCCACTAATGACTGTTAATTATTATTCAAGCTGGAGTTTAATGAAAATTAACATGTTGGCAGGCATAAAACCTTCGTGTGGCACTAAACATGTGAGAAGTTGCTCAAAAAAATTGCTAATTACAAGGCCTTTGCATTATATTTTATTTAATGTCTTTGAGTAAAAACAAAGTAACATTTAGAATATTGTTGCTTCAGACAAATGTTTTCTTCATAATAAATCAGATATGATTTAATATTTTATTAGTATTATTTAGAAAAATAAACTTGTACTAAGTAAATACCCAAATATAAATTTCTGCAAAGGAACAAAGCAGTTCGTTTACTTTGTTAAAAAATGTTGAATATCTCAATTGAAACTAACACAACATTCCCAATGAAATGGTCTCTGTTGTTTCCAGTGGAATTTTGTATGTGACCGCCGTTGGATGGGTGCTGTTGCACAGTCCGCATATATGTTTGGTGTGTTTACTGGTGCTGTTGTGCTTGGAAGTCTTGCTGACAAGTGAGAAAATTATGTTTACTATACTGCCTATTTAAACAGTACTTATTAAATGCAACAACTTGAGATATAAGATTTAAATTAATGTGTTATATTTATGAATTACATTGTTTCCTTATTTTTTAAATAGAAAAATTATTTCAAAAATCACTTGGAAATGTCTCAGTCAAAAGTAAACATGCTTGGGCATTAACAAAAAAAAATTACATATTAGGATATGGAAATGAACCTTCACTTACCTTAGATGATGGTTGTGTGGCATGAAGAGATAAAAAACACAAGAACACAAATGACAGTAATTTTTGGGTCTTAGCCAATTATCAACTAGAAAACGTTTGGGGGAGAGGGTGTTGTATGAGTCTGCCTTGCAGTGGTCAGCCTGTGAGGCAGTCTTCAACATCCACCATTCATAATGTTCTCCTGTTGATAAATGGATAAGGCCCAAAAATTCCTACGTCATTTGTGCTCTTGTGTTTTTTATGTGTTCACACCACACAACCGTCATCTGAGTGGTAGGTCATTTTCCTATCCTAATTTGTGATTCCTTTTCACATATATCTGGGGATTCCAGGTGAGTGAAAGAGGTATTCCTGTTATAAGTGGTGTTAAGTCACGGCCTTGTTTAGGGTGTATAAAATAAATGTATCAAGATGTCTAAAAGAAATGTCTCTCCTGATCAAAACTTATTGAAATTAGAAATTCCAGCTGACATACCAGTATGTACTAATAAAGTAAACAATTTAAATCCATTGACTCAAAGTGTCCAGACCACTATTCTCCATCAAAATATAAGGGGAATATTTAGTAAAACTGATGACATTACCTTTAGCCTAGAAGAGATTCAAAATTCCAGAAATTTCAATGTAGATGTTTTGTTCATATCTGATCATTTGTCTGACACAGGAATATCTCAGCTGCCCATCCCAAATTATAAACTAAGTTCTCATTTCTGTAGATGTAAAGTGGAGAAAGGGGGAGTTGCCATTTTTGTTAAAAATAATATTCAATGCAACGGTGTAGGCGTAAGTAAGTATTGTAAAGAACAACACTTTGAATTCTGTGTTACTAAACTAGAATATGGTAAGGAAGAGCTCATAGTAATAACAATTTACAGGGCCCCTTCAGGAAATTTTTGACTTTTTATCTCAGTTTGAGTCTTTGCTACAATGTTTCGCAAATAACAAACAAATACCATTATGTGGAGATTTTAATGTTGACTTTCTCAATCACAACAATGAGAGGCTAGATATACAAGCCTTGACATTGTCTTTTAACTTAACGGCAATTGTAAATTTCCCCACTAGAATAAAAAATAATAGCAGGACTGCAATTGATATTTTTTTATGGATATTTCTCAGTACAGTGATTACAACACACTTTCAGTAATAAATGATATCTCAGATCATGATGCCCAGCTGTTATGTATCAAGTCCAGAAACACTATTAAACAGATAAAGAAAAGATGTGTATACAGAAGAAATATTATTGAAAACAAAAAAAAAACGTTTCATAGATTCCTTAAATAATGAACAATGGTCAGAAGTGTACAATGCTTAGGGTGTTAAGGTAAAATTTGATTCCTTTCTCAATATATTTCTGACACTTTTCGAAGGAAGTTTCAAAACAAGGAAAGTTGTCAATACTCCAAACAATGATCTGGGAAAGGGGTGGATAACAAAGGGTATTATAGTATCTAGTAAAACAAAAAGGGATCTGTACTTAAAAGTGAGGGAATCAGATAACTATACACTGAAAGCTCATTATAAACTTTATTCTAAAATACTAAGAAATGTAATAAGAAAGGCCAATCAGAGAAAATAGAGAATTCAGGAAATAAGATGAAAAATATATGGAATATAATAAAAACTGAAACAGGAAAATCTGTAAATCACTCACAAAAATAGAACAAAATTGATCTGTTTATAGTGAAGTAGGGGAAGTTTGTGAAATATTTAACAAACATTTTACTTCAGTTGTAGAGAAATTAGGCATAGAAAAACAATCCCCACATAGTGCCCTAAGGCTTCTTCAGACTGCTTTGCCAAATAGAGTTGTGGAGATGCAATTGCCACCAGTAACAGTCTCAGAAATAAATAAACTCATGAAACAATTAAAACCTAAAAATTCTTCCAGCTATGACAATATTTCAACTAAATTACTGAAAAGATGTTCAGATTGTATCGATCGTGTACTTGCCCACATTTTTAATGAATCTTTAATGCAAGGTATGTTTCCAAATAGACTAAAATATGCTGTTGTAAATCCATTGTTTAAACAGGAGAAGCAACATGTGTAGATAACTATCGTCCCATTTCATTACTTTCAGTATTGCCAAGATTTTTGAAAAAGTCATTTATTGTATAGTAATAAAACATGTTACACAAAATAATATGCTCACTAAATCACAATTTGGGTTTCAAAAAGGATCATCTATAGAAATGGATTTTATGTTCATTTTTAAATAACACATTTGAGGAATTGAATAATAAAATGAGCTCTGTAAGAATATTTTGTGAACATGCAAAAGATTTGAGTGTGTAAATCATGAATTACTTTTGAAGAAAATGGAATACTATGGTATTTATGGAACCACAGGTAAAATAATTAAATCATACATGGAAAGTCGAATTCAAAAAGATTAAATTTTTTATTCTAAAATAAGTAAAGGTGCTTCATCAGACAGGGAGAAAATAAAACATGGTATTCCACAAGGCTCTGTCCTAGGACCCCTCCTCTTTATGTTATACATCAGTGACCTTCCTGGAAACTTATCTGACAAAATTAAGAATAATTTTATTTGCAGATTACACTAACCTGACTGTGAGGAAAACACCAAAAAGCAAGCTAGAATTAAAGTACTTAGTGAAGTAGCAAATTGGTTTAAAGCAAATTCATTAAAATTAAATTTTGAAAAAATACATTATATTAGGTTTAAAACAAAAAATTATGCACAGCCAGATTTACAAGTAAGCTATAAAAATAACACAATCTTAGAAACAAACAGTACAAAATTCCTTGGTATTAAAATAGATGAAATACTCTATTTGCACGAATATATCACTTCTCTAGTGAAGAAGCTAAGTAGTGCCACCTTTGCAATATGAACACTATCTCTAACAGCAAATCTAGAATTAACGAAACAGGTGTACTCCTCATATTTTCAATCAGTGATGTCATATGGCATAATTTTTTTGGGAAACTCTTCACAAAGTAAAAAAGATTTCATAGCACAGAAAAGAGCTATTAGGATGTTGTGTAGAGTAAAACCAAGAACTTCTAGCACACAACTTTTCAAAAAAAACTTATAATTCTTACAATGACTTCTCATTATATATATTCTCTCATGTGCTTTCTCATAGATCATTTTAACCTGTTAACTTCTAATTCACAGATACACAATTTCAATACAAGAAACAGAAATAAATTGCACAAAACACAAACATCTCTGTCATTAGTACAGAGAGGAGTTAATTATTCTGGTATACATCTGTTTAATAAACCTCCCAAGAGTATAAAGCAGTTTGCAGATAATAAAGATATATTTAAAGAAAAACCGAGAGATTATCTTATTGTCAACTCCTTCTAGAATTTGAACAAAATAATTAATTGCATTCAATATGACTTTTGCAAAATTAATGTTTATTTTTATTCTCTTTACTTGTCTTTGTAACAAATAATTGTTTTTACTATGATTAAGACTCACATTGCATTTATGTGTATTAACCATTTCGTGTTTCATATCCCAGAGGTCCTTCCTCAGCAGGGATTCATGAAATATATCTCGTATATATAAATAAGTCAGTCATCAAATAGGTTACCTACAAATACAGTTTCAAATTAAATAAAAAATAAATGTTGTAAAAAGAAAAGAACAGAGACATAATAGCTTATAATTATGAAAGAATGTGACACATAAAAGTATTAACTGCTTGTTTTTATATTAAAAATTTCAGCTATTGTTTGTTATTTATACAAGTTTTAAAAAGTTACCAGAAAACTTTTTTTGCTTTAGCTCATCATTAAGAAGATTTTTAATTTTAAATATATCTCTAAGGAAAATATTTGCAAATATATAATATTACAGTTTGTGTAGGATTTATGTCAGCATTTATGAAATTAATCATTTATTTTAAAATTATATTATCACCTAGCACTCATATAGCAAATAGGAGAAATCTCACTTTTTGTCATAGAATTTTAATAAAGTTCTGTTAATGATACAAAAAACTTATAATACATTTCCAAATTAAAATATTCAGTAAGGATCTTAGAATTGGCAGCATATTTTTCTGTTGCAGAAAATAATGAAATCTTGTATTTAATAGAATGGGAGTACAATTCTTCAGGATAATTAAGAAAATGTTTCTTGCAGCAGATATAAAAATATAACTTCTAGCAACATTACATTATAGATTTATGTTTCTGTAGCACCAGGTTCATCTAAAATTTCAATCTTTTCATTTCAGATTTGGCCGAAAAACTATATTTTATTTATCAGCAGTCATGCAGCTATTGCTTGGAGTAGGTGTTGCATTTACACCTGAGTACTACTCATTCCTTGTAATAAGGTTCCTATATGGGGTCTTTGGATCAGCTGGTTCATACATTACAGGATTTGTAATGAGTAAGCTCTCAGAATATTTTTCACACAAGCTTTTAGATAATAAATTTACTGTTTCTATAGCTTGGCTATGAAAACAATACACACAAATGTGGCATAAACATAACTTGTAGAGAATTTCATTATGTAATAACCTTTTAATAGTGTTACCTTTAAACATGTTGTTAACTTTTTGCTGCATTAAGGGCATTGTATAACAATGTATGCATTATGCATTCCCAGCAGTTCTTCCCCTCCTTTCTGTTGACCAACAATGTCCAACACCTTCTCCTTTATTGTTTCAGTCTATGGTACTTTTCACAAAAAATCTTCCTTCCTTCTTATGTAAGCTCTTCTACTCCTATGTTTGATAATTGTAATGTGGGAGCTATTGAATTCCACCATACTCAAGAAAGATCCTGACCAATTTGTTTTCTAACTCAGATCTCTCATTTCTCTGGTACTGTTCATTGCCTCACCTACCTCTTCAGTAGTTACTTATACATTTATTATAATGGAGTCTTGATTCAGCGACATTAGTATCACATATTGAAACACTGAGCATGGTGGGTAATCAGTTAGCACCCTGGCCTCACATTCACGAGGATGCCAGTTTAAATCCCCGACCGGACATCCAGGTTTGGGTTATCCATGGTGTCCCCAAATCATTCCCGGTAAATGCCAGGATGCTTCCATTAAAAGGCCATAGCCAAATTCCTTCCAATTCCTTGTCCCCAGTCCCATCATAACTCTAATGACCTTGACGTCGATGAGGCAGAAAGCCATAAGTAAAAAAAAAAAGGTTGAAACTTTTCTAAATAGCAATTTAAAACCAAAAATAATGTGAATTACACAGGGGAGAAAGATTATTTATTCTGACTAGTGAAAATATATCCCTGCAGAAAGCTTTGAAATAATTTTGACGCTATGTTGATGGAAGAAAAAAAAAAACAAAAAAAGAAGAAGAAGTTTAAAAGTATCACATTTTGGAGTGATTGTTACAGAAAAGACAGAAAAAAAATTTGTAAAGAATTCATTACAAATAATCAAAACAGAATAATGTTGCCAGAAATGCTTAAACCTATTTGGAGTGGTTTTGAATGGGGTGCCACTGGATCTAGGCTTGAGAAAATAAGGGTCAAAAATAGGTAGTGTGTTAGTTAGTACCTGAAAGAGGACTGATGAAGATTGGTAGACACTGAGGAAGAAAGATATACATCTAGTAAAAATGTCAGATGGTGTTCAGAATGTATGTGTGGTTGAGGGCCAGTTGAACAAACAGCAGTATTAGTTGAAAGTATTATATAAATTAGCCACAAAGAGGAATGAAACAACAGAAATACAGTTGTATTTGTTTTTCCACTATCATAATTTTCCTCTTGTTTCCCTCTCTGTCATATTGTGTGCCAATGTCCTGGATAAAATCCAAAATCTCTCAACTATACATACATAGTGGAAGCATACAACATGGACTGTTGTTGGTGATTTTTCTATTGAATGGGAGTGCTAAGTTTGTCTTTTGGAAGAGCAGGCCTCAGTTGTCCAGTATTGGATTTCATCCTTTTTATTTCTTTATATTAGTATATACAGTACAACACAACAACATACTATTTTAACAACAATTATC
Source organism: Vandiemenella viatica (assembly GCA_031002005.1). Lineage (NCBI taxonomy): Eukaryota > Metazoa > Arthropoda > Insecta > Orthoptera > Morabidae > Vandiemenella > Vandiemenella viatica. The sequence continues at coordinate 323,910,571 of CM061921.1, read as the reverse complement.
ACAGGAACACTTAGATGCACAGAGGAAAGTAACAGATTGCCTTACCTCCTACTATCCTATAAAGAGTTTTAGAACTGCCTCAGGTCCAAACACTACTACAACCCCTGCCATTTAACTGATTTAATGACTTGTGTTTTGACTCATTTTGTGTATTGAAAATGTGTTTCTAAGTAAATATTATGAGGCCATAGCAGCCTTAATGTCCTGAATTAAAAACTAAAACCAGAAGAGAAAAGCTACAAATTTCAAGTTATTATAAATGGGTATTATAGTAAAATGTTGATACAGGAGTAAGTTTTGGCATAATTTGAAGTTTGAGAAGCTGAGAACAACTTAATTATTTATGGTTAGGGGGTGTAAAGGTTTGGGAGAAGCTATACTAGCCTTTTCCAACCAAATGTCAACCTCTCCTTCATGTGGTGCAACCTGTTTGCACGAACGAGGCTCTGGCGACTGAAAGATTCCCGGTATAAGGACTCACCCACTGCTTGCCAACGGCTTCTGAAAGGAAGGCGGAAGATCACGGAGTGGTTCAGGGCACCCTCTTGCCCTTGGGGTTGGAAATGGCCCTAAAGGTGGATGAATCAGAAATGATCAACGGCATGGGGATGAAGAAGGCAACAGGAAACCACTGCATTAAAGACCCAAAGGGCATCCCGAGGACATGTAACCCTCTCAAATTATGTATATCATGATGGCTTCTTCCTGCGTAAAATATTCCAGAGGGAAAATTGTCCCCCAATCAGATTGCCGGGTGGGGACTGCTCAGGGAGGAGTCATCAGAATGGATAAAAACATTCTATGAGTCGGAGTGTGGAATGTTAGAAGTCTGAATATGGCAGGTAGTTTAAAAAACTTAAAAAGGGAGATGGAACAACTTAAGTTAGATGTTGTTGGGATTAGTGAGATTAAATGGAAGGGCGCACAGGATTTCTGGTCTGGGGAACACAGGATAATTAGCACACAAGCTGCCAATGGAGTCACTGGTGTAGGATTTGTAATGAACAAGAAAGTAGGGAAACGGGTGAGTTATTATGAACAGTTTAGTGACAGGATTATTTTGATGAGGTGAGAAACTAAGCCTGTCCCAACCACATTAGTACAAGTGTACATGCCAACGTCACATGAAGATGACAAAGAAATAGAAAAAATATATGCTGAAATCGAAGAATTAATCCAATATGTGAAGAGGGAGGAAAATTTAATAATCATGGGTGATTGGAATGCAATAATGGGTGAAGGAAAAGAGGGAAAAACTCTAGGAAGTTTTGGTCTAGGAGAAAGAAATGAGCAAGGAAGCAGGTTCCTAGAATTATGTGAAAGATAAAAGCTAGTAGTGGCAAACACGCTGTTTAAGAACCATGCAAGAAGAATCTACACCTGGAAACGTCCTGGGGATACAGGCAGATATCAGCTAGATTATATCATGGTCAAACAGAGATTCAGGAATCAAGTTCTAGACTGTAAAGAGTACCCAGGAGCAGATATAGACTCTGACCATAATTTGATAATAATGAAGTGCAGGCTGAAACTTAAGCGAATAAGGAGGCAGTATAAGCAGAACAGAATGGAATTTAATAAACTGAAACAATTTAGCAAAAGAGAAAAATTTGCAGAAATGGTAGACTTAGGTCTAAGAAGTAACTCTGAAAGGAGCTCAACCGAGGACAAATGGAATGCATTAAAGACCAAAATAATGAAAGCTAATAAAGAAACATTAGGCTTTAGGGAACAAGCTGCACGAAAACATTGGATCACGGAAGAAATTTTGGAGCTGATGGATCAGAGGAGAAGGTACAAAAATGCTCAAGATGAAGCAGGAAGAGAGCAGTACAGGCAATTTAGAAATTAAATAAATAGGAAATGCAATATAGCAAAAGAAAAATTGCTACAAGAAAAGTGTGAAGAAGTAGAAAAGGAAATGGTCGTAGGGAAAGTAGATGTTGCATATAGAAAGATCAAACAGAATTTTGGAGAAATGAAGAAAAGAGGTATGAACATTAAAGCTGCCGATGAGAAACCTCTTTTAAGCTCAGAAGATAGAGCTAACTGATGGAAGGAGTACATTGAGAAACTGAATAATGGGGACGACTTGAACAATAGTGTATTGGAAAAGGAAGGCGATGTCGACATGGATGACTTAGGAGAACCTGTTTATAGGACAGAATTTAATAAAGCTCTGAATGACTTGAAAGCAAATAAGGCAGTTGGAATTGATGAGATCCCTGCAGAACTTCTAAAAGTTCTAGGAGAGGAAGGAATCGAAAGATTATTCAAGCTGATATCAAAAAGTTATGAAACAGGAGAAATTCCAACTGATTTTAATAAAAATATCATCTTCACACTTCCAAAGAAAGCACAAGCCGACAAATGTGAGAATTATCACACCATTAGTGTAACATCACATGCTTCAAAATTACTGACCAGAATAATATACAGAAGGATGGAAAGGGTAGTAGAAGAGATAGTAGGTGAAGATCAGTTTGGGTTTACGAAAAATCGCGGTACAAGGGAAGCAATTCTGTCTTTAAGATTAATACTTGAAGGGCGGATCAAGAAAAACAAAGATACTTTTATGGCATTTGTTGATTTAGAAAAAGCTTTTGATAATGTTAGGTGGGACAAGATGTTCAAAATTTTAAAGAAGTCAGGTCTAAAGTATCGAGATAGAAGAATACTCTATAAACTATATAAGAATCAGGTGGCTATAATAAAAGTGGAGAATCACGAGAGACATGCATCAGTTAAAAATGATGTGAGACAAGGCTTTTGTCTATCACTGTTAATATTCAGCTTGTATGTAGAAGAAGCAATGAAGAAAGTCAATGAAAATTTTCCATGTGGCATAAGTTTTCAAGGAGAAAAAATCAGTATGCTACGATTTGCTGATGACATTGTCTTGTTAGCAGAGAGGGCTGGGGATATTGAGAAGCTACTGAATGGCATGAACAAACTACTGAAGGAAGATTTTGGACTGAATATAAATCAAAGCAAGACAAAAGTGATGAAATGTAGCAGAAATGACACTAATACTAGTAGATTAAATATAAAAATAGGATCGGATGCAATAGGAAAAGTAAGTAAATTCTGATGTGACAATTAAGTTTTTCCTGGCGCATGGTAGACAGGAATTCTTCACAGGTCTTCTGCCACATTCGGTGTCGAACCGTCGCGGCAGCTACTTCGCGATGACAGCTCACCAGATGAAGGCAGCGGAGGTGACTGCTGAAACGTCGTGTCTAAAAGATCTTATCCGGCAGAAGACCCGTGAAGAATTCCTGTCTAAGTAAATTCTGTTACTTGGGAAGTAAAATTACAACCAATGGTCGAAGCAGGAATGATGTTAAAAGCAGAATAGCACTAGCAAAAAGAGCCTTCATGATAAAGAGAAACCTTTTAGTTTCAAATATTAATCTAGGAATTAGAAAGAACTATTAAACCTCTTTGTGTGGAGCACAGCACTTTACGGTAGCGAAACATGGGCTTTAGGAATACCGGAAAGAAAGAAAATTGAAGCATTTGAATGCTGAAAATTAAGTGGACAGACGAAGTAAGAAATGAATGAGTTTTGGAAATGATGGGTGAGAAAAGAAGTTTGTGGAAGAAGCTTACAGAAAGAAGAGACAGGCGCTGGTAGGTCATATTTTGAGACATGCTGGATTGGTTAATTTGTTAGTGGAGGGAACAGTGGAAGGTAAGAACTTTAGAGGAAGACAGAGATTAGAATATATGAAGCAGATAATTGAGGACATGGGCTGTAAGAGGTATGTAGAAATGAAGAGGTTAGCACAGGATAGGAAGGGGTGGAGGATTTCATTAAACCAGTCGAAAGACTGACGACAGCAAAAAAAAAATAGACAGATCAAAGTCAATGGGGCCTTGAAATTGCTTCCACCCATTGTGCACCCAGTATAATAGTGGAGCAAAAAAATAATAAAAAAAGGAAGTTCACCAATAAATGGGGTTTCCCAGTTTGACTCCTCCCCCCCAGGTCCGGCAGTGATGGAAGGCCTCATCTACTGCCTTTGCCACAGACCTCAATTGTATAGTTATGCCACTGACTAGGGGCAAGGAATGGGGACGTATTCGACCATGGCCATTTGAAGGAACCATCCTGGAATTCCCCTGGAACGATTTGGGGAAACCATGGAAAACCCAAATCTTGATGTTGGAGAGGGACAAAGTTTTTCATGCACATATTATGCATAAAATCATGTATCTTGTAGGAAATAATAGAAAAAAAACACTGAATGATAATGGAAAATCTCTACGAAATTGTGTCCCTTTCTGAATTGAAGATAACTAAAACATTTTTCCAACATAAAAATATTTGTAAGTGACCAGCCCAAGCAAATAAAGACTAGTACTAGTACAGCAATATAGTTTAACGAGATTATACATAACAAGGGTGAAAAGCTACCTAAACCAATGAGATGTAAGGATCAATGTAAACGAACAGTGGCAGAATCCCAAGGATGTAATACTAAGGACAGCATAAAAACTTGGAAAGACAGTTAATAGCAAGCACAAAAGATGCATTCACATATGGAGTGAAGATACTGTTAAGTCTAAGAAACATGAATATTTGAAATACCTGCATACCAGCAATGGTGCCAACAGAAAATATGACAAAGGTAAAAGTGCTATTGCACAGAAAGAAATGTGGGAACTGAGAAGAGAAAGCTGGAACAAGTACATAAGTACTACTGAACATGAATTTCATTGAGTACAGGAAGAAGCATAAAGAAAATATAATTCATTTAAATTCCAATGAAATAGACACAATAACAGAAACCATGTGGTTAAAGCACTAAAAGGAATTATGGGCAGTGGACAGACACGCAAATGTCAACATGCAATTTTGTAGCATACTGCGATAAAACAGCCTTATGTCCTGATTGACAACATAAGCTTTCTCTATGCATAGTTTAGTTAAAATCTGTCCATTAGCTTTTGCATACTGCATGAACATACATACAGATAAATATTTCATATTTTACAGTTAAGGCATCTTTATCATCAGTAGAGTATGTTGCAAATACACTTTTTGAAATAACTTTTATGTTCATCATGCCTTTGCTACAATTTTATTATATAATATGGCAGTATAGATGTCAAAGCTATTTTTAGAGAAACTGACAGCACTTCAATTACGAGTCAAAAAATTGAATGTGCCTACCATACTGATTAATACAAAAATCTGAGGGATAAAAACTAAGATAACCTCTTGTTTTTTTAGTAAAATATCACATGAGGGATAAAATAATAATGATTAATGGAAACTAATAGAGCCTGTAAATAAGCTGTTTGGGTACCATTGTGTGTGTTGAGTATAGTACATTTATATCTGACTTTCTCTGGTATCGATTACAGAGAAGAATGTACTAGTACTTACTATATCTTTGGAGATGTACTTCAAAGAGTAGTTGTAGTCTGAGTGTTGTGGAATAAACATGTAGTTATGAACTATAATGTGTGTGTGCCTAAATAAAAGAATAATTACAGACTGTGTAATATGATTAAAATAATTAATGGTGTCATACTGCCAAAAAATAGATACAAATATAAAAATAAGTTAAATAAAATCAGTGGTACAAGATGTGCATTAAGAGGAAAGACCTGGAAAGATACATAAATAAAAATTTATAAAACTATAGCAGTACCAGTGCTTACATATGACTGTGAGACCTGTGCAATAAATACATCAGATTAGCAAAAAATTATGAGAATAGAAATGAAATTTCGTTATGTTGTAGCAGGTGTAACCCTTTTAGACAAACAACACATCAAAAATGTCAGGTCCAAACTACATATATTGAACAGATAGGATCTGAAATGAAACATAATTGGTATCTTTACATACAAAGAAATAATAGAGATGAATCCAATACTGGCACTACAATACAATTCACAAGGCAAAATAATACTTGGCCACCTACTGAAAAGATGGCAGAAGGTAGAATTCACTCTCTTGATGTGGACAAATGCTCTAAAGCTCTTCTTCACGAGGAAGAGTTTTTGTTTTTCTATCCATTACATCATTCTGTCTTCATTTTTAGTAAATTGAAGCTTCTTTATGCCAAAAATCTTGATGTATAGAAATTATGAGAATCCTTTCAAACAACATCATCTACTCTGTTTGATGAATAAGAACATTTCCTTGTACTGATAATGACACAACCAAATCCTAAAGTTAAGGCATGTGTTTAAAATGTAGTAATTTCTGCCGCCAGTTTATGAAGCCTGTTATTATACCATCTGTGCTATAAAAGGTTGAAGAAGGAGAGGGTACGATCAAGTTTGCCATCTGTCAGCAAACTATTTTTACTTATTCCCCCCCCCCCCCAACATTATCCAAGTTTTTCAGATTCTGTGGTATCGGATGTGCTCCTGTTGTGCTCCACAATAACAAGCAATTTTTGGCAGAGGGGATTATAGCCTCTAAATATTCTGACAGCAATAGTACTCAAGTCAGAGAACTTTCAACCTAAAATTGATAGTTTACCACTGATCTTACTGTCAACAAGATATGGAAAGTCTTAACCTGTGAGGCAATATAAATGCTGACTCCAGATGGAGGAAGGAATAATTCCACCTAGCAATGAATTCTCATGTCTATTAAAAGTCTAAAACCTTTTCACCCAGTTTTAAGAATCAACTGAAATTTTATCTTAGGGAGCGTGCATAAACCACGTAGCTCCATTTTGGCCTCCTGTGAACCCCCCCTCCCCCCCACGTAGCCCTACATGGCTTTTGCCTCTACAACCCCCCCCCCCCCCCACGTAGCAAGTAGCTTCTTTTCCTTTTGATTCCAGAAGACATTTTGTACTGTTTCTCTTGTCAGACTATTGTAAATTACATACAGAGATAATTAACTGATAGAAATAAATATTCACAAGCTGTTGTGAGTTCTGATCCTCATTTTAACAGTAAAAAATGTTATGAAAGGAACGCTACGTGGCCTGGATCGGTCCCCCCTCCCCCCACGTAGCCCAGCGTAGCCTTTGAGCCAACCCCTCCCCCCCCCCCCCCCTGGACCGAGTCACATAGTTTGTGCACGGTCCCTTAGACCTAAATCCACTACAAGACAAAATTCCTTAGTCAAAGATTGATACAATAAAGAAGGTAAAATACTTTTTTCTATGTTACATGCTTTGAAGTTAATCTTGAAAACAAACCACACAATGTATAAGATAAAAAAAATAACTGAAATGAATATATATTGATTAAATATACTTGGGCTTGGTGTTATAGTTTGTGAAAACAGAATACCTTTAAAATATATATTCACAGGTTTTTTTTTCTACTGCCTCACAAAAAAAAACTTCCTTACTATGTAATATTTGTCTCAATTTTGTTCTCAAAATAGCAATGGAAATAGTTGGTCCATCCAAGCGTACTATATGTGGTGTGACGTTCCAAGCTCTTTTTGCAACTGGTGTTATGATGGTGGCATTCTGGGGCTATATAATAAAAGATAGTACTACTCTCCAAGTTGTGTATGGACTTCATAGTGCCATTTTGATAGCACATTGGTGGTAAGTAGTACAAATTATAGCAAAAGAACTTAATATAGACTTCCTTTATTTTACAGAATGCTATACTGGTGGTCAAAAATTATTGCCATAATTTACACAAAGTTTTGAAACATGCTGTTGGGCAGCTGGAAAAAGGTGAAAACTGTCCACTTCTGTAGTTAAAGGTGAACAAATGATAAACTAAAATTATATAAGCAGCTAAAGTAAATTCTGCTCACGAAACTTTGTCTCCTTGCTTTTATTTTTTAAACATTACTTAATCATGGCACTACCTATAATTTTAGTAATCCATCTAAACTTTTCATTTAAGTGTACTACCATTTTTTCGGTAATTATGTTGAGATGTGTTGACAATGTTTTACCATATAATAAACCCTAAGCATCTTTATGTCATGATGTGTTCTGCTTGTATTCTGGTATTCATAATTAGAACCAACCAAATTCTGTTAGGTAAGGGCTTTCATGTATGTTTTGACTGAGATTGTTACTTTTAAGATAACCTGACCTTAAGAAGCATGTTTCTATGGTGTCAAATGTTGCTGTGCTTGCAATGAAATCTTCATGCACATACTGCCAAATTCTGTTATAAAATCATGATTCATCAATCACTAGCTCACTATCTTCTTCTGGTTTGAATCCATTTACAACACAACCTAGTGCTCCACTGTGACAGTTTCGTGGTTCATCCGAGCGTGGTGGTGTAACGGATAGCGTTCTGGCCTCGCATTCGGGAGGACGGCGGTTCGAATCCCCGTCCGGGCATCCAGATTTGGGTTTTCCATGGTTTCCCCAAATCACTCCAGGTGAATGCCGGGATGCTTCCTTCAAAAGGCCATGGCCAAATTCCTTCCCATTCCTTGCCCCCATCCTTTCCCGTCTCTAAAGACCACGTTGTTAAAAAGGGACGTTTAACTGTTAAAAAAAAAAAAAAAAAAAATCATCCAATCTCACCAGCTATTATGATGTTTTACTTTAGAACTCTTACACTGGGAAATAATGTGTATGGTCTAAATTCTTACCACAAGTTCCTTTTAAAGATACCGATTCATTTGTATGGCCACCACTCAGTTTCCAAAAGAGAACATTCAGAAACTCAACTACTTAATGAATAAATAGTCATTTCACAAAACCTATTTTAATTCAATGTCTTCATTTTACTCCAACACCACGAATGTTATAAATACATTTGTAGAACTTCAATCATTCCAAAGTTACAGGATCTAGTCAGAGTAGATCAGCTATTTGTACACTTTTACAACACATTCACGCATTTAGGTCTTTTAACCTTAGGCTTTGCTTACACCAACTCCAAATTCAACGGCCGACTCCCTGCCTTGACCCTACCACCAAGCACACCATGCCCCATCTGGGGTTCACATTTCCCTGACCACAGACAAGGCAGACTCTGACACCACTAACCATCACCAATAATTTCAAACATCCCATGCTTGATTACTATAATGGAAGACAAAGTGGTTCCGCTCCAACACCCATGAAAATTTCATTCCAATTAATTGCCAGGAAAGTCTTCATTTTTGTGCTTGTTCTGATATTGCAATTTTAGAAATAGTATCTAAGATTAAATGTATATACTTACAGAAACTTCAAAAGTGTGGGATTGTATATTTTACATCAAGATCTCTAATTTCATGGGATAGCCCTCTAAAGACAGATGGAATAACCTTTAACTCAGCATAGTGCAGCAACTTGATGAAACTTGTTAGAACTTCCCAGGAGGGATCTGCAGCCATATTGTCTCAATAGCTGCCCATTACTGCAACATTGTAATAGATATTGTATCTCACGCACAAACAGCTCTGTGAATTATACCCCAAATATGTACCATGTGGTTTATTTCTAGTGATTTATGTGGCCAAATTATGTGCTAGAATTGTCCAAGTACTTTTTTAGTATATCATGTCTCACTTCCATAAATCAGTTCTGGACACACAATCTTGCAAACTTCCCCTTTGGTTCTTCTTTTGGTTCTCTTTTGGAACAACATACCAATAATTTTTCTCCAATTAGTCTGAAAGCTGCATTTCATTTCTCTGTCCATTTCCCCAGTTGAAATGACCCAGGAGTATTGATATCTAAACTTGGCTCCTCTTAAAACTCCTCCAGTCACTTTGTCTCTTCTAATCCATCTTTTCTACCAGACAACAATATTCAGTTTTTTTATTTTACTAATGTTTAGTTCCCCATCTTCACTGGTCTCTCTCCATCATACAAGCTTTTTACTCCACTGCCATGGATTGTTGTTTTGCAGTGAACTGTAATGCAAAGTTTTGAATAAATTTCTTCTCCTGCTTTTTAAATAGCTTTGCTGTTTGCTTCTGACCAGTCATTAGCTTTCTCTTTAAATGACATACCTGCTAAGACCACAAATTTATATCATCTTGCTAGATTTTTTTTAAAAAATTCCACAGGTAGATCTTCCACAGTATTTCAATTTTTTATATTTTATTTGTGTCTCACTTGATAGAAACAGGGTCGTATTTAGGCATAGGCTACATAGGCTGTAGCCTAGGGGCCCTCACGATAAAAGGGCCCACAACACGTGCAAAGAAAATAACCTATTTCCAAAACAGTTTTAGTATCAAAAGTCCTGAAATGCTTATGAAAACTGAAAACAATGTTCACCTATGCACACTTCAATCCTTTGAAGTAGAGGTGTGCTGTAAAATACCATTTCTGAGCACATATACTGAAAAGTAACAACTTTTTAGCTCATCAATGTCATTGTCGTACACCTACAATATGAACTAAATATCCCCAGCTTTCATGTCCGCAATGTTAGGTAAAATAAATTCATTTTGTACATGATATAAACTGCGAGTAGTGGTTGGATGTCCAAATTTTAGTGTTATGTTTGAAATTAAGTATTTATATATATTTAAAAAAAAACATTCATTTACAGCTGAAATGGATGTATTTATAAATCAGTATTCTATTTTTTAAATTGTTTTTATTTAATTTGTTGTTTTAAGTACTTTTATTTCATTTAAATTTTTTTATCAGCAGTCAGGAATCTTGATCACTTGATGTGGAGTAGGAAGGCTCTGGTTAGTGGAGCACTGTTTGAAAACAATTTACTTGTTGCCTTCTTGTTGACATGTGTGTGCAAATAATCAATATCACATTTTTAATCTTTCTCTATTGTGTGCCTTGGTGATTTTAATCTTCCTTTGTTTGTTTTATCATATTATGTATTCCTCCTCTTTCATATTATTGCTAAAATGTTTGAGTTTTTAATTCTGTGGGTTTGCTGAGGGTGTTTGGATGTAACACAGCTGCAGTAGGCAGCAGATTATCTATCGATCACCAGTAAAAAAAACTGAACTTGTGAGCATCATTTGCTAACCACATTCACTTCAGTCTCGGAAACGATGCAGAAAGCACATTTTGATCATTCCATTCTCCAGTAAGTTATCCTCATGTATCTTTACTATCATTACAACTGTCCAGTATTTTACATTAAAAGGTTTAATAATAAGTAATCGATATTGCTTTATATACGGGTATACATATAGCCTAGGGGCCTACAGATCCTAAATTCAGGCCTGGGTAGAAATAAAACTTCTTAGCCTAATAGTGATTTAACAAGTTTCAGTTTTCATCATAATCAACCTTAGGATCAATACAGTGATAGTCTATGGTTGAAGCTGAGAAATTTTCGAACTTCCCACAATATATTGTACTTTTGTCATTTGTTTCTTTTGTTATCTCAAAGATATGGTCTTCTGCACAGGACAAAGACTGTCTGACATCCCACATTTATTGATTGCAAGCCTGTCATTAGTTTGTGGAAGAATGTGAAAATGATAGTACTGTCACAGGATGCAGCAGAGTCCACTAGCCCTCTTTACATGATCTCTTTCTGTGTCTCTATCCTTCATATCTCAATATGGTAATTTGGGTCACCAAATAAGAAGCAGTTTTCTTCTGGAATTACTTTAGGTATTTCCTCTTTTCATGAATCCTTTTTTACTTATATTTCATCTCCAGTCTTGGGAGATGTGAACACAAGATGTTAGTAGTAATTCTATAGTTTCCAAACAAAGTTTTAATTATTCTATCATTTATTCTTTAATTCTCACCAGATATTCACTCCAAATTTCGTATAGTATGAGTTCTGTGCCATTTGTTACTTTTTGTTTACTATACTATAAATCTATTTGTGTCTACCTCCAAGCACTTTGGATTTGTTGATCTTTCATCATGTTTCTTGCACTTGTAAAGTTCCAGTTTCTCCCATTGTCATAAAGTCTGCAAGTTCTCTTCCTCTACTAGTTGTATAACCATCAGTGAGATTACTGATTCTCATGACTATTTTCTTTAACGTATCCTTGCTGTGGTAGTCACAGCTCTTTCTTTAACAAGATTGTATAAAGCTTCATTTCCATGTAGTTTTGAGTTAGTGCTCTAAACCAGGGATGGCCAACCCAAATGATCTTGCGGGCCATAACTCTGCGGGCCGCATATAAAATTATACATTTGCAAGAATATTATTTTAAAATCAACGTTAATTTTTTCTCATGATTTTGACAGTTAATTTTTGAATATATGGATGCACAAATAAAGTATTTTTTAATACATTGGTTTTAACATTATAAACTTATAAAATAAATATATTTTGTAAGAATGTGATGAAACTCACAGACTGCAAAAATGTTCAAGGCGTGCCCTAAGCCCTATATCTATCATGGTGTTTTCATATATTCTATTTCATTTCTCCAACAGATTTTAAGGCCAGACGGCTTTCCTCTGGCCCATTCTTCTTGACTTAGTGCCACTCACATGGGAATAGAACTCATCTACTCCCACAATGGCTGGGTTCTCTCCATACTACTATCATCCAATGGCAGTACCTCCTGCTCTATTCTTGTATATCATTATCTATTTAAGTTAGACAGCAATATTAAAGACATATCTGAAGACATATGATACAGCACATTTTATCAGTTGTGGTGTTGTGGTAAAGGTTGACACACTTTAAACTGCAAGAGTTAATTCTTGATTGTACTCACAAAGTGTTTTAACATGATTCATATAAAAGCTTAAGAAAATCACATAAATAAATAAAAAGGTACTTGTTCAACACGTTAATAGTTTCAGACAGTGGATGATTATGAGGTCTGTTCAGAAAATATTCAATTGTCTTTAATTATGTGGCAACAATGTGTCCTTAACCTCCAACAAAAACTGTTTTTGCTCATTGTTGATATCTCCCTCATTCCCTTGTGTGATTGTTGTTTGAGTTCCAGGTGTTTCAGTATTTGTGACAATTTTTCATTCTGTACCTTATGGGATTAACAATGCAAGGAGACATTTTGCACAAAACTGGGGAAAACTTTCACATTAAATATTTCAACAGTTGAAGCAAGTTTACCAATGTGATGCTCTAGATCATGTACAGTGTAATAAATATTCAAAAATGGATTGTCAGTCAACTGAAGATAACCCTCATTCAGGAAGTCCCTCAACCTCAACTGATAAAACTCACATTCAGAAAATCAAGGACTAACTATCAGAGGACTTACAGAAGAGTATCATATCAAACAGGATCATTTTGACCAGAAAATTGAACATCATTGAGCTGTAGCAGCAAAGTTTGATGGCTAAAGAACAGAAGTGGTCCTTGTCTGCAACTCCTTTAACAAGCAAATGGTGATTAAACTTTCAAACTGGCAGTCATAACAGGAGAGAAGACTTAGGAATATTGGTATGATGTTGAAACAAAAGTTCATTCATCACATTTGATTGCTAAGGCTGCTTTTCCACCAAGCGGTTAGTCGTGGGCAACCGCAGTTGCTAGTGGCTAGTTTTGTAGTGACTGTTGTAGCGACTGCGCGTGCGACTGTATTCCATAAACCAGCTCATTTTCAGTATGGACGTCAAAGAAATAAATGACGTTAACAAAAAGAAAAAGAAAATATAATTTTGGATACATCCTTTGTTATTTGCATAGACATCAGAGCTTATGGAAATTGCAGTGTCACATCTGTATTTAGGTATAATACATTCTGTAAAAAGAACTGACCAAGAACAAACTAAATATTCCAGAAAGTGCACCAGTTACATCAAAAAAGAACATACCGATACCTTATGTTTTTGTCAATGATGATCCTTTCTAAATAACTGATAAAGTTTTGCATCCATATAGAGAGTGAACTTTAACAACAAAAAAGAGTTTTTAACTGCAGGTTGTGTAAAGCAAGGCGATACATAGAGTGTACACTTGGTATAATTAATTAAATTAAATTACAATAGAGTGCACGCTACAGTGGCAATTTCCCTATACACCCACCTTCCCTCCTTCCTGCATCCACCTACATTCGCACTCTACAAATTTTAACTTTAAATTCGTTCAACTTTTTGGTAAATTATTCATCATTTCTCTTGGTAACCTATTCCAATCTCTAACACCCTTATCTAAAATAGAGAATCTTCCTACACCCTTGTGCCTGAAATTGAGTACCAGCTTGTGGTCATGGTCATCTTTTCCCTTTTGTGCATTACTTTTCATTCTTACACCAATATCTTTCCATGCCTCATCACAAATATACGAGTTGTACACACCCATGACTTTCTTCACCTTCACCCTGTCTTGCAATGAATCCCATTCCATCTCTTTTTAAATGGGGTGTATTTAACAGAGCTTTAAATGCAGACATGTCTTTTCTACAGATAACATAAGCTACATGTATTTTGCGTAATTTTGTGCGTGAAAGGTGGTCAGTCACGCGCGGGTAGGCATGCAGTGTGCATTGCGCAGTAATTTTACATTGCTATTGAGTCATGCGCGGCTTCTTGAGTAGCGTGTTCTTTTACAGTTGCGACGACTTCCAAGTCGCGGTCGCGTGAGTGGGTATTGTTGATGACTTACTGAATAAATAGAAATCACGCACGGCCAGCCGCCCACGACTAGCTGCTTAGTGGAAATAGAGCCTAAGTATCTCCATGCCAAAAAAATGAAAGACAGTCTTGATCAAATGTTAAGGTGATATTTTACTTATCTTCAATTTGAATGGAATTGTGCACTTTAGAATATGTTTTTTCCCCCCCTGAAGCTCAGAGAGTTAATTACCAGTACTGTGAAGATGCACAAGAATATCCACAAAGGGACCAAAGTTGTGGTGAGACAATTCATGGTTCTTTTACCACCTACAGTGTGCTGCTCACTTATCCTTATTAGTTCTCCAGTTATTTTCAAACAAATAGGTGACTGTCCTCACCTAGCCTCCTTATGCCTCTCAGAGATAACTCCATTCATTTTTCCCCCTTGTTCCCAAAATTAAATTCAGATCAGAAATGATGCCATTCTGACACTATCAACGACATCGATACTAATTCATCACAGGTATTGATCCCAAATGAGAAGTGGAAACACTGCTTGGATAAGTCTATAATTAGTGGAGGGAAGTACTTTGAATGGGATGAGTACCAATAAACTGTAAGTTGGATATTAGAAATTGAAAAAAAATTAAGTTATTTATTTTATGAACAGGCCTTGTATATATAAAAACATAGCCCATAATAATTGGTAAATTATTTATCACCCCTCTTGGCAATTTATTCCAATCCCTTACACCCTTTCCTATGAAAGAAACTTTTCCCACATTCGTATGGAAGAATTCAATTGCCAGCTTGGGGTCATGGTCATCTTTACTATTTGAAGCAACTCTCTTAATTTCCCCACCAATATCTTTCAATGCTTCATTACCTATATAGGCCTTGCACACTCCCATGACTCTCTTCACTCTCCTTCTATCCTTCAATGAATCCCATTCCAGTTATTTTGTCATATTAGTTACAGATTGTGTTTTGTGGTAATTTCCAAAGACAAATCTAGCAGTCCTTCTCTGCACTCCCTTCAACTCCTGTATTTGATACCCAAAATGTAACTACACCCTCATATTTCAGTGGTGGTCTGGCCAATAATTTGTTCCCCAATTCCTTTACTTCTCTAGTGCATCCCCTCATCACTCTTTCCAAATGGTGAAGGATTTTGAACCCTTTCCCCACTACCTGTCAAATTTGTCCTGCCCAGTGGGTTTGCTATTGAATGTTATACCAAGGTATTTACATTTTGAGTCTTCAATAAGTAGTTCCTTACCCACTTCATAATCATAACCAATCTTTAGCTTTTAATCTGTGTACCTAATAAGCTGGCTGTTCTTTGCATTTATCTTTTCCTATGTTGACTCACCCAGCTGGTTATCCTATCTAGATCAACCTGCAGCTGTTTACAGTCTTCTATGGCTTTATTCCTTTTATAAAACATTATGTTATCTGCAAACAAGCTAACTTCTGAGAGTAAAACATTAACACAATCATTCTTTAGAATAATGAATAATGGTCCCAATACACTACCCTGGGGGACTCCCATGTCACTCCTACTTCTTTTGATACCATATTTCCTACCCTAACATTTTGCTTTCTACCTTTCAGGAATTCTTCTACCTAGCAAATCACCTTTCTATCAACTCCAATTGTTTTTGCTTATTTAGCACAATTTTATGGCTCACCTTGTGAAAAGCCTTGACCTCCCATGTCCATTTCATCAGAAATATCTTGCATGTAGCACACTAACTGAGATTTGCATGAATATCCTTGTCTAAAGCAATGTTGCCAACTTGAAAACTTACATTCCACACAGACAAGTCTGATATGGTTACATATTAATCTCTCCATTAATTTACCTACCACCGATGTCAAGCTGATTGGCCTATAGTTTGTGACCCTATTTGTCACCCCTCATTTATGGACTGGAACTGCAATTGCACTCTTCCAGTCATCTGGTAAACAACAAGACTCCAGACTCAATTTAAATAACATTTCAACATAAGCTACAATGTCCCATCCTACTATCTTTAAGACATCCATAGTAATATTATCCACACCGGCCCCTTTATGCTTTTGTAGATTCCTTAGTTCCTTCATGATATCTTCATATTTACTTTTCTAATCTGCTCACTTCCAACTGTGTTGATAGGCTCATTTTCTGATATAACCCCCCACTTCTTCCTGAATTATTGTCCCTAATTGTCCAATGGACCCAGTTATTTAATATATAATGGCTATAGAAATTTCTAGATGCATTAGTCAGAGGTCCCCTGCGCCAATAATTGACATTATTAATTCCTTGGTTAGTTGTTTCATAAATTCCCTACTGCCTTGCTATTTCTTAACTCACTTATGTTCTCATCTCATCCACCTTTTTAACCTCCACACCTCTCTGTTATAGTATGTTTGATCTATACTTCTCTTTATTTTCTTTTTTGGAATAAACATTTCTTCGCCCTCTTTTATTATTTCCTTGAATTCTGCCCACTTCATCTGCATTGTACTTTTGCCATTTTTTCTATTTAATATGATTTACCGTGAAGTAAATTTTCAATTCCAAAATTTGTGCCTTTTTATAATTGTATCTATTTCCCCCTTCAAATTTGGCCACTGGTTTACTGAATCCCCTTATATCCATCAGAACTGCACTGTGATCAAATATTCCTTCAGTTACTTGACACCTGATAAAGTTATCATCAGGTTTTATTAGGAAGATATCCAACATGTTTGCTCCCCTTGTTTTCTGGTCAACCACCTGTGTACAGCCTCCTTTCCTTATCAAGGTATTAGCAAATCTCTGTTCCTTTGTGTTATTTATCCCATTTCCTATCAGGTTTATACCTGGTAAGTTCAAATCCCCACCAATAATGACCATTCTATGCTTACTTCTGCACTCTGAATATGAATTTATCATTCTTTCTTTCACTACGGTATACAGCCAACACCCTGACTTTTTCCTTTTTGTTACCCCAAGTAACTCAAGTTCATGATCTCTGAACACCAGTGAACTGTATTAGTCTTTGCTAACAAGTATGAATACCCCTTCCCCAGTTGCTCCTTTATCTCTGCAATACACCCTGTAACAATCGGGAAAAACCTCATTGTCTAGTACTCCTTCCTTTAACCAGGACTCTACCCCTATAACTACTTGAGGTTTGTGTATCTCTATTAGGCTTGCAAACTCCATTAATTTGTTCATTATGCTTCTACAGTTTACCAGTAACACACTTGTCACTGGCTTTGTGATATTTTTAGCACTAACATTCGCCTTCCCAGATCTGCTTCCCTGCCAGAAATAGAAGAAGCTTTTGAAACAATAACTATTGATCTACACTCAGTATCCCTTTGTTTACCTATTTTTATCCCCTCACCAGCAGCCCCTAATCTAAAAAAGACACAGTCCTGACCCCATCACACTGGAAGTGGGCTCCCTTACAGCCTTAGATAACAACTCAGGAAGTTTAGCCTTGTCCCTCCTATTTAGGTGTAGGCCATGCCTAGTGAAACCCACCTACTAATGGTCTCCTCGGCACAATCCCCACGACAGAACTAATGCTGTTCCCAAGCAGCTCCTCCGTTTCCACAGTTACCCACCTCACAGCATGGTTCAATTGCAGCTGTTCATGGTGGCTTGGGACTTGTATGAGCTCCACCCTAGTGTGTTGTGCCTCCTTCAATACTTTCTTCAGGTCACTCACTCTCTATACTATAATTAGCATTTCTATCAATACTGTTCCCTGAACCTCCAACTATTACTATCCCATCCTACTTGGCAAAACCATTATAAAGTGAACCTATATCCTCTATTACCTGACTTAAAGACTTATCTATATTATTTGGATTTGGATGTAGTTGTTAAATTTTACTACCAGGTTTTTATTTCCTTTTTCTGCTTAGAAAATTAATATTAATTTCATTATTTCTTTTTGTGTACTTACACATATATGACAAAGATGTGGATTGTTACAGCTGTATCAAAAATTCATTTGTGTCTGAAAATCTCTTGTTCTTCTCACTGAGCATGGTCAGTGAGCAATTAATGCTCACTCCAGGCATACGAGAGGATTTGGATTCACATCCCAGTCTGGAAGTATATATTTCAATATGCTATGGTTTTCCAAAATCACTTCAGGTCAATGCTCAGATGTTTCCTTCAAAAGGCAATGGCTGAATTCCCATTGCTATTGCTTTTTTTATGTTGAAAAGTTTTAATTGTCTAGTGATGTTAGTTAAATACCTATATACTGAGATACATTTTTAAAAGATGACTATTATACAACATTTGCTCCGTTTGTAAAATCTTATGATAACTAACATAGTATTTTTTTCATGATAGGTACAGACCAGCATTTCTCAACCTATTTTAACTCAAGGACCATTAAATTGCAACACTAACTTACATGGGGCTAATTTTTTTCTTATGTGGATATTATTAACATCTTAGACACATTGTGTTGTACCATTATAACATGGTAAAAAAAAATATGTTTTGAGTTCCTCTGGAAACATAGTTATAAAATTGAAAGTCAGCTATTAAAACTGAGTTATGTATTGACCAAACTCTTAATATTTAGCAATCAAATGAGTAATAATGTTTATGTAGTTTGCATGCTATACTACACCACCTACAAATATAAACAAAATAAAGTGAAAGAACCTAAACTTGACATGTTATATTGTTGTTTACTTCACAACTCTTTATTGCTAACCCAACCAATAATTGACATTCCCATATACTGTGATCTCTCACACATACAATAAGACACTAAGAAAATGGTCTATAACATGAACCTTAAATGAGCGGCGCTATTTTTTATACCACTTGGAAACTATTTAGTGAATAGATTACTGTACTTGTAATGCAATCCTTTCTTCATATCCTATAAATAGCAGATTTTTGCCTGGTAGTTGAAATATTTATGTTAAAACATTGGGCTTATTACTTATACTCACTTATACCCTTATACAGTACCTGTATGGTATCTAAATATTTAATATTAGGCCAGTGGACCACCTGTACTATCTTCACAAACCACTGGTATAGAGAATAAACTTTAAATGAGTCATGCAAGCCTTCAAGACACCAATGGAAATATTTTACAGTCACTGTCATGACTCCACTACATAAAATATCTTTAGATATTTGTGGTAATAATAGTTTCCAAATTTACATCCCAAACATTTAAACTTCTCATCAGCCCTCTGTGAATTTATTTTCATTAATTATACTTTTTGATTTGCAGGCTTGTTGATGAATCCCCCCGTTGGCTATGGGCCCAAGGTCGTGTAAGCGAAGCAGTGAATATAGTTGCAAAAGGAGCTAAGCGCAATGGAAATGATGAAAAAATAGATATTGCACATTTTGTATCAAAAGGAAAATTAGCAGCTGATAACAGAGAATCTGCATCTTACAGTCTGCTTGATTTGTTCAGAACTCCAAATTTAAGGAATAAAACATTAAATGTTTGCCTGAACTGGTAAGTTTGCAACTTTGTGTTAGACAGGTATCATATACAATATTGCAACACATAAATTATAATTATCAAAGCATCAATTCTTAAGATATAGCTGACATGACAAATGAAAGCTCACAAATTATTTTTACTACTGGCATTACTGCAATCACCTCATTTGAGTGTGATGGTAAATATTATTTTAGGATTTATTCATCACTTGGTTAGTATTTTATAACATATTTGCATAAAATGTTTCTCCTAAAGTAACTGCAATTTTATAGTATGACAGTGGTTCTCACCAATTCAGTAGACAGAATGAACGGTCAAAAGGTGTGAAATGGTTGCAAAGATAGGGGTAATGTGCTGTATGAAGGAATTCTTATCTATATCTACATATATACTCTGCAATTCACAAAAATATGGGTGGCAGAGGGTGCTCAGCGCCAAAACTAATCTTTTTGCTGTGCTTTCCAATATCAAATGATATGAAGGAAAAAATAATTCATATAAGCATGAATGAGGCACCTTATTTCTCTAATCTTTTCTTTCCTGTCATTGCGACTCAAATAGGTTGGTGGACGAAGTACGAGACGTATTTTTTAAGTAAGTACCATTTTGTCACACCGTGGCTGCAGTGCTACGGTCGGCGTTCCGCGCAAGCGCACTGGGTACCTGCATCTCTTGCCTACACACTGATGCCATCACACTCTAATTTTTCCTTGTTTACATTGTTCACTGAGTGTTTAAGATGCCTCCGATAATAGTGAGTCCCGCCAACTGTGAAGTACGGGCTGTTATAAGATTTCTTAGTGCTAAAGGCCTAAAACCGATTGATATTCATCATGAGATCTGTGCAGTTTACGGACAAAACATTATGAGTGGTGGAATGGTGAGGAAGTGGGTGAGAGCATTTAAAGATGGCCGTACAAATGTGCATGATGTACAACGAAGTGGGCGTCCTTTGGTCATTAATGAAAGTTTGGTGCAGAAAGTCGACAATAAGGTGAGAGAAAACAGACGCTTTACGATACTTGAATTACCAAAAATTGTGCTCACATTAGGTACTGAAAATGTTAACGGATGTGCACAAAACCAAACGTTTAGGCAGTGCATTGACTTTCCTTGAGTGGTACCACAATGATGGTGATGATTTCTTAAGCCAAATTGTTACGGGTGATGAGACATGGGTGGCCTATGTCACACCTGAATCAAAGCAACAGTCCATGGAATGGTGGCATTCAGATTCACCCAAAAAAGTGAAGTTCAAACAAACGATTTCTGCCCGGACAATCATGTGCACAGTTTTTTGGGACAGAAAAGGAGTATTGCTTGTGGAATTTCTGCCTCGTAATGAGACAATCAATGAAGCAGCTTATTGTGACACGTTGAACAATCTGCGCTGTTCAATCCAGAACAAAAGATATGGCAAGCTGAGCAAGGGCCTCATTTTGCTGCATGACAATGCCCGTCCACCTGTGGCTGATCAGACCAAAGATCTCATCACATCTTTTCGATGGGAAACTCTAGATCATCCTCTGTACAGCCCTGATCTGGCGCCCAGTGACTACCATCTGTTCCTGCACTTGAAGAAACACCTGGGCGGTCAGCGTCTTGAAGACGATAACAAAGTCAAAACAGTTGTGATGCAGTGGTTAACAAGTCAGGCGGCAGGCTTCTATGAGGAATGTTATCAAAAACTGTTACTACATTATGACAAGTGCCTAAATATTGAAGGGAATTATGTAGAAAAGTAGAGTTAGGTACAGGCTCTCATGTAAAAATAAAATTATTGATATATATTTGCACGTCTTTTTTTAATTTCAAAACGGTACTTACTTAAAGATCTTGCCTCGTATTTCCCTGCACTCGTAAGTAAAAATGGATGAATTCATGTTTTCCAATAAGTTCAAACAAAACGTGCATTGTCTATCTACCAGAGACTACCGGCCCAATTTATTAATCAATTCTGTGATGCTTTCATAAGGACTGTAGCAAGTGGTTATGAGCCAGGTAGCTATTCTCTGTACTTTCTCTATACTGTCAATCAACACCTTACAAAATGGCTCAACAATAGCCCAAATGTGGACACAGAAGAGATTTGTACGTTATCTCCTTTGTTTGTTCATTAAAATCATGGTGCAGGAAGCAAAGCATCATAGTAGGAAATGCTGTCTCAAGGGAGATGTCAATGAGGATAGATGTGTTACAAGTTAGTGTACTGGGACCATTTTTATTTTTTAGTTTAATCAGTTAGTCTGTTGTTGTGCAGAATTCAGAATTTAAGTTGTTTATAAGTGACATTATGTTGTCTAGTATGACTAGAATGAGAGAGGATTATGAACAGACTCAGAGATATCTGTACAGAATATCTATTTAGGTAGGTCAACATGGAATGAAGACAAAATGACAAAAAGAGTCAGTTTTTTTGGTTTTTTGGCTTTACTAGTGTATCAACTCTATAAAATGCTCTCAAGGCTTCTAGTGGGGAAATGCATTAATTTGATGCAATAGTTTGAAGTTGCTCTCTGACTTAATTTCCAGAAGATTAAGTAAGAGTGTAAATCCAGAAAGTCACACCCCACAGTGGTTAGCTTGAAAATGTTTTATAAAGAAAAATATATGTTTTGTGTGGTTATTTGATGTAGGGAAAATTGTTTTTTAAATACACAAAATATAAATATCTCAGCATATCCTTTGATAATAAGTTCAGTTTGGCTGTAGTCATCGTTCCATTTGTAGAGAAAGTTTTCAAAGTCTTGTACCTATATCAGGCTGAGTGACAAGGGAATATTTTGGGAAACTGTGATACAAAACCTTGTCCAGTTACTTACAAGAGTTTTGCAAGATAGAGTGAACCAACATTATGGGTATCAAACACAGCAGTTGTAATAGGTGTAAAGGATGGCAGCTATATTCATTTGTGTAATTACCATACAATAAAATCAATAACTAATACAATAAAAGAGCAGTATTTTGGGTAATTGGAAAACTGCAAACATTTGAAGACAATGCTGGGTGTGTTTAAGGCAAATATTGGGATATGAAATCTTCATGGGTTCTCCACCGTATGGTATTGAGGAAAAACAGCAATGAGCTTTTGCCGGCTGGCTCTGCCACCATATTCAGTTCTGATGTTATGCACTGAGCACCAGAGCTGCACTGGCGATGTCTGGCCCCCGTGTGCCTTTATAAGGCCTGGCCTGACCTCTCCCCTCCACTCGCTCTGTCCCACGCCTCATGTATTGCGCTCATCATTGATTGTCTTGCGGAGCGAATGTCAAAGCCAATCACGATGAGCCAGAAACTACATTTTCCATGGGTCCTCACTACCTAACTGATTGTAATTTGGACATTTCAGAAGGGACAGAGCCAGTTTCCAGTCGTCATTAAGCCAAAGACCCGTGTTCCTATTAACCGTGTTATTATCCAGCCATATTTCTAACGTTTCTTTGATGACTGACTCCCAGTAGAATGAGCACTTTGCCAGAACCTTCACATTACCAAAGTCCATTTTGTGACCATTTTCAATTACATGCTGGGTGACTGCACACACAAGGAAGACATTCCTCTATGGCTGGTTGTAAGTGCCATAGGTGACCCAGCATACGCTGTGGCCAAGTACTTGATGGGAATGCCCAACCTGTTTGTGGGGAAATGTCCCCACCATGTGAAGAACTCGGCACAATTCATCAACACACTTCAAGAGATACGGCTTTTGGACACTGACATCATGGTCAGTTTTGATGTCATCTCATTGTTCACCAAGGTTTCCTTAGCTGACACCCTACAGATATTGCACCATCTGTTCGAACCCAACATCGTAGACCTCTTCGAGCTGGCCCATACCTCCACCTATTTCACCTATGGTGGGAAATTCTATGAACAGATGGATGGTGTAGCAAAAAGCTGACATGCTTCTGTCACTATGTTGATGACACATTTGTCCTTTGGCCGCATGGCATCCACGGTCTGTATGAATTCCTAGACGATCTAAATGGAATCCATCCAAACATCTGGTTTACGATGGAACTGGATAAGAATGGCAGCTTGCCATTCCTGGACATCCTTATTCGACGGAGACCAGATGGAAGCCTCTCACATAGTGTGTATCAAAAACCTACACACACGGACCGCTATTTACACGCCATGAGTTTCTACCACCTGGCACAGAAGAACACTGTACTGCACATGTTGGTGAACAGAGCAAGGAAAATCTCCGACACGGAGTGCCTGCCATCCAAGCTTCAACATCTCCACAATACATTCAAGAGGAATGGCTATTCTGACTGAGTAATAGAGCAAGTAATTAAGAAAAAGGCAAAGAAATGCCCAGTAGACCCAGAAGTCCAGCCAGAGGCTCTGGCCTTCATCCCATATGCAGGAAACATCTCAGGGAAAATAAGCAGGATATTGGCTAAGCATGGAATTAAGAGCATATTCCGGCCTCCTGCCAAGATCCGTGACTGGCTCTGGCCCGTGAAGGATGATTTGGGATTGATGAGTCCTGTTGTTTACAGCATACCATACTAATGTGGCAAGTCCTATATCGGTCAGACTATCTGGACCATCAAGGCTCGTGTGGCAGAGCATGAGCACAACATCCACTTGTTCCAGATAGAGAAATCTGCAGTCGCCCAGCATGTGATTGAAAACGGTCACAAAATGGTCTTTGGTAATGTGAAGGTGCTGGCGAAGTGCTCTTTCTACTGGGAGTCAGTCATCAAAGAAGTGTTAGAAATACGGCTGGATAATAACACGGTTAATAGGGACACAGGTCTTTGGCCTATTGACACTTGGAAAACAGCTCTGTCCCTTCTGAAACATCCACATTACAATCAGAGAGGTAGCAAGGACCGCCTAGAAATGTAGTTTCCAGCTCGTCGTGATTGGCTTTGAAATTCGCTCCGCCAGCCAATCAACAACGAGCACAATGCGTGAGGCGTGGGACGGAGCGAGTGGAGGGGAGAGGCCCGGCCTTATTAAGGTGCGCAGGGGCCATACATCACCAGTGCAGCTCTGGTGCTCCCTGCATAACATCAGACCTGAAGATGATGGCATAGCCAGCCGCCGAAAGCTCGTTGCTGTTTCTCTTCAACATCGTACGGATTTAATATCATCAATACGCCGTGAAAGTCTTTGTTCTCACAAATATTGGGAGTTGGGCCTGGATTGATAATGGATGGAAATTATGAGTAGTGTGTGGGAGGGAAGAGATACATGTAACTATGTATTAACAATTGAATACAAGCATCAGGAAGTGAAAATTTTTTAGTTTGTAGGTAAGGGAGTGTTTATGGAGGGAGGTGCAGACTAATATATATCAAACAGTAAAGCATTTCTGGTAAAAGTGAGTGCAAACCATGTAATTTGGAATGTGGGAAAATTAGCATTTGGACTATAAGATGCTTGGCAGTTAATAATAATATTGTTAGACTTAAAATGTGAAGGACCTGGGAAAAGACACTAGATGTTTATACAATTTATTTACCATAAGTTTGCTTAGATAAATCCTTGACAGATTAGAATTTTGTGATAGTTTGGTTCCCATTTTTCAATGGTAAAGACCTAAAGGAATTAAGCTATAAAGGAGATAAATCTCTATGACCTCAGAAATACACAAGAGTCGATGGGTTTGCAGTCATTGCATTCAGATTACAGCTTACAGTATTATTATAAGCTCCTGAGATCAGGAATTATCAACATGCTCATGCTGAGACCTCAGAAAGAAGGTACAATAGTGACAAAATAGTAACAGCTCATTGCCATACAAAAATCAAAATTTTCACATAAGGTCTTTCGTCAAGAAGAATGGCTGCAATACTATTTTTCACATGATCTGATGTGTCTGTTTCATCACAATTGTTCCATCCACTACTGCAAGTAAAATTTATTTCTCTGTCTTCATCATAATGATGCTATTCCTGTCTAATGAAACTATCAAAATGGCATTCATAATTATAGGTGGCCACTAGCTCCTCAAGCCAATAAAGAAATATTTTACATATTGTAAAATTCACCACCATCTATGGCTATCTTAAATGTGAAATGGAAGTAAAGAAAATTAACTATGAACAGTATGCGACTAAAGTTATTGAAAAAAACATGTAAAACAATGGTGTCAAAAACTGTTCATTATGTATTCACCTACTCTCCATTCGGTATCAAATGCCTTTGGTAGGAACTCCATTACCACAACCATAGACTGAGGGTTTCATAAGCTAAATTTGTATTTCTTGTAATTGCAGGATTTTCTCACATTGTTGGGAAATGTCATGTTAGTCTTCTGAGTATCCTAAAATGTTATATAGAGTGATAAATCTTGCTTAAATTTTGCAGTGTAATAATAGATGACAGATTGTTGATAGCCTTCTGAATGTCACATTTATAACTGCATTGCCCTAATAATGGAGTTAGAATAGGAGACTTGGTGATTTAAGAGCATTTTCTTTTTTATAATCTGAGTTGACTAGCTCCTATAACCAGGCAGCTAGAAAAATACACTTTAAAAAAAATTTCACTTAATCTGTAATGATAACCATTTGGTGTGCCTGTCCATGTTCAGAATGGTAAAGATTTCATGCACCAGGTATGCACAGAGTAATGAAATAAATCCCATAAATAACTTTTCATTTGAAGTGGTATGCTAACTGTAAACTAAGCTGCATGTTTCAAAATTTATTCTGGAGGTAGCCTTACCAATTTCTGTGTGACATAGTTATCAGGTGATCAAAGGCTTTTTAGCATGCTAATAGACCATATCCATGTTGATGTTCTGCTTAATAGATGCATAAAGTGGATCAAAATGTGTTCTTATAAATTTATTGATTAATATAATATGTTTTCAATATTAACTAAATTAAAAACTGACATCAGAGACCTGTTGAAACAATAAGTTGTAATTCAGGTAATGCCAAATACTGAATAGAACATGATTAAATTGAAATCAGCACCTCCCTCGATTATAAACATAAAACAGAGTGAGTGTATTGTATTGTTAAAAAACTGATACATAAATTCTAGTTGGAAGCCACAGACTGAAGTTATTTATCATATTTTCCAGGTTTGCAAACAGTTTGACATACTATGGCCTTTCACTCAACACTGGACATCTCGCAGGAAATCCTTATCTGATATTATTCATATTGGGCTTAGTTGAAATCCCCAGTTACATAATGACAATACTGCTTATGGATCGTACAGGAAGAAGGTCACTCATTAGTACTCTGATGCTCCTTGGTGGATTATGCTGTATAATCTCTACATACATTCCACAAGGTAACAAACATTTGAAAGAAAGCAAAAGCATAAAAAATTATATTACTACCTATATTGGAGTTGACATGCTTTAAACAAAGTGACATGATATGAATGATAAACCAATCACTTATCAATGTTGAAGGTAGGAGGTCACCAATAGAAAAGAAAAAGACAAAAACAAACACATAATATTGCATGTATTCTCTTAACTATGTGATAGAATCCTGAAACATGTGTTGTAGTACATTTGTGACCATAAGTGATACTACCCATCATGTGGCTGTCATTTTTGGCCACACATGTACTGCAGTATGTTTAAGAGGTCACCTGAAATATCACATATTTATTTTCAGCTTGCCTTTTGTCAGTCACCATAGCCCTTCTGCTTCAAACACTTGAATAATAGAATTACTTCCTCTGTTCTTGTTCGTATGTACACAGGATTTCATAGAAATAACTAAGCCAGGTTGTTACCATGTAGAAATACAGAGGTGTTAAATAATGGCATTATTTAATTGTGTACAGGAACAGCAGCAGAGCATCATATGAAAAATTAAGGGGACTACTAGCACCAACATAGCCATTTTGTCCATATTCAACTTCAGTCTTTCTTTCGAAAACAGAGAAAGATTTATACATATCATGTACACAGTCACAAAAACTTAAACAATATAATCAGTTTTTATTTTTCTAACCTTTCTAATGTTTTAGTCTAGAAAATAACAGTGATCAAATGTAGAAAATGGATAGTCACCACTCAAAAATGATCCCCAGTTTCAATATTGAGATGTTCTAGCTCTGCAAAGATCAGCTGGAAGTTATAAATGACTAAATGTATCACTATATGTCACAAATTGTAAACAATTCACCCCCTTGCTAAATTAGTTACCCAGCACAAAAAAAGGGCTAAAAAGAAACTAAATTTGCTCCATATCAGTTCTTTCATTTTGTAACTACAAAATTCATTACCTCCCATTTTATCCTTTTACAAATTTCTTGTAGCTACCCAATTTAGATGTTAGTAAAAGCTGTAGTTAATATCTTTTGGATTTACTGTCTCTTCACTAGGTACAGATCTCTAATGGTAGTATTGGCAGTTGCACTCAGATCAACTGAATTAATGTAAGCAGTGCCATATTTTCAGGGTTAGGTACCTGTCTCGCAGCTAGCTTAAAAAACAATTGTTTCATTTTCAGTAGAATCATAATCGTACAAAGATATAACTGGCTGGTATTGTTGGAACTGTCCATGATTCTCATGGCAGCCAATGTCTTTTTTTTTTCATTTTTGTATTGAACAACACTACAAGTTGTCTGTAATTTAAAAACCAGATAGAGGAATTATTTGCATATTATCAGCTTTTTTTCCAATTTAGAGTTGATTTGTGTTCTGATGCAACATTATGTTCTTTTCTATATTCCATAGTAGTTGGATACTGGTTCAGACAACTTGCTTATTCAGCACTTTTTTTTTATCTATATAGAACATCCTGAATTTTATCTTTATGCTAACTGTATACATACCTTCTGCATATACGGAACTTGATGTTTGGGGCTCTTAGAAGTTACAGAGCAGTACTTCAATTATTTTATTAGTTTGTTTTGAGATTGTGCCCCCATCATTAGCTAAAATGAAGTTGTGGACAACAGTCTCTTCTATTGTTGATAGCTGACATTTTTAAACACATCCTTTAGTTTTTCTTGATTTATTTGTCCAGACAGAGTTGTTTAAAATTCAAAGATTGTTAAGGGAATTCCATGTTTACGTATGAAATTAACATTTAAAATACCAAAATTGTAGTTTTTACATATAAGAAGCTAAAGAATTTACTAGATATAAAATTGTAAATTCAGAGGATTAGTCTCATTCTTCAGGATTCAGGTATTATAAGGGCTAAATGCATTAAAATATTTGGTTTTATTACTGTTTTTGTAGAATCATAGGAATGAATTTCTCCCAGAATTTGGCAGCATTGTGTGTTTCAGGTTAGTTGGGTGGTAATTACCATTTTCCTTTATTTGTTTTAACAGTGGCCATAGGCAAACTGTTTACATCAGCAGCTTAGACCATCTAATAGCAGCAGTCCATGCCAGTTCCCACAATTTAAACAACTGAATCATCTGTATTACAGTGAATGCTGTCAGAGTCTTCCCAGTAACTACAACCTTTATGAACCCCACAGATGGGAATTAGCTTTTGGATGTATCCCTGATACCAGGCAACCCCGAGTCCTGGCCCTCCTATAAGACCTCCCAGCAATTGTTATTATTCATTCATAAACATATAGTTTATAAAGCTTATATTTAATATTATCCACCTGCTTATCTAATCATGTTTATATCACCTAACTTTTGTCATTTTCCCACTGTTCTAGATATATTATTTCCCCACAGATTTTTATTCAGTATTTTTCTACCCCCTCTACAACCACCCCTCCTGCTTGGTTCCCTTTCTTCTGCATTTACATGGCAAGCTTTGGTGTGATCAAATCAAATCTCCTTGCCACGTATCTCAGCTGCTCACAAGACTAAGGTTCATCGTTGACATTGAGTTCATTGTTGTCCTACCACCTTTATCTATGATAAGTGTTGAGTTTACTTTCCCTATCTTACCTTATGTCCACTGCCTTAAAGCATTTCCCCTCTCATTATTATCATTATAGCCATTTATCAGCAAGAAGTGTTTTGAAACAAAGTTTATTAAAAATTAATTGATCTCAACTTGCATTTCTTTTATTATCTCTTTTAATCTGAAATAGCTTCTTGCTTCTTATAAAAAAGGAAATGTTTATTTCTAATTACAAAGAAGCTGGGGTTTTTTTTAGTTAAATAAAATTGGTGGAATTCTAATACACAATCTCATACAGGTGAAACAGAACTTTAAAAAAAAAAAAAAAAAAAAAAAAAAAAAAAAAACACTCCAATCTTGTAGTATAAAAGCACATACCTAAAGTCCTGGGATCAGTTTCAACTACTGTCCAGTAGAGGTTTCCAAACAAGTTGCATTAGCTTTGATTATCAAAAATGAAGAGCTTCTTTCTATAGCAACTGACATGGCTATAATTTTTAGTCTGTTTTCTGTCATAGTATGGTGAATGTATTTGTATGGTACCGCTTCACACAACCAAGGGCGGATCCAGCCTTTGGGTCAGGAGGGGGTCACGTAGTCTAGGTCTAACTAGGACATGCTTCAAAATTATAATAGTACCTATATATAAATAAAAGATAAATTAATTTAATTGCATTATATCAAAATAATTTTAATCAAATAACAAAATCAATTATTCTCTTCTGAACTCTCGCGAATCTTGTTATGACTTCCTCCACTTGAACGAGTATGGTTTTGTGAACTTGCAGAAGTGCCGGTCCAGTTAGGTGGCCTTCTGCCAGTGATGCTCGAAGTCAGGTTTTGAGCCTCCTGAGAGCAGAAAAAGATCTCTCTGCCAATGGGACACTATCTGGTAGTGTGGCAAGATTACACAAATATGTGTTTACGATGGGATATATTTTAGCATGACATTTTTATATTAGATTTGAAATCGACTTGCGGATGTTCTGATTCCGTTGTCATTTTACTATAAGCCAATATTCGCTTATAATGACTGATAATGCAGTGTCGCTATTACCTGCTTATAATCGAATGCAAGTTGCTTAATTGTTTCAACGTCTTCATTAGTATAGGTATAATTGACTTTCGGAACAAAAACGACTAGTTGAAATAAAGTATTTCAGGAGACAAATGGTCTTGTGGATCATTTATTATGGAATCTAGAAGTATGATGTATACAGCCCTACCGAAATACTCTTCAACTGATTGAACAGGTAGCTTATTGGCTCTATGCATTTATATCGGCACTGTTCTGGGGCATTAAATTTCCATCGCAAATTTCTCGGCAAATTCTTTTGACTCTTCAAAATATTTGTTCC
Organism: Vandiemenella viatica; assembly: GCA_031002005.1. Taxonomy (NCBI): domain Eukaryota; kingdom Metazoa; phylum Arthropoda; class Insecta; order Orthoptera; family Morabidae; genus Vandiemenella; species Vandiemenella viatica. The sequence continues at coordinate 323,879,545 of CM061921.1, read as the reverse complement.
ATTTTTTATCTCAGAACACTCATTGTATCATTTATTGCGTCAGTAGAACTTTTTTTTTAAGACAATTGAGTTCGTCTGCAATACTCTGCTTAAGGATATAGTTGTACAAGTACCTGAAAAATAAAATAGGGTACATTTCTAACTAACTGAGTAATTAATAAAATCTATTATACTATTATAAATCTGTGAGAAACCTGCGTGTGCCTGATGTTTTGAAATGGCATCACGCAAAAAATTCTTAAGCAATTAAGATGGTACTTTCAAATATTAAGAGCTTATGTTCCAGATTAAAATCTGCGAATACAGCATGTATGTACTGAGGAACGGAGAATGAAATTATAACTATTTCTAGAAGGAGAAATAAGCGAGCAGATCACTCTGTATTCGATATGAGCATTCAATAAACACTGACAAAAGATCACACTACGATCATGCTTAGCTTCTGTTTTATTTACTTCTCAGTTTTGTACACTAAAATAAACATAATACGTGAATCAAACATGGTAAAAATCTGAAACGTAATAAGAATCTTAAAATGAATAGTTAGTTTGGGAAAAGTCATTATTAATTCACATTTTACCAGCACTAAAAACCTTCAACTTCCTCCTGTCACATTTACTCATTGCTTTTCAGAGATCAGAGCAAGAACATTATTACATATTCAATGATGCTATTTATTTAAAAGCGTGAAAATTAATGCAACTGATAAACTAATAGCTCCGGAGTAGGAAATTTTGCTCTTACGGCAAAAAGTAAAACGGTGATTACATGTCAGCTAGATATACGAAGCCCGACTGAAAGGAAGGTTTGAATACAGTAACCAGGGAATTCATTTTTCGCAGTTGTTATTAAGTAACGTTCATAACCTTGATTTTGTAATGTACATTTTAGATTGTAGTTTAAATTGTCATAAAGTTCGAATTACTTACGTACTATTTGATGAAAGGAATAAGGAACCACTTAAATTAAAAAAATCAACTAGGAATCCGTATATCTTATGCTCCATTGCACGAATTACAGAACTAAATCCATCGTGCCTTATACATTAACAAAACGTGGCAGCAGTCATTCTGTCGAGGCCAGTACCGGATTAACCACGTAGCAGGAGGTAGAAAATGCTACGGACCTCGCACCTTCTGGGGGGCCTTGCCTCCTAGGAGGGCCCCATGCTTAGGCTAGATGGGCAATCTTTTTTTTTTTTTTTTTTTTAGTTCTACAATTTTGCCCCGGAGGGCAAAAATCTGGAAAATCTAGGGCCACTTCTTCACATTTGCTGTCTTAATCCGGCCCTGGTCCAGGCTACATTTCAAAGTAACCACAACCTCCACTAATACTGCCTTTCGAAAATCAAAGGTGCTTAATTTAATTTAATTTTCTTTGCAATGGAGTTCACACTCTGGTAGCAATTTCCCTATGCACCCTTCTTAGTCTTTTCATGCATTTGCCTTGTACAAATTTCAACTTTAAATTCTTTCAACTTTTATGGTAAATTATTCATCATTTCTTTTGGTAACTTATTCCAATCCCTGACACCCTTACCTAAAAACAGAATCTTCCTACACCTTTGTGCCTGAAATCGAGTGTCAGCTTGTAGTCACGGTTATCTTTTCCCATACATGAATTACTTTTAATTCTAATGCTAATATCTTTCAATGCCTAATCACCAGTATACGCCTTGTAGACTCCCATGACCCTCTTCACCCTCCTCCTGTTTTGCAATGAATCCCATTCCAGCTCTTTTATCATATCTGTTACTAATTGCATTCTGCAATAATTTCCAGAAACAAATCTAGCAGCCCTTTTTTGCACCCTCTCCAACTCCTGTATTTGATACTCAAAATGTGGGTCCCTTACTATACTACCATATTCAAGCAATGGTCTGACCAAAGTTTTGTCACCCACTTCCTTTTCTTCTCTTGTACATCCCCTCATCACTCTTACCGACAAGTGCAGAATTTTGAAACCTATTCATACCACCTGTCCAATGTGTCCTGCCCAGTTAAGCTTGTTATCAAATGTAATACTAAGATATTTACATTTCAAGTCTTTAACAAGCAATTCTTTCCCCACCTTATAATCATAATCAACCTTTAGTTTTTTATCTGTGTATCTAATTAACTATATCTTCATTGCATTTATCTTCATCTCATGTTTACCAACCTAACTAGATATCCTGTCCAGATCACCCTGCAGCTGTTCACAGTCCTCTTCCATTTTTATCCTTTTATATAGCATTATGTCATCTGCAGACAATACAAATTCTGGTAGTAAACCAACACAATTATTCATCAGAATAATGAATAGCAATGGTTCCAATATATTACCCTGTGGCACTTTTATTTTTACTTCCACTTCTTTTGATGCTGCATTTCTAAGCTAAGCTTGTTTTCTACCTTTTAAAAATTCTTCTACCCACCATACACTTTCTCATCCATTACAATAGTTTTTACCTTATTTACAATCATTTTGTGGCTCTCTCTGTCAAAAGCCTTTGAAAGATCTAGTGCTACACTGTCAATTTGTCCTCCCTTGTCCATTTCATCCGAAATATCCTGCATATATACCACCAACCAAGTTTGGCATGAATAAAATTGCCTAAAGGGTTCTTGAAAACCACTTAAACTCTGTGACTCCTTACATATATTTCTCCATTAATTTACCTACCACTGATCTCAAACTGATTGACCTATAATTTTTGACTCTATTTCTCACTCCTCCTTTATGTACCGGCGCTACTATCGCACTTTTTCAGTCCTCTGGTATGCATAAAGGATCCAGACTCGATTTAAATATTTCTAGATAAGGTACAATGCCACATCTGGCTATCTTTAAGATATCTGTTTTAATATTATCTACACCAGCCCCTTAAAATTTTTTCAGCCTTCTTAGTTCCTCCATGATATTCTCAGGATGAAATTCAAATTTGTTAGTCTGCTCATTTCTAATTGTGTTTTTAAGCTCGTTATCCGATTTCCTCCCCACCCCCCTCCCGTTCCTGATTCACTGTCCATAATGGTTCACTAAACCAGTTACTTAAAATCTCTGCCTTTTTAAAATCTTCAGTAACTTCTTCTCCATCCTTATCTATGAGCGTCTCAACACCCTCCCTTCCCGTCTGTTTTCTAACATAGCCATAGAAATTTTTGATGCATCAGTCAATGGTCCCACTGCTCTCACAATACTCTCCATAAACCCATCTTTAGCCACCTTCTTAGCTATTATCAAGTACTTGTTTAGTTGTTTTTAAATATTCCCTACTACCCTGCTGTCCCTTAACTCTGTTATATTCTCTTCTTACCAACCTCTTTAACACCCTTTCCTCCCTATTACAGTACACTGGTTCTCTACTTTATTTTTTGTTTCGGTATAAATATTTCTTCCCCCTTTCTTATTATTATTTCCCACCTTGACTCTACTGTACTTGTGCATTCCCTCCAATTGCTGAAACGTTCTCAGAAATATCTCTCACACGTGTATCAATACATTTTCTGTATTGTGATCGAAAGTTGATCGGTTAGAACTGATTACTTGCGGCTGAAATCAGTAATATGGCGTCAGAGAAAGCTTAGGAAATTAAAAATAACTCCTGATGATCTTAAGTGATACCACATAAGATTAGTTTTAATCCACACAAATTCTTATATTAAAGCAGAAGTAATTGGTATAATCAATATATCGTCAAAATTAAACCAATATCGAAACAGAAAATAGTTTGACTTTTTTAGAGGATAAATATATGGAATTGCTTTTTCATTTAGGACGTAAATAAATTTTCATTATTACCGTATTTTTATTATTACCGTAATTATTGTTAAAGAAAACTCTTACACTATAAGACACTTTAATACATACGAAGTCGTGGATAACTGCTTGTAAGTTATTAAATTTTTGCTTTCATGCATTAGTACATACATAAGGTAATAAATAAAATATTTAGGTACCTACCTAACACCCCGCTCAAGCAGATATATAATATTATAAAGTCTGAATTGAACAATATTTGCAGTAAGCAAGGCGCATCATTAGCATTTTCGTTGTCTTGCCATGTAGAAATCTTTTCCAGAGCGCTACAAATTTTCACTGTCTCATGAAATTGTAGACGGCCATTATGCCTCTCAACCCAACGCGTCTCGCAGATACCTTGCATTGTAGCTCCAAATTATTAAAAAAAAAAATTAATTCCTTTTAGCGGATGAATTGGCAATTTCATTGTGTCCTAGTTACTAAAGGCAAGAAATGGCTGGATGACATAGATAACATGTTATTAAGAACAGGACTGTTGCTTGTACAGCATATTAAAATTTGCAACTATTTTCGCAAGCTCCACATCGCCCAGATAGTTGTCATCACATCTAGGCGTATCGTAAGCATCACAGAAAGTCACAAAACTTCCTTTATTATACTATTTTGTATGTATTTAAATGAAAGGCTAAGCTGTCAGATACGTGTTATGTTTGTTGTTTCATCGAATAAAATATAAAAGTATTTAGTTACATTTACATTCAGTAAAATACTTTCCTAAATGATTTCATTGCAAACATCAATCAACTAATTTTGCACAATTTTGCAGATGTATGTTGCATTAGACTTAGAAGTCTCTAAATGATGCTGCCATGCTATGTCACGAGATTCTACACGGAATTTTAAAAGTGCTTCCTTCATCAACTACCGTGCTGTTGTTACTTGCTTCTTTATCGAAAAATTTGTCTTCATTGCGATGACCACATAACGATATATCTTGATGAACACAAAAAATTATCGTTTTGGCAATTGGGCATAAGCTTTACTTTATTTTCATTAACTTTTGTCATTTTTTTGCTGCTAAATTTGGTTTTCAGTTTTGTGAAAAGCTGTTAAAAAGCTTTTTCCAGTTTCGACAGCTATTTCGTGGTATTTATTTCGCTGGTGAGTTAGCAACACACCATTTTAACCAAGAAAATTATCGAAAGCTATTAATGGTTCTTTTATGAATCGTTTTAGAGGTGTTTTTGACTGTGTGGCAACTCAAGGGCGTTACTGTAAATAAAGCATAATATTTTCTGTAAAGGTCTTGGTCTTTATGCGATAAAACAAGCCAGTGAAAGTTGTCAGTGTGGGAAAATATAAATTTGAGAAAGCAACTAATGGTTGTCGATCAATATAGCTCTTGTTGAAACGTCTAGGTATTTTCTTACAAACCATCCAATATCTGAGGAATATTTCGATTGAGAAAGCAAACTTTTTATCTGATTAGAACTGGAAGTCGACGTATACGAAATCGGCAAGCATAGAACAGCTTCAGCAGGAGTAATATTTTCTTCTTCATCTAAGGTTAAGGTAGTTATTGAAGCATTGGCAGCACACATATTAGTGCATTAGTGTTCAGTATAGGTAAATGTTTTGGGTGTTTATCAATCTCAAACCTAGGTTTCTTCGTAAAAGAGTGAATCTATCTTTCTAAATAAACCACTACATGTCTTACGTTTCGACACACCAGCACAATCACATTGTTCGCTGCATCCTGTAGTAAAAAAGACCCATGCATAACTAAGCAAAAATTACAATATTTCTGTAAATACATCATATGGTTTAGTAGTGATAAGCGCTAGGAGCTACACGGCTGTGACGTCACCGAACATCGGACGCGCAGCCGCGAACGAATAGTACGACGCGCTGCGCGACGTGGCAAAACCAAATGTTGCAATTATGCGCTCAATATTCAGTTCACAATGACCGATCGGATACAACATAATATTATAAACAGCATACAGTCGCATTGTGACTGTCGTGTATGTTTTTGTGAGATCCGTCCATCCATTATTCAAAGTAACCTTATTTAATTAAAATCAGTGAGATGAAAAATATTATCAGAGGCCGAGCCCAGGGGGGGATCATGACCCCCATGACCCCCCCCCCCCTTGGATCCGCCAATGCTCACAACATAAAAAATAATATGACATCATTAACATTAAATGCAATTTTTTCAAAGTGTGTTCCTATTTCTTAACTATTTATTTGTATTTAAGGCTTGGTCAGCATTGTGGAGTCTTTAAAATACTTCCACACTTGGGAACTAATCCAGATTGCTGAAGCAGAATAAGACTGACTTACTTCCTTATTTGTTGTGTTGAGTGGTCTCGTGGCTCAGTGGTTAAGCGTCTGACTGGAGATTAAAAGGTCCATGGTTCGAATCCCTGTCTCGGCGCGGATTTTCAAAGGCGCTTAACTTGACCTTCACCTCTGCCATAGCTTGTTGTGTAAAGTGAAGTACACCAGAACGCTTCCGTGGTTCGGATTCCACATTAAACTGTAGGTCCCCTGAACCCGGCAGGATTGTCGGGTTAGGTTAAGGTGGCTAAGACAGGGGCGGAATGCGCAGCCAATAAAAACCCTATCTCCATGTCATTATGACCACACGGAATTATTATTATTTATTTGTTGTGTTAGAGGAATAGTTTCATTCTAAAATCTTAACTTAGATTCAAGAACTAAATTAAACAGATAGATGTATTCAGACACTTACTTAATATAAGAACTTTTGCAATTCTTTTTTCCAGAAACAACTGCTGGCAGTGTATCTACAGTTACAATAGTGATGCTTGGAAAGTTCTTCATTGCTGGATCCTTTGCAATCATTTATAATTACACAGCTGAGTTGTTTCCCACCGTAGTTCGTAATACTGCGTTAGGTGTTGGCAGCATGTGTGCACGTCTCAGTGGTGCACTCACTCCACTCATTACTTTACTTGTGAGTAACAATTCCAAAATAATAATATCATAAATATCTAAACCTTAGTACTACTATTAAACTTTTTTAATAACATTTGGTACCAGCAATCCATTCATGTTGTAAATGTACAACATATAACATGTGTGTATTAAGTACAAATCACACAGTGAAATGTAATTCGTTATATGGGAAAGAAAGACTGCTTAAATATATGACCATGCTGAATAAGAGGAAATCTTAACCATACCCGTCAGTGTGGCTGTGGACATTAAAGTGTCACCACACTGGATTAGTGAATTATAACAGACCTAGGTTCAAATCCCAGGCCTGTTGTACCAGCCATCCTGATTGCAGTTTTTAGGTGGTTTTATACTATCACCTTAGTGAATGCTGGGACAGTTCCCATTCTCCACCTCCTTTCACAAACAAAAATACAATTATCACATGAAATACAAACTACTTGTTTCACAGACAAATGGAAAAACATCTATTCCCCAATCAAAGTTATGACAGGCCTAGCCTGTTGGTAGAGATGAAAGCTTGCTTTCAAAATAAGCACTGCCTTTGGAAGAGGATGTGCCAGGTGACCTGTGAAAGTGGAAACATTCAAAAGTTAATTATGAAAAACTTACCATAGCAGATGAAATGGTGCTGATGGAACAGAAATGTTATAGCAGTCATTGCGCAAGAGTGCAGAGATCAAATAAAGGGAAAAATGATTTATTATGGTAATAAGAGATATTAAAGAAAGCAATAGGTCACAAATATTAACACAGTAAATACATTAGGAAGAAGGTCCAAAGTATAGTAATAGAGTGGACACTGCTTTCTTTCTGGTAATTTGTACAGCAAGACATATGGCTGGTTGGAGAGAGAACTGAAGGATTAGTAGAGGGGCTTGAGGAATTGGAGGTGGCAGTGGTGACCAAAGTGATTTGTTCAGGTTGTGGCAACACTGACATTTTTCGACAGTTTACTGATCTTCGTTACTGAAGTGAAAGGTGCCTGGAAAAACAGCTCACAACATAAAGATTTGTAACGTGTGAATGTCTCATTACCTGCGTGTACTGCCTCGTTAAAGAAATGATTTTGAAATTAATCAATGATAAATGTTTTAAAATTGACCAGTTGGTAAACGCTGGACGAGTTGACCTACAGTCAGTTGTGAGTTACCTAATAGACATGACTATGCAGTAGCCTGGAGCCTCGATTTTTGAAGGTTGCTCCAGAGATAACTTTTTTCCATGAAATAAAAATAATAAAAAATAAAGTAATTCAACACAAAACAATCAAAGTAATATGAAACGCATGCAAATTAAATTTTTTGGTTTCATTGTAGTGTACGATAAATAAAAGTAATATTTCAAAATATCATAAATTTTAAATTAGTTTGTTTAATTGAATAAAAATATGATAAATTCAAGTAGTCATCTACAAAACCTTTTCTTTGTACTTATAAAATACAAATAATTATTTTCAAAAACAAAGGGGCCAAATATTTTTTTGTGCGTAGGGCCCCATACTTTCTTTATCCGGCACTGCCTTCGATAGCCACGACGCCAGTGAACGCTTGAGAATCGTTTCCTGTTATGCTGCTATGTACAGTCATAAACTTATGTAATTCTCGTTCAAAGGAACTTAAGAAACAGAAACAATATTGCCCCCTAGCATTGGCAAAGCTTATAAGGCAGCGTTTCTAAACCATTTTCAATCTGAGGACCAGTAAATTGTTAAAAATGTTGCACACCACTAACTTGGATAGGCCTAATTTTACTATCCATATTATTGTTAACCTCTGGCACATGTACCACTCTAACATAATAAATCTAAAACCATGTTTTGAATTCGTATGAAAACACAGTTATGAAGCTGGATGTGAACTATTAAAAGTTAATTACATATTAACTAGAGTCTTAATATTTACCAAATCAAATAAATAATAATGTTACTATATGCTGGACACTACACTACACCATCGACCTACATGCACAAAATAAAAGACGCTAGTCAGTACACCTTTTATTTTTGTTTACCAATCCTACCACATACCGCGACGCGGTTGCTCATACCTGCTTAAAACCCTAAGGAAACCGTCATTTACTTAATCTTTAGAATAATGGCACTCTTTCTGATGCCATCTGGAAATGAAAAGACCATTGTAGAAACAATGCTGTTCTATTCTCATCCTGGAAATGCCAAATTTTGGCACGGTAATTGAAATATTCAATGTTTTTAAAAAGTTAGGCTTATGGCCTTATACAGTACGAATATGGTTTCAAAATTTATGATATTCTGTTTGTGCACCATCTGAACTATCTTCACATACCATCAGTGGTCCCCGAACTGCAGGTTGAGAAGCACTGTTCCAGAGGATATTATTCAAATGTTACAAAAATGGTAGCTGTGCTTCGGTCTACTGACAGTGTTGCTAACTTTTTCGAGCTCCACAGTGCTCCACAACGCACGTGTCTACCCACTGCCTGGGGCAGCGTGTCACAGAACAAAGTTGTCTCCATTCGCCATTAACAAAGTGGACCTCCTCCCTAGAAAATTTCCGCGAAAATGCTAGAGCGCATGTGCAAATTGTGACACCCGGCGACTGTCTCCACGACAGCAAAACAGTTCACTGATGTGGCCAACAGATGGTGGTCAATACTTTATTTAAGGTAGAGTAGAGTTAATAATGTTGCACTTTTAAATATTTATTTTTCTTTCCCTACAATTATTTTTTAGCTTCTTTATTCTTGAAAGTCGTGCCATGTCACAGTGTCACTACATCTAGAGCCGCCACTGGGAGGGGGTATCAGTGGCTATCTCAGGTTAAGACCTACAGGAGGCATGATACCCCAAATGTTTTGTTATGTTAGTTCCCATTGCCTGAGCTTTGATACAATGAAAGAAAAGGCTCTGATGATCTAGACTGTAAAGCATGAGCTAAGGTTGTTGGTGTGATGAGTAGTTTCATGGGCTGCTAGAGGTTTGCTCAAGTCTCTGGCTAAATACTGTCTCCCTATTGACCTTTCTCTGAGTAACATGAGTTTAGTTGTTAGGCCAAAGTTTGAAACAGAATAATATGTGATTTTCAGTTGTAACATTAAAAAATGAAGTCTTGTATGGATGTCAAGGAATGTTTCAGTGGTCTTGTGGATGGAGTTTGTAGGTTTTGCTCCATACTCTGTTGATAGTTAGTAGCTTTTTATATATAAGTAGATAAGTATTTATGGACTAGATGCTTATAGTGTTTGTAGGACATGATGAACTATAAGAGGAGATGAAAGTTTTGATAGGTGGAGTCTTATTTCAAGGTAACAATATCTGGTTTATGGATTCAAGTCTTAAGAAGTACTGAATGAGAAGTGGGCATGGTTAATGCTCTGGCCTGTAATTTGGAGGACATGGGTTTGAATCCCTGTCTGGCCATCCAGATTTTGTTTTCCAGAAATCACTCATCGTTGCTGAGCTGGTTGTGCCTCAAGAGTATACCTGACTTCCTACATTTTCCCTCTTTCTCTCCTTGTCCCCAATCTCCATGGCTCTAATAACATCAATGGTCTATAAAGCGCTAAGAAGAGAAAATGGAAAAAGTCTGCAAATGTTGTTGTTCTTGAAGGTTTGTTGCTTATCAAAACATTTTGCAAGGAAGGTAGCATGGGAAATTTGATTCTGGACTACAAAAAGGAAGAGGGATAGAAAAACAAAGGACATGAGGGCTTGGGATATATTTCAGTGCTAGTTATAGCTGCAACCTTTGTAGGCTCTGTTGTGCCATGGAGTTTTACCATAACTTTAATGTGAATAAAAAAATCAAAATTACTATTAAACTTAATATTTCATTGTGCTTATCTTTTATGTGAATGCACTTTCGTTCTGTAGCTTCTGTCACCTTTGGTAAGCTTTGTTGAACATTCTTCCTCACTGAATCCATTGCCAACATGTAATCTCACTGAATTTTCAGTAGTCCATCTGCGAATTAATGTGTGGAGAATCTTGCTTAACAGTTCAAGCTGGATTTCAAACAAAGATACATAAAAAGGAGTAATCAGAAATAAGCATAACTTATCAGTTTTAATGAAAGATATAAAAACACTGAAATAGGCATTAAATTGAAGACAATCTTATTTACACATTTCAAATAATATTAGAGAAAAAACTTTAAAATGAAGGAAAAATCATTATAAAGGAAGGTTAGAGGAATACTAAATAAAGACACAGATCAAAATACAATAAATAATTACAAGCATATATTTTTCCAAATTATAATGATCATCACCTCTTTCTCTCACCTATATATATAAAAGAAATTCAGAATACAACTACAAGAGACATGAAAAAATAAATTACTGCTAGTACATTTACTGTATTCACTTTTTTTAATTGTGTTACTAGGTCCCAGTAACTAAGTTATTAATGTGTTCTTAATGTACTGTTTAACATTTCTTTCTCTCTAGTCCATTGATTATTTTATAGAAAGTGCAAACAGAGATTTTTTTTACAAAAATTACCGTTGGATATTGAATTACAGTGGAGGAGAGAAATAATACACCCTGAATGTCACTGTAGTATTTATTGACTTTAAGAAGGGTTATGATTCAATCAACCATCAGATATTCTTCGCAGTGCTGCAAGAATAAGGTGTGGATTATAACACATGCACCCTCATCAAGCATACTCTCATACTGTCAAGGTTCTCATACTTGAGAAAAACAAGGAGATCGTCTCTTAACAATATCAGAATGAAACTGGTCACCACTGGAGCGTCAAAGGTCGAGATTAGGATCCTGGCTTTCACAGACGACATTGCAGTCCTAACCAAAGAATCTAAGGATGCTGACACTGTTGTTCAAACCCTACACAAGATTTTCAAAAGTCAGTTGATTCCAGTACCTTGGTGAATGGGTCCACCACAATGCTAGAGACAGGACCTTCATTTTATACAGATGTGCGAAAATTAATGCAGCATACCAACTGTTGCAAAACAAGAGTTGCATTTCCAAGAATGCCATCATGTGTCATTAGAAAACTCTTAAACTGTTGTTAGATCTCAGTTCTTATATGCTGCAGAGACCTTGTTGATGAATGGGATAGGTACCATGCATGATCTGGAAAAAGTTGAAAGACATATCCTGAGGAAAATTCATGGACCAAGGAGTGCTTGCAGACATGACGTACTGACTTAAATCCAACTACAAATTTTACCACTTGTAGGAGATGGCTAATACCAGCATGTGACTTAGGTGCCTGAAGTTTTACTGCCAACTTCTGAGAATGGATAGCAATAGGTTTACTAAGAAGGGTTTTTCATTTATCCAAAGATATAAGACATGAATAATGTGGCTCAATGAGGTACAAAAAGACCTGGACATCACTGGGATTTCCAGTACTGAAGTTGCAAACTGCAAAAAAAAAAAAAAAAAAAAAAAAAAAAAAATGTTGTCTGGTTAACTCCCAGTTTCCTCCATCAAAAGTTACTTAATCTCAGAAACCCATCTTATAGAAGGGGAAGGAAAAATTACTATCTGAATTCAAGAAGTATTTGAAACAAAAAAACAAAAAAACAAAAAAAACTAGCCATAAGCGATCCCAAAGTGCTTGGATCAATAATAATAAGAAGTGATATTTTTATCATTTATTTCTTGTAACTCTTGAAAATGTGCTGTCAGGAATCAATAATTATGTATTTTTTGATTATCAAAGTTTTAAAACAAACTACATAATATGATACAATTGTTTTAAAACTACTGCTACAATATAGCAGATAATGAGAATCTGTTAATAAACTGCTACCCATTGACACTTACGAACAAAGACTTTAATTTTTCAATGGTAGAGTTTATTTATTGCTAGCACTCATTGAATAATAAGCTTTGGCAAATCCCAGAAGTCATACTTTTAGTATCAGTATTTCACTTGATTGGCTACAGCATTTTTGGTGTCTTGATTCATTCCTTACATGGTTTATGGTAGCCTGAGAAGCTGCTGGCCATTTTGAAGATGATACCACTCCCTTGCTGTATCTGACACAGCATTTGCCAGCATGTCCAGATCTTCCCAGAGGTTATTGCCTTTCAGCATTTCTGACAGCATTCAAACAGTACATGATCAGGTGTTACCAGAGATTCACACGTATATAGATTGCTCTCTGCCCCATTATTTCTGTACAGATATGTTTGATACAGACCATGACCGGTGGGGTAATGTATCTACCCTCATATGGATTTAAATACTTCATATGAATCCTCTCTCTTGTATTGGGAAGTTTTTCATCCACTCTCTTTCCTGTTTCAGAATTGTTCCATGCTATTGCCATTCATTTAAAATACAATTTTTAACACCTGTCTTTTTGAAAGCCTATTGACCCAGAATCACTTTTACTTTAGCATTGTTTGCTTTTTCTAGCTGACCTTTATCTAATTTCCAGGCCTAAAGGACATATACATAGAATTACCCTTAGTGCATAAGTTTAGGTAGTTCCAGACATACTTGTAAGCTGCAGGACTAGGATGTAGGTTTGAATCCTTGTCTGGACATCCCGATTTCGGTTTTCCATGGTTTGTCAAAAATATTCCAGAAAATGCAAGGATGGTTCCTTCAAAAAATCCATGTCTGAATTCCTTCATGTTTCTTGCTCCCAATCCCTTCCTGCCTCTAATGACCTTGATGATGGCATAGCAATGAGCAAAAAAAAGGAAAGATATATGTATTTCCTGCTTACGCAGCAGCCATTTATGTCAATGTGTGACTAGTATTCATGAAAATAATTACCCAGGTGAAATAAATACAGACAGTTAGAGAAAAAAATAAAACCATAAATTACCAAAGCTGGAAGCAGAAATGCTTCTATGAAAAATATAAGAATAACACCTTAATCATGTTAGAGGATGATTAAACAAGCAGTATGCTGCATGGTTATGGCCACATACAGCAGCCATATGAAAGAGCTTACTTATTTGTGGATGGAGGGGATGATTTCACAGTTTGATAACAATAAAAGGAGGGTTTACTACTAGTGGGAAAGGAGAGACAGTCCTGGAGAACATTTAGTGTCAAGGACATGATTCATTCAATGATTCATTTATTTGGTCCCATTTTTATCATTTACATACAATAAATTGTACAGTGAAATTTAGGACAAGTCAAAGATTATAAGTTTAATGCCTTAAATATAAATATCTCTACTAGTACATTTTTAATTTTATGTCAGTCACTTACTAATCATACATTTACATTATTTTTTCCTTATTATATTTCCATTGGCAAATATGTGATAAGATTATTCACTGTTTATTCACAATTTCTTTACTCATGCTGTTGTTTCCCTTGTTTCATCATTTAAATATTCTTTGATTGAGTAGAAAGCTTTATTACATAAATACTCTTTAACCCTATGCTTGAACTGTTCTCGCTTATCGCTGATGAACCTTAATTCTGTAGGAAGCTTAATGTACAATTGGGCTCCACAATGGGAAGGGCATTTTCCAAGTTTTTTGTGTTGTGTACTTGTAAATTGAAGTCAGTTTTATTACGGGTTTCATACTCGTGTACTTGTTCATTCTTTTAATAACATTCTTTGTGAGTGAAAGCATTATTGTCTTATATATATACATACAAGGAAATGTCAGAATCTTAAAATCTACAAAATATTTTTTGCATGATACTGTTCTTTTAGGATAGCTCTAATTATGTGTTTCTGTATTTTCAATATTCTCCTCGTGTTATTCTCTGTGGGTCTTCCCCACGCTGATATACAATATATTAATTGACTTTCAAAAAGAGAGAAATAGATGGTCATTAAAATATCCCTAGTACAGAATTGTCGAAGGGTAACTCACCATAAATACAATAGGGGTTAGTTTCTTACAGCACTGATCCACCTGATTTTCCCAGTTCATGAAGTTGTCAATTTGAATCCCTAGCAAGTTGGCTGCTTTTGTATCACATATTTGCTCACTGCTTATATTTAAGTTTACAGAGTACCTTCTTCGTTTTGTTTGAAATGTTATCATTTGAGTTTTATTTAGGTTAGTTACAAGATAATTTTCTTCCGACCACATTGCTAGTTTCTGAAAGTACAGATTAAGATTTGTCTCTAGATTCCATAGATTGATATTTGACATCTTTACTGTTGCATCATCTACATAAATAACCATTGCATCATTCTCTCCATTTGGTCTTGGGATATCATTTACATATAACAACAGAGGCCCGAGCAATGAGCCCTGTGGCACTCCTGATTTTATAGTGAGTGTGTTTGATGTAACATTGTTAAAGTCTGCATTGCTTCTTTTAACTGTATATTGCTTTCTGTTTTGACAAATATGATTTTATCCGTTCTTAAGCCTTTCCCCTTATACCCCATTTTTCTAATTTATTGAGTAATCTTTGATGATTGACTGTGTCAAAGGCTTTTGATAGATCTATAAGAACTGCTGTTGTGTACTCTCCAACATCCAAGGATTTTTTTACCGAATCTACAAATGTTGTAACTGCTGTTTCTGTGTACCTATGTTTCCTAAATCCATGTTGAGCATCTGTAATTATGTTATGCATATTAAGGAAGTCAATAAGCCTCTGTTCCATTGCTTTCTCAAAATTTTTTGGTATACTAGAGATTAGTGATAATGATCTATAATTGTTTACATCTGACCTTTCCCCTTTTTTGAATACCAATATAACTTTAGCAATCTTCAGAGATTCTGGGAATATTACACTTGTAAATGAATGATTTATTATGTGTACCATAGGTTGTAAGAGATAACTACTACATTCTTTTAAAAGCATATTTGATATCTCATCAGTTCCTGTAGAGGTTTTGGTTTTTAATGACTGTATAAATTTTCTGATTTCTTTTTCTGTAGTCGGACGAAGAAATACTGAATCTGTATTAACCATAATACCTAAGCATTCATTGCCTTTTGACTTGTTGCTGTGATTGTTTGTGAGTTTGTCTGCTATACTTATGTAATGTTCATTTAATGTGCATGCAATTTGTTTAGAATCATCTACTATACCCTTATTATAAACAATTTGCTCAATAATTTGATCCTGTTTCAAAGTATGATTTCTTCCCCTCTCCCTATTTATAATTTTCCATAATGCTCTCTGTTTATTATCACTTCTGTGTAGTATCCTATGAATGTCATCTGACTTTACATTATTAATCTTATTTTTTAATTCATTCTTACACTTTAGAAGATATTTCTTCAGTGACGGGTATCCCTCCCTACATAATCTACTAACCCATTTTATAATATCTTCCGTATTCCATTTTTTCTGTATTGTGTTAATTATTAATTGTTTTTTCTTTTTTATTGGGAAGGCTATGTCTTTGTAATAATTAACTACACTTATCAATGCATCATATTTTCCATCTGTTGTGTCAGAATTAAACATTTCAGTCCAAGTTTCTCTGCTTAAAAGTTTCTTAAATAAGTGAATATTTTCTTTAGTGTAGGACTATATTCTTCAAGTAGCCAAGTTTCCTGATGATCTACTTTATTTTTATTACTAATTTCTTGAGCATAGTGATATGATATTGATGTGTGTAATATCTTTGTTGTATATTCATCCTCTGGGTAATTAGTTATAACATTATCTATTGCTGTTTTGAAAGTACTAGTTTCCCTTGTAGGGCTGTTTATGCATATTTTAAGTCCAAAAGAACTACAAATGTCTTCTAGTTCTTTTGAAATCTTATTGCTCTTTAATACATCAATAGTCAAGTCCCCCATCAGAATTACATAATCATAGCTACTGCATTAAGAATATAACACCTCATATAAGTTTTTGTAGAATATTTCAAAGCTTCCTACAGGTGCTCTGTATATTCCCACCACAGCCATTATTTTGCCTTGTATATAGATAGAAATACCACACATTTCCAAATGATGGTAAGCCATTTCCTATAAATGGAATTTATAAGGTGTGGTACTTTTTGGAAAGACTCTTAATGTTTTTGCAGTTGTCATATTCATCACTGGTGGTCTCAGTTTTTGGTGTAAACTCTTAGTTGGTAGTGTTTTCTAATTATAACCCAGTGTAGTGAAGGCAGCAAAGTTTATATAACTGTGTTATCGTTAATTAGAGTGGGACAGTCTGCTGAAGAATGTGTGGCCAGCAGTAGGAAGAAAAGGATGCATTTCAGGAATGGAATGTGGGAAGTCATACCCAAAACATAGTACAATATATCTTTAGTTAGTAGTCATTGGTCTTAACACAATAAACATTAAAATAGAATTAATTATAAAGTAACTAATTTTATCAATAGTTGTATCTGTAATCCCAATTTGTATCCTTTATATGAATACAAAAAAATATGCTATTTACTATTATTCTCATGTCAAAAACATAGGTGAACATTTAATCTTTACAACTCAAACAGATGAGATTAGATTATTTGGGATAGTACCATGACAAATTTCAATGTTACATTTGAACACATCCTTCTGGCTAATACCATAATATCACTTTGAAAAAATTTAAAACTTCTTGGTTCTTGAAAGTATGTTTGATAAGCAGTTTCCTACGTCTAGCATTTTATTACATCATTTTTTTTAATTGTCTTTTATGATTCCAGGATTCTTTTGATAAGAAGCTTCCTTCTGTCATTTTTGCAACTATAGCTATTGCTTCAGGACTGCTTGCTCTTGTTTTACCAGAAACACTGAATAAACCAATGCCACAGACATTAGAAGATGGTGAAGAGTTTGGGAAAGGTGACACTGTGTGTACTCACTGCTTTGGCAGACGTAAAGAAAAATATGAAGTTCCTATGGATAACCTGAATTAATGGGACCTTTTCTTAAACTCAATGTCACTTATACTATAAGCCATAAAGTACAAACATTTCAGTGAAATACATGATCGTGAACATCATGGTTCTGAAAGGACCCTGTATATGATAAAATTGTTCATGTTTTTAGAACACATCTTGATTTGCATATGTTATATGTGTTATGTTACCTAATGTTTAAAGTATTTTCCAGAAAAGTAAATAATGAAATCATACTTAAAATCAATTGTTGTTCAGTGGCTGTTTTGATATGTTGGAAATGAAAAAAATGAGGT
The DNA here is from genome assembly GCA_031002005.1 of Vandiemenella viatica. Taxonomy (NCBI): domain Eukaryota; kingdom Metazoa; phylum Arthropoda; class Insecta; order Orthoptera; family Morabidae; genus Vandiemenella; species Vandiemenella viatica. The sequence goes on along the minus strand of CM061921.1, from coordinate 323,861,772 downwards.
TGTATTTTTATGTGAAGGCTCAATTTGGTGAAGATTTGTAAATAAAAATACTGTCTAAATATCATTTACATATCCATGCTATGGGAGAACATACAAACGGTAACAAATAACTTAGCAAGCTGATAGCTTCATAGGGAGAAGAGGCGAACTGCTGATGTTCATATAAACAGTATGCCCAAGGAACAAACCAAAAATAATCCTAAACAAATGAATGAAGTCAGTTCAATATGTTGTTGGTTTTAATTTTAAATGTTTGGAAAAGATATGGATAATTGGTACAGACATGTGCTTTTAATATTTTCTTTTACATTTACATAAGTGATTAATTACTGGATTAATTAATGGAGCTCAGTAAGCTAAAAATCAATTGAAAGTGCAAAATGTTTTAATTACATTTTAAATAATTAACCACCTTTCTGATATTAATTAATATGTTATGAGCACACCTTAGTACTAAACAGTCTATAGGTCGTATAAATAAATCAAAGCTTACAAACTTTTGTATGTGCTTTGAATATATTGATCCTATTTTCAAATTATTAAACATACAGAATTTCTTAATTTAAGATATTTAGTAAATTTCAACTGGCATACTATATCCACTTAAATTTACAAGAACAAATATGTATTTACTCAGACTGAAATCTGCTACAAATGATGCAAGTCTGAGTAACACATTAAAACCTTCCTAGTTGAAAATGCATTTAAGTTTCCCCTTGTTTAAAAAGGATTAACATGAGAAGTCTGCTGATTTTAATGCTTCTGGAAGTTTCGGGGTTAGTTAGGAATAATTTTTAAATGCTGGGGAGAGGAAATTACATTTGTTGAAATGACACAACAGATTTTCATTAGCCATATTTCCAACAAATGTGCGAAGGGTACTCAAAGATAAATACTAAGAATTTGTTTGTCATTAAAAATGTCCGAGGGTTATATTATAAGAATGAAGGCATTAAAAAAATTGATACATATCATTCAATTATTTTGAAACAGTTATCAGAGAATTTTTGTGACAGGATAATCTCTGAAGTAAAGACTTACAAACACATATACGAGGGTGACCTGAAAAGTTATATGCTCAACAGTAATTCTTCCATGAATTTTTATTATTTTATTTATTGATGGATAAATTTAGATATTTAAATAAGAAAAAATAAAGAAATACTCACTTACCACAGGTGATGGCACAACACAGTAGATAAAGAAAGGAAGTTCATAATAAATTATATCTGTTTGCTTGTGACAAAATTAACAGATTGGTTTTTTTTTTTTTTTTTTTTTTTTTTTTTTGTCTTTCATAATTTTCCAACAGCAGTCAGTAATTCCATCCATGGTCGAGGCTGAAAATTTTTCATATTACCCTCATACTTCTTATGAACAAAAAATTTAAATCTTGATTTAGGATAGTCGTTCCCTTTCATATCGTATAACTTACTTCTCGTAAAGAGATTAAATAAACTACTGCTTTGAAACTAGTTTCAATTAAGAAAGTCTCTTTTCTTAGTTACATTAGGACTAAATTCTATTTTACAATTTTATTAGATTATGTGAGTTATGTATGTTGCAGCTTGATTCTGTTACTATTAAAATGTTTAATGACAATCTTCTACTTCTCAAAAGATTTCGTATACATCCCACGTGTGCAATATTTGTATGGATAAAAATACAATGGCCTGTTTCTTATTATTAGAGACATAATGTTATGTTTCATGCTTCAGAAGGCAACCACTCTAGTAACTCTGGTGTGCAGTGACGCTTAAGATCAAAGTTAAGATTGAAAATGATCTTATTTCTTATTATATACCCAGTTAATATCTGTTTTGTGCCACACCTGAAGCTTTACTTATTCCTGCAACAATATATTCACCAAATTCATCCATAGATGGGCTTGTGGGGTACGCAAAAATATTTATAAGCAATATTATTGTTTGCTATAAGTTATTAAAAATAATTAAAATGGTTTATATATACTTTGTTATGATGGGACATGTTACTTATTTAGCTTGATTTGGAAATGGTAATAATATATCTCCGACTATGCCATCACATTAATTTCATTTTTACTAGGAATAATTTTCGGCACTTTTTTATATGAGTCCATTGATTTTATTCATCTTCTATTGTTATTTTGACATTTTATTAATGATATGTAAAATGATAATAGACAAGGTATACAAGCAATATAAATACTGTACTGTTCTGAAGTATTTTTACAAAACCATTATTCATTTATTTTGAAAGGACTCAATAATGTTTAAAAATGGTCTGTGTATCTCCCATAATGCTGACATCAGTATTTATCTTGTAATTATTTTTTGGTGAGTATTTATAAGACTTACAGATCAATAGCTCACATTCCATAAGGACATACATGGACCACATGGATGCAGCTAATACTCTCAAATAAAATGTAATTTTTTATATTTGTCTGCCAAACTAGCAAGCTGCTTAAGTTTTTGAAACTGTTCCAATAATTACAACAGATTATTTCACTATGTAACAATAACTGAAGTGATTATCAGGGCCTAAATATAAATTGTATTCTTCTTACTGACTTCACTGTGTGCAACTATAGAAAAAAAGAAAAAAATATTATTTACATAACACAGTGAAGTAGCTAAATAACTATTTGTGTTGAACTTGTAATAGTGACAATGAAAATGCTATTATCCAATGATAATAAGGAAGGATAGGGGAAAGTAAACCCATTATTCAGCAAATATAAAGACAGGGGGGGGGGGGCACCCAATGAACACAAAAATGCAAACACACTTTACAATATTTCTGCAAACATTTTAATCATATTAGAGGTGAGACATATGACAAGTGGATCAGTTAAGTATTCATCAAGACTTCTACCTTTATATACAGTGAGTGGCAAGTTTACGTTCTCTATCCTTCCTTCCATAGTCTCAATTCCTAATTGTGAAACAGTAAAATTATTTACATTATGGGCTAACACATTTTTTCTGATTAATGTTTGCATAATGAGCTCATAGTTACGAGAGGGAACATAAACAATTGGAATTACAATATGGTATGCAAGGTATATGTATGAGTAATTTACTACAACACCAACAGTTGAAGATATTTACTGTATGTCCCATTTAGCCTTTTAACCTGGTTAGTCATTTGTGTTATTTCTTCTTTATGTTTGCAAACATCCACAATGCTATCTATACTAATAATACCATATATCTGATAGTAAACATCAGATAATTTATTTTTTGTCAGAGAACTTTACCGATAATATTTCAGTAGGTTTTGGAACATTTAAGAAAGAAACTTCAGTAAAAACCATGTTAGGAAGAAATGAGGAAGTGTGAAAAGCAGCTGTAAATTAGAATATACTCTATTTCTATCTCCTACATGTAATAAATTTTTTGGTTGATATTACTGGGGAAAAATGCAATTAGTGAAAGACTGCAGATGCAATTTTTATTGCAGAGAGAGTTATGGAATTTTATGGTCTACACTATTCCTTTCTGCAAGGATGAGAAACATGAAGTTTGATACAGTGATTCTTGGATATTTTTGTCTATATTCTCCAGTTATTTGGAAAAATGTCATCAGACCAACTAGAATCTGCAACTTTTTCATCTGGTTTCTAAGTAATATAATTGTGTCATTATATCAGGTTAAGGCTAAAGACAAAAGCCACCACTTGGCATGCAAAAGGTGCAGTGGCACAGAATCAAAATACACACACAAATTTTTAAAATTTTCGGCATAGCCCTTCTTCAGTTGGGTAGAAAAATGGGGGGGGGGGGGGGTATTAGCGTGAAAGAGGGTAAATGGCGGTCAGTGATTACTGCAGTTACTGAGATATCTTGCATGGGACTGTGTGGCTAGGAGTGGAAGGTGCAGAGATTAGGCAGTCAGCAATGTACATATCCACAGGTGATTAAAAAAAGGTGCTTATAAATATATGCCCAGACAAATAACTCTATAGGATGAGGGAGAAAGAAAGAAAATCATATACATATTTATCAACTTTTGCCTAAGATTTCCTTCCCCTGTAGAGAGATATGTGTGTGTATAGGCATATTTTTAAATGTAATTAGACTATATGTTAAGTCTGAACCATTGTATCGTAACACTATAACATAGCAGCTGACTGTTTGACTATTGCTTTCTGTTCCGCTTCCAATAACAAATTTCATCTATTGTATTTTCAAATGATTATTCCTCTGTCTGTTACAGTGAATTGTGGTTGCCATAGTAAGATAATTGGGACAAAGTCCTCATTGTTCTATGCTTAAATTGCTATTTATGAAATGTATGTTATTCAAAATAACAAACCAAATTAGGGAAGTAATAACTTCCCAAACACAAATTTTAAATGCCCACAATATTTTGTGAACATTTATTTACTTGAATTTTATGTATATAAAATCAAAGTTGTTACATGAATAAGCTTTTATAAATAAGTGTCAGAAGATATTTATGTGAAAAGAGACTAAAGTGTCCTACCTATATGTGAAAAGTTTATTTTTTCCATGTTTCTGAAAATGGAAATAAATGTACATAACAAAGGCCTTCAAAAACTCAGCAAAACATATCTCTTGACTGTGACTCTTAAAATTAGTAGATTATTTTTTCGTGTTGTTAAATGTTATAGATGTAAGGTTTTACAAATGCTATTTTTATATAATTGTGAATAGTAAATAATTTAAATTACCTTATTCTACAAATTAAATGAATAAAATTGAGCGCTACACCATTCTTTGTGTTTGCTTTTTTTCCCCAAGGCCTACATACTATTATTGATGAAAGACTTTATTAATCATTCACTTATTGTTTATCCAACATCTATATCCAGAAAATATGTTTGTTATAAATGATACATACATGGTTCTAAATTACAAAATTTGGAAATACCTCCACATATTAAACCATTCATGACTGCAAAGTAAAAGATACATTTATTCCATTTCACTGCATATAACCTTTAACTCTGTATTAATGCCTATATATTAGATAACTACTATTTGGGGGACTCTTATTAGGTTGCTCTTACAGTAATAAACCTCTTTTATGTCTTTAATTTCTCAATAAACTGTTTTAGTTAGTTTCAATCTCTGCTTAACTATTTCAGTTAAGATTTCTTTTTTTTTCTTTTTTCCTTGCATATTGTTACATGTTTTGGTTGGGTCCATAGCTATCAGTTACATGTTTTTCAGTGTTCTTCAAGATGTAATCCCAAGGAGTTGTTAAAGCAACCAATATTTTGAATACTTGTTACAATGAGCCATCATTGTTTATTAGGTATGGTCCCTAGAACCAATTTTAGTTGTTTACATTTTTTGGAGGTTTTGAGAATTAAATGCTCAAAAAAATTATACCAGAACCAAGAAACAGCATAAATGAATGCATAATATGTTATTATCAAACATGGGCCACTACCAAAGTTTTGAGGTGCAGCCAAAATATTTTATTAGGGTGAGCGAAGTGAGCCCTTACATTAGGAGGCAATTTATACATTTTTGTGGAACACTTTTTGAAAAAACTACTGCACCTGTATGTGTGAAACTGATGTAGGAAAAAAATGCTTTCTTGGGGGGATGGGAATGGAGTCCCAATGTTCACACACTCAATTCTTTCCTATACTTTCTTCTCTGCAATATTTAATTTAATTAGACCGGTCGCCAACCCAAATGGTTTTAATAATGGGATTTTTCAATGAAGGTTAATATCTAAAGATTGTTCTCAACACAGATTTTAAAGTCCAGTATTTTATTGTTCAACGTTTAAAGACATATTCACTCTGACAACAGAAATTGTTACCAGAAAGACTTCGTTTCCGAAAATTGCAGATTAATGCCACGATAATTACATACACTCCATTCAGACACAATAAAAAGTTCACTCCACTTGAAACCTCAAACTAAATCATACAAATTGTTTGTTAAATTAATGAACTGTTTTAAAAATTATAGTTGCCGTCTACGAATATTCCAAGTCCGTTTATTCATGATTGTTCCAACGCTAATGATTGTGCTAACCCACACCATGCGACACTGCCATAACACCCGCCCACACTTCACACCTTCACCCTCTAACCAGTTCGAAACTAATGCGGTTGAGGTCCCGCCTCAGGTATCTTATATAGGTTCCCCCAAGCCTGATGGGAATTTCCACTCATCTAGCGTCCTCTCTATGCGCTCTCTCTCTCTTTCAGCTCTGCTCACAAAGGCTTTCCCCCCAAGTTTTTTCCGATTTTCCTGAAACTTTGTGATAACATAGAGTTCCTCAGCCTAAGCATTTTCTATCCTTGTAAAAATTTTCCTATCTGCTCTCCTTTTGTTGTTATTAATTTTCGAAGTTAAATAAACCTATTTTCTAGATTTAGTGTCCCAACTATTTGTTTTGGCGCGAGTGTTCTAATCTTCAGGAATTCTACAGCTTTTCACAATTAATTTGGTGTATCTCACTACCTTCTAAAACCCTTTTCTTAAAAAGATATCGCCTCTCAAAGTTTTCGTCCCTTCTCGTCAGCCATCATTGAATCCCAATTAAATACTTTGAAATTAAATATCTTATATTGAGAGTGCATTATTTTGATAAAACTTTCCGCCAAACTTACTTAAAAAAATTGTACTTTCATAAAAATAGGTTGCCTCCCAGATGTTTTTCTAGTTTTTTCTTTCCCCTTTGTCAACTTTCATTTCTACCCATTCTCGACAACCTGGTTAGCTACGATGCTTTGACCGCTTTCGCTTTGGAATTACTTTTAACATATTTCTACTCAACTCAACGATCTCAAACTGCTGTCATCATCTTTTCACAAGAAGGACTTTAATCGGACATAATTTTATTTTGACTACTTATTATATTCTCAACTTACTATTTTTTCCTTTATTGAAAAAGTACCTTAAAATTAGTCATATTTACTCTAAATTCCGTTGGAAACCATGTCTTGTACTTCTAAACAAGGATTTGATACTTTCCGCCTGGTATCTTAATTCATTTTTTACCATTCTTTCATACTTCTATGAACCTGCCGGCTGTTGCGTCATCACTGCCACAAAGCGTCTCTGTTCGGACTTAAAGATTGCTCATAACTTCCTTCCGAAAATTCGTACTACTACCAATGTGGGTCTTACATTCTCTTCTACACCTGATTAGTGTTATCTTTTGGGGGAAATATTACTTTGGGTAACCTACTAAAACCGATACCAAACACTCTTCCTTCTCATTTTCTCAGTTGCCAATAAGGCCAACTACGTTACACTGAGCATACTAATTCAAAGTCAATTCTAGATGTGCCATCAATCATTATTTTTGTAAAAGGAAAAAATGGAAACATATAAATTGCAATACTTTTTATTGTTTTTATTTCTTCATGTTGACTAGAAGAGGTCATCAGTGTGGAAATCGCTATCATAGAATGAACAAGTCTGGTAAATAGTACGTCACCTCAGGTTTCTTTCCCTAAAGCCGTTCTGTCTGATGGGCTTCCATTTAAGAGATATCAGGGATTAAAAGGTGTAAAAATTGTGTCTGACTTTTACCTGTACAGAATACCATTTATTAATAGCATTGGTTTAGCCGTGTGTGTTAAGGCGGTGTGTTAGCGAGTGGGGGTCATAAGATCGAGGCCACGAAATATGTTGTTTTTTTCTGTTTGTATTTTTTATTGCTACTCGATCTTGTAGCATTAGCAATTTGTTTTGAAACAAATTCTCCAAATTATTTATTTTCCTTTGGTTGATGTAAACCATAAAATCATTTGAAACAAAAATTACTTGCACATTTTATGAAGGACATCCTTCCACAGCCACATAGAGTATTATAACTTGTAACAATTAATTTATCAAGCAATGTATGGGAGCACGTTGATATGAACAAAGAAGCATTTCTATTTCCAGTTCTTTAAATAAATATCAGCAACGACCAATGGAATTTGAAAATATGTCTTTACATGATCTTTTTTTTTACAAAAATGTATAAAAGAGGTGTAAATTATGTCACTAAAAAGGTATCTATTATTCTTAGAGTTATACCAAAATTCAAATGTAATTCTGGTGTTGAAAAAAATGAATTTTTTTACAAGCAACAAGTTTTGTTGCATGTTCCTTGGCGACAATTAAATGATCTTAATCCACAAAATAGCACCTGGAAAATTATATATGAGCAGCATTTTACAAATGAAGATATTTTGAACAATGATTTAGATTATAAGCAAGAAGTATAATCAGTCAGAAGTGGATCTAGGTAGAAGAGATATCAATATCAATTATAGCTGGCACACTAATTCAAATGGATAAGTATTGAATATATTAGAATTATTGAAATAAAAAATTAGCAGAAAATCTGAGTAATGTATATACCCAATATAACCTACCAACGAATATTTTCCCCCCCTAATGAACAACAAGAACTGATAAATATATTTGAAAAAACAACTTAACTATCTAAATGGTTATGAAGAAGAAGTTCCAATTAAAAGAATTTTTGTTCAAGTGAAATCTGGATCTGGAAAAAGTACATTAATTATATATTTTACTATTCGATTAAATCAAACATTAGGACCATCTTCTTATCTATTACTTGCGCCAACTGGTGCTGCTGCTTTCAATATAAATGGTTCAACAATACATTCCAAAATTTTAGTAGCAATAAATAAAGTATTTAGAGTGCTCAGTATACATTCACTTGGTCAATTTCAAGAGGAAATTCATGAGTGTAAATTTATGTTTATAGATGAAATTAGTATGATTGAATTGCAGTCTTTTGAGAAAAACTGAATAACAATTACAAAGAGCTATTCCTTCAAGACAAGATGAACCGTTTTGCGGGTTGGTTATTTATTTTTTGGGGGATATCAAACAGTTACTGCCTGTTAATGACAGACCACTTTACAGTGATAAAATAGAAGGAAATGAAATCCTCTTAGAAGGGAAATTGTTATTCAAATCAAGTACTGAAAATATTGTTTTTTATCAGTACCATTCAAACAAAATGAATCTCAACAAATATTTCGAGATATACTTGATCATTTTGGGAATGGCAAGATTACAATTGAAGACTGTAAAAAATTAATGACATGATGTCTACAAACTTTTCCATTACAAGAAAGTAAGTTTTGCAACGATGCTATTAGATTATTTGCAACAAATAAAGATGTAAAAGAATTTAATCATCTAAAATTAAAATATCTGTGTCAACCTGTTGCTTATATTCCAGCTGTTCATAATTTTTCTGCAGCAAAGTTAGTAAGTGCTGAATTATTAAGTGGACTGGAACCATTTATAACTTTGTCTATTGGATCTAAAGTTATGTTACGCTCTAATTTATGGGTTGAAAAAGGATTAGTGAATGGAGCTTTAGGTTGTGTTCAGAATATTGTTTATAAAGAAAATCTAAGTCCGCCTGATCAAATGCCAATAGTGATAATGGTTAATTTTGAAAATTATTTTCATTTAACTTATCAAGATAGTGGTTGTGTTCCAATCCCATCCAGAACTAATTTTTGTAAAAGAGGGAATATCACTTGTTCAAGAAAACAATTTGACTTACAATTAGCTTTTGCAATAGCAATTCATAAAGCTCAAGGTTTAACATTGGATAAGTTGTTGCAGATATTGGAGACAAAGAAACTTCTGTAGATTTAACATATGTTGCGTTATGAGGAATAAAACTTTAGAAAGCCTAACATAAAATAGAAGATTTTCTAATGGCAGAATTAGTAATATTAAAAATTCAAGAATGTTAAAATGTAGAGAATAGGAAGAAACTTGAATGGGAAATTTTCTATCTGATTAAAACCAAATAAAAAAAAATGGTTTTTTAAATATTGTGTCTTACTACAAATGTGCCTGATTATTTTTTGTAAACAAACTGAAACAACTGTTTTTGATGAAAGTTCGTGAAGTTTAGATATTAAAATTCTTATGATTATTTATTAATTTCTTTAGTTGTATATAATATTTCTTATAACAAAACTTCATGAGCCACCACAAAGCCATGCTTTTAGATAGTATAAAATCACTTTGTGGCCTACATTTGTTTTCAAAATAATCACCACTACATGGTTCACACTTCCACGTTCTCCAAAATCACTTTGAAAGCACTCCTTCGACTAATTTTTTCCAATGACTGAAAATTCCCTTTAGTAAGTAAAAACTGCTCCTTTAGGGATCAGAAACAATTTACCACGTACAAGATTTCTTAGCTCAGGGAGTTTGAAATAATCACTTGTGGACCCCAAGAAGAACTGGAGAGAAATGTTGGCTGAAGGCATGCTTGATTGTCTTTACTGAGGAGGATTCCACACTGCCTTGTCTTTGGCCACTGTTTTCCTGGTAAATTTTGAGAAGTAAACTCTGGTGTACCAGTGAGCAATGACTGTCCTTTGTTACTCTGAAGGAATGGTAGCTGCATGATGACTATTTTTTATCAACAAAAAAAATGTTCACAGTTTTCTTGCAGACACTGTGGCGATGCTTCACTTTAGTTGGCAGGCTTTGATCAGCACTCTGGTGGCTCAGAGGTTAAGAGGTATCTGACTGGGGAACAAAAGGTACCTGGTTCGAATCCCTGTTTTGGCAGAGATTTTTGTAGACCCTTAACCTGACCTTTCCCTCTGGCACAGCTTGCTGTGTAATGTGAAGTATGCCAGCCTATGTGTATCAGATTCCACATTAAACTGTAGATCCCCTGTACATGGTAGTGCTACTGGGTTAGGTTAAGGTGGTAAAGACGGGGCCAGAATGTGCAGCCAATAGAAACCCTGTCACCAGGTCATTATGGCCACACAGAATTATTGTTATTATCATTAAAGTTCCACACTGTCAACTGATGTTGAAGTCTAGGGGTAAAACTGATGAATCCTGGTATTGTTACCACTGATGATGTCAAAAACTCATCTGCAGTCCCCTCCATCAAAACTGGTTACCATTTCTTCCCACTATTCGACATGTGTGCAGGGCCACATTTAAGCATAGGCTACATAGGCTGTAGCCTTGGAGCCCATACCACAAAGGGGGGCCTGCACCACAAAGAGGGGGCCAACACCACAACCCTGGGTCTCCTGCCCTGGGCTAGTAGTAAAGCTGGACAAAATTTGGAATATTTCAAAATTTAATGACAGGGGGCACGCACCACCTGTATAGCCTAGGTTCCTTGGGAACCTAAATGCGGCCCTGCATGTGTGTGTATCTGTGCATCTGTGAATTTGTGAGACACACAATAGGATGAAAGTTTTCTGGCACAAAGAAATTCATACAGGAGACTTGACACTGCTGGAGGGTCAATCTGCAGGGCTTGCTTGATTTCATTAAAAGTCGCACAATTGTTTTTGCAAGCCATACATTACACAACAGTGATATTTTCTTTGTTCTCTCCTATGAAAGGATGACCCTCATCTTTCAGCATGATCTAGTCCCTTTTAAACTATGATGCAGGAAGTTACAAAGTCCCAAAAGCCCCATTGTAAATGCTCAACACTAGTTAACCCACTTTTAGAATTGTAGATGATCATGATGTGAAAGTGTTCCTTTTTAAGTCTTATTGTAGCACTACTCAATTTGCACATATGGTGTTATTTTCCCTCATTTTGCTGGGAATTGAGGAAAGGAAAGGTGTTACCTGTTGCTGTTTTACTCAGAATGGACAGGGCTATCTAGTGATGCATTTGATATTGTAAGCACCTTAGAATTTTGGCAAATTCTAGTTTTGCTTAGGCGGGACTTAGAAATTTCAAGAAGTACAGTTTTCAACTTTAAGTAATTTCCCTGTAATCTTGCTCACAGTTGTAATTCATTATAAAAATCATTTTAAAGGGTAATTATCATATCGGGAAACGTTTGGTTTAAGAGTTATTCCCGTTTGTTCAAGTTTTGAAACACGCGATCAGAATAGTGAAATTCTAAGATTTGTAATAACTTTAAATCCAGTAAAGCTACAACCGATCTTTTATCACCAGCTGTAGTCAGCACTATCCCCGATATTTTGGCAATAAAATTAAGTAATTTGGTAAAGACTAATTAGTGATTTTAATTAAGACAAAATAATAAGCTTTTTTATTAAAAGAAATATCAATTTAAATTTTACATTAGCAGATAGCCCTAATTAAGACGATTTCATACATATATGGGTTTTCATCAAAAGTTTAAGCATTTGTCCGGAAATTAAGTTTTTGTAAAATAGATTGTCGCTGATTGTTGTGCACGCGCGTAAAAAGTTCTAGAACACTTAGGGATTTTACCCAAATTTGAATGTATCACTACGCGGAGTCTCAAACAGCTAAAACATTAAAATTAATTACTCTAAATTTCTCACGAGACTGCCGTCGGACTTCTAGTGGATAAGTCCAGATACTGTCAAAGTCTGAACATTTTTAATAATCGGGCTCGTCAAATAAATTTCGTACTCTTTGAGCTACGCGGAGGAAAAAGATGTGATACAGTTGCTGACGTCACTGGTTCTCGTGGTTTCGATAAAAGAGCCGGTCTGTTCTTGCCGGGGGTCTGTTCCGGTCTGTCTGTTCCTGCCTGGCGTTTGTTTCGGTCTGGCTTTCGTCGCGCTGGTTGTAACTCGCCATGCGGGCTAGTTCAATCATGTTGGACCGTGTCGTGTTAAATCATAACTTAAAAGACTGTTGAAAACTTGTAAATTTGCTAAAAGGGGTTTCGGTCGGTTAGTTTTCTCTCCACAATCTGTAACTTTGGAAAAGAGAGTTCGATATGCCTGCTCAACTGTAAATGCAATTTTGAACTTTGGATTTTGAAAATAAAACCTTGAAGTTTTCTAACAGTGAACTTGTGTGCTTCTGTTGTTAGCATAAAACCCTTTTCTCTATTTGTGGGTAACAAATATAGTGGCGACCTGAGCATTTAGTTGAGTTATCCTGGCTACATGGTCAATTCAAAATTATTTAGCGAGTTTTAAAGAGTACTGTGAGTGCGATCAAGAGTTAAGTTAAGGCACTTAGGCGATACTGTAACCCCGGTATCGGTCTGGTTCCTTACAATATACTTAGTATTAAATAATTAGTAGCTGGTTAGTCTCATTAAGCTGCTCATATTAGTCCCACCAGGGTCCACTAAGATACATAATTATGAATATCAGGACAACTTTAGTATACCTTCAGGTCAGCATAGAAATATGTAACCATATCACTCGATTCCACCATAGGATTCTATATGTGATATGAAAATTTTTCACTGAAACCTTTTATTTAAGTGACAGTTGCTTCTAAGTTGCTGAGCTCTTGCTATACTACATCTGTCTCCAATAGAGAAAGGTCATTTTTTCCATTTGCAGATTCACTTACTGGCTTTTAGCAAAGAAGCGAGGAACAAAAATTATACGTAAAACTTGTCTCCTACTACTAATATTTCCCTACTGATAATCTTTGCAGTATTGGAACAACAGTGTCTGAGCCACTCTAATTACTCTTGTCAGCTTTTGGCAACACTATTTTCCAAGCTGCTTCTAGTAGATGCCTTTTCATATGATTGTTCAGAACTAGCCTCATCTTTTCAGCCACTTACTATATTTATGCAAATATAATAAAAAACATGGCCATCATTTATGGTGTCAGGTAGCGCGATTGTATTTCACGCCTTGACTCCAGTTGTCTGGTGTCTGGTTTCGAGTGGTCAATACTTTGTGGGCGGTTGACGAGTGGGAGGACCCCGGGGTGGATTTGACTGACCTTTGGGATTTGCTAACCCTCTTGTAATCCGTCTTGCATTGTCTTCTTGCTTCAAGAGATGGCTTCATCTGCGTCTTGATGTTACTAATAAGAGGTTAAATTACGTCAGGTCTGACACCAGCTGGTTTACGTCCAGCAACGTGGATAGGAAGGCTAGAACCAGTGAAATGACTAGCTGATAATCTATCCTTTGTATGAATGACACAACGCTAACTGCTGAACAACCTGTTTATTGTAGCACTTGACTGTACATATTACAATCGTTGGCGCGCTACTGAAAGGCTATTTCCGACTCGCGTCTATGAATGATGGCTACTGATATTGACTGATAGAATGGCAGACTGGACTTAGCGGAATGTATTGCTGGCTAGACTAGGCTGACGAGAAACGGCTTAGCTACAAGTTAACCCATCTTGTCAACTATACTGCTCCTGATGAACTGAGAGCGAATAAACTGTTCCGTGGCCACACGCCACCTCGTGTTTGACGTCATTGATTCCAGTTCGATCCGCTTGAAGGTGACTCCTTCAGTCAGCATGTAAGCATTATGTGGAGGAACAAACAACCTTACGCTGAATTTGCATCAGCAAAGCCGCATGTGTCCTGTACCTTACACTCGAAAATATTACGTTAACTAAAATATTATATTTTTCCATAATAAAGCCATAAGGTAGAAAAGGACACTCACAATGGCTTAATTGCTGGGTCCCTTCCAGGCGAGTGTCGTGCCACCCCTCCGTTAGCCTGCAGCCAGTACCGCTCATTGGTCCACACTACTGAATGATCAAAAACAGATAAATTATTCTACATGCTGTGGAATGAAAGAATTTCTATGCCAAATAATATAAAAATAATAATATTGTATGGTCACAATGACTTAGTGACAGGCTTTCTTACCAGCTGCATAATCTGGGCCACACAACCATTCTAGCATAATTCACCTTACACAGCAAGCTGTGCCAGAGGTGAAGGTTAGGTTAATGGCATTTGAAAATCCCAGCTGAAACCAGATTTGAACTGCAATGAGTTACCTTCCACTTTTAGGTATCTCATAATTTTTGTAGTTACCTTAGTACTACATACTGCTACTGGTATTAAAGGCCATAACATAAAAAATAGTATTTTTTTTTTTTGTATTTTAATATAGTTGCTCGACTTTAATAGGTTTTCAATATTCATTTCTAACAGTATAATGTTTAAGACAAAATATTTTACTTCATCATTTATTCTTAATTTATAAATCCCATACTTCCTGCTCATATTGAGGCTGCAACTTTTTTCCTTTTTTAGTCGTTAGTGCTACATGACTTTTACTTCACTTCAACTAAAATCTATGGATGGAGGCATTGTCACGGAGGATGTGGATGTGGACATCATTAATAGGTTGGGATCTACTGTACATGGACTATACTTAACTAGAAGAGCAAAATGGATTCTTCCTGAGTTGTTAGCTAAAGTAAGAAAAGAGCCCACATCCAGCTATGATAAGTTTAGGAATGTGCATTTTTTAAGATTCAGATGAGATATAAAAATAAGTGACCATGAGGATACTGAACAGAGAATCACAGATCAAGAAATTATAAATATCTGAGAAATAACTGGAGCTAAAGACAAAGTTAGAAGAGATATCACAAAAAGCACAGTGAAGATAAATTATTACAATATGCCAGATCTAGTTATAATGTTCCTACCTGTGAACTGTATGAGTACAATGAACAAAGTAATATAGTTTCATAACTTAATAGAGTCGCACAATCAACATATAGTAAGGTCATGGTTAAAGGAAGGATTGCAAGAAAATTATGTTTTTCCTGGGGGTTATGGGTAGGTCAACATGGAACGGTAAACGTTAACCAGAGTCAGCTTATTGTAGAGAGAGAGAAAAAATGACTGTTTTCAATAACAAGGTGAAGAGGAATTGCTTGATGAAGTGATAAAATGTAGATATCTTGATATAATATTTGATAGTAAACTCAGTTATGCAGGTGGTAAGGAGGGGTTTTAAAATCTTTTGTTTATTGTAGAGGGTGATGTGGAGAGGTACGAGGGAATTGGAATACAATACTTCTGTGAGACCATTGATTATGGTGGTGTTGTATGGGATTATGGTTATCAAACTCAGCAGTTAGAGGGATGCAAAGAAGGGCAGATAAGTTTGTTTGTGGAAATTACCACATAACACAATCAGTAGCTTATATGATAAGGGAACTGGAAGTCGTTGGAAGGCAGGACGTGGGTATGCATACGGCATCTATTGGCAATGACGCTTGGGTGGATACTAATATAAAAATTGAAATAAGTACGTGGAAAGATACAGATGGTCATGACCATAAGCTAACATTTGAGTTAAGGAGTGGAAAAATTTTCTGTTAAAAGTAACGGATTCAAAGACAGAAAAAATTACCTAGGGAAATGCTGAATCATTTTTTAAAATTTTTTTGCAACAGTTACAGCCTTTAAAAATAAATTCGCAAATGGCAAGTTTAAATGGGTGAAAAAATTATACTCAAAGTTTTTAAGATGGAAAAAAATTTGGGCGAAAAATGAAGCTTTTGAGATGAAATTTGGAAACTGTCCAACCATTTGCCGAGATGATTCAATAAAACAGCGTAAAGGCCGTGATCGGAATGGTCTTTTTGACATACCTTAGGTTTGAACCTTGCCCATTGTTTAACGCTCATTACTACATTTGGGATAGGTGTTATTAGTTTTAGCACCATTTTGCAGTAAAATCAAAAGTTAGCCAGAACCCTAGGATGCGCCTAAGGTATTGTTCTTTTCTTCCTGTAAAGTAGGAATAAATCTGACATGAGACTAAATTAAGAGAGTTTTTAGTATCGCAGCCAATATCTGGCACCTGATGTGAGGAGTTAAGCATGACCTGGAATAGAGGGATTCCATATCAGTGTGGCGAGCGATGTTAAGGGCATATGGTACGAATCATACTCGAATGATACCTGAATCTTAAACCAATCTTCCCTTCCATCAAGCAGATAATTACAAATAAATCTCGATGCCTCATCAATTCTTGACTGTGACTGTGTAATAAAAGAATCATCGAAGACCTATCGTTCTGATATGCGTGGAAACTCGTCATGCGTTCGGCTTCTACAGAAGCAATTGCACAGATAATACGTAGCCCTCTTCCTAACAAACCGCCTCACTCCCCAAAAACCCCCATCCAGAAACAAACACGAGTACAGTCACAGATGGAAAGGACGAAGGAAATGCGTACTAATGATACGGGATCTATGCGTCGTTATAATTTCAGGAAAGTGTCCCGTACTTAAAGGAGCACTGGACAAATGGAGTGTTCTTAGAAGTCATTTATTCCCAGTTGCTTAGTTGTTACAAAATAACACAAATTTCAATTTCCCATGCCTTACGCTGTAGCAAAAAGTTTCAGCTGTCGTCCAGGTCCAGGATGAATTTCAACCAAATCACAAACTCCGCTAATACTGACCCTAGAAAATTATATGCTAATTAATACATTCACTGTATCGCATGTTAGCTATATCGTGCGTCGCGATAATCTTTACAGGGACTTACCTCTCTCTTTTTCGTGATTCAGATCCATATGCTAACGACTGATTTTACTGACATGCGGTTGAGATATGGAGACAGTGATTTTTTTTCTCGTGGTTTTGTGCATTGTCGACATCGAGGTCATTAGGGGAGATGAAGGACTGGGGGTAAAAGAAGAGGAAGGAATTCAGCAATGGCTTTTTGATGGAAACATCCCGGCATTCCCCTAGAGTGATTTGGGGAATGGGAAGCCTAACTCAGGCGGGCCGGATGGGGTACGAACCCACGATCTCCTGAATGCGAGGCCAGAGCGTTACTACTTACCCACCAGGCTGGGTGAAAGCAAATTAAATTCAAAATAAATCTTAACAACTTACAATATCCATTCAATTAAACTAAAAAACTTAAATAATTTATGCCTTTGGTGTAACGTCAAATGCCAGTTGTTATTCTGGCCCAGGTTAAATTTCAATATAATCGAAACATCTGCTAAAATTGTTGTCCGGAAATTAAAACATTTATCTTACGTGTCTGTGGGTTAAATTTTATAGAAATAATCTACACTGAATGAATATAAATAAATAAAAAACAACTAATAATATTAACATTTTAATTTCAATGCAATACATACTTTTCTTTCAGTGTTCTGGCGACATGCTTTACTTTATAGAACCGTCATTAAATAAACCTCATAACTTCTGCTAAACAGTAATATCTCTGGCCGATGTTAAACCAGTAATGAAGGCTGCATACGTGACGTCACAGCGTGACACGCAGTGACCAACTTTAGCGTTTTATCAGAATAGTTCGTGGGAACACGGAGGAAAATACTGGCCATCCTTACACAAGTAAAATAATTTACTACATGGTATGTCTGATGCCTACATGATTTCTGTCTTCCCCCCGTTCTGTTGGGATTGAAATTGATGGAATTTGCAAAGTACCGTCTGCCACTCACAGTATTCTGAGAATTGCTGTGTACAGCAGAAAATGTCATGGGCGCCGGCAGGATTACATTAAGGGAGGTGCATCTGTATCTTTTTTACACATTGTATATAACACTTATTAACTAAGGATACTGAATTTATTGACAATGAGATGAAAAAATTTGGACAAAAACATAGGCACCTTAAGTTATTATTCAAACAGTGAGTTTATAATAAAAAAAGTTTTTGTTTTTTTTTTAATCTTTTTCTGTGCATTTTCTTCCATGACAAGGGGGTGCAAGTGCACCCACTTGCACCCTCATCCCGGCGCGTATAGTAAATGTAGATTTCTTTTCTTTTCACTTCTAATTTTAATGGTCGAGACTGCTAACCACTGATTTTACAGTGTTCAACGTTAAGTGGAAATTAACTTTTACCGAGATGTTTGTTCGAGATCCAATATTTACATTCAAATTCTTCCAAAAACTTAATACCAGCTTGTTGACAGTAAAATGATGAAAGGTACGGCAAGAAAAAAGCCACTTATTTACTAGGAGATTTTCCGAACAACAATTGTGTTTAATATTTCCCTTAAAGTCCTGTTCTACCTTGCATCAAGATTTCGAACTTTCCAATCAACAGCACTACACTGTTAAACGTTTTCCTGCGACAATGCATTGCCTTCGATCAAATAAGCAGATGCGGCCTTAGGGGGTGGCGAGCAGGGCAATCGCCCAGGGTCTCGCTCTTGCAGGCGCCTCGCGCAACAACCCGACTAGAAAAATATTTATATTTAAAACATTTTATTTTCTCCTTAGCTGTTAGTTACAACAATAAAATAAACTTGTTTAATTCATAGTATAGTATATGTTTATAGTAATAAGTGTTTAAGCGAAATTTCTCATTTATTTTTATTCAATTCATATAAACGATTTCAATATTAATTAATTTATCAGTAAATAACATATTTTGTAATTTAACTGTAAAACAAGATTGAAAAATTCATTACTATTTGAATTTCGAGCCCTGCGCAACAGAAAACACATTTAAACGCTTGGTTTTGTTACTTTCATCGTGTTTACGATATATCTGCTGGCAATTCCCGTGTTTCATTTCGTTAGTCAACTCTTGCCACCTTAGATTTATTTTGGCAGCAGCTGTTAGTTTGAGCCACACTTGACCATTACTGGTCCGCACCGTCACCGCACCGACAGTCGGCTGAGTGAAGGCTCGCCTCTCTCGTGTTCACACTTCAACGTAGCTCGTCCGTGCAACGGACGTGTTCCTACTCAATCTTCAGTCTTTCTTAACGTTTTCACGTGATTGCTTCTCGGAATAAGTGTTAAAAATTTTCCCTAAAAGTGATTTGCGAAAGCGTACTTTATAATCTACGAAAGTAATAAAGTACAGTACATTAAAATACTTCTTTACCTGACTCACGTTATCATCTCATTGGTATTCAAACGCAGTCTTCACAAACCATCATTGAAAGTCTTTCGCACACTATACGGATTGAAAGAATTTCGCGTTTCTGAAGGCAATCACAATGAAATGTCAAACGTCAATCTCTTCGAACTTGACGTGTTTCTTCCGTTTGTAGTTACTTTCGATTCATTCAATATTTTTATTAATTAAGAATGAGATCATTGTATATTTTAATTTAAATACAGACCGTAAAGATACTGTATAAAATTTCATGTACTCTCAAAGACCTAGTCACAGAATTTGTTACCGGCTGCATGATGCACCTCTCTCGTAGCCATCCACCATACTCTGATAATCCTTCCAGGAAAAGGAGACCAGGATTTTTACTGGGGATCTTTCGCACCTCAGTCGCACGCCGTAGCCTTCTAAGACATTAGTCCAAATTTATAAGTAATGAAAAATATGTTTTCACGCATAGTAAAGTAAATGAACTCTTTTTCTACACAATGTAGTTTGTTTCTGCTATCCGAAAACATAAAAAATAGGGTGATACCTCTGACACAGGATCTGATGGATGATGAATTGAAATGTTACGAATGCTTTAGAACAGAGTTTCTCAAAGTGTGGTAAGTGAACCTCTAGCGCTCACCAATTGAACCTAGGAGGTTCGCGACAAGATTTACGTTGTGCCGGCTGACTCGGTACCTCGAGAGTGCAACAAGCAACATGGTGAATTGAGACTGAAAAGGAGCAAAATTGCTCCTAAAATCGACTCAACTTGCGACAAGCAATAAACCCATCCATAAAATTAATTATTGCACTTTGTGTCTGTATTACTTTTTTTTGGAAAAATCCTCTTTTTTAAATAAAAAGCTATGCTATTGTTTGGGAATTTCTAAATGTGGAGCTGTGAGTTTGAGAAACCCTGTTTTACAATGACGCTATCAACATTTACAATCATATGAAGTGAGGTTGAAGAAAAGACATTTTTTTAAGGTAATCGATAACACGAAAACAACATTTGGCCATAAAGGACCGAAAAATTTCGGAACTACCCCTACATGCTTTTCCACACCCACCAGCAAGACACCGGTCCACACCGTCAAAAAGTAAACGAAACTAATGACGGCGGGGAGTTGGATGACACACGGTGTCGTTTGAACTAACTTCAATGGAGTGAGCACCAATAATGAGAGAAGTGTCGTTGCGTTGACTGTGCAGAACAGTACTAGTCTAGTGGGGCCTGAACTGTATGCGTTACAAAATCGTTTGTGAGGCATATATCATTCAGTAGGTAAATAAGCATTAAATGATATTAAGTTTTAGTGAATCTTACGTTATTAACAGTACTTTTATTAAAGAGTGAGTTGTTAAAAAAAAAAAAAAAAAACTGTGTAAAACTACTTTTAAATTATTTCTGAGTTCATTTTATGTGCAAAACAAGATTTGTGAAATGATTTCACGTGATCGTGATGCCGCTGGAAAATTTGAGTAGGGTAGTTAAAAAAGGAAACGAGCTATCAAAAGAAAGCTGGTGCTTTAATTAAAGATTTTAATCTTAGGACAAGCCACAAACATTATTTTAAAATCCCTGCATATATCTTTTAAAGCATTTATATAGGTTAGTTTATTATCATTATTACTTTATCGTCTTTAAGTTTTGTTAACTTTTATAAATCTTCTAATATAATATTTTAAAATTCAAAATTTATTTATTAATAACTTTCGTATTGCAAATCAATCATAAGTAATACCTACTTTCTGTTCACAAACTTTGCACAAATAACAAGGGCCTCGCGAAAATCTGCCGCCCGGGGCCTCGCAATGGTTAAGGTCGCCGCTGCAAATAAGTGATAGTAGAAATCTTAAACAGGTTAAATGGTGTTTATGAAAAACGTTTAAGGGCCTCCAGAAAGCACACTCTTTAACGAAAATAATACAGATTGTGAAAGTGGTGTTTTACCTTAGTGTGATAATTATCTTCGAGAACAGGAGGTTTGCGTTGAGTTGCACCTGATCAATAGTCTGTTGTCGCTGAGTCCTGGCTTCATCTTGTTGACAGTGCTCTAATATCTACCACTCAAATTGTTAACCTCATACTCGCCATCAGCAAAAGACCAGTTCGTCACACAGAAATAATACGCATCCATACAGGCTGATAAACATGTAAACCCAGGCAGAAAACAAATAATAGAAACGCGTACATACTTTCCATGGCAGGCTGGTAATAACGGAAATCGGAAGTATTTTTGCCATTAAATATGTGAAGAAGGTAATAAGATTTGGTAAACTGTTATCACCTATAATGGGAAAGAATTTCTTTCTACAAGGTGCTGCTGGTTATGTGATATACACAGTATTCCACTCAGAATACTCATGAGGCACGTGTGCTCTGCTAGAACTTATTCAGGGGGTAGAGCGTATGACGACAAAGCAGGGGACCGGGGTTCGATCCCAATTAAAGCTGAGGTATTTAGTTTTTTTTTTGTTTGTTTTTTTCTTTCGAAGATGAACGTCCGGAACGGCTTCCCAGGTCCACTCAGCCTGCTATCCAATGAGTACTGTGAAGGAAACTCCAGCTGAAGCCAAACTCTTCCATATCAAAACAAAGACAAAGGGTTGTAATAACTCTTAACTCCGTGAATACTGCTGGAAGTGGCAGTAGCCGTAGAAACCCATTGACCTTTACCTTTCGGTATTGTGGCATAATTTTTTGGAGAATTCTCAAAGTGAAAAAAATCTCCAAAACATAGAAAAAATAATTCGGATGATTTGCGTGATAAAACTAAGAACCTGCAGTGAACTCTTTAAAAATATCAATTTTCTTTCACGTGCTTTATCATAGAATATTTTCAGTTGCATAAATGAAGTTTCACAATTCTAGTAGAAGAAACAAAAATAATTTGCACAGCACTCAAACATCACTATCGTCATTACAAAGTGGTGTTAATAATTATGAGAACCATCCGTTTAAAAAAACTTCTTAAGAGTGGAAGACAAACTGCAGGTAATACACGCGTACTTAAAGAAAAAAATGAAAATGTATTCTTCTCTATTCAAGAATTTGTACATGACTGTATTTAATATAGCTGCGAATTTAAATTTGTAAACTTTTTTTGCTGATGGATTTACGCTTCGTCGACGTCGACGTCATTAGAGCTGGGAAAGGACTTGGGACAAGGAACGGGAAGGAATTCTGCCATGATATTTTTGAAGGAAGCATTCCGGCATTCGCCTGGAGTGATTTGGGGAAACCATGGAAACCCAAATCTGGATGGCTGGACGGGGATTCGAGCCCGCGTCCTCCAGAATGCGAGGGCAGAGTATTAACCGCTCACCCAAAACACGCTCAATAATTTTTAGACTTGTAGGCATAACATATAATAGTTTCCACTATGGTTATTGTTCATACGCATGTCCATATTATCTCTATTATACGTTTCATATCACGGAGAGCTTTCTCGGCATGGATCTGCGTAACAAGAATAATAATAAAAATGACTGGATTAAGTCAGTAGGAGATGATTAAAAATGTCCGATGTCAGCCTCAGTCCTTTCCGTCACTGAACACTTAACTTACTTGAAACTTAATAACAAAATAGTGTGCAGTTGGCTTTACAGTGTTGGAAACGGCAGACTGTTTTGGTCCGGGGAGTGACAAATTGGATGATGTTTTATAGAGAATGTTGCACCTAAGTTTTGAATGATGAGGTATAGAGTGAAATATTATGGAATATGTTTTAAGTTCAAAAGAGTTTATTTAGGGATCTATCCAACGGTAACATTCAGCATCTGATTATAGATAATAGTGCCATGATGTAACCGTTTTTTAAGGTAGAAAAATGTAAAAGAGTAGATAGTTCCATTTGGAGGGATAAATAATAAATTTATTTAAGGAATTTCATAATAAAGAAACGTAACTAGAAATAATAAAGTTTTATTTAGCTTGTGCAATAGAGGGGATGGTGATAATTATTACCAATAATTGAAATACCAGTTTAGATTGATTACTCGGGAAGGAAAGTTTTGAAAAAGTTGATAGAACTGGAATTGATGACAATTTTACTTCACAAAATAACTGGTTCGGGAAAATAAGGATACATGGGTTGGAGGGAAGGTAAAAATTTACAATAATATAACAACCAATTGATTTTCAGTGGAAAGATAACTTGCCAGATTTTGTAAAAGATGAGTTTAACATAATTTGGCTAATTAAGTAATTGTTCGAGAATTTAACTAACATTGTGAGATCACATGGAGAAGTGTAAAATTTGGGAAATTATCACAGGAAAACGAAGCTATGTTTTGGTATTATGATAATAATGAAAAAGTTTAAAAATAATCATGGCTAGCGAATTTAATTTTTTTAAAGAGATTAAAAGATTTTTAGATATTGATGAGAATGAAAAGGCTGAAGTGATGCTGGTCACATGAGAGTGCAACGTCATCAAATGGATTACCAAACAATGTAAAACGTCACAGTTTTACGCAAAGGTATATATAAGACCAGCCAATAATGATTGCTGCATTTTGCGCGTGCTTCGCTGTTTCGTGAATGTCGAAAGTGAGTCTTATAGTATTGAAAATTTGAAGAACTTCCAGTATGTTGGACGTTAGGTTTTGGGACTTGAAAAAGGAATAGGGATTTTTGGTTGTTAGGGCGAAAATTAAGTTAAATTTGGTTAAAGTGATTATCCACTATTGTTAATGTTGGAGACAATGCTTATGGACCAAGAAGGCTAAATTTTGGCTTGTGAATTAATATGTAATGGTGCTTTAATTACGATGAAATGATGGAAGAATAACCTGCAGTTCATATTTGTGATTTATGAAGTTTGATAACGGTAGCATTAACATCAATAATGTGTAAACTGGTGCTCGGAAATATTCTGTATTATCAGTTCAATTAATTACTTGACTCTTTGACTATTACTACACTTTCATAACTGTCTCAAGTAAATCTTGGGTGGTGACCGAACGGTATCAGAAGCATAATAAACTCTGTGAAACAGCTATAAACTTCAAGATTGCAACTACGAGCTCTGGTATGGAAATTAGCAATCGCTTATTTTTGTAACAACTTGCTGGAGAGTGGTGGTTTGCCTCACAAATATTAGTGATCCGCTGCTATTGTTCGCACCAATTATATTGGAGAAGGATACTGATCTGCGATGTTAAATAACTGCACTTCTCTACCTATTGTGTAAAATTTCATTTGCGACTTTAAGCAGGAGGTGGTGTAAATGGTAGGAGGACCGTTGTAAGCAGTTTAACTGACACGCTAATGTTCATAGCGAACAGATCACGGTGTGTTTGGATACACTAAGCAGTTAGTGACTCAGCGGTAGGCAGGCGATTGGTGAACTCCTCCACGTCTCATATGGAACGCACCCAGCCGAAGTTCTGCGTCAACTGATATAACAATGTAACCTATGATTAACCATAAGATTTACTAGTGCTTTTGAGAGTTAAATTCCTCATCTACTGTGTTAGCATCAAGCGTTTATATGTCATATATGTTTATTCACGGCTTTATTTATGTTTAAACTAGGAACATCTCCTTCTATCGTTTTTCTCTAGGATAGAAAGTCTTACCAAGAACTGTAATACCATTTCTCCTTGGTTTCGTTTACATGTAACATTCGTGCGAGATTTTAAAATATCGTAGAATCCCTACGTGGAACTGAAGTCTAGGAAACAAATATAAAAGCTATTTGTGCGTCACTTGTTTAGTAGTTAATCTATTCATTAAATGCTAATGAGTGTTATTAATACTGCTTTAGTTGTTCCTCGTGTACGTCAAGCTTCTTGGTTTTGACTCGTACAGGTATCTACCTGCGTCTGATATGATATCTCGTGTATGGACAGAGCCCGATGTGTGAGCTATTAACGTTCGGGCTAGGCATTTTAGAGGACGTGTATTCTATCCGCGGTTCTGCCATCCAAATTGCGGTTTTCCATGGTTTCTCGAAATAAGTACTTGCAGATGCCGGAATAGTTCCTACAAACAGACGTGGCCGAATTCATTCCTTTTCCTTGCTCCCAATCTTCGCTCAGTTCTGATAACTTCTATTTAGACGAGCAGAAAAGCCTTTAAAAATAGGCTTGACACACTGGCTTTCCTGATTACACCTAATATGTGCATTTCTGTCTTCATTTAGGCAAATTCCCTGATGATCCCCACTCTTTGCTTCAGAAACGGCACGTTATACAAATAGTACTGCACAAATCGCAATTGCAAAACGTTATGTAGTTCGCCGGATAAAGCAACTGTGATTTTGTAACTCAAATACAATTATTATTTTTTTTATTTGGGTCTTTACGGTTCGTCGACGTCGACATTATTAGAGTAGAAAGAGGATGGGGGAAGAAGAAACGGGAGGGAATTAGGTCATGGCCTTTTGAAGAAACCATCTGGGCATTCGCTTATAGTGATTTTGGGAAACCGAGCGTGGTGGTGTAACGGATAGCGTTCTGGCCTCGCATTCGGGAGGACGGCGGTTCGAATCCCCGTCCGGGCATCCAGATTTGGGTTTTCCATGGTTTCCCCAAATCATTCCAGGTGAATGCCGGGATGCTTCCTTCAAAAGGCCATGGCCGAATTCCTTCCCATTCCTTGCCCCCATCCTTTCCCGTCTCTAAAGACCACGTTGTTAAAAAGGGACGTTAAACTGTTTAAAAAAAAAAAAAAATGATTTCGGGAAACCACATTAAAACCGAAACCTGGATGACCAGACGGGAATTTGAACCTGCGTTCTCCCAAATGTCAGGCACAAGGGTTACCGCTCACCAACCAGTGGATGCGTCTAATTGCAAAATAAACAGGCAAATGTATAGCCACTGAATGCATAACCTTCCCAACGTAGAGGCGGGTTGTTAAATTGCACCTAATAATCACCACACGTGATTGCGTAACATAAAATTATGGCAGCTCATATCATACAAAGTCCCACACGAACAACGGGTTTACATACTGACCAGGATGCATCCACTCGCTGATTCTGTAGGCAGACCACTTGCTCCTCTCTGCTCTGTTTTTCTTTCCTGATAACGGTAAGTGTCTTCTTGTAATTGCCTAGTTTCTCTGATACTTTGCTAAGGAAACATCAATTGGCGCAGTCGTATGAAGGAGCTTATCTCTTTATGATTCAGTAGGTCGTATTGTCCTTGAAGTTTTCCCTGCAGCAAATTTAATTTTCCATTCACAGACGTGACTCTATATAACCAACAAGTAACGATGCTATGGCATTACAACTTTGTGGCTTATTACTGTACCTAAACAGGAATGATAAATCAGTTTTTGGCGTGTCTTTTAATGAAAAATATATTCCAACCAAATTTGAATCGGCCGGATCTATTGTGTAGGAGTTTCTCTTGGGCAATATTATGTGTGTTACAAAATGCAAGGGACAAAGTTTAAGAGCTGGTAGAATATACCGAAACTAAAATGTATGTAATGTCCAAACAGAAGTGGAAAGGCGCGAACGCAAGTTTGATGGCAGAGATGTGGTAAAAAAATCTTATTCAACACTGTTTACAATAATTCTTGGAAAGACCTGGAAAGTAATGATACACAGCATCGCACAGTATTACAACAGTGGCGTAAAAATCTGATGTTAGACTGAAGGCTGGTCTCGAACACAAGGCTTTTGAGATAATCCTATAGAAAAACTTCGGCCTCGCATTCAGCAGGACGCTGGTGCGAATACCAGTCCAGACATTCAGATTTCGGTTTCCCAAAATCATTCCAGGCGAATTCCGGCATGGTTCCTTCAAAAATTCCATGGCAGAATTCCTTCCCGTTCTTTGACCTCAGTCCTTTCCCGCCTCTAATCATCTCGACGCCGACGAGGCGTAAAGCCATAAAAATAAACGTGGCATTCAGATAACACCGTACTACAATGCTGAAATGAGCTTGCCCTCCATTGTGGCAGAAAGAATTCGTGGTTGTTGACTGCAGACTGGTATGGGTCTGCACCTTCCATGAACGTTTCAGCTGCCCTGTATTCCTAGGAGAAATACCCCCTCCACAGTGAAGTCTGAGAGGCAGTGCCAGTGGTTTCGGGAATCACATTTTGACGATAAGTTCGAGCGTGATTCCTCAGTCATCCACTGCCGTCTGAACTAAGCTGATCGCCGGCGGTAGGAATCACAAGAACCTGCTTTTCGTGTGTTCCGGCAGTACATATTGTAAGGGTGGAGTGAATAATCCTTTGTATTTGTGTGTGTGTCCAGTTTATTTGATTCACGATGGAGAGGATGCGCAATTTCTTTTCCAAATACAGCTGCGGACGGGTAAGTCTGGTGCTCATATCCCTGTATATGAAAATTTCTTATTTCGATTCTTCACTGAAGTATTATTGAGAGTGTATGACGAATATTTGCTCTTCGTGGTTCTATTCGTTGGGAGGGGGGGGGGGGGAAGAGGTAGGCAGGTGTTTTATTCTGGGTTGCAACGCTTGACAGAAGACTTAATTAACGTTTCATATATTGGTATCGCTTGTATTCTATATAATCAGTGATGCAGCTTGCATTATTAGCTTTAAACACTAATTTCTCCATTGAGTTTGCCTTATATTAAAATATACTATCAGCGTCCGTAAACTGAAGGTCCCATTTAGAGCCGAACGTTGTGCAGAATACAAGTGGTGATAACTTTAATGTCAATAACATCGTCAGATTCTAATAATAATTACGCATATGAGTTTTGTAGTTCCATATCTCCTTTATGTATGTATCTGCTGTTTCGATTTTACGACACACGTGACACAGAGTACTGACTGAAAATAAGAGAAATGAAATTTAAGTCAGTGCGCGCTTTACTACCGAGGAGCCTTTCGAAATTATTCTTTAGAATGCCTTCAATACCGTACGAAATATATTTCTTGGCTATCAGGTTTCACCGTGAAATGAAGATATGGAGATATGTACTGTACTTACCATATGCGACAGCTATGAACAATTACCGATGTTATCAATGGTAAGCATAAATTTTGCATTCAAGTGCCTTGAGCCACACCATATGTGTTTGGTCTATTTTTACTTCCTGAGCCGATATGGACGTAACAGAATAATTTAATCATCTATTCAAACATTTTCTTCGTAGAGTTAATGTTTTAAGGATCACGAAATACTAAATATCCTGCACATGGGAAAACGGACGATATCTAACGTAGTCATAAAACTAATTACCTACAAGGATAACTTTCATCCAAACTACAGCTATGATTATCCATAATGGTAATTAATCAGGACAATAATTTCTGTGATGCAAGTGAACAACGAAGATTACATCAGGATATAAAGTAATTCTCAGATTAACTTAAATCGAAATTACGTAGTTTTAAGTTTAAATGGCCTCGAAGAGCATTCTTAGTCCTTAAATGTATTCATAATATTTTTTTAAATAATTGGTTTTCATTGTATTTAGTAGTAGCTCTGTTCCATAACGTTCGTGTCTAATTTGACTCGTGACATTATTGGTATGATTTGTTTCTAGAAAAAGCAAAGATGGCAGATATTATTTTTAATTTACGTGATTGCCTGACAAATGAAATGGCTTGGCCGGAGAGTTTATCTGTGCTGGTCTACAGTTTTTTTATTCGAAGTTCGCAATATTGCATTTTCAGTTATATGCTTCAGAAAATTGAGTTCATTTATTTCATGTAATTTTGTTTATAATATATCGCTCGGCTTAAGTAAATTCAATAATTCTCTCTTATAGGGCCATTCTTTTACGGTTTGATTAATGTGGGAAACCCCAATGATGTAAGCGACTCAACTTTCGGTGGTGTAGACTGTTAGTCAACGTTATCGGAACTCGGTTCACCCTCCAAAGGGTTCTTTTCTTCAGCTATGACAACAATTTTCGACGGAAAATTTAAATAACTGTACTTTGTTTGTTCTAAGAACTAGGCTCAATGCGGAAATGATGTTTTGTACGGCATAAATTTTAATCTCATCTCATACGGCGTTAACCTACGATTCAGAATTCCTCTCATCGTAACAGGGCCAGTTTTTGATACCTAATTACGCGTCAGTATAGAAGCGTTATTTAAAAGTCTTCATCCCGCGTTAAACTGGCATATCGGGCGCTGGGAGAATCCGTGGTCGATTCCCCGCCCAGCAATACAGATCTAGGTTCCCCATCGTTTTCCGAAAACGCTTCAAGTGAATGTCAGGAATCAGGATGGTTTCTTCACAAAGAAAATTTCCTTACTCTTCCTTCATAACAAGCCAATTCCTGCTCTAATCATCTCGCAGTCGAAAAGGCATAAAACCCAATGTAAATAAAAAAATAACCCGCCAGTGTGGCTGCGCGTGTTAAAGTGCAACCGGGAGATACAACGGAACCAGGTTCGAGTTCTGCACCACGCGGTTTTTAAGCGGTTTCCCGCAATCACCTAGATGAATGCTGGGATGTACCCCTATCTCCTCCTAATAAACTACACATTTCATAAACAAAAATTCGCTTATTATACAGAACACAAGCTACACGTTTCGTAGACAGATGGAAACTGAAGCATTCCACCCTTAAGGTGCGATACTGAACCCGAATGCAGACCGCAGACGGCTGACCGCAGACTTCACCACTGGCTTCTATAGTTTTCTAAGAAATGAGTTCGGAATACCATGCCCCTGTCTCCACCGCAGACCGCATTACCACTCAAGAACCAGAATTGCCCTCAACCGCACACCGATAAAATTTGTTAATTTGGTGAAAAGTAATTTTTGTGACACCAAAGAAGAAAAGTTAATATATTCCGTAGATAAATATTTACCTCAGAGTTACGAATAATTTTTTCGGCACATACATATTTTTTTAAGACATTCATTAGCTCCTGAATATGGTTTCTTCACTTAACATATATATATTTTTTTAACTAGCGTTAACTAACTTACTTCTTCTGTCTGTTTCTTTGTAACGGTATTTCTAGTTTTCTTCTTTCGCTGATGGTATCTAATAGTAAAACATCGTCATCATCTTACTCTTCCAACAGAAATCCAATAATTCCACCAGAAACATCAAATATTTTTCCTCGCGTAGCTGTTAGAAGAGACCGCATGACCAATCTGTCGTAAGTCCCATATAGCAGCTAGGATAAACACTCCAGATCTAATAATCCGCCCCCTCCCTCGCTAATCACACTAGCTGCGTGTGTGGTCTGGTGTCTGTGTCTACGTAATTCTTATGGGCTGCAACGAAAGAAAAAATGAGTATAAAAGTGCCTACTTTAAGAGTTTGATTCATAAAAACTCAACCAGTACAAAATAAAATATTTTTTCATAGTTTGTGATTACTCTCTGCAGGACTAGCGTCCCAGTGAAGTTATCGATGAGTAGCACTACTAAGAAATGAACCTTTTTTTAAAAAAAAAAATAGAAAATAGTCTTAACTGGACAGACACCATTTCTGTTGCACGTCTCTTCACTTGCACTGTCTGAAAATTTCGTGGTACTACTTTCATGAAGTATATAATTATAAGACTCTATTTTTTGAGCTGTTTCTCTATTTTAGTACTTCCTGTGTCCTTGGAGGAAGACATTTATGGAGGTTGAACTGCGTATTCCCTTTCGAGACAATGGATTTGGCATGATCAGTGCAACGCCTTGGTCGCTTTTAGGTTTTCTCTTCCTGGAACTTTGCTGGTCCATGAAGGAAGGGAGAGGATTAGCGAACGCAAATCCTATATTCACTCTTATCTTGACTAGTGTCCTTGTTTTGCCTCTAAAGGGCCGCATACACGATCAAAAAATTTGCGTAGCAAGGGATATTGTACAAACATTATGATGCTTTATAGCACAGACTGACTAGTGGCACAAAAGTTTGAAACAAATCGGTAGAGAACGAACGTTTTTGCGCAACGCGTTTGACAAGTGGCTTAAAGTCTTTTGCAGCGTTTGATGGTAATTGACCGAAGAAAGAACTCATCTTGTTCATCGTTCTGTGTCCAGTTTATTATTATGGCGTCAACAATAAATAACAGTAAAGAATTGAAGTGAGTTTATAACAATTTATTGTGAGTGGCTAATAGTCTGTTTTGCCGATATTGGTTTCTATATGATATTTCTCATTTCTTTAAAGTTAGAGGTGTGATAATTTCTTGCAGCTCACCAAATGCATCTGTATCCATTGGATAAGACAGTTCTGGTAGACTATTGTTGCACTTATTTTCAGTTGTACTACTAAATGGTGATGGCTGAAATCACTCTTATTCTTCAACCATTTCTTCATCTAAATCCTCTACTTTCTTTTCCATTCTGGATTTTTCTTTTCGGTCAAGCACGCATTTACCATCACGGTTCAAGCAGCTTCCGTGTCAAGTATCTTCTCCAGATAATTTCAATAAATTAACTGAAGTTTGCATAAGACATGCCTAGGTGTTTTTCCCGAAGTTTGCGCAGACAAGATAATGGACAAATACAGTCCTTGCGCAATTTGTTTTATCTACTATGGGGCCCTTAAGGAGTTTCCTTCCCTTCACCCATGGAACAGTATGTTTACAGAGGTGGGGCTGTTCCAGATGCTCAGCTGCGAAGAAAAATGCTTTACTTGGTCAGGGTTTGATTCCCGGGCGTCTAGTCCGTAGTCAATTGCTCTACCAACTGAACTCGGCTGTTATTCATAAAATCCTCATTAACTGAACGTATTCAACAGCACATACAGAATAAACTCCTCTCCCGGAGAATTTTTGCGAGTTTTTTTTTTTATCTGCTTAACGTCTCTCTAACAGCGAGGTCTTTAGAGACGGGAAAGGATGGGGGGCAAGGAATGGGAAGGAATTCGGCCATGGCCTTTTGAAGGAAGCATCCAGGAATTTGCCTGGAGTGATTTGGGAAACCATGGAAAACCCAAATCTGGATGCCCGGACGGGGATTCGAACCGCCGTCCTCCCGAATGCGAGGCCAGAACGCTAGCCGTTACACCACCACTCTCGGTTTTTGCGAGTTATCTACCTGGAAGAATGTTGACGTTGTTTAACTAGAATGTTGCCGAGTGCCTTGTTTGAAAGCAATTAATCGCTGTGACACATTACGAAACTGCTGCCTGTGGGAGACAGGGACGTGGGCATCGATTTGGAGACTCACCTCCCAGACGAAAATGTCGGTAACACCAGACGCACGTAACACAGAGCTGGAAATTACACGATACTGCAGGAAACTTGAGAGATTTGTTCAGGAAAAATAACTCATGTTGTGTATCATGATTTCAGCGCATCAAAGTACAAAACTGAAATGATGTTAGTTGGAAGAAAAAAATGGTGTTTTTCGATTGTACTTATATCAGTTGAAACACTGTTAAAACGAGAGAAGCACATCAGATTGTATGGCCTGTGAAATCCAATCATTGCAGTTAAACGAGTGAGGTGTGGTGCAAAAATAAGGTGAAATTCTTAGTCACAGATTGTATTCAGGGATGATTAATTACGCTATTTTATCATTTCATCCTTTAACAGTTATGTAATTTCAATTCACAGTAGCAAAAGAAACGCAGAATAAATAACCTTTTAAGTTCCTTCTCTCTTTCTTTGTAAACACCGGTAGGATTTTTTATACAGTTGTTACAGTTTTACATTTATTAGGAATCTAAATCATAGTAAGTTTTCCATGAGCCTTGGCAGTATTGTTACGAACAAGTGCTAACAGTGGATTTTTTTTATGGCATTCGGCTACTGGGCCATACAGCCAGCTCAATGTGTTTCTGTTGCTATCAAGTATTGACACAAGGACACTACAACACGGACAAGACATTCACAGACTAAACACCCATGCCCTCGGCCGGACTCGAACCGGCGACCTTCGGTACGCGGAGCTAGCACTCTAGCCCCTACGCTACCGAGGCCGGCAAACAGTGGAAATCCAGTACATACAGTTGAAAGGCTGTAGGTCCTACCGATAGATGGCGTTTTATACTGCCTGTGCTAAAAGCCGGTCTGCAGGGAAGGGTAGTGTTATGTTATCTTCCCTGACTTTTTTCTTTTTTTCATGGCTTTACGAGTCATCTACGTCGAGCTCATTAGAGGCGGAAAAGAACTGGGTACAAGGAACAGTAAAGAATTAGACCATGGCTATTCAATGGCCGCCATTCGCCTGGAGCGACTTCGGTAAACCATTGAAAACCACAATCTAGATGACCGGATGGGGATTCTAACCGTGTCCTCCAGAATGCGAGGACAGAGCGTGATCGCTCATCCAACAGGCTCGGATCCTCCCTGTTCATCTGATCTTAGTTTATGTGATTAGGATATCATTCCGAAACTGAAGCAAGCAGCTGTTGCGTGAAAGCGCTTTGCAAACAACAATGAAATTGTAAAGGCGTTTCAACGGCATTTTTTAACATTACCCATACATCGATATGCAACGCCTTTTCTCTCGTTAACAAATCACTGTGGAACAGTTCACATCGAGCCGCCGTCGTGTGCGGTCGCTCGAGCTTCCTCAACCGAACGAAGTGAGACAGCCAGACGTAGTGTATTTGGAGTGTTCCACTTTTCGTTTCTCAGTGCGATAGTGTTTACCAACGTTTCAATTAATCATCTGTTACATCAGTAGTGTTTAATTAGCAAGAAGTGAAGTTATAACAACGACAAATAACACCGTAGTGTTCCAGAGACGCAGAGACTACTCAAGAACCGCCGTATGCTGAACAACCGGCGCAGATGACAGTGGAAGAGATGCAGTACGACCACCAGGGAGTTCCGACAGGCCAACAACAGCACCGGCAGACTCAAAAAACCAAACCGCTCTCACGCGCAAGATCACGTTCACCACAGAAGAAACAACATACATCACCAGTGAGTAAACGTGGCAAGCAGAAAGACCAGTTGTTGTATAACCTAGAACCTATCGCAAGAGTCCCGTTACCCAATAAAATAATAGACCCGTTAGTCAGTGAAAGTGCATCCAACAGTGCAACTAACCTACCTCCTATACCAGTTCTACAGCCCAATCCGGATCCACCAAATAATTATGAAAAACCCGACTACCCCATAAACCAGAATAGTCAAGATAATAGATATACACCTACATACAATGGTCCTTACTACGTAATGGTGGAAAGTAGCAATAACAACATTGGCAGGCTGCATCCTATGTCAGTAGGAAAAATGCTTTTCCTACGTAATAACCACATAAGATCGGAAATAATTAATATTACTACCGCAGTGCGGAATAGAATTAGAATAGAAACTAAGACCAGTACCTCTGCAAATTCCTTGGTAGAACTGAGATCACTAAAAGACAATAACCTAGAGGCTTACATACCATACTATATGACCAGGAAACAGGGAGTGATTAGGAACATTGACACCTCGCTATCTCCAGATGAAATAATAAATGAAACAATCTCCCCCTTCCCAGTACTACGAGTCAGAAGATTTACTAAAAAAGTTTTAGCAGACACCGGAGTTCAATACCGCTCCCTACCAGTTTGCGTCTTAACCTTTCAATCCCAAATGTTACCACGGTTCATTTACTTGTATCGCATGAGATGTGCGGTGCAACCCTAAATATCACCGGTAATACAGTGCTATCAATGTCTTAGATACAATCACACTCAAGCCCAGTGTAGAATCCAACCTCGCTGTAGCAGATGTGCTGGATCTCATAATCTCAAAGATTGCACCTTCGAAAATCAACTATGTTGCATATTCTGCCAAGGAAACCACCTGTCTACCGATCGTTCCTGCCCGGAATCCAAACAGCGCTCAGAAAGAAAACAAAATTTGATAGTCAACAGCCCCCAACAATGGTACCCCCTTACAAATCCACGCACCCGGGCCCACGTAACGGCAGCAGGCCCACAGCTTATGCAAACGGGCCAGCAACCTCCGGAGGAAAACCCAATTCCTATTGCAGCCAAACAAGTAACCCCGCTAAATCCACCATACATTCCCGCAGTAACACAAGAAGGTAGTAGCCCTCAAGTGCGAGAACCCGGAAGCCATTATCGTTCGCACCACACAGCTCTACATAGCCATTTACAAGGAAACCCGAATCACACTAGAGTTGGCCAGCCGCCTATGCCCACAAACATTACAAAAACAAGGCCAGTGGGCAGTGGTACCATAATCCCTCAGAATCTGTTCTGGAGAAGCAACGGCCCAACACAACCCATAATGTTTAATCCATATCAACCACTACCACATAGGATGCCGGAAACTCTCGAGGCAAACCACCAGGTAGCCTAACAGCAGATAATCACGGCGGAAATACTACTAGTGGAAAAACTGATGGCGTTGGTAATAACCATAACTGAGCAGACAAGATCAAACAGCACAGTTGATCCATCACATGTAAGAAACCCACTAAAGGCGATCATTTCAACGACCACATAATGGACCCAGATAATAAACAAAGTTTGCACACGTTCTCCACTCACGACCCGCAGCTACAAATTCTCCAGTGGAACGGCAGATCAGTATTTTCAAAGAGAGAAAGTTTGAGTTAAAAACTCCAAAACAGACAAATAGATATTGCCTTATTATATGAAACATGGTTTCACCCCCACAAAGCAACTAGATTTAAAAATTACCAAGTGTATAGAAATGACCTAACTGATGGAAAAGGAGGGGTAGCTATTTTAGTCGACCAACAATTTCGCATGAGCCACAACAACTAAACAACAATAATCTCCCCTTTCAAGCAGTATCAATACGTATTCGACTCAAAGAATTCTCATTCACCGCGGTATCATTACACTGCGCCCCTCGAACAAAGATCGGACAGGCAGATTTGACAAACCTATTCAAACAGATACAACCACCCTATTTAATAGCGGGTGATTTCAATGCGCATAGCCGGAGTTGGGGTTGCCACCATGATGACACATACGGTACATCAGTAATGGACATGGTAGAAGACGAGAACCTCGTAATTATGAACGACGGAACCCCCACGCTGATTAGCAGAGTACGCGGAAAACCATCGACCTCACGCTCTGTTCGCCAACCATAGCAGCCATTGCCAAATGGCAGGTACTAAACGACTCTTTGGAATCGGACCACTTTCCAATTCAACTCACATTCGGATGCCCCCCTGACTATGAAACCAGAAAACATCCTACAAGATGCTGGTAGATAAAAAAAGCTGACTGGACATCATACAAGCGATGTTTGGAAGAGGAAATCAACAAAATTCCAGCAAAAGTAACGAGTATAGAAGCAGATAAGCAATTAGAGACAGCAATAACAGTAGCAGCAAACAAATCAATACCTCCAAGAAAACAACGACGTCATTTAGGAAGACCACAACAGTTTGGTGGAACTTAGAATGCTAAAGAGCAATAGCAAAAAGACGTCTAGCTTTACATAAATACCAGAGAGAGACAACACTAACGCATTACATAGAATATCAAAAAACTAGTGCCTGGACCAAACGTACGTTAAAGAAACAAAAACGATTAAGTTGGATTGAATACTGTGAAACATTGGGTAAAGACACAAGCATGAGCTCAGTATGCGACGGAATAAGATGCTTGAGGGATAGGAAACATAGACCCACAACAAATTCAGTAGACAGCTCGTGTATAGAAGAAATTTCCAAAAGAATAGCTCCAGATAGTGCCTCCTATTCAGATTCTCAATACTCACCAAATCCTGCCGAACACTCCGAGCACCAGCTCTGCGCACCCTTCACAGTCAAAGAACTCCCCCTACACGCCCCCGGGAATAGACGGAATACACTACGCGATGTTATCCAACATGCCCACAATAGCACTTCAGTTCCTCACAAAATGCTTTAATGACATCTGAACGACCCTCCCGATTCCTCAGGAATGGAGAACTCAGATTCTCCTACACATTTTAAAACCCCATAAAGATCCAAAACACCCAGGGTCATAAAGGCCAATCTCACTAATGTCGTGCGTATCAAAGACTGGAATGCCTAAACAAAAATGGGCTAGAATGGTGGTTAGAAAGAAACAAGCTCCTTCCAGCTACTCAATTCGGCTTTAGGAAAGGAAAGAGCACCATGGATAATTTGTCAATTCTAAACACAGATATTAATATCACGTACACACAGAAGCAGTACCTCGGTTCAGTGTTTTTGGATATTTCGTCAGCATATGACAATGTGGTAATACCCGTTCTGATGCAGAAACTCTGCAAGCTGGGAATCCCCCAAAAGCTCTTAGCAAGAATCTACTCCCTAATAACAGAAAGGGGGATATATATAGCGGCCAAAGAAAAATTGATAGGACCTCGTTTGATGTTTAAAGGACTCCCGCAGGATGCAATGCTAAGTCCTCTGTTGTATTTAATATATACTCACGACCTGGGGAAACTCTTTTCTCCTAATGTAACTACCCTCCAATTCGCAGACGACAGTAATATATATAAAAGGTTCAAATTTGGAAGTGGTACTTCACATGTTGAATGAGGCATTAGAGGGATTCAGTACCTGGTTATTTAACGACGGTATAGAATTCGCTGCCGACTAGTCAACAGTAGTGATATTCTCCAAACGAAAAATAATCACCAATGACAACGTGTCGCTAGGACCATATAACTTCCCAGTGAAAAGGCAATGCAAATTCCTAGGAATTATACTCGATAACCGTCTTAGCTGGAGAGAACACATACAACAAGTAATAGCCAAATCTGATAAAAGACTCAACATCCTAAGGATAGTAGTGGGAACGTGGTGGAGATCCCATCCTAAAACCCTCCTGCTTTTGTACAGAGCATTGATCAGATCGCTAGTAGACTATGGCTGCATCTTTTACGTTAACGGCAGGAAAGACGCATTACGGAAGGTGGACAGATTACAATACCGCTGCCTCAGAACATGTGTAGGAGCCATGAGGTCCACGCCCACGAACGCACTACTAGTGGAATCCGGAGACACGCCTCTAAATATAAGAAGAAGTCAGCTATCCGAAAAGTTTATAGTAGACAAACTAAACCTAAAAACGCATCCACTGAGGGAAGGGATTGAAATATTAAAACAAGTGGTAGAAAAATTTGCAAACCAAGATCCAGCGACCCAATGCGACATACCATTACTAAAAGCGTATAACTATTGGGAAGAAATCAGCAACAAAATAGAGAAATTCGAAATACATCCTATTTACCAAGCACCATTCCACCTACGAACAATCGACACCCAAATCCATCTCCTAGAAAAATCGGCTAACACGGATGTAAATGAAAGCCTTAACAGGAAACAAAGCACCTTAACCCCAAACGCAACACACATCTGCACAGACGACGCCAACGTCAGCCCAGAAAGCAGAGTAGGATGCGCATTATACTACCCACTATCACAGTATCATGCATTATACTCGTTACCGGAGCAAACGTCAATTTTTCTTGCAGAAGCAAAAGCGATATTGAAATATAGTAGAAATCACGACCAAACCGAAGCAATAATCATCACCGATTCCCTCAGCGTAATCAAAAGCATTGAAAAGCCCAGTTGGAACACAAGGCTGGCAAGAATAATAGCAGACATCCTCCACGAAATATACACCAACAACATAAAGGGCATACCACAAGTTTCTTGTGGGTTCCATCTCACAAGGGAATCAAATTCAACGAATACGTCGACAAGATGGCGAAGGAAGCTTTGGTGTCGGGACATGAAGAAGACTTAAAACTACCCTGCTCAGAATTCCACCAAACCATCAAACAGCGAGCAAAAGAACTATGACAAACGGAATGGAGTAGTTCTTTACAACTAAAAGGTACACACTACGGCTGTATACAACCAGACATCTTCGCGAAGCCTTGGTGCCCAGCCATTTAAATCGAATACGGCTCAGAGAAACTCCACAATGCGACTGTTCAAATACAGCAGTAGGTGATTTAAATCACATTCTATTTTCCTGTCAGAAATATAGAACACAACAAGACAAAATGCTGAAAGGATTAAAAATCCTCGGTATACCTTTACCAACGAATTCGATCATCTTGCTAGCCTCCGACGACAAAAAACTGTATAGGACATTAATGACATATTTTAAGGATGGAGACATATTTATTTGAGTTCCCCTCATCTAAATCTTAAAACTGCACCATTTATACGCTCAAAATTACCTCTCTTAATGTGTGCTCTAAATGCAGACGCATTGTAAATATATAACAACTAAATTTAACGTTAATTACTAGTTGAATGAACACGCCAATGCAACTGTTTACTTTATTTATTGCTGCGTGGTACGCGTTTCACCTCTCATCGAGGCATCATCAATGACGAATTATTTTACATTTTTTAGTATGGTATGCAGCTGCGCATCTCCGTTTCTCTATACAAAGCTTGGTTTGCCTGTATCGTATTTACACTATTGTGCGTTTTCGTCATTCTGGGGCCAGCTGGTTTGTTTATGTCGTGTATGGTGCGCTTTCGCAACAACATCGCATTAAATTTAACTTCTCACTGGTAGTTGATTTAAATAAACCTTAACTTATCGACAAAAACATTCACTGTTAGGAAATGATATATCTAGAAGATGGAAATACACCTATCTAAGCTCTACTTGTACACACCACAAAAGTGGACCCTTTATACCAATTAGAATTTTCTTGTTTAATGTATCCTACATATATGTTCGAATGCAAGTATACAATGTCAAAGTATAATGTTTGAGTGTGAGCAACCCATAAGTGAATTGTCAGAAATGTTGTAATATAGGTTACCAGTCTAGTAACTAATGAAAAATCCCATGTACACAACAATGTTAAGTTTGATAACTAAATGAAAATCCAATGTTCACATCATTGTAAAGTTTATAAAGGCTGGCTGTATGGCCGACAAGGCAAAGGGCCAATACATAAATTTAAAAAAATCACTGTGGATTACTTTTCAAGCAGTTAGCTGCTTTCATTGTTGTCTCTTGCTTGTATTGTACATTACTGCGTTCATTTTGAACCGATTTTTAGTTATATAATTGTTGTCTTGCCGCTTCAGTAGCCGTTGTATGCCACGGTCGGATTAAGAAGTACATTTTTCAAGCTTTAATACATGTATACATGTTTTCTATTGTTGCTGCCTTTTTTAAGAATATAATCTAATGTCATGATTTATGGTATAACACTCCCATTATAAAATAATACCAGTATCCACCCATAATATAATTTGCTATGGCAGTACGGAATATATCTTTACCGAATATCTACAAACAGTAGTACTGTATATAGAAACATTTTCCTAAGAGTTTCTTTTCTTTTTTACGCCTCTTCGACGTTGAGGTGGTCATTAGAGGCGGGAAATGATGAGGACAAGGAACGTGAAGGAATTATGAATTTTGCCATTGGCTTTCGCTTGGAGTGATTTATGGAAACCATGGAAAACCGAAATCTGGATGGCTGAGCGGGGATTAGAACCCCCACCATTGCGAAGCCACGGCCTAGCGTTGGCGCTCACCCACTCGGTTCGGTTAATAAGTCATAATAATTAATAGTAATGGTGAGAAGGTAAATCGAAAAGCAAACTGTACGTTGTATTTGCTAGGTCGAAATTTAAAAGTGTAAGCTGGGTGTTAAATCGATTGCATACAAATCACAAGTGATATTTCATTTGTTCTTCTGTGTGCGGTCCCCATCAAAAAGGGTTAATAGATGCACTATTGAAGGTCCAAAGATGAGCCATTCGATTCGTGGCAGGCATATACAGCTGCAGGCTGTGTGATGTTGAGGGAGATGGGCTGGGAATACCTGGAACACCGTACTCGTTGACCGAGGAAAGCTAATTGGGAAGATCATAACAGATTTATTTCAAGATGACAGCTTACATATTTTGTTACCAGCAACATTTATATCCATAAATTACCTAAAAAATAAGAGAAATTGTGGCCAGTACAGCTTTCTTTAATAATTTATTCACGAGTGATAAAGGAATGGAAAAGCAAGAATTTATCGGGCGAAAAAACTTGGAATCCTACAACAGTTGATTTTGAGGAACCGCTCCGGGTATCCTGATCTGGTTTTTCCATGGTTTTCCTACGTCACTTCAAGCGAATGCCAGGATGGATCCTTAAACTAATCCATGGATGTCTTCTGTCACATTCCGTTGATCTCTTCTCGCTAATATACGTTTACACATTAGTCTAGGTGCAACGCACTCTCACCACCCACTTTTTTTGTGAATCGCGGAGTAACAGTAATAGTAATACAGGAATGACGGAACTTCCTTGAGTAACTCATTCGTTTCCTAAATCTTAAATTTGCTGTCACATTGTCCTGTGATCTACCAGATGACTCACTATAAACTCCACGGGCAACTCCAAGGTGATCCGTGATGTGTTTCTCACTGCTCTCGCGATAACGTCACCATTCTGCAGGTCTGATTCATTCGTACATTCCGACTAGATCACAATTCTTTATAGTTTTATCCGAGCTTTAACTTTCCAATTCCCCGTTAAACTATACCAAAGGCTTCTTCATTTTCACAAAGATCGTGAAATCTTCAGGCATTTCTTTGACAAGAACTTGTGGAAAATCCCAACCAGTTACAGCAAATGAGATTCAAAAACCCCTTGTGTATGAGTAGACTCAAACACCAAAGCCTTCTACCTTGATGACTAGACGTCATTCGCTTATACTCCAGCTGTTACCCGTTTACTTTCGCAGTTTCATCAATTATGATATTCTTGGTTGGAATGATGTGCGTGTTTATGTGGGTGTCTGGATCGATTTTAGTCGCAATAGCTGGATAGCAGTTATAGCTAGATGTATTGCTTGCCTGGTAAATTTGTGTTCAACACCTGTCTCAGAATGTGATTAGATAGAAAGGCATCGAAGTTAAGAATTCTTAAAAGCAGATAACTCACAACCTCCACCAAAGCAATAAGAAAACGCTCATCTCAGATATGATCCATAATCATTTCTACATAGATTGAGCACTACCTGAAATGTATTGAGAAGGTGTTACCATCTTATTTTTAATTTGAAGTATTCAGTGGCTAGTATTGAGCAATGGTTAGTTTGGATGAACTTGTTCTTTAATTGCCGTAAACTGCTCCGATGCGCCAAGTGATTCTGTATACTTGCTCTCTATGCCATCCTGGACGTGTGTGAAATGTGAAAGATGGTATTTCGATGGCCAACTATGCTGTCTTCTTCAGTTATGAACTGTTCGTCTAACCGACAGCTTCTAAGTCTGATTTCATTGTAACTTTATTAAGTGCATTACCTACCAAAATTGTGTTTTCTAATTAAAACTTAATATCGAATTCTTCTCTCACACGCGTGTCTCATCTCTAGTTATTTTGTTAGTGCCAGATAAAATGTCACCAAAAATTATCGGTACCACAATACCTGAATATTTTATTAGACAGCTACGCGATGTCCAACTGAATTCTAATTTTTTCACTACCATCTGACACTTCTTGATATATTCCTATATTTTTTTCATAAATGTGTACAATACATGCTCCTTTAATAGTTGAAACGTCGTATTAATCCCTTGATCCCGAAAAGCACTTGCATAATGCACTTCTCTTAAGAGTTCTTGATTGTCCGCTCTGGTCACCTCAACGGGCGTCACGTCTCGCGCCTAATCGGCAGTGCTTATGTCACCGGCCCTACCGACATGACACGTTCTCACGTCTACTACTAAGGGGCGCACAGCGAATCCCTCGTTTCCTCCAATAGGGTATATGCATGTATTTTTTTAAAATCAATTATTTACATTCGTACATAACCGTAAAAAATATAACATTGATGTAAATATCAAAATTTAACATGGATTTTCAGAAAGCTT
This sequence comes from Vandiemenella viatica, assembly GCA_031002005.1. Taxonomy (NCBI): domain Eukaryota; kingdom Metazoa; phylum Arthropoda; class Insecta; order Orthoptera; family Morabidae; genus Vandiemenella; species Vandiemenella viatica. Next base: position 323,818,530 of record CM061921.1, on the reverse strand, counting down.
TTGATTCTGTGCCACACAACCGACTTTTAGCGAAGATTCGAGCTTACGGTATTTCGGCTCAGATTTGCGAGTGGATACGTGATTTTCTAACTGGTCAATCACAGTATGTCGTTGTTGACGGGGAAGCCTCTTCTAAGATAAATGTTACTTCGGGCGTTCCTCAAGGAAGTGTAATAGGTCCACTTCTTTTCTTAATTTTTATAAACGATCTAGGTGACAACGTCAAATGCTGGTTGCGATTGTTTGCCGACGATGCAGTTATCTATAGGGAAATAAGGTGCTCCGACGATTGCTTAGAAATTCAGCGTGATTTGGATGCTATTTTCGATTGGTGCCGTAAATGGCAGCTTACACTTAATTGCAAAAAGTGCAAGGCAATGCGGATAAGTAACAAGAAGAATCAGGTTGTTCACGAGTACAAAATAAACAATTCAGCTGTTGACACGGTTGATTCCGTGAAGTATCTGGGGGTGATAGTACAAAGCAACATGAAATGGGACATGCACATAACTTCCGTCGTAGGCAAGGCTAATTCTAAATTACGATTCATAGGTCGTATTTTGAGCAATTGTAATGCTCATACAAAGAAGATAGCGTATAAAACACTAGTGCGTCCGCATCTGGATTACTGTTGTGGGGTTTGCGATCCGTATCGCAAGGTTCTGATTGACTCAGTTGAGAGGGTGCAGAGGAGAGCCGCTAGATTCGCGACTTGTTGTTACAGCCCTTATGAAAGCGTCACAAAATTGACACATAGATTGGGATGGGATAGTTTGGAAGACAGACGACGTAGCTTGCGTTCGAATTTATTGGAGAATATGCGAAAAAGTTTAAATTTCGAGTGCAATGAAATACTTCTTCCGCCAACCTATTTAGATCGCAATGACCGGAGGGATAAGATTAGAGAAATAAGATGCCGTACTGATGCTTATATGTATTCCTTCTTTCCTCGCACTATTCGGGATTGGAATGGGCGGGTTTAGGATTGGTGCTTAGCACCCTCTGCCACCCACAATGTTTGTGATTTGCAGAGTATGAATGTAGATGTAGATGTAGAAAATAAATATTTTAAAACTGAAATCCAGTTCCGTCGATTTAAACGCTGCCATTTTGGCGCGCTGCACTGTGACGTATAAGTACATGACTACATTGATGTACTGTATAGAGTGGAGTGGTTCATCTCAAAACTTTTATATTTTCTAACTAATTTCGATATGGAAGGAGGTCTAAAAACGTGATATAAGTACTGTTTCGTACCTATGTGCTAAAACACTATATGAAATGCACCTTATAAAGTGTATTTTCTTGTCCAGCGAGATGCGAATATAAGAAAAAAGTAGTGTACGGCTATGGGAAGAGATCTGCAACTAGTTGTATATATTGTTGTGAAGATCATTTTTACGTGAGTGCTTAGAATTTCTGTATTTATGTATTATAGGAAATGTAACATAAAAATTATTTTTATTTTTAACTTGCTTAACGTCTCTTAACAGCGAGGTCTTTAGAGACGGGAAAGGATGGGGGACAAGGAATGGGAAGAAATTCGGCCATGGCCTTTTGAAGGAAGCATCCCGGCATTTGCCTAGAGTGATTTGGGAAACCATGGAAAACCCAAATCTGGATTCAAACCGCCGTCCTCCCGAATGCGAGGCCAGAACGCTAACCGTTACACCACCATTCTCAGTTAAAAAAAAAAATCGTTACCTGTTCAAACTCTAATCATATCTTAGTTAATTGCAAAGGTATCATTGGTATATTTTTTCAAATAATTTCTTATTGAAACTTAATCCAAAGCATGTACGAACTTTTAAATTTCAACAGACATTTAGTGAAACACTTTTCTGCTACTTTATTATGTTACTAACTTTTAAGCCAGTCAAAAATGACTGGTTCAACGGAGTGTTCCGGCATGTCATTTGACTGCAATTGTTTGAAAACAATAATACTAAACCAAAGAAATATGCGGCCTAGACAAAAAAAAAAAAAAAAAAAAAAAAAAAAAAAAAAAAAAAAAAAAAAAAAAAAATTCATCAAAGCCACAGGGAACTACACACTGGACACAAGGGGTGATTTGTTTTGTTACTAGCGGTTGTGGTCAGGTTGAAACGAGGCTTAGACTGGAAGAAAAGTGTCACCAAATGCACAGGAAATTACACGTGTAACCAATTTTTGACATTTGATATCTTGAGAACTAAGCCAGATTTCGAAAAAGTTTATTCTTCAATTTCGATTTTTCTCGTGCTGTCAGCATTTTAACCTAACCGCAATCTTATGATGGTGTTGCCATTTTCTGCGAGGTGTAAAACCCAAAGACAATTTAAATCTTTTGTGGAAATTAACACTGTAAATTATAGCTCATGCTAAATGTCTTATCAATCTGACTTACTAAAAAGGTAAAAAATTAATAATTCAAATATCTATCACTTAATTACCTTGCAGCTTTCACTCCTCTGAGCTCAGCGGCCGTAAAATTCGGATTTGATGCATATCATCTTATCATCATGAAAGCATCAATTTTTGGAAGATTATCCGACTGTGCTTTCAGAAATCCGATTTCAGTTATTATTTCGTGTGCGTATTGTAGCAAGAATACAATATCTCACCAGCTATGCTGATATGTTAAGATAAACTTCAACACACTCGAAAAGCTATTTAGACACCCAGCAACTACGCCTTTGTGCACAATAATATCGTGTACTTGGTCGTCACAATTCGATTCGACCAATAGCGTTGCGTTTTTGCGAAGTTACATCTTCCTTATATTTTTAAGACTTTTGATTAATTAAAATCAGTAAATAAAAATCGAATAAATAGGAAATAAACGTTATAGCGGTAATTCCACACTGATAACGTTTCAAAATAAAAATATTAGACGTAAATTTGAATTTCATGCATTTTCCCTATTCCCAATATTTCTGCTCTATGTCAAATTCAAGTTAAGGTATCTGTTGCTTGGTTAGATTTTCCTGGATTACAGTTAAGTCTGGTATTCTTCAAACTGAAGTCGGAACTTTATTAATTATGAGGACAGCTCCTTCGCAGAAAATATCCTTGCAAATGGTTGACTTTCGTCCTATGATGGATGTCCTAAACGATTTAACCACCTAAGCAGTGCTCACTAAACTATGGGTAAGATTATTCTGTCTTAGAGGCGACTGCTATTATTGCTACTGAAACGGCGCCCTCCTTGACCGTGGTTAAGTAGCTGGTGTGAATCAAGACGTGCGAGGGAGTTAAAACCAGACTAGTTAGATCTGGACCGTTTTACCGAGGGGAGGAAAGTTTATATCGTCATTTGCTTGCGAATTGTAACTTTTGTACTGTCCGGCAAGTGTATTTTTGTTTTAAAATGTATATGAGGTGGAATTGAAGACCGTCCCAGAATTCGTCTAGGTGACTGCTTGAAACCGCTGGACGGCCAGTACGCGGGGTCCAGGCTGGTGGCACCTTAGCGCAAGCAGCCACACTGGCGGGTAGTTGTTGGTTTTGTGCTTATGAATGTTCACTTTAAGAGGCATGAACTAGAGACCATTCTGACATTCGCAAAGATGATCACGAAAATCCTCTTAAATAAAATAATGATAATGGCTGGTACGTCAGGCCCGGCTATTTCAGATTTCTTAATGTTGGGAAATGTTGAGGTTTTAAAGGCATTTCAATTACTTTTTTTTTTAAACAGAAGCCCTGGTCCGTTTGTGCATTATGGTAGGAAACATTTTTTGTCACCGTTACAGTCAGTTGTTATTTGCTTCTGTGTAGTGCGGGCGTCAACAATTTATCAAAGAGCATCTGACGTTGGAACAACGTATTATTATTTCAATGAAACTTGGTACGACCAAGATACCACCAGGCGGTGATACAGGTGTTCTTCTTTCAGGTGGAGTGGTAAGAGAACTAACAGAGTGACCTTTAAAAACGTGGATAAGTGGCGAGCATGGAAGTAGACCAAATACGCGGTGATTCTGTGATGATACAAACTTTCTGGGATGATGGAGAAGGGTCAATGTCTCAATTTGAGGTAAGCGACCCTGGTCCGGAAACGACCAAGTCGAAAGTTATATTACACTAGCCCGTACCCGCGACTTCGTACGCGTGGATTAAGAATTTTTTTGCTAGAATTAAATATAGAAAGTTGCTAACGAAGGATTGGTCCCAAACAATATCGAATAGGAATAATATGACAGGAAATCTATCACTATATCATTCTACCGTCGAACTTGTCTCTTGAAGAGAATCAATTTCCAACATATTACTGTCACCATTCGATAAGGTCTCAAAATTTCATGACTACAACTGTTAATCATACTGGAAAAAATATCCTGTGCCCTTCATACAGATTTCCTTATAAAATTGCATCACAACGATATAGCCATTTAGTCGTCAAAACGTAACAAAAAGACAGAGACTTCCGTATTTATAATAATATTACTGTGGTTCACACTCACACACTGACTGCGAACAACACCAGAGGGATCATTATAACGTAAAAAAGTGTACACCTACAACATTGCAAGACTACCTACGATTTGCCTCACGTTGCACCCCTAACTTTCTAATATCTACAGTTTAACATTCAATCCGAATAACCTACGGCCCAGGCCTGACTCTTACGATGAAAAAGAATTTTTAAAAATATTAACCTCCACGAAGATTTGAACCGCAGACCACCACGTTCGTAAGCAGGCGCTTTAACCACCAAGCTGCCAGTCCACTATACGGAAATACGGTACGGAGGCGACCATATCCAACGTATCTGTCTATCGCCGTATTTCGAAGTTATGAGACAACATGTGTTATTTATACAGATAATTTTTCAACCAAATGTAGACAGTATTTTTCTCCTTCTTTCAAAGGATAAGTGTGAAAAGGTTCATCGAGATCGGATGAAAACTGTGGATTTGTATGAAGAACAAACAAACCAACAAACAAACAAACATTCATCTTTATATATAAAGATTTCACAACTGATGCCATGAATTGAATATATTTTTTCACTACTTCAGACCGAAAAGGAAACGGCAAAATTGTATAGCAAAGAAAAAAATTCTCCAGTATTTTATTTTGGCTTAGAAAAAGCCAGGGTTCTAGTAAATGATTTTAATAATATTATGCCCCAAAAATAAAATATTTAATTCAACATTCATGCAAATAAATACTATCTTAACTAATTACTTTAGAATATAGAACAAACATCTTGTTGAACACCATCCGAGATATCACACATATCAAGTCCCTGACGAAAACCTGTTAACAGTTACTAAAATACCACACACATCGATCCCCGAGGAAAAGATCCTGTCAGTTGCTATGCCAATCACTGGAAGAACAACTTAATGCTGAACTTAGCTACCCAAAGATGTACAGATACTAAAAAAACAAAGACTTGCAATTGATATCGTAATCTAAAAAAAATTATTTTCTGCTTGACCAAAATTATTCATTGCAACGATACTGAACTAAGAGCAAATTCTGGCCTCTTCTCTAATTTTACACGCTGTCAACATTTTGGACATTCCTGTACTTGAACCCCGCTGCGTGAAATGCGATGGTCACTACCACTATTAAGAATATGTGAACTCTTTTTTTATTACTTATTGCTTTATGCCTGATCGACGTCGAGGTCATTATAAGCGGGATGGGTCTGGTGTCTAGGATATTTTTTTTTTTTTTTTTTTGCTTACGGTTTTACGCCTCGTCGACGTCGAGATCATTAGACGCGGGAAAATACGAGGTGCAAGGAATTTGGCCATGGCATTTTTAAAGGAAGCATGCCGGCATTCGCCTGGAGTGATTTGAGAAAACCAGGTTAAACCCAAATCTGGATGCCCGGCCCAGGATTCGAACCCATGCCCTACCGAATGTGAAGCCACAGCGTTAACCACTCATCGACCACGCTCGGTGTGTGAAATTGAAATCATCTCATCCAGTATGAGTAAACTTTGTGAAAATACTTATGTAAATTTCAAATGCTGTGAATGCTTTCAAAACTTGTTTGCGCATAAACAAAGCTGTTCGCGAAACTTCAAGGAAATAAAAGCAGCGCTCAACAGACAGAAATAAATCCGTCCATGTTCGAGTCGATCCTCACGCAATTAGGATTATATAATATAATTTTCTTAATAGGTATCTGATTTGTAGTAGTCGCTTGGTACCAAAATCACTGTTAGAAACGTTTTCAGATTACGCAGCGGACTCCTCTCCAAGGCTTTCGGCACCAGGCTACGTTGCCACTCGCACTGCTAGAGCAATAGTTCAGTTACAATAAAATGTATGATACGTATATTAGGATGCATTGCTGTCTGAAATGATTTCACTTTCTATAAAGCAGAGTAACAACAAAATAAAAAACTTTGCTTGTTTTTCTTACAACATATAAATTATATTGCATGTAAGGATTTTTTGTATTTACCATCTAAATACAGTATATGGTCGATATTGGGGACCAGTAAAAAATCCTTTGAGACAGACATAAATGGTATAAAATCGACCACTTTTACGGTCGCTCACAACTTTATTTTTAAGTTCTGTGACCGGCCAGTGTGCCTGGGCGCTATAAGGCGATACAGCGAGCATAGGTTCAAATCCCGGGACCAGCACACTGGCCGTCAGGTGGTATTCTACAATCAGCTAAGCGAATGCTGGGACCTTCCCCAATCTCCGTCTCTTAAACTAAACATTTCACAAACAAAAATATACACTTATCACGGACGAGTGGCAACACAACTACGATAGGGCTAGAGCAATGGAGCCTTGCTTTTAAATAAGCCCAGATTCTGAAACTGGCTCTGCCAGACGACCCGGAAAATATGTATATATTCGACCTCCAGCATTTCTATGAACACACCTTCTCCCCCCCCCCCCCAAGAATATATAGTTTTACATAATGGTAAATACGGTGTTCGGTTTTGGGCCAACGAAATACATAATCTATGCAAAAATTAAAAACTCCCCCCCATTTAGTTGGCTTACGTCCTAAATACATGTCAGACAGACAAACAACAAAGCCTCAGTAATAGTGTTCTGCTTCTCATTGTGTAAAAAGTTAGTCAACAACCCGAAGGTTGGTTGGATCCTCCCGAAGGAGGCATACTGAGCCATCGTGTCAGAGGTAGGACGGCCAGTTGCTTTCCTCTGTAACCTACAATTAAACATTGAAACCTGCTGCAACTCATATGATCAAACACAACACTCAATAATTCCTGTATCCACTGGGATTTGAACCCGCGACAAAAGCAGCAAAGTTTGAAAGTAAGCACCTCAACCACTGAGTTTCCAGATCACTGTGTTCATTGTGTATGGAACTCTAAAAGCAATTCCAGCAGTACACTTCAGACACAAGTTATGTTGACCTAAACATGTTTGAAATTATTAGTTACGCGGGGCAGCGTTTCTGTATCCTATCGAAAGTTTCAATAGCAAATACATCAAACTTTAAAACGATCCCTAACTCATATCTGCCAACTCCTCCTCTTGGTTGTAAGCCATTGCTGAATCAATCCAGTAATGCCTGAATTCATTCCTTAGATCACTTCATTCTGCTTTAAGAATATTCATTTATGCAAAATGGCGATAAACGAGATTCCGATTACCATCACGGTTAGCTTTCGAACTTAAAATGCTGACGCCAAAGCCACTTAAAAGTCAGTTCACGAATTACCGGATGAAGTACCAGATTTATGTAACCGAGATATAGCCCGAAGTGGCTAAAGGTGGTTTGAAAAAATCACTTCTTTCGTCGTTTTTATCTACTACCTGATCAAAGGGATTTGGTAGTTGCCTGGATAAAGTTTCATTCACGTGACTATGTAAATATTCTCATCATGTCAGCTTACAAATCACCAAATTATCGGCTAATCGAGGACACTGCCGTAATTCTTGTCGCATATAAATATCTTTATGCGATCTTGATAGATAAATAAATAGATAATTTTGTAGACTGAAGTTCTATCATGAACTTTTGCCGTTTATTTATCCCGGTTATTTGCTTAAAAATCCTCTTGATACCAATAACGACCGTGTTTGTCACTATATCCGAAGATTTGCAGGTTCGTTTTCTACTCAAGATCTATTAATGCTATTTTTCGCAACTATTATTTTCGAGATTCCCTGCTGTTTTTTCTCGCTACCTCTACCAACAATTCTCTTCACTTCTCTTTTTTTCCAGAGATCATATCCATTCAAGTAATCTCTGAACAAACAATATTTATTAAACTTTATATTCTTTTTTTATAAATCGTTTTAAACTTTTAATTTATTAATATTGTGGCCTTCATCAGTATAAATATAATTTTACTGGTTTTCTAAAGAGCTGCTATCTTACACACTGTTCAGAATTAAACAAAAATACCTAAATCACACACAGGAAGTGTGGGGTTGTCAAACTACAAAACATAGTAATATGAGCCTCCTAGATGTAACAGATCTACGAATATAATAGTACCTTAATAACTTTCCTAGTTCACATTTAGTGTCCATCTAGATCTCCTGTCGTCCATCTTTCAAGTTTGAAAGTTGTTGATCCATCTAATGACACGCTACACAATCTATTTTCACCGGTTTTTATCTTCTGCTTCCCGGTATAATTGAGCTATTGTCCGGTTTATTTTTTGCTCAATCTGCTCCAGCCATCGAATCGGACATAAACCGCATGATCGATGGCCTTCAGATATCCCTGGATGATGATTTTCTCCATACTGTATCCATGTCGCCAATCAAACTGTATAATTCGCTACTAGCATATTGAAGGCATAGTTATATTTTATCCAACCAGTGGCCATATATTTGTCAAGGGAAATAGTGAAATATAGAACAACATATGGTGATAAAATGAATTAAGAAAGAACGTCTACATCATAATTTATGGCTCCGTCAGTTGCATGCAAGAAGTCAGTGATTTCTCCTGCGTAAGTTCGGATAGGAAACAACCAAATTATGAGATGATTTTTTTGGATCCCTGCGCCTCAATTGTACTCTGAGGAGAGGAGCCTTCCTCTTTTTAAAAGTTATTCTTTACCTTTGCCATGATTACTGCGAATCCGATTTATGGAGGACCAAATTTTTGGAGAAAACTCAACTTCCGGTGGTTTGTGGTGGAATCAAGGAAGACCATCGCCATAGGCGGGTGATTTCTGAATCCAATATTCTTTTCTGTTTCGTGCATATCAAGGAGGGATTGTGTAATTAACAGCGAAGAATTATTGGAACTAAGCCTGTCTGGTTGAAGATGGGGAGTAGAGAGTCGTTTATGATTTTCTTGTGCTGTTTTACTAGGGCATTGTGACGGAGCTATATGGCGTAGGAAAGACCACCACTCAGTAGGAGCGTACCACGTTGCAATAAGCAATCATTACGTGATAACAGATATTATGATGAGTCTGGATGAGAATTTCTTTAACAGAATTTCTCTGGCAAACTATACCACAGGCCTCTTCATAGCAGTATAAATATTTAGTATTCAAGTCCGTCGGGAGGAGAAGCTCTCTCCATCCGTCTAACTGTCCAGTTCGTTACTGTACTGACTCGTAACAACGATCCTTAGCTAACTCTTCGCGATGACGAATTCTTTCGTTTCTTTGCATCTGCTAGTTCTCTGCTTCACCACTACATCTGCTCTGGCACTATAGCTGCGGCCAGGGACATTGATGTGTGAGTGCGAGCGCGCAGTTGTTACACTTCGGAACATTCTCGCGTAGCGCTCTCTCTATAACACTAGAAAATGGCAACGCTGAGCGTTCTGTGTTGCCTAGTACAAGCGTCAACGCACAAACTATTATTACATGCTAACAAGTGAATTTAACTATTAAGCGCAAGATAGAGTTGTGTCCGAGAGGCAGAGTAGACACAACAGCTCGACACTATTGCTTTTCTGTTAATTTTACCAAAATATGCGTCATTAGCATCCTGATAATTTATAAAAACTTACTCAAAGCTAGAAAAATGATCAATTAACTGGAATTAGAAATAAATGGCTGGCGCAAAGGCAACACTAGATTTATTAAATACTTATAGGAATCAGGCGAAAGCACAATGCATGAAATGTTATATAATAACAATAATAATTCCGTGTGGTCGTAATGACCTGGTGACAGGGTTTCTATTGGATGCGCATTCCGCCCCTGTCGCCTTAATCTAGCTCGGCAATCCTGCCGGGACAGGAGACCTACAGTTTAAAGTGGAATGCAAACCACAGAAGCGTTCTGACGTACTTCACATTACACATCAAGCTATACCAGAGGCGAAGGCCGGGTTAAGTGCCTATTAAAATCCCCGGGGATTCGAACCGAGGACCTTTCGGTCTCCAGTCAGACGCCTTAACCACTGAGCCACCAGAGTGCTCTATATAATAGCTGATGAAGGTACTTGGCAAAGGAAATACATAACTCTGAATGAATCAATGACTTAAGCATATAGTCTCCCCAGAACGTAGTTCTTTCGTAACCACGGGAGAAGGAATTTATGAAAAACAGGCCGTTTCCAATATCTTATGCGTGAATCAAATATGTTCACGAATTATAGTTGTCAATGTACTTTCCTGAAGTCAAAATTCAAAGTGCGCTCATGCCCCATGCTAATTATGGTCTGAGGCACATGAAAACAAGACATGTCTTCCTTTCACTGGCTAAATTATGCTAGCAGTATAAGTTTACTATTCTTAGTGTGGGGAGATGGTATTCACACAGTTGGCTTAAACCTGTGGGAACGTTTGGAATCATCCCCTTAAAAATCGAAATTATCTGACGAGTCAGACAATTGCCTGGTTGTATTAACACTGAGAACCAGTGTCGCAAGTAACGTCGGATGAAATTAAAACTGAGTAAATTTGAAAAACTTGACTGATAATTTCTCCACTACACTAACCGTAAACAGACTGAAGTAGGAAATACAGAAACTGGATGACGCTGTACAACACGGAAAGTGTGAACAAATCCTTACATTCGCGTCACAACTGTTAAAACAGATCTGATTCGTGACAAACACAACGATCGACCTAATCAGCAACAACAGCGACATACTTGTGACCGCCGAAAACTCAATAATCTGATTAGGTATGCAAAGCAAAAATGTGAACATTAGAAATATAAATAGATCGAATCATTTCTTTTAAGTTTACTACGACCAGCGCGTCCCATTTATTCAGTTGGCTGCGGCACCGTAATGGTGTCCGGTGCTTGCATGGGGTTAGTTGGTTCGAGTCATGGTGGTAGAAGAAATTTTCGTCATTAAAACTTGGCCGGCAGGGTAGGAGAAGTGGTGTTGCATAATTCCTAATCAGCAGATTATGCACCTATTGTAAGTCCAGTGTCAAATCCCAGACCTCTCCGCAGTGCGTATGGAGAGCGGGAACACTGTCGCGACTCGAGCGGAGGTATTGCGTACACAAATAGTAGGTCCCTCCGACAAACTCACTTCCGGGTACGTTTCAACCAAAATATGTGGTTTAATGGTCGAAGACTTACATTTACTCTTGCTTAGTGCTAACAAAGTGAACAGGAATTAGCATTAACAAATGAAAGCACGTAGGAAATATTGAGATAGCTTTAATGAAATCAAATTAACTATTCTACAACGTTCAGAAAACAGAGATAACTTAGTAAAGGAATGTCTGAAGTAGTTCTAAAGCAGTTCAAGAATATTACTAATAAAATCTTAGCTAACTAGAGCACATTTCCTATCTGACAGAGAGTATACAGAATGCATTAGCCACTAGCCGTTCATTCCACATGAAGATAGTCGCTTCTTCGAAAGGCTGGGATAAACTCCATGAGGGCAGCGCGGCAAGTGCGCTTCCAGGTAAAGATCAAGGAGGGGGAATCGTAGTGCTGATTGGCTGTCGTTCACGTGTACATCCCATGGTTACCTTGTAATTGGCTCAATATAGCGTAATAAGGGCTTCAAACAGAAACGGAGTGGACAACTCTATTATCAGGATCTGGTGTAAATCACGGAACCTTAAAGCAAGCTGAGTTGCCAACAGCTAGCATTACAAGCGTCCTAGTGAAGGGTATGAGAAGGGCACACGAACTGACTATAGTGCCTTCTAATAACTTAAAATATACCTATTTGTGACAATAGGACACTGTTGATGGTGATTCGTCTGTCGGTAGGGGACGTTAAACCTGGTGTATTCCGGAAGAATAGTCCTGAATAGGCCGACACCGGATATTACCCCATCTCTCATCCACAACACAAACAATACTCAAAACCGAACACGCTATCATTCAGCAACGCTTAAGGACACTGTCACACTGGAGAAGGCAATGGCAAACCAATCCAGATCATTTTCCTAAACGTTCCCATATAAAGGTAAACAGCCCCTCCCCCAATGGTAACTGCCCACGCCCGGACTCGGGTAAGGAGAACATAGAAGAAGAATCTTTGACAAAGTTGCACCCACTGCCAAGAAAATCATTTGTCTTCGCATCGCCCGTGTGCAGAATATTCACTAAGTGAGGAAAGAAAAACTTAACATTCAGTATCTCCCAGAACTGGATTTTACTTTCCTACCGACAGAAGCACGCTCGTTTTGGCAATTTGTAGCACTCTTTTTATCTTGCGTATGGCTGCTTACTTGAATAACAGTACAAGAAAACATATTAATGAAATAATAGGGCAATTAAGAAGAAGGGCAGAACTAAAGTTGAATTCAAAGCTCTTGGTGATCCATGAATGAATCTTGAGTTGTTTCTTGGAAGGCTCTGTAGGGGCATTTAAAAACTATGCGGTTGATGGTTTCGTATTGAGCCCCGTAGTGACAATGTAAGGACTGTTTTGTCGGATGGCTGTTGTGTATAGTCTGTGCTTGGTGAAATTAGTCTCTTGATATGGCTAAGACTTGCGACATATTTCTTCTTGCGCCACACTGTTAGTCTTCTGTACTTGTCTGACACCTAAATAAATTGTTTGTGGGCTTCGATGGGAACGGAGAATCATACGGGCTTTACACAAGTCGAATAAAATACTGAAGTCACTATACTTGATGTTTATTGCAACATTTTAGTAACCTGTCGCAAGAAAAAATCCATCTGCGACTCCACGCGACGTAATGCCAGTGTATTTTGTAGTCAGTGGCGGCTCTAGGCGTAGTGACACTGTGACATGTCACCACCTCTAATCAAGAATAAATAAATTAAAAAATAAATGCAGTGAAAGATTTCTTTTTATATAAATGCGGCATTCTCTACTCTATGATAACTTATGACAGCTAGGGAAAGTATTGAAGTCCATCTGTTAGCCACATCAGTGAACTGTTTCGTTGTCGTGGAGACAATTTTCGGATGGCACAGATCGCGAATGCGCTCTAGCGTTTTCGTGGAAATATTCGAGGTTGGGGGTTCGCTTTGTTAATTGCGAATGGAGACAACTTCGTTCTGTCACACGCCGCAGCTCGATAAAGTTAGTAATACTGCCGGTAGAGTGCAGTAGCATTCAACTAAATATCCACTGGATCAGTGCTTCAACCTGTGATTCGTTGATTACTGATGGTTCGCAAACATAGTTCAGGAGTTCCACAGGCAGAATATCATAAACTTTGATACCGTATCCGTACTGTATAAGGCTGTATACCCAACTTTTTAAAAGCCTTGAATATTGCAATGACCGGGCAAAAATGTGGCATTTGCAGGACAGAACAGCACTGTTTCTACAACAGTCTATTCATTTCCATATGGCGTCTAGAGATTAAGTAAATGACGGTTTACTAAGGGTTTTAAGTGAGTATGAGGAACCGTGGTCGGTGATAAGATTGGTAACGCGAGTGGTGAAGGAAATAAAATAAAAGGCGTACGGCCTAGCATCTTTTATTTTGGTTTAAGCATGTAGGCCGGTGGTATAGTGTAGCGTCCAGCCTGTAGTAACATTATTATTTATCCGGTTAGGAACATTATTATTTATCTGGTTTGGTCTGATTAACATGTACTTTGCTTTTAATAGTTCACATCCAGTTTTATATCTGCGTTTCCATGGGATTCAAAATGTGATTTTAGATTTATTATGTTACAATGGTACATGTCCGAGATTTTAATAATAACAATATGGAAAATAAAATTAGGCCCAGGGTGGAAGATATTAAAGACAGTGGAAAAATTGCGGAGGTAACTGGCGACGGAGGAAGGAAACTCAGAAGAGGAAAATGAAGTTGCGTAATCGTCGTCCATAGTCGGCTGAAACGAAAAAAAATAGGCCTGTGTGGGTTACAGGCCCACAGCATTATTTTTGAAAATTTACTGGTCCTCGGTTTGAAAAAGGTTTGGATACGCTGCCATAGAAGCTTTGTCAATGCGAGAAGGCAATATTGTTTTTTTCTTAGATCCTCTGAAGGCGAATTACATAAGTTTATGAATGCACGTAACAGTAAATGATTCTCAAGAGAAATGTGTTGCACTGTCGTCGTGGTCATCGAAGGCAGTGCCGTATAAGAAAGTGCGGAGCCCTAGACACACTCAAAAATTTTAATTCCCTCTGTTTTTGAAAATAATTATCTGTATTTTATAAGTACAAAGAAAAGGTTTTGTAGATGACTAATAGAATTTATCATATTTATTCAGTTAACAAACGAATTTTACGATATATCATATTTTGAAAATTACTTTTATTTATCGTATACTACAATGAAACAAAAAATTAATTTCCATGCTTTTCATAATACTTTGATTGTTTTATTACGGATGATTTTATTTTTTATTATTTTTATTTAGTGAATAAAGTGAACTTTCAGGGGGCCTTCAAAAATCAGGGGCTCCAGGCTACTGTCTAGTCGTGCCTAGTCGTGCCTTTTGGGTAATCCAGCACTGCTGGTAGATCCAACTTGTCGGTTTTTGGTTAATCACTAAATGTTTACCGTTTGGTCAATTTTAAAACATTAATCATTTATTAATTTCAAAATCATTTCTTTAATCCGGTATGTTCTTATAAGGTAGGCAATCTGGAAGAATGAGATTTCTGTTGGCGAACCCCTCCTCGTCCAAGTCAAGCCCCAAGCCCCCCAAAACCAAATCTTAGCCCTCCTCCCTCAAACCAAAATCCTGGATCCGCCACTGGAAACATTTTATTGTTGTCACTACCTGAGCAAATAAATTCGGCCGCCGCTGGTTGTAGTAATTATCCTACGACATGTAGAAGAACGAGAATTTTGACGGGTACTAGCGGTTCGATCGATATTGACCCGAAGCCGGACTTGTCGCTCTCACAGGTCAGAAGGCACGAATGAGGAAAGTTACAAGTTTTTTGCTGCAAAGTGATCTTAGCTATGCGTGCAATTCTGACACGCGCGTAAGATTTCTGCTGAGATGATGGCAGTATTTCCGCTCGGCGTTTTACCGCACGTACGCCTTCGCTCAGACTCGACAAAGTAAAATACAAGATTTTAATATAATAAAAATGCGTCCCTTACAACAAGATGAAGTTATTCACTTTCATCACTCAGACAGCGAAGCACCATGTCTGCCACAGTTCGTCCAGATTCTGTTTAACCAAACCAAGATTTTGCGGTCATAGTGGAAACTTCCATGCGGATTATTGGTAAAGGATGGAGTGCCTGACAATTACCACTAATGAAATTTCATTTTGCTGCATCTGACAGACAAACACATACCGGCACCAAAAACTGAGTCTTCTCCTACACCTCATCACTTTACTCGTAGCAGTTACCAAACAGCTCAGCTGGTAATCCAACGCTTTTCTCCTCAGGCTTTGTACCAACACCTAATCTTCGTCGTTTCAAACAGCTGGTAAAATCATACATTTGGGGAATTGCGTCAGTCAAATAAGACCAACAACCAATCATCAATACAAATCGATTCATCTGAATAATCATCTACTGCAGAGGTTCCCAATTAATGATACGTATTCCCCTAGGAAATACGTGAGGTTGTTTCAAGGCGTACGTAGGTCTCTTCGCTAAGGTAATCACTACTATAATTGAAAAAAAGCCAAATACGCAACATTGCTTTCACCAAAATTTATTTTAAGATAAACTGCGTATGTGTGAATTATATTACTGTAACGACGTGGCTGTGCGAAGCATTCGACTTCACTGATCTACTGGAAGCAGAAAACCTTCTGTATTTGGTGTACTTTAGGTACTTTACTACGCGTATCTCAGGCAGCAGAGCATCTGACTTGGCCTGGGCAGCCAGGGAGCGATCCCGATGGAGCTGAACATCTAGAATGGTTCACCAGACCCACTCGGCCTACTGTCCAATGAGTATCGGGCAGGAATTTCCTTAGACAGGAAAAGATGACCGAAGCGTGGCTCAGAGCTCCTTACCTCCTCCTAGTGTCACAGGTCAAGGATGGGAATACGGTACCTTACCTCCGCGAATAAAGTATTCGTAGTCCTGGGGACGTTATTTTTTTGTATCTTCTCCATGATGAAAGCTAAAAAAAGAAAAGGAGGCACGACCGACCCTAGACGTTATGAACCTTTTAGTGGATCTCAACTTCGAACAGCGAAATATGAACTATGTAGGACAGTTCCTGGCTACGGAAAGGAGCAACAGTGTGGTCGAAGATGCCTGACATCTGAACCTCATCGCACTAAAACAGATGTTGTGGCATTATCAGACACTTGGTTTAATCTAAACAATAGGGTACAACTTTTATAGAAGTGATAAGGTTAATACAGTAGAAGAGGAGAAGTGGATATATCGGTTCAATAAAGGATCTCTCATAAATCAGTCGGGCTAAACATGGTTTATCTAATCCTGGTTGTCCGGGTTGAACCGCGTCAATTTTTAGAAACCTAACGTTTCGGCCATCATTTTGTGGCCTTCTTCAGAGTACTGTCACGGCTGGAGCTGCTGCCGCCTATATATAGCTCCCGAAGAACGCGATAGCCGTTTGGAGTGACGTCACTCAAACTACCGCCGCCAGCGTGGCCGGTCCGATGGGGGCCTGCGTCCCGCGTTTTCCTGATCAAGCATGACCATATTTGGTCAAGTTTTAGCCCGCCGTCCGCGTTCATATTATCTGGTCTTTTTTTGATTTCAAATGCTTCTCTGACACGCCGGGGCCACCATCTGCTTCACCAAATATGGTCATGCTTGATCAGGAAAACGCGGGACGCAGGCCCCCATCGGACCGGCCACGCTGGCGGCGGTAGTTTGAGTGACGTCACTCCAAACGGCTAGCGCGTTCTTCGGGAGCTATATATAGGCGGCAGCAGCTCCAGCCGTGACAGTACTCTGAAGAAGGCCACAAAATGATGGCCGAAACGTTAGGTTTCGACAAATTTACGCGGTTCAACCTGGACAACCAGGATTACATTGACAACGACCACGGAAGTCTGCGCACCCACATGGTTAATCTACCCTTTCAGGTGGCTTCGAAACACATATGTGTTCATAATTTTCTAATTCATCATCGCCTCTAATTATTGCTATCTCCGGATACAAGCGTTAACAGCGACTGGACAGAGTGATTTGCTCAAATTAGGCCTTCAATAATATTGGTCGGTGAGCTTAATTCTCATAAACAGACTATTGTAACTACCCTCAAGGGCCTTTCATAAATGATGTAGTTCAAGAGAATAACTTAGTAATAATTAATAGCGGAAACCCAACACTGGCAGGAATACAAGATCGAGGTCCTACAACTATCGACTTTGCCATATTCACCTTCCATGTACACTCTTTGGCAAAAAAATTGACTGTCAGCGCCTGAGTCTAAGTCTCTTATTTCGCACAATGTGGCATCATTGCGCGTATTCAACTCAACGCCATCTGTTATTCATTTCCTTAAGTCAAGCATCGAACAAAGTAGGAAGACTCCACCCGCCCATTGACGATTCTTCTTGGTAGTTCATCTATCATTCCCCACATTTCAGTAAAAAGCTATTGACAGATCTCGAAACAAGTAACGCATTTTCCTGTCCCTGGATTGACTGTAATATTAGGCAAGATATCGCTGACCATACCTCAATCGGACGAAATTCGGTTCCAGCTACACTTTTCTTAAATTAAGATCGTGAATCATATCGTTAAAGTTGTTACTAACAAGATTGCACTAAAGCGCAGTAAAAATGAGGTTCAGTTATACATTTTATTCCATGTGATTAGCGTAAAATTATAACGATATTTATTTATATATTGATGTGGCTATTCAGTTGCAATAATGCAACACATAATGGGGTGTGTGACCTGAGAAGTGGGTGTAAATGTTCAAAGATCCAGAGTTTTTGGTTCTACAAAACTATTGAAACGATTATAAAGAGATTATTTCGGATAATTTCTAATGCCAGTTGAATGTAACTGACTTCCGAGGCAGGATAAGATTGTTTACCCACTGCACGAGCCGTCTGTGAAAATGAGCTCCGTTTGCTTGTGGCTAACCATCTAGTCTTGTAAACGCGTGGTCCTCAGTTCGAGTGTAGGTTTTCCAATTATTTTTTTGCATTTATTTTAAACAAGTCGAACCTACAACTGCGTTATGCGTAAAATATAACATCGACTCTTACCTGCTTGCCTCAGGACATAACATACTTAAGGAAAGACTTATAATTGAGTGCTTCTTAATAAACTGCACACGTAACTATGAAAGCTCTCACAGAGGTAACACTGAAAGAAATCTTCTCGGGCTTCAACATCGTCGGAATAGTGTCGTGTGGTTACGTTAGGTGGACTATAACGAGTTCGCACCATCGTCAAGGAGACGAAAAACTAAATAATATTACTATACCAATTTCTTATTATGCGTCTGGATTTACGGCTCGTCGAATTCTAAGTCATTAAAGGTGGGAAGGGAATGGAGACAAGGAATGGGAAGGAATTCGGACCATGGGTTTTCGAAGAAATAATCCCGCCATTCACACGAAGTGACTTGGAGAAACGAAGGAAAATCCAAATCTGGATAGCCGGATAGGAATTCAAACCCGCTTCCTGTCGAATGCGGAGCCATAGCGTTAACGCTCAGCCATAAGGTTAAGTTTTTCAATATATTTCGTATTTGGTTAATGATGCCGTCCATAAAATTATTTAAAAAATCTATTGAAAAGTTAAAAATCGTAAATTAAAATATATGTGCAGAAGTGAGTTCATCTGATGAGAGCGGGGATATCAAAAAAATCAGAAACGCAATTCAAATTTCATTTTCTCTCTCTCTACTCTTTTCGCCCCCCTCTCTC
This sequence comes from Vandiemenella viatica, assembly GCA_031002005.1. Lineage (NCBI taxonomy): Eukaryota > Metazoa > Arthropoda > Insecta > Orthoptera > Morabidae > Vandiemenella > Vandiemenella viatica. The sequence continues at coordinate 323,799,413 of CM061921.1, read as the reverse complement.
TTTTTAATTTTTTTTGCTAGGGCTTTACGACTCGTCGACAGCAAGGTCATTAGAGACGGGATCGGATTGGGACAAGAAACGGGCAGGAACTCGGCCATGGCCTTTTCAAGGAAGCTGTAACATCACAGAGAGAATTACAGTGCAATAATATCGCAGGCACGCGGGAGGATTATCTCAGGAGTTAGAGAACAAAAGAGGTAGACGTTTGTTTGGTTTTTTTGGTGGAAATAAAGAAGTGAGAGAGCGTATGCAGTATCATAGTGGATTGAGAATTAAATATATATATATATCTGGTGGTTTGCGACGGTCTACGGTATCTGAGAGAACTAGAATGGAATAAAAAAAAAAGTAAACGTATCAATGATAGATTCTTTGATTTACGTTACATGGCTCAACGTGATAGGACGAACCTGCAGTTAAAAGTGGAAATTACGAAGAGTGTAATTAGCACGAAAACGCGCTAAAAAAAAAAAGATAAGTGGTGAAAGAAAAAGGAATCGTTTAAGACAAACCATAATTGTTGAGAGTATAAGTTGCTCCAACGAACTGAAGGTCAGCGACCGTAAACCGAGTTTTGGAAGGCGGAGGAAAGCAGAGAGGTTGAGCGAAGACTACACTATACTCGACGGTGGCGGCGCTTGGTGGTGGCTGAAGGAAATACTCAGTCGACACAGGAATTCATTCTGCGTGGGTGGAGCCATTGCTGAGCTGAGGGGTAATAGCAGTCCGAGCATTCCAGATAGCGGCGACGTCTCATCAAAAGGAAAGAAAGACCATTTTATTGATGCGCGCGCAAGCTGACTAGCAATTACATCCCTAAAATTTTTCTCTTACGGAAAAAAAAGAAAAAAAAATCTATGAATCATTCTTTGACATCGTATCTCATCTTGTTGTCATCAGTGATGACAGATTAGCCTTGTCATAAAACTGACAAGGAAATAATTTTTTTCTTTTGAGCCATAGACTGTTTTTTTTACTGCTTAGGAAAGTGCTTGTGTAGTCAAGGAGTATATTTGCATAGCTTGTAGTGTTGGTGTAGTTCCTTTTTTCAGTATAGCTTAATATTGTTCTGGGTAAAATGAATAGTCAATCAGAAAAGGTTACTGTAGCACAGGAGGAAATTCCTGAGCATAGTGATGTGTCAGTAGTGGACATGCTTCGCGCATTTCAGGAAACATTTATGAGGTCCTTTCGGGAAGAGAATATTGCCTTTCAAAAGTCGCTTAAAGAGGAATTGATCCATTATAGGGAACTTTTTGTTAAACAAAATATTGAACCCTCTTCCAAACTGAACCAGTATCATTCTGATAAGGCGGAAGATTACAGTCGGGATTTGGGAGAAAATCTTACGGGGAAGTACTCGATAGCAAAAGATAAGAAAAATTTTTTGGTCCAGGAAGCAGCTCATTCTTCATCTGACATCTTGCCTGTTAACTCTCAGCTTATGATTCAAATGAAACCAGTTAGTGTTCAATCAATTTCAGACAAGACTTGCTCAGCCACAGATATTCTTATAAGTAATATTGCTGGAATTTCTCTCGAGAAGAGCAAGCTGGCAGTAGGCGTTGAGAATTTATCATGCCAGGTGGAAAAAGTTAAGGCATCTACGACAGTGTGGGTGAGTGATAGGTTGCAGCTGCAGGTACCGATTTCTGTGGGGAAAGAGGTTGAGAAAAGTTTAAAGGTTCTAGTGCCCGAAGTTGTGAAGGAAGAAGTTGCTAAATGTCAAATTGCCCTAAATGTTAATTCAGTCAAGGCAGAACTGAAGAAGGTGACACGCGGCAGAGAAGAAAAATCAACCGGGATACGGGTAGTCTCGTGGGGAGACGCTAGATCCGTCAAGCACAGAAAGGAATGCTTTGGTTTGGAAATAACCCGTGACGTGATGGAACAAGAGACGGGCGATCAAGACATTCTTGATGAATTCTTCGATGTGTTTTCCGATGTGCCCGGACGCATTAGAGGCTACAGTTGTAAACTAAAGGTCAAATAAGGACTGTTTCTTTATGTCTTTGACTTTGGGAGTGGCAAATATAGCTTGGTTGTATTTCCCAAAGTTACCCACTGTCCACTGCAGGCCAAGCTATGTCAGTTTGCGCGTAGCGTTTGCGTGTTCAGTGGTGCGTGTTCTGATATTTGTGTTTTTTTTTTTTTTAAATATCATATTTGTGTGTTTTCTATGTTCTGATTTTTAAATTGGTGCTGAGTTTTCTATTTTGAACTTAGAATTAAGGAATCTGTGGCTTAATGTAATAAAATGTAGCCACGCAACCACCAGATATTCATCTTTAAATGTTATACCAGTTATTCAATTTTACATATTATACCAGATGTTCATTTTATGTATATTGTGATGGGTGTTTTATATGAACTACACTCAGATGTTAGCATTTCAAAAAAGGTTTAATTTCGTGACGAAGTTTTGGGCTTTGTCAAGCCCGTCATTCGTCAAACCGCACCGGTTGGGATGTAACATCACAGAGAGAATTACAGTGCAATAATATCGCAGGCACGCGGGAGGATTATCTCAGGAGTTAGAGAACAAAAGAGGTAGACGTTTGTTTGGTTTTTTTGGTGGAAATAAAGAAGTGAGAGAGCGTATGCAGTATCAGAGTGGATTGAGAATTAAATATATATATATATCTGGTGGTTTGCGACGGTCTACGGTATCTGAGAGAACTAGAATGGAATAAAAAAAAGTAAACGTATCAATGATAAATTCTTTGATATACGTTACAAAGCATCCGGGCGTTCGCCTGGAGTGACTTGGGGAAACCATGGAAAACGCAGATCTGGATGACCGGACGGGGATTCAAACCCGCATCCTACCGAATACGAGGCCAGAACGTTAACAGTTCACGCACCACACCCGGTACTTTTTTTTAGTAGCTATCAAATTCAAAGTGAATATAAGCTCCCTCTTATATGGAAGATATTGTCATATTAATCCCGTTGTTTAATGAAGTAGTATTAAACCAAAAGTGACGAGCAAAATTTATCGGTTTGCTAGTAACCAAATAGGTAACATTTCAGTCTTTTCGTAGAAATGTTAAAAAAAAAGAAGAATCCAATTCACATTCTACTTGAGCAAAGACCTCAAACCGGATGCTAAAACTACAGAAATTTGCAGTCTCAATAAAATGTGGTAAAATAAGAAATTTCAATGTAGTTATGATGTAATTCTCTATAATATTTTTTTTCAAGTATGTCTTTCAGTAAAGATTAAGAGGTAGTTGGAATGAAATTATCACGCTGAGCAATAACACAGCTAATTGTTACAAAATTTTATAAATCGGCAGTACTACTCTCCGCAGCTAGAGTGTAATTCTAAAATATCGTAGTAGACGGAAACGTAGTGTTTACAAAGCGTATAATACTGGTTTCCTTGTTTCTTGCCACACTGACATTCCCGCACTGAATTTCAATTTTATGCCTCAGTTTTCCTCCTACAATGTTCTGATTGAATGCCTATAAGACTTTGCAATATTTAAACGTTCAAAAGAAATTGTTGCTTGTCATTCTGAGACAGACATTATAATGTAAATTCTTTGGGTTGGAATAAAATATATAGTAGCTACAGTTTGAATTTTGGAAAAACCATGCCGCAAGAGAATCAATTCTTATCACCGATCAAGAAAAACAAAGTTACTTTCATAGCGTTTGTTGATTTAGAAAAAAAGCTTTTGGTAATGTAAGGCGGGAAAAAATGTTCAAAATTTAAAAAAAAAATCAGGTCTTACGTATCGAGATAGAAAAATATTTTATAATTGATATAAGAATCAAGTGGCTATAATAAAAGTAGAGAATCATGAGAGTCACCAATCAGTTGAAAAGTGTATCAGATATGGTTGCAGTTCATCCATACTAATATTCAACTTATATGTGGAGGAAGCTATAAAAGAAGTAAAAGAGGAATTTGACTGTGGTTCATGAAAAAGTAGTTTCAAATATTGACCCAGGAACCAGAGAGAACTTTTTAAAACTGTATGTATGGAGCATAGCACCTTATGGTAACGAAGCATGGACTTCAGGAATGCCTGAAAGAAGGAAAATTGAAGCATTCGAAATGTGGTGCTATAGGAGGATGCTGAAAATTAAGTGGACAGTTAAACCACGAAATTAATATGTTTTGGAAATGATGGCTGACGAAAGAAGTTTGTGGAAGAATCGTAAACAAAGAAGAAACAGATTCGTGGGAGGTTTTTTTAATACATTTGGGATTGGTTATGTATGAAGCATATAACGGTGGACGTGTTTTAAGAGAGGTGTTTTGAGATGAAGGGGATAGTGCAAAATAAGAAGGGATGGTGGTTTATATCAAACCAATCAAGAGACTGACGACAGTAAAATAAGAGATTAAATAAGACAGAAGGTGACGGCCGATTGAGATCTACTCCCCCCAAACACATCGATGGTGTAACAGCTTAACGTCCAAATCCGGCGGACGAGTCACTGTGAGAAGTTCCATATGCGCTACAGAGAGGTTTCGGATTTAAACCGGGACTTACGTGCAATTAGTGATAATTAGTAATAATGCACCGCCACCGAAACTTGTCCTAGTTCTAAAAAGTTCTTCAACCACCGGAGCTCAAATCAGGTGACGCAGTATCTGACGCCGCCCATCATCACGGAGCTATAATGACCCGAAACGAGGAAGTTGGCTATAGAAGTGTAGCATTTAAAAATCAACCTTTCACATGCTGTTTGGTGCAGACGCGTAAATTCCAATTGAAGTAGCTGACTCAATCTCATACCACTGCGGCGCAAGACAATCTTCTTATATCTATCACCTTAGTAACATATTAATTTTATGAGCGGAACAGAATACAAAGCATCCGGCATCCTTAATTCCTTTAATTTATAGCTGCTAAAAATAGAAAAAAAGGGGGAGGGGTTGAAATGAGAAAGAGAGACAGAAAAACATAAATTTGAATTGCGTTTCTGATTTCAGAGATTGTTTCGGAAACTCACCCTCTCATCAAATTATCTCACTTCTACCGACATTTTATCATTTACGATTATCAACTTTGCTTTAAGTAAATTTTTAAATAATTTTATGGATGTAATCGTGAGTGATTTGGGGAAATCATTGAAACCCAAATCTGGATGGCTGGACGAGGATTCGAACCCACAACCTCCCGAATGAGAGGCCAGAGCGTCGGCTCTTATTCCACCACGCTCCACTATTTTTATAAACTGTCACTGCATCTACAAAAATGCGTGTGCCGAATTGTGAAGATGCAGAAAAATAGATGATTGCTCAATCTTTCCAAAAGAGCCGATCGTGATAAATTATTACGTGTGATTTAGTGTTATAAAGGTATTCTTCTTGTCCGAAGGAAACAGGAAAGTTGGCACTTACTTCCCGTTAGACGTTGCCACAACTACTTATTCCAGAGTTGCCACGATTTCTGACTTCTGGCAGTGCTGTGGTAATTTCCTGTTCAAGGAAACGTATCTTACAGCTAGGCGGTATCAAGAAAACAGACACATTGCCGAAATAGAAATTTACTTTCCTTCCCCGTCTATCTATCTTATTTTTATTTGACTGATTATTTCTGTTATAACAGTTTGATTCTTTATATAGATCATCATTAACTATTCAACTTAAAATGTTGTATCTTTATATATATATATGTTTAGTTTTATTATATAATGGACGAAGTAGGTTTCAGCGTAATGCAAAGTAGCTCAATGGATGAGCATTGGCCTACGGAGGTGACGTTACTGGGTTCGTTCCACCTCAAGTTGAGTAGTTTTACATTGACTATCCCCTTCTCACTTGTTGTAAAATACATATTATATATGTAAAAGTGAACATTATTATATTTTACATCAAATTGTTTAAAAACAAACTACTATGAAAATATTTTTTGATTAGTTCATAGGCCACATTGGCTGTTAAAGGTGTGTTTGTGGAATTTAAAATATTGTTCATCCAATATAATGTGACGAGTTTAGTTGACTTTAGTTCCGTAAAGGCAGAGAGTGTGATTGGAGTTGTTGCTGTAGAGTTTCTCACTTGTAATGTCAAAGAAACTATTTTTTTCTGTTATTTTAACTTCATGTTGCGGCATTTTTTGAAAATACCCCATCAAGACATCAGGAGAAATACCTTCAAATTCTTTAATCACTTGGGCTGTTGCAAGTTATTTCGCAAAACAAGAACACGTGGCGGACAATTTTGTCTGATGTTTGTAGTGGGTGCCTTGGTGGGCCACCTACGTTACAATTATCTCTCATACCTTTATGATTTATAATTGTGGATTTTTAATTTTTATGAAGGAGTGAAAATTTATTAATTTTGCAAGAATCTCGACGTTAGTTGGAATTTAGGAAAAATTGTCACAACATGACATTTATTTTCTTATCATTGGCGATTACAAGTCTGAGCGAATTTACCGTTAACATTAACACAAATTGGCAAAATCATAAAAGCAACGCTCAGAGTTACAATTAGCCGTCATGAGCAAGCAAACAATTGTATATTTACTTTTAAATATATCTCAGAATCAAAATGCATGAAACAATGACAATTGGAAACAATGAAAAATACAAGTTATGACGACCTCAGACAAAGGTATCATAATACTGTGACTTTACAGTTAAAAAGGAAAATCATGGGCGCCAGAATGAACAATATATCATTCGAAATAACTAGTTCTGGCAAATTATGCCGCTAGCTCAGGGGTTTTTACAATTACAAAGTGAGAACATGGATCTATCCTCTCAAAGTCGTTTACGGGTTCTGTTTCACGGAATGCACCATCAGATGGCTTGGTCGTAATAAGTTACCATTGTAGTTCTGCGTCTGATGCCTGCGGTGAGTGGAGCGGTCCCACGGTATGTGAGATTGTCTCACAAGTCGGCTACAGACATCTCTGGTCTGACAATGCGCGTCATCGCATTACCGGCTGTGTTGCTGTGATTAGCTTGCTCCAGCAAGGCAAGCTGGCAGCCAGAAATCGTACAACGGCAGTTGGCGAGAGAAGCCAACTTTCCAAGTCCACCTCAGACTAGACTCGCATAGCATGGACTCGAAGATCGAAGTGCAGCTCGTCGCTCTTCTCTCTCGCGAGGAAACTTCTCGCTCCGCCCCTTTGTAGTCTCGAAGCTCACATATAACAGAAATTCCCAGGATTTTAAGTTATACGCTCATTTGGATTGGCTCTTCAGGTCGGCACCTAATGTCACGTGATATCCCCGATATGTGATTTGACCAGAGTATCTAACAGAGGTCGGACATATTCGGCTAAGTTCGCCGGGGTGAGAGCCCATTCGGGTGTCGGGCGGCAGGCTTTTCCCGCAAGGTGAGTGACCCATCCCCAGGGAGCAGAGTGTGTGGTCCGGCAAACCCCAAATCCGCGACGTCCTGTCACCATGATTCGGGAAGACCAAGATTAGCTTCAAGCCTACATAGCTCAATAATTCTTTAATATTCGCTTTACCAAGATACACTGTATGTTCACCATTTCACTACAGTCCTCACTTGGAATCTGGCGTACTTTATAAAATTACAACAAAAATCTATTTAGGTGGTCGCCCAAGATTTATGTAAATTACTCTTATATTATTACATATATAATAAAAATGCACCTTGCAACGTGGCGACAGCGCGTCATGTTACATGTTCGGTACTAATTACATAAATGACACGTGGGCAACTGGCAATGAAATATTGCCTTGAAGTCATTAGCATTAATATGCGTAATTATATGATTTTTTAACGATCATTTCAACAGAACGGATAACCCTATATTCCTAAATAAGATTTGTTAATGCCAATTTCTCGATATTATTGATCTTATAACTCCATAAATACTCAGCACTTGAGGTATTTCCTGATTCTAGCCTTACGGCAGCACCATCAGTTACCAACAGTTTCTAGCATTAGTGACACTTACCTTTTCTTTTGAGACATCACGTGAATAAGTCACTATGGACTCCATACTGATCCTGAATTTTCGCAAACAGGGTTTATTCTTGGAGTTTTACGCAAACACAGTAAACATCTGTTTCCAGTTGTATCGCTGCGACGTGTTCCGCCTGAATGAAAATTTCAATTGTAAGCAAGTACTGAGCCTCCAAGGCTGTTGATTGCACATCCATGATTTTTTGTCGAACGCTATTTTTCCTGATGCCTTACAAAGACATTTTCAATTAAAAAGGCTTAACTCACACCAAATTAAAATCACAGGAAATAAAAAAACGTTAAAAAAATTGTATCTTTGACAGAAAAAGTGAGAAACTCTACAGCAACAACTCCAATCACACTCTCTGCCTTTACGGAACTAAAGTCAACTAAACTCGTCACATTATATTGGATGAACAATATTTTAAATTCCACAAACACACCTTTAACCGCCAATGTGGCCTATGAACTAATCAAAAAATATTTTCATAGGAGTTTGTTTTTAAACAATTTGATGTAAAATATAATAATGTTCACTTTTACATATATGATATGTATTTTACAACAAGTGAGAAGGGGATAGTCAATGTAAAAATACTCAACTTGAGGTGGGAACGAACCCAGTAACGTCACCTCCGTAGGCCAATGCTCATCCGTTCAGCTACTTTGCCTTACGCTGAAACCTACTTCGTCCATTATATAATAAAAGTAAACATATATATATAAAGATACAACATTTGAAGTTGAATAGTTAATGATGATCTATATAAAGAATCAAACTGTTATAACAGAAATAATCAGTCAAATAAAAATAAGATAGATAGACGGGGAAGGAAAGTAAATTTCTATTTCGGCAATGTGTCTGTTCTCTTGATACCGCCTAGCTGTAAGATACGTTTCCTTGAACAGGAAATTACCACAGCACTGCCAGAAGTCAGAAATCGTGGCAACACTGGAAGAAGTAGTTGTGGCAACGTCTAACAGGAAGTAAGTGCCAACTTTCCTGTTTCCTTCGGCCAAGAAGAATACCTTTATAACACTAAATAACACGTAATAATTTATCACGATCGGCTCTTTTGGAAAGATTGAGCAATCATCTATTTTTCTGCATCTTCACAATTCGGCACACGCATTTTTGTAGATGCAGTGACAGTTTATAAAAATAGTGGAGCGTGGTGGAATAAGCGCTGACGCGCTGGCCTCTCATTCGGGAGGTTGCGGGTTCGAATCCTCGTCCGGCCATCCAGATTTGGGTTTCAATGATTTCCCCAAATCACTCTATGTGAATACTGGAAAGGTTCCTTTAAAAGGCCATTGGAGAAATCCTTGCTACAACTCCTTTCACGCCTCTAATGACCTCGATGTCGACAACGCGTAAAACCATAAGCAAAAAAGGAAAAAGAATGTATGCTCGCCTCATGTCTTTGAGCAAGCATTGAACTTCATCTTTAATATCTAAGTCGGTCAAATATTTTCGCAGCTTAGGAAAAGGTGGTAGTCACTGTGGGCCAAGTCTGCAACTGTATGGTGGGTGGGTGATTATTTTCCAACCAAAGTTTTGCAGAAGAGCGACGGTGTGATGAGCAACGTGTGGACCAGCTCTGTCGTGAACAATGCTTGCTTCCTTGCTTACATTTCGTCTTCTTCGGTTCTGAATTGACTTTCTGAGTTTTTTCAGTGTTTTACAGTAGCTGTAGTAGTAGTAGTTGTTGTGGTCGCAGCTTGCATTAACCGGACTAACAATGACTCCTTCCCATTCAATTTTTTTCCTTCTTATGGCATTACGTTTCGTTAACGTCGAGGTCGTTAGAGGCGGGGAAGGACTGCGGAAAAGGAACTGGAAGAAATTCGGCCTTGGCTTTTTAAAGGAACTATACCACCATTTGCCTGGAGTGATTTGGGGAAACCAAAGAAAACCCAAATCTCGATAGATGGAGGTATTCGAAGCCGTCTCCTCCCGAATGCGACACCATTATCTTCACTTTTTTCATTACTAGTCGTATTTGGTCTACGATTACATCCATAAAATTATTTAAAAATTTACTTAAAGCAAAGTTAATAATCGTAAATGATAAAATGTCGGTAGAAGTGAGATAATTTGATGAGAGGGTGAGTTTCCAAAACAATCTCTGAAATCAGAAACGCAATTCAAATTTATGTTTTTCTGTCTCTCTTTCTCATTTTCAACCCCTCTCCCTTTTTTTCTATTTTTAGCAGCTATAAATTAAAGGAATTAAAGATGCCGGATGCTTTATATTCTGTTCCGCTCATAAAATTCATATATTACTAAGGTGATAGATATAAGAAGATTGTCTTGCGCCGCAGTGGTATGAGATTGAGTCAGCTACCTCAATTGGAATTTACGCGTCTGCACCAAACAGCATGTGACGGAGGTGAAAGGTTGATTTTTAAATGCTACACTTCTATAGCCAACTTCCTCGTTTCGGGTCATTATAGCTCCGTGATGATGCGCGGCGTCAGATACGGCGTCACCTGATTTGAGCTCCGGTGGTTGAAGAACTTTTTAGAACTAGGACATGTTTCGGTGGCGGTGCATTATTACTAATTATCAGATGGTGCACGAAAGTCCTGGTTTAAATCCGAAACCTCTCTGTAGCGCGTATGGAACTTCTGACAGTGACTCGTCCGCCGGATTTGGACGTTAAGCTGTCGGCCCCATCGATGTGTTTCGGGGGAGTAGATCTCAATCGGCCGGCACCTTCTGTCTTATTTAATCTCTTATCTCTTATTTTACTGTCGTCAGTCTCTCGATTGGTTTGATATAAACCACCATCCCTTCTTATTTTGCACTATCCCCTTCATCTCAAAACACCTCTCTTAAAACACGTCCACCGTTATCTGCTTCATACATAACCAATCCCAAATGTATTAAAAAAAACCACCCACGAATCTGTTTCTTCTTTGTTTACGATTCTTCCACAAACTTCTTTCGTCAGCCATCATTTCCAAAACATATTAATTTCGTGGTTTAACTGTCCACTTAATTTTCAGCATCCTCCTATAGCACCACATTTCGAATGCTTCAATTTTCCTTCTTTCAGGCATTCCTGAAGTCCATGCTTCGTTACCATAAGGTGCTATGCTCCATACATACAGTTTTAAAAAGTTCTCTCTGGTTCCTGGGTCAATATTTGAAACTACTTTTTCATGAACCACAGTCAAATTCCTCTTTTACTTCTTTTATAGCTTCCTCCACATATAAGTTGAATATTAGTATGGATGAACTGCAACCATATCTGATACACTTTTCAACTGATTGGTGACTCTCATGATTCTCTACTTTTATTATAGCCACTTGATTCTTATATCAATTATAAAATATTTTTCTATCTCGATACGTAAGACCTGACTTTTTTTAAATTTTGAACATTTTGTCCCGCCTTACATTACCAAAAGCTTTTTTTCTAAATCAACAAACGCTATGAAAGTAACTTTGTTTTTCTTGATCGGTGATAAGAATTGATTCTCTTGCGGCACGGTTTTTCCAAAATTCAAACTGTAGCTACTATATATTTTATTCCAACCCAAAGAATTTACATTATAATGTCTGTCTCAGAATGACAAGCAACAATTTCTTTTGAACGTTTAAATATTGCAAAGTCTTATAGGCATTCAATCAGAACATTGTAGGAGGAAAACTGAGGCATAAAATTGAAATTCAGTGCGGGAATGTCAGTGTGGCAAGAAACAAGGAAACCAGTATTATACGCTTTGTAAACACTACGTTTCCGTCTACTACGATATTTTAGAATTACACTCTAGCTGCGGAGAGTAGTACTGCCGATTTATAAAATTTTGTAACAATTAGCTGTGTTATTGCTCAGCGTGATAATTTCATTCCAACTACCTCTTAATCTTTACTGAAAGACATACTTGAAAAAAATGAGAAAATATTATAGAGAATTACATCATAACTACATTGAAATTTCTTATTTTACCACATTTTATTGAGACTGCAAATTTTCTGTAGTTTTAGCATCCGGTTTGAGGTCTTAGAATGTGAATTGGATTCTTTTTTTTTTTTTAACATTTCTACGAAAAGACTGAAATGTTACCTATTTGGTTACTAGCAAACCGATCAATTTTGCTCGTCATTTTTGGTTTAATACTACTTCATTAAACAACGGGATTAATATGACAATATCTTCCATATAAGAGGGAGCTTATATTCACTTTGAATTTGATAGCTGCTAAAAATTTAAAAAAAGTACCGGGTGTGGTGCGTGAACGGTTAACGTTCTGGCCTCGTATTCGGGAGGACGCGGGTTTGAATCCCCGTCCGGGCATCCAGATCTGGGTTTTCCATGGTTTCCCCAAGTCACTCCAGGCGAACGCCCGGATGCTTCCTTGAAAAGGCCATGGCCGAGTTCCTGCCCGTTTCTTGCCCCAATCCGATCCCGTCTCTAATGACCTTGCTGTCGACGAGCCGTAAAGCCCTAGCAAAAAAAATTAAAAAAGAGATAGAGAGGGGCGAAAAGAGTAGAGAGAGAGAAAATGAAATTTGAATTGCGTTTCTGATTTTTTTGATATCCCCGCTCTCATCAGATGAACTCACTTCTGCACATATATTTTAATTTACGATTTTTAACTTTTCAATAGATTTTTTAAATAATTTTATGGACGGCATCATAGACCAAATACGAAATATATTGAAAAACTGAACCTAATGGCTGAGCGTTAACGCTATGGCTCCGCATTCGAGAGGAAGCGGGTTTGAATTCCTATCCGGCTATCCAGATTTGGATTTTCCTTCGTTTCTCCAAGTCACTTCGTGTGAATGGCGGGATTATTTCTTCGAAAACCCATGGTCCGAATTCCTTCCCATTCCTTGTCTCCATTCCCTTCCCACCTTTAATGACTTAGAAGTCGACGAATCGTAAATCCAGACGCATAATAAGAAATTGGTATAGTAATATTATTTAGTTTTTCGTCTCCTTGACGATGGTGCGAACTCGTTATAGTCCACCTAACGTAACCACACGACACTATTTCGACGATGTTGAAGCCCGAGAAGATTTCTTTCAGTGTTACCTCTGTGAAAGCTTTCATAGTTACGTGTGCAGTTTATTAAGAAGCACTCAGTTATAAGTCTTTCCTTAAGTATGTTATGTCCTGACGCAAGCAGGTAAGAGTCGATGTTATATTTTACGCATAACGCAGTTGTAGGTTCGACTTGTTTAAAATAAATGCAAAAAAATAATTGGAAAACCTAGACTCGAACCGAGGACCACGCGTTTACAAGACTAGATGGTTAGCCACAAGCAAACGGAGCTCATTTTCACAGACGGCTCGTGCAGTGGGTAAACAACCTTATCCTGCCTCGGAAGTCAGTTACATTCAACTGGCATTAGACAATTATCCGAAATAATCTCTTTATAATCGTTTCAATAGTTTTGTAGAACCAAAACTCTGGATCTTTGAACATTTACACCCACTTCTCGGATCACACACCCCATTATGTGTTGCATTATTGCAACTGAATTAGCCACATCAATATATAAATAAATATCGTTATAATTTTACGCTAATCATTTGGAATAAAATGTATAACTGAACCTCATTTTTACTGCGCTTTAGTGCAATCTTGTTAATAACAACTTTAACGATATGTTTCACGATCTTAATTTAAGAAAAGTGTAGCTGGAACCGAATTTCGTCCGATTGAGGTATGGTCGGCGATATCTTGCCTAATATTACAGTCAATCCAGGGACAGGAAAATGCGTTACTTGTTTCGAGATCTGTCAATAGCTTTTTACTGAAATGTGGGGAATGATAGATGAACTACCAAGAAGAATCGTCAATGGGCGGGCGGAGTCTTCTTTTTTTTTTTTTTTTTTTTTTTAATGGCTTTAGCCAAAGGTTGATACAGCCAATAACCTCATACAATATGTTCGAATTAATTTTAAATTACACCTTTAGTACACTTATTATACAGGGAGATTATCTTGACCGATTTCTTGCTCGGAGCTGAGAGAGATTGCATCAGAGAAGTTATATCAGTTATATTTAGTCCATCTTCTAGCAGTTGTTTCCTCGCTGATTGATGTTGCTTGCAGCTCAGCATGAAGTGATAAATATCCTCTACAGAATCACACGATGGGCACATCGGCGAATCCACCAGCCGCATGAGGTATTTTTTGTCACGTAATAAAGTGTGTCCTGTCCTAAGTCTGTTCATTAAAGTAATTTCTTTCCTGTTCAGTTCTAGTTGAGCGTACCATGGCTCGCTTACTATGTTGTTGCAGATGGCTCGATACCAAAGTCCCTTTTCCTGGCAGTCGACAAACCATCTCTTCTCCCACTCAGTCTTAACCATGTCGGTAACAATGGCCTTGAAGTCTGTATAGGGTACCGAAACTTTTTCTGTTGGGTGGAGTCTTCCTGCTTTGTTCGAGGCTTGACTTAAGGAAATGAATAACAGATGGCGCTGAGTTGAATACGCGCAATGATGCCACATTGTGCGAAATAAGAGACTTAGACTCAGGCGCCGACAGTCAATTTTTTTGCCAAAGAGTGTACTTAAAGGTCGACTACGGAACTATTAGCACACAGCTTTTTTTTTTTTATTTTTTTAGCAGTTTTGGAAGACTATTCAATACTACAAAGAAATAAAAAGGAACAATTTTAGGAAGAAATTGAAAATATGCTCTCCATAACATATCTGACGCAATGATGAGAAAGAATAATAAACAGTTACTTCGTTTACTGCTCGTTGATTAGTTTTCACCTTTCCTGTTATAGGTGTGTTTGAGAGAGAGATCAGTTTGAAGAGGCGAAGGATACACGATAATGTAGCATTTTAAGTGTGACAATTAATCAGGAGTACGCCAACTGCCAGATAAAATAATAGATCTTGTGTGACTCTAGGTACCTGACGGAGTTTAGATTTGCTACGTATTCAGCCCCTACCGTGGCTTAACCTAACCGGTTAACCCCACTGGTTAGAGGGAATTTAACGAAATAACCGAATTTCGAAGCAAAGGACCTCTGAACCCTATCAGGCGACTTAACGTTGACTTTATCTGGTATGGTATTAATAAAAACGACTAAATTATTTCCTTCAGTCACCACAAGCTTCGAATACAATTTTTACAACTGTCCAAAAGCCACAATACATTAGTAATATTAATTTCGATTGGCTTAATTCCTGATCACTGTTATTGATATCGTATCTTGTCACCGGCTAGTGACACCTCATATTTGGGCTACACCCTACTTTAAACTGCATATGTGCTAATTTATCTTTTTTTTTTTTTTTTTTTGCTTATGGTTTTACGTCTCGTCGACGTCAAGGACATTAGAGGCGGCAAAAGACTGGGGGTCAAGGAACTGGAAGCAATTCAGCCATGGCCTTTTTGAAGTAACCTTCCCGGCATTCGCCTGGAGTTTTTTCGGAAAACCATGGCAAACCCAAACCTGGATGGCCGGACGGGGATTCAAACCCACGTCCTTCCGAATGTGAGGCCAGGACATTAACCATTCACCCACCATGCTCGGTGCTAATTTATCTGTCCATAGCTTAGTTCCTATGATTATCAGCATACAAATTATTTCTAGAAGGTGATTTTTCGAGAAAAATCCTTTTTCTCCCCTCATACGTAACCACAATAGATAAATAATTTACCATTTTAAAGATAAGTTCTTTTGACGAATTGTTAATTTTGAATTGCACATGGTATTCCTTGTTTATAATTTGATGTATTAGCCCTAGAGTTATTTGCCTGGATGCGTCGACACGGCGTGTGTGAAATGACTTTTCCGCGGCTACTAGATTCAATCTCGGTATGAATTTTTTTTTTAATGGCATTTGGCTTCCTTAGGCCATACAGCCAGCTCAAGTATGAGTTTAGTTCATCCATTACTTTTCAGTTTCTCCATGTGTATATTGTCTTTCAAGTAGTTCTAGACACTCCACAGGACGGACATGACAAGCACACTCACATACAACACTTAAACACCTATGTCCTCGGCCGGACTCGAACCGGCGACCTTCAGCACGTGGGGCCAGTACTCTAGCCCCTACGCTACCGAGGCCGGCGGTATGAAATTTTAACGCTTCATCGTATTTATTCGCTAAGATAACGCAGAATTAAAAAATATTTAATATAATTTGCATTTGGGCACACCCTTTCTCCGAAATGTGGAATAAATAATCTCATTTATTTATAATTGCATAATTAATGTACACTTTTCGTAGCACATAATTTTCGAATGTATATTTATGTTTTCTATTAAGGACCAATAACTTATGATTGTCATTCATCGTACATTACACTGAAGTGTCAAAAGTCATGGGATGGAAAGATGCAAATATCCGGATGGCAGTAGCACCGCGGAAGAAACACATAAATGTGCCGTGTCATGTCGGAGTTTTCACTTGTACTCTCGCTAGTCGCGTTAATGGTAATTATCGCTGCACGACATGAATTAACAATTTTTGAACGGGAATGGTAGTTGACGCTAGACACATGACTGCATGAGGCATTCAATTTCTGAAATTATTCGTGAATTCAACATTCCTCGTTCCACAGCGTCTGGAGTGTGCCCTGAATATGAACGTGCATCCCGCCTTGGACAACGCAGTGGCCGACCAACGTCTACTTGATCACAAAATACAGAAGAAAGAAACATTACGTTAGAAAGATCTTTAAGTGGATTTTTTTAACATCATTATGTCGACTGCTAAAATCCAAACATTCAGTTCTTCCTATCAGCAGCTAATCCATAAGGCGGCAAATCCTCGACGGATACATTCCACCGATATGCACATGAACAAAATGTACATCCGTAATTTCTCCAAGAAGCCGGAACATAGATGTCAGAAGATACATTTTTTTTTCAATTCGCAAAAGAGTGCAAATCGCAGTAACAGTTGTCAAAAATGATTTTCTAGTCCATATACGTAATGAATGTATTCTCGATTTCTCTGCCCGTCCCAATATTAAACACTAGCCCAAAATAGCTTCTCTCGTACTCTGATTTCAATCTCCCCATAAACCCATCCTGTTCTCATCTGAATACCTTTTTCACTTTCATTTCTGCATATAACCGTAATAATTAGGAAGTGTGCGAATTGGAATTGGTATTCCGACTTTTCATCATCATTTGGCGTTTCCACTTTTGCGGGTCGTTCGGCACATCCTCTCTCTCTCTTTTTTTTTTTTTTTTTAAATTGCATGTGGCTGCGAGGCCATACAGCCAGCTCTATGTAATCTTGTAGTTTGCAAGTATGTATTGTATCACTCAATGTATTATTGATTCTACCTGGTATAGAAGACACAAGACAAACACAATAATTAAAACCACCCATGCCCTGGGCCGGACTCCTGCAACGCTAGGCTAGCACGCTATCCCCTACGCTGCCGGGGTCGGCGAAGGCACATCCTCTTCCATATCTGATTGTTACTCCAAGTCTCTTCCTGCCTCACTTGCCTCCAATCAACACCCTTTCTTTACCTGGTCCATCCACATTGACCATGGCTTTACAATAGGTCTCCTTCACTTCCTCACTTGTCAGTTATCGATTTCTGCGTAAGTGTGAAAATGATGCTATTATGAAAACTTATTCGACCATCTCATGTTGTATCCTTTTGATATCAGATTTAATAATGATTTATTTATTTTTTTTACTAAAGTTTTGGAAATTCTGAGGGAATTTCATTTACGTTCTTCGATTGATTTAAATTTAAAACTTTTAAAGTTCTGTCAATTTCTAACCTTAAAACCCAAGTACTAATATCAAAACTTTTATTCATCACATTACCGTTGTTTACGCATTACTTCTCTTTTTCTTCTATTCTTTGTGAGCTTAAGATAGGTCTATTATGGTTCGTGCCTTTATGTATCTTCCTTTAATATCCACCAAAATTCTTTTTATTTTCGTAGACGTTGCGGTCTACATTGCCTCCAAACAATATGTACTTCATACCTATCTTGATGCCAATTTTTATTAATATTATTGTTTGTTTTCTTGCATTTCCAATTTATTTTATTTCTAAGACAGTATTCATTTTTGATGCTGAGCATTTATCTGAATTGGAAGTCATTGGCAGACATGAAGAGGGTGAAGATAGTGCTGGGATTGTTTAAAGCGTACATTCGTGATAAAGCTTGGAAAGATATTGGTCGAAGAATTGGGAGTAGTGTATAGAAGGGAAAAAATTATGGCGACAATGGCTAGCATTCAAATTAATGCACAAGGGAGTGGGAAAATTTTATTTTGTAGGTATTGTTGTCAGGGTCTAGAATAAATTACCAAGAGAAGTGATGAATAATTTACCAAAAACGCTGAAATATTTTAAAATTAAAATTCGTAACGGTCAAAAGTATATTCCAGGGAGAATTTACTCTCTAAGAATATAAGATAATAAAAGATAATAAGATGAAAGAATAATACATGAACGAGGAAATTATAACCTGAGAATGCTCTCCATCACAATTAATTACATTAATTGTGATTAATTAATTTAATTTTTTGTGCTTTCTCTTATAATCCATTAGTTTAAATATTTCATGTAGGTATTTCCTCCTGTTATCATTCTTACTCAATGCTATTTTTCTCTTCGATATACTTCAGTCTCCACTTAACTTTACTTCAGTTTTCTCCTAGAATCGCAGTCGCATTTTCAGTAAGTCTAATGGTTATGAAACGCAGTAACCTATCAGTATTTGCAGCTCCAAGAAAATTACATCTTCCCCAGTATTCATGACTACAGAAATGCAGGCTATACTGAAAACAACCACAGACAAAACACCATCACTCTATAAGAAAAATATCAAAAAGACACGCGACTTAATGTGGTAGACAAAAACTTATCATTACTGTAAACGTA